>JASAUF010000330.1:990000-1615000 GCA_030180095.1 Magnolia changhungtana | reverse complement strand
TGAGGTCGCCAAGTATATGACCCATCTTCTTGGTAATGGGATGTCATCAAGAATTTGATTAGGTCATATTCTACTGGGAAGAAAACAAAAAAAAAGAAGAAAAAAAAAAGGGCTAAGTCCTGTATTTATTCATCTGAACAACTTTCAAATACATTTTGTTTTGACTCGTATCTAACATTAACATGCATGATACAATTAAATGTCACCAAAAAATCCTTGTCTAAGAGATGATGTGGAGAGAGCATGGGGTGATTTTCATGAGAATGCAATTAGCAGTACCCTTGCCGATGCATTGAATATGCTAGCTTTGGACCGGATCAGGTCATAAGATCCGTTTCGGAGCCAGAATACTGGTATGTCTCTATTGTGTTTTTCAGGTGTAAAAATGCACTGCAAATGTGCAAATGACAGACGGGTACCGTACACATCAAGCTAAATACACTTTGCAGAGCCCAGCCCATCTACGCGCACAAACATTTGAGAGATTAGCACACGTGTGCCAGATATCGGCTTTCCATTTAGTTGGAAACTCGAAGAACTGAGTGAAAATGTTTTTTTAATCCATCCATCTGTTTTGCGTGCTGTGGCCTAACTAAAGAATAAAGTGGCCTGAATTTGGGGTGGAACCAACGGTACTGTATTTTGATAGGTTAAGGTACGCCTGTCATGTTACCGTACAGTAGCCAGTTTCCACAGTTAGATTGCATCTCTATGCTCTGCTGATGATCCTAACGTTTGATTTATTTTTATTTTTATTTTTATTTTATTTTTTAAATAATGAGCCATTAAATATTTTATCTTCTTCACGCACACTTACCCATTCAACAAATGCTTCTAAGGATGGCCCAGGTACTCCAAGTCCAAAAATGAACGGTCCAAATCAGGTACTGGGCTTTGTATATATCTTTAACAAAACCTACCCTGTAGCACACCTGATGGAAAGATGTGGTCTCGCACGCCTGCAGTTGGCACTTGTGATTGTGTCTGGGCCCACACGATCCTATGTTGTGTATATTCACTTATATACAGTGGTTCCATAAACTTGTCAGTGCCATGAAAATGTTAAACCCCCTCCTTGAAAACCGGCTAAGATCACCATTCTTGGAAAAGTAGAGGTGGGGTGCCAAAGTACCCAATACGCTTTTCATGTGGATGATCTACACCGTTCATCTGTGTGGTCTGGTCCCACCGTGTGATGATCTAGACGGTGCATCTAAGGATACATGGCTTTTAGATCTTATCATGCATACAAAATGACTTGGAAATAGTAGTGGATTAAAGCAGTAGGAGGTTCAGTTACGGTGTGGATCATAGCATGGTGGGGTAGAAGATTGAGCAAGACTAATTGGGGGAGGGCCTTATTATTCTTACTCACTTTGTATATTTCATGTTTATTTCTCAGTTTCTACTCCAATTAGTGATTTGAGAAGTCTGACATGTTGTCACTGTTAGAGTAGACGACATGCATGGAAAATATCTCATGGATCCACCCCATAAGGCAACTTGTGATCCATGAGATATCCTGGTGTCCTTGGATAATCTTGCTCCAATTGTACACAGCTATAAATAGCCTCACAATATTCAGTTACCATGTATATCTTGTAATAGCCCTCCAAATCAGTAGCTGATTAGTCTCCTCTCAAGCTATTAATAGAAACCGTGCACCTCCATGTGATGCATCGGATTACATCTCAATCTATCTTGGTATCAGAGTTATTACGAGTGCATCCACCATGTCGAGCACTTCATTTTCCTCCTTGTCGCCATATGTTTCTAACATTACTCACTTCCTCAACATCAAACTTGACAAAGGCAATTTTTTGGTATGGCGTTCCTAGTTCCTTCCCATACTAAAACTCCATGATCTTGAAGGCCTTATCGATGGCACATCTCCATGTCCAGACCATTTCCTCCCTCCAACAGAGAAGGATACCTTGCCTATCCTCAATCTTAACTACACCAGATGGATCAAAATGGACCAAATGCTCCTATGCTGGCTCATCTCCTCCCTCACTGAACCGGTCATGGCCCATGTTGTCGGCCTCACCACATCTCGTGATGCGTGGTGTGCTCTGGAGAGAATCTTTGCATTGTCCTTCCGAGCTTGTGTACAGCAACTCAAGTATCAGTTGCACACTGTCAAAATGGGTGCTACACCTATGTCTGAATACATCCAGTCTGTCAAGTTTATTGTGGATAACCTTGCTGCCATGGCAAATCCGTCATCGACTCCGACCTCGTGTCCACCCTCCTCAGTGGTCTGTCTCCTGAATATGACTCGTTCGTCACCTCTGTCAACACACGAGTTGACCCTATTTCCTCTGAAGAACTGACCGGCTTCATGCTCAGTCAGGAGATATATCGTGGGCGCACCCTCCCCAATCCTGAGTCCACCGGCCTCATCTCTCCTGCACCTGCAGTTCACACTGCTTCACAGACTTCGAGGTTCTTCTCCGCCCCGCCTTCATCTTCCTTCCGTGGGCATGGTCGAGGACGGGGTCGGGAACACGTTCGTGGGCGTGGTCGGTACTCCTCTCTACATCTGACCTCGGGTGGCCCCCAACATCAAATAGCTGGTGGTCGCCCGCAGTGCCAGATCTGCAACCGGCTCAGCCATTACGCCAACCACTGCTACAATCGCTATGATAAAGCCACTCCGCCTTCCAACTCGACTGCTCTCATGCACTTGGTCGGTAGCAGTAGCTCATCCGATCCCAACTGGTATGTTGACTCTGGTGCTACACATCACCTGACTGCTGATATGGCGAACCTGGCAATTCCGACTGAGTATCATGGCCCTGACAAGATTCGCATGGGTAACGGGACAGGTCTAATTATCCATTCAACTGGTTATTCTATTATGAGTTCTCCATCTTCTTCCTTTACATTACATAATCTCTTGTTTGTTCCCAATATCACTAAGAATCTTCTCTCTGTCAGTCGTTTCATTGCTGATAATAAAGTCTTACTTGAATTTCATCCTGACTTTTGTCTTGTCAAGGATCTCTCCACCCGAAAAACTCTGCTGTGAGGACACCTTAAGAATGGTCTATATGCCTTCTTTCTGGGGGACAAGAGTCTTGCTTCTTCTCCTCAGGCTCTTCTTGGTGAATGTGTCTCTTCCTCAGTGTGGCACGAGCGCCTTGGTCATCCCACTAGTTGCATTGTCTTCAATCTACTCTCTCAGCATAAGCTTCCCTCTCTTCTTGATCGTGGGGGTCCTTCGGTTTGTGTTGCCTGTCAGCAAGGGAAGAGTCATCGTCTACCTTTTTCCTCTTCATCTTCGGTTGCTACTGCTCCTCTAGAACTTATTCATTCAGATCTCTGGGGTCCGTCTCATGTACCTTCCGTAAGTGGTCATCGCTACTACGTTAGCTTTGTTGATCACTACAACAAATATGTTTGGCTTTACCCATTAATGAATAAAAGCGAAACTTTTTCAGTTTTTGTCACTTTCAAAAATTATATTGAAAAATTCTTAGGTCATTCAATAAAGGTCCTGCAGACCAATAGTGGTGGTGAATTCCTAAAATTTAAATCATTTTTTTCTTCTCATGGTATTGTTCATCATGTTTCCTGCCCACACACTAGTGCCCAAAATGGAACTGTGGAACGGAAGCATCGCCATCTCGTTGAGACTGGATTGACCCTCCTTGCTCGGTCCCATGTACCTTTCTCTTATTGGCCATATGCTTTTCAGACTGCATCTTTCCTTATCAACCGAATGCCAACAATGGTCCTACACAACCTTTTCCCCTTTCCAAAAATTATTTCAGAAATCACCTGATTACCTCTCCTTGAGGGTGTTTGGCTATGCTTGCTACCCTCATCTTCGCCCCTACAATCCACATAAATTTGACTTCTGCTCTGTGCAATGTGTCTTCTTAGGGTACTCCGCATCCCACAAAGGTTACCAGTGCTTACATATCCCCACCGGGCGTGTGTACATCTCCCGAGATGTTGTCTTTGATGAATGCACCTTCCCATTCCTCGGCCTCACGCCTAACCTCTCTTCTCCACTGTCCCCGTCCCAATCACCAATTCCAATTTCCATTGGTCCCATGCCTGTCCCAGACTCTTTTCTGTCTGCTACACCGGTGCCCTCTATCGGTCCAGTAAATCCCTGTGTCTCTCCTCAACCTTCACACCAGTCCCTCCCTAATCCTTTTATCACCAATTCATCCACTCCATCTCCTACCCCATATCTTGATCCCCTTTCCGATACTACTCCCTCCTCGGTATCTCCCTCCCTTGTGGTTCCTACTAATCCACCTCTCATCTGAAATCATCCAATGGTCATCAGGACTCAGGATAACACAAGAACACTTAAAGTCTGGCTTGTCACTCGGTACCCACTACCCACCTGTCTCATGATTGATCTGCACACCGCACCCGTCGAACCCACCTGTTTCACACAAGCAAACTGTGATCCTCGGTGGCGTCAGGCCATAGACATCGAGATTAATGCTTTACTCCAGAATGGTACCTTGTCTCTTGTTCCCTACTATCATAATATGAACCTCATTGGTTGCAAGTGGGTCTTCAAGTTGAAACACAACCCGGATGGTTCGGTGGACAGGTACAAGGCGCGTCTTGTGGCCAAGGGGTTTCACAAAAAACGGGACTTGACTATGTAGAAACGTTCAACCCTGTCATCAAACCAACCACCGTCCGAACTGTCTGCAGCCTTGTCGTGTCCAAAGGATGGACCTTGTGCCAACTCGATGTTAATAATGCTTTTCTACAGGGCTTTCTTGCAGAGACTGTCTATATGACACAACCTTCAGGGTTTAGACCCGGCTCGGCCGAACCATGTCTGCCGACTCCATCGCAGCATCTATGGCCTCAAACAGGCCCCGTGGGCCTGGTTCTCTCGTCTCAGTAGTTACTTGGTTCGCATGGGCTTCATGGGATCCACACTACCAAAAAATCGAGTAAAGGCTATGGAGGGTGGAAGCTTTTAGCTACGGATTTAATCCGTAGTAATATAGCTACGGATTTAATCCATAGCTATAGCCTAAGTGCTCTGTCGCTAAAGCTACCTCCCCACCTAAAATATATTAAATATATATTAAATATAAATGGTGCTTAAGGGGATCCATGAGGTCCACTGGAATATATGCATTTGATCTAAGCCGTCCAAAAATTCTAATATATAAATTTAGTGTATGAGCCCAAAAATTATATAGTTTAAATCTCTAAGTGGACCACACCATAAGAAATAATATAAATTAAATTTATACTGTTAATATATTATGTGGTCTCCTTATAGATTCGATCTAACTCATTTTTTTTATCAACACTTATAATAATAATTTGAAATTAATAGACGGAGTGGATATATGAAATACATCACAATGGGCCCCACAGTACTAAAAACATAAAATGCCCAGGGACCCGTCCGTCACGCGCCCCTCCAAAACCTCAAAATCCCTTCAAAACCCAAAACGCCCGTCCGCCATTTTCTCCCGCTTGCTGACGAACCCATCTCTCCATCTCTCTCTCCATCTCTCTCCATCTCTCCCGCTTGCCTCTCTCGATCTCCCGATCTCCCTCACCCTCTCTCCCTCGTCTCAAGGCCGCATCCCCTCTCTCGTTTTCAAAACCCATTTCACGCAAGAAGGAGAAGAAGAAGGAGAAGGAGAAGAAGACTGAGCACGGTTCGTTTCTTTCTTTCTCCTCTTTATCTCTTTCTCAAATCTTTCAATCCTTCAATCCGTATTCCCTCCCCTGCTTTCAAATCTAAGGGCCCGTTTGGCCTATTTGATTGGAAGGGATTGGATGTTGTTGGAAGGGATTGGAAGTTAAATCCAGGGATTGGCCTGGCGTGCCTAATGAGAGTCAACCACCCATATTGGCCATTTTGGGCATTTCAGATACAGGCCAACCTTGCATGGAACGCCCACCATTAGGGCCTGTGGTGATTGAACGCCCACCATTAGGGCCTGTTTGGCCAGGCAGATTGGATGGAATTGGATGGTATTAGAATGGATTGCACAGATTTCTAGGTAATGATAGCTGCATCAGTGGATTGGTGCAAGATCTATGGGATTGCTATATCCCGGGATTGCTATTTCCGGTCTGTTTGGGACGCCCGGCCAATACCAGGATTAAACCTTCAAATCCCTTAAACCAAACACGTCCCAAGTAATGTGAGGCATTTTTTTTTTGGCAACCATTGGATTTAGGCCTCACAAACTGTAAATAAATACAGAATTTTGGCTCTCAAGTTTACAGTCCCTGTATATGGTGTTTTTATGTGAGATGGAAATGAGAAATGGGTCCTGGGAGTTCCATGAAATTTGCCAAGTTTTTGAATCAAATTAACTGTGGGCACAAAACAAAAACTTTGGCTGCAACTATACTTTCTAGCTCATTTGACAGGTTTAGGGCCTGTTGGATGTCCCATGTAACCATTGTGGGATTGAAGGATATCTAAAAAAGCAATGGCGGAAGATTTGTTTCCCCGCTTCTATCGCTTGGAGCAAAGAACTATTGGAAATGTCGCTTATTTATATTCGTAATTTGGCAAATGCTTGTATGACAGAGATGAGCATCTGTTTCGCCTCGATAGTCGGGCTTATTCTTGATATCTGTCGCAGACCGCAGCTTCTCGGCCGATTGATGTATTTACTATGTTCATGTTGCATTGTCATCTTTCATTTTTGTGCTTCTTTTCCTTTTTCATAAATTGTGGGGTATCCATAAACAAGGAACTTTTACACTGTCATCCATACTTTAGTTACCTGGTTTGTTGTCTGCATGGAAGTTTTTTTTTTATTTAACCGTTTAATTTCTAGCAAGAGCTGCTTGACTTTCAGGTCCATGTATATAAACCTCTTTGTATTCCTACTCCTTTTTAACTCTAATAAATGTGGTTGGTGTCATGTATTTGTATTTCTGTTTTGACTATTGTTAGAAAATGCTTAACAAATGTTTGATCATTTTCTGCATTGTCAAGTTTAATTTCTGCTTGAATTTCTTGGTTTTGAGAATCCCATCTTGCAGGCTTTGTGGTCTTGATGTACATCTTTGAGACATATCTGGATATACGGCAACATGCATCTCTAAAGCTGCCAATTCTTCCTAAACCTTTGGTTGGAGTGGTCAGTCAAGAAAAAGTTGAGAAGTCTCAAGCATTTAGTCTTGATAAAAGGTTTGTTTTTATCCATTGAGGATCATTCTGCATCCTATGTGTATGCGCTTGTGATTCAACAATCTGCTTTAAACATGTTGTCGATCCATTTCAGTGGTTGAATTAGTTTACAGCTTCATCGGTCTTCTTATTACATGAAATTAAATTGGTTATATAGATTGGAATCTCTGGCTGGCTGAGACTAACTTCTTTGAGGTTTATATATTTTAGCAACTTCCACTTTATTCATGGGGCTATAACCATCCTAATGGATACCACAATTTTGTGGGCCAAAACTTCCACAGAAATAGTTGTTGATGCTGTCTCTATCTGGTGAGTTACTCATACATTTCCAACCTATTTGCATTCAATGTGATTTTTTTCGTGGTTCTTGAATTCTTCCAGACCCAAATTCACCTTTCTAATCCTTTTTTTTCTTTTGTAGTATGAACTTGGAGCTGTGGACACTGATGGTTGCAATCAGTTTCAAACTTTCAATGTGGCTGTCAGGTTGGCGATCTCTTTATTTGATTGTGGTTTGGGTCATTTGCAATGATTAAGCTATTGTTTGTATACACCCCAATCACAATTGGATTGGATATCCTTGGCGATTTTTAAATGAGCATCCAAAGAAAGGGCTATTGATTTGCCAATCTCTGGATTGACATTCAAAAGAGTTGCATTTCCACTTTCGAATGACTAGCTTCCTCAAAAGGCAAGAACACCCAAACACTTTATTCTTATCTAATTTCAATTTCCTTGCAGCGTGCATGTCTCGAATGAACTAGGGGTTGGCCGTCCAAAAGCGGCAGAGTTTTCAGTAGTGGTGGTTGTTTCTTTGTTGGCATTGTTTGGAATTCTCTTCACAAATCATAGCTTCATCGCCAGGAGCCACTTCCAAAAGCATTTTCATCGATAAACCGGAGGTCATAAGAGAAACAATCAAGCTCGTGTATCTTTTGGTGGCCATGATTTTTCTCAACAAAGATTCAACCCGTTTCTACATGGTAACTTTTTTTTGCATGGCTCTAGAACTCATTTCAGAAACGGAGCTCCAACATGGGAGTAAACATTTATGAAATGTATGATCTTCTGCCCTTGATATGTTCAAAACATTTATCCATATCTATGTGCATTCTATTTATAATGCCCATATACACAAACAATTCTAGTACATACACATCGCACCTTAGCGCTCATGCATCCGCATGTTTGCAAGCATGCATATACCATGTAAACTCGACAATCCCCCTTGACTGACACAATGAATGATTTGGTTAATCTTTTGATATTGGAAAATTCAGTGGCTCAAAAAAATTCTACACGATCTGAGAGTCACGGGAGGAGAATAACATGAGATAGTGATGCAAATGGAGATGTGTTGACACGTCTTCTTCTTCTTGTTTGAGAAAGTTAACATATTTCTTTAACACTGAAGGTTAACAAAATACTTCTCATGATCTGTGTGCATGGAAAATGTGTTTAATGTTGAGGCCCATATAGAATGTCAAAGCAATGTGTGTGTTTCAAAAAGTGCTATGCATGTTGTCAGTCGAAGCCATTGACTGATGGTCAGGTACAACTCACATGAAACACCTATTATGATATTCTTTTCAAGAAGATAAGGGTCATACCCCTACTTTGTTTATGCCTTTTCAACTTGGAAGACAGAGATGCGTTTCTTACTCATTCTACTCTAACAATTTTTGTACCTGCCCCTCATAGTAGATTTGCACATGTATGCATTCATGCTTTTTTTTTGTGTAAATGCAAATGTACACATGCACAAACGTGTCAGGCACAAGGTCATGGGAACACTTGAAGGTCCCAGGGCTTCTTTCAATTGTAAAAGAAGTCTTGGCAAGTCCCAAAAAGTTCATGATTGGTGAGTCATGCTACAGGTGAGTTGCAGTGTTTCAATCTTAGCATTTTTAGTCTTGTGTACTTACCTCAAAAACTCAATCCTTCACTCCATATGGAAGTGGTTTGAAATTCCAAAGAATGATTAAATCTTGTGTAGGATGTAACAGCATTAGCCTTTTAACAAAGAGTCCCTAATCTCTTATTTTTTAAACAACTCTAGATGCTCAAATCCCCAAACTTCAAGTCTGAATTTTTAATGTCCCAATGCTTGGAAGGAAAAAAGCTGACGGAGCTGTCGAGAAGAGAGAAAGCAGCCAACATCAAGCCAGATCCCGACATAGATGTCTACATGAAGGTGATAAAGAAAATTTCTTTTTTCCAATTGAAATTTTCTCTAATAAACTAATTGAATTCAAAGCAAGGGAGTACCAACCATGTGAATTTTCTTTTATCAGATTGTTGCAATCTACGTGGTCAGCTTTGAAGACTTTTAGGAGGGTAAAATCAAAGATATATGGAGTGCGCTTATGGATTGTTCTAATAGTATGGATAGGCAATGATAATGGCTCTTTTGATGCTTTTGAACAAGTTGGTTTCAAAATGTTCTTAGGGGTCACTGCTTCGCAATGAATTGGGATGCTTGATGGGACAAGTTGCAGTCTTGTTTTGGAAGACAAACCTCAGTAGACTTTGTTGAGCTTCCTAATACATGCCAAGGCCTATGTTATTGCAACATCTTTAGTGGAGTTATCACGGGGGCACTAGAAATGGTGAGAATTTCATCTCTCTCTCTCTCTCTCTCTCTCTCTCTCTCTCTCTCTCTACCTACCTACCTACCTATCTATCTATCTATTATCTATCTATACAATAAGCTTTTAGTTGCTTCTGTTTGATAGCAGTCGAACTATTTTAGTTACTTTGAATTGCAGTCACTCGTATGGAGAATTCGTCTGAATTTGCAACTAAATGTAGTCTTTAATACCCATGATTTTCTGTGGGTTTATTTTTTTTTATTTTTTTTTGTTGTTATGGTTTGTTTCATGACTGTGCTTGCTAGGATATTGTATTATACTGGACTAGAACAAACTTCGTCGACATTTGCATATGTCAAGTCCAACTTATTTCCATCAATGACCTTCTTGTTGGCTATCATCTTGGGGTATAACCCACTCATCTCAGCATTTTAAGTTAGGATTTGTTTTGATTCATATAACATATGGAATTTTGGTACTTTCAAGAGGTAACAAAGCAGCCTTTGTCATTTGTGCATATCATACAAAATGGTAGGTTTAGTAACAAAGCTTTTTTTATATGTTGCTTGTGGATAAGACTTGCCAGCATGTCACATGTATTGCTTTGTGAGAGCCATCCATCAGATAGATCCACCAAGCATGTTTCTTGGCCTCACTAAACTGGTTGGCATTCACTAAACTGGTTTGCATTCTCAACAGTTACTGTGTAATTTTCCATCTGAAGTTGGTTATGAGTGTAGTTTTCTATGTAACTGTTAAAAGGAAATCAATTTCCCCCTCTCTTTTGGTGACTCAAGCAGAAGAAGCCATCTCATAATTGAGGTTTTGCTATAACCTGTGTTGTTGGGTTTTTTGGATTCTCCATATGAAATTATGAGAAATCATCCACTCTTAACCATTGTTTATGTTGTTGGAAGGGCCCGGTGAAAATCAAAGGATAGAGTGTTTTTTCAGTGGTACATGCAGATGCCAATGTGGCATAGGTGTGGTGTGGGCCAAAACTCAAGCAAGACCAATGCACCAATCTAACGGTTAGATCTTCAATACCCCAAAGAGAAACACTCCCTCATACTTTGAAAACGCTAATCCAAGGTTTAATCTTTGATTTAAATGGTTAAAATGACATGGATAAACTAAATATATTATTATTATTAGTAATGGGTAAGGCTAGCAATGGGCAGGCCTGGGCCCAGAAAAATCAAATTTAACATTGAGACAAAGGCAAAAATGATCAAAAGGGCATTACTTGAATGCTACTGCAGGTACATGCGAAGAAATGATCAAAAGGGCCATATTTGCCAGGGAATTGGGAGTTCCAACAATGCAGGAATCTGAAATTTAAGGCTATATCTGAAATTTTGAGTTTTATGATCGATTTTCATAAAATGTGTGTGAATTTCAACATTAAGTGTATGTTTTTGAAATCTTTAACTGCACACGTAATCCTAAAATTTGATGTCACACGTATCATTTGCATGTTTTATCATTAATATTTCATATCTTGTAAATGTAGGCTTGATTAAGTAACTTTAGAAACGTGGATTTATATGTCGAATGTTTAATTCCTATTTATATGATTATTCATTCAATATATTAATTGATTTCCATTTCCTTTCTTAGTCCTTTCGCTTATGGTCTTCTCATTTTGTGGGCTACAGGTCAGGCATTTTTGAAGAAACTAAAAAACTTACTCATTCTCGGATTGCATTGTGGAATATGCATCCATTATTCAAAGAAAGGGCGACATTCCAAGCACTCACACTTTCTCTTCTTGCTAGCTAAATTAGTGAGTCTTCTTTCCTTCATACTATATGATACATTGATGAAGTGGCATAGCCATTTGGACAGCCCATGTTTATATATTATCTCAAAATTGATGAAGCAGATCCGGATGTGCGCTCGAGCTATCCGGATGTTGAGTGTGGGTCCCCGGAAGGTGGGAACCGTTATGACCGTGATGAAGTCCATTTCCTATGGACGGTATTGGAGGGCCTGGCCATTTGGACAGCCGTGTTTATGTATTTGCTCGAGATTAATGGAGCAGACCGGATGTGCGTCGGAGCTATCCTAAGAGTGGGGTCCCCCTGGAAGGTGGGAACCATTGTTATGACCATGATGAAGCTGTCCATTTCCTATGGACGGCATTGGAGGGGCTGCCATTTGGACAGCCGTGTTTATGTATTTGCTCGAGATTAATGGAGCGGACCCGATGTGCGTCGGAGCTATCCTGAAGAGCTGGGTCCCCGGAAGGTGGGAACCGTTGTTATGACCATGATGAAGTCGTCCATTTCCTATGGATCGGCATTGAGAGGGCACTGCCATTTGGACAAGCCGTGTTTATGTATTTGCTCGAGATTAATGGAGCGGAGCACTCTGATGTGTGTCGAGCTATCCTAAGAGCGGGGTCCCCGGAAGGTGGGAACCGTTATGACCATGATGAAGTTGTCTATTTCCTATGGACGGATTGGAAGGGCCTGGCCATTCGGACAGGCCGTGTTTATATTTGTATTATATTTGTATTTGCAGGGACCACACCCGAACCCATTCTCAAATCCTATAACCTATAACCAAAACCTAAACCTAAACCTAAACCTAAACTTGAAAACCCAAACTTAAACCCGATCCCAAACCCGAACCCGAACCCAGTTTCCTCAACCTAAACCTTAACCTATTCTCAATTCCCTAAACCTTAACCTACAACCTAACCTAAACCTAACTCCCTAACCTAAACATAAACCTAAACTTGAAAACCCAAACTTAAACTCCAACCCGGTTTCCTAAACCTAAACCTTAACCTATTCTCACTTCCTAAACCTTAACCTACAACCTAACATAAACCTAACTCCCTAACCTAAACCTAAACCTAAACTTGAAAACCCAAAATTAAACCCGATCCCGAACCCGAACTGGTTTCCTAAACCTAAACCTTCACCTATTCTCAATTCCCATAACCTTAACCTACAACCTAACCTAAACCTAACTACCTAACCTAAACTTAAACCTAAACTTGAAAACCCAAACTTAAACCCGATGCCGAACCCGAACCCACTTTTTTCTCAACCTAAACCTTAACCTATTCTCAATTCCCTAAACCTTAACCTACAACATAACCTAAACCTAACTCCCTAACCGAAACCTAAACGTAAACTTGAAAACCCAAACTTAAACCCTATTCCCCGAACCCAAACCCAATTTCTCAACCTAAACCTTAACCAATTCTCAATTCCCTAAACCTTTACCTACAACCGAACCTAAACCTAATTCCCTAACCTAAACCTAAACTTAAACTTGAAAACTCAAAGTTAAACCCGATCTCGAACCCGAACCCGGTTTCCTAAACTTAAACCTTAACTTATTCACTATTCCCTAAACCTTAACCTACAACCTAACCTCAACCTAACTACCTAACCTAAACCTAAACCTAAACTTGAAAACCCAAACTTAAATCCAATCCCGAACCCAAACCCGATTTCCTAAACCTAAACCTCAACCTATTCTCAAATCCCTAAACCAAAACCTACACCTAATCCTAAATCTCAACTCCCTAACCTAAACCTAAACCTAAACTTGAAAACCCAAACTTAAACCCGATGCCGAACCCGAACCCACTTTCAACCTAAACCTTAACCTATTCTCACTCCTAAACCTTAACCTACAACCTAACCTAAACCTAAACCTAAACTTGAAAACCCAAACTTAAACCCGATCCCGACCCGAAACCGGTTTCCTAAACCTAAACCTTAACCTACAAACTAACCTAAACCTAACTACCTAACCTAAACCTAAACCTAAACCTAAACCTAAACTTGAAAACCCAAACTTAAACCCGATCCCAAATCAACCCGAACCCAGCTTCCTCAACCTAAACCTTAACCTATTCTCAATTCCTAAACCTTAACCTACAACCTAACCTAAACCTAACTCCCTAACCTAAACCTAAACCTAAACTTGAAAACCCAAACTTAAACCCAAACCCGGTTTCCTAAACCTAAACCTTAACCTATTCTCAATTCCCTAAACCTTAACCTACAACCTAACATAAACCTAACTCCCTAACCTAAACCTAAACCTAAACTTGAAAACTCAAAATTAAACCCGATCCCGAATCCGAACCCGGTTTCCTAAACCTAAACCTTAACCTATTCTCAATTCCCAAAACCTTAACCTACAACCTAACCTAAACCTAACTACCTAACCTAAACCTAAACCTAAACTTGAAAACCCAAACTTAAACACGATCCCGAACCCGAACCCGATTTCTTAAACCTAAACCTTAACCTATTCTCAAATCCCTTAACCTAAACCTACACCTAATCCTAAATCTCAACTACCTAACCTAAACCTAAACCTAAACTTGAAAACCAAACTTAAACCCGATGCCGAACCCGAACCAAATTTTTCAACCTAAACCTTAACCTATTCTCAATTCCCTAAACCTTAACCTACAACCTAAACTAAACCTAACTCCTTAACCTAAACCTAAACCTAAACTTGAAAACCCAAACTTAAACCCTGGTCCAACCCGAACCCGCTTCTCAACCTAAACCTTAACCTACAACCGAACCTAAACCTAACTCCCTAACCTAAACCTAAACCTAAACTTGAAAACCCAAACTTAAACCCGATCCCGAACTCCGAACCCGGTTTCCTAAACCTAAACCTTAACTTATTCTCACTTCCTAAACCTTAACCTACAACCTAACCTAAACCTAACTACCTAACCTAAATCTAAACCTAACTTGAAAACCCAAACTTAAACCCGATCCCGAACCCGAAACCGGCTTTCCTAAACCTAAACCTTAACCTATTCTCAAATCCCTAAACCTAAACCTACACCTAATCCTAAATCTCAACTCTTAACCTAAACCTAAACCTAAACTTGAAAACCTAAACTTAAACCCGATGCCGAACTCGAACCAAATTTCCTCAACCTAAACCTTAACCTATTCTCAATTCCTAAACCTTAACCTACAACCTAACCTAAACCTAAACCTAAACTTGAAAACCCAAACTTAAACCCGATCCCGAACCCGAAACCGGTTTCCTAAACCTAAACCTTAACCTACAAACTAACCTAAACCTAACTACCTAACCTAAACCTAAACCTAAACCTAAACATAAACTTGAAAACCCAAACTTAAACCCGAACCCGAACCTAAACCCGGTTTCTCAACCTAAACCTTAACCTATTTTCAATTCCCTAAACCTTAACCTATAACCTAACCTTAACCTAACTCCCTAACCTAAACATAAACCTAAACTTGAAAACCAAAACTTAAACCCGATGCCGAACCCGAACCCAATTTCCTCAACCTAAACCTTAACCTATTCTCAATTCCCCAAAGCTTAACCTAAAACCTAACCTAAACTTAACTCCCTAACCTAAACCTAAACCTAAACTTGAAAATCCAAACTTAAACCCCGTCTCGAACCCGAACCCGCTTTCCTCAACCTAAACCTTAACCTATTCTCACTTCCCTAAACCTTAACCTACAACCTAACCTAAACCTAACTCCCTAACCTAAACCTAAACCTAAACTTGAAAACCCAAACTTAAACCCGATCCTTCGAACTGGTTTCCTAAACCTAAACCTTAACCTATTCTCAATTCCCTAAAGCTTAACCTACAACGTAACCTAAACCTAACTCCCCAACCTAAACCTAAACCTAAACTTGAAAACCCAAAATTAAACTCGATCCCGAACCCGAACCCTAAGCTTTCCTAAACCTAAACCTTAACCTATTCTCAATTCCCAAAACCTTAACCTACAACCTAACCTAAACCTAACTACCTAACCTAAACCTAAACCTAAACTTGAAAACCCAAGCTTAAACCCGATCCCGATCCCGAACCCGATTTCTTAAACCTACACCTTAACCTATTCTCAAATCCCTTAACCTAAATCTACACCTAATCAGAATCTCAACTCCCTAACCTAAACCTAAACCTAAACTTGAAAACCCAAACTTAAATCCGATCCCGAACTTGAAACCGGTTTCCTAAACCTAAACCTTAACCTATAACCTAACTTAAACCAAAGATTTGTATTTT
Organism: Magnolia changhungtana; assembly: GCA_030180095.1. NCBI lineage: Eukaryota > Viridiplantae > Streptophyta > Magnoliopsida > Magnoliales > Magnoliaceae > Magnolia > Magnolia changhungtana. The sequence continues at coordinate 1,599,198 of JASAUF010000330.1, read as the reverse complement.
CAGCATTATTGTAATTGTAAATTGTAATTGTAATTCATTGAATGAAGGATTGTAATTGTAATTCATTGAATGAAGGATATTTATTCTTTCAATTCTTTATCTTTGAAATTTCAGGGTGAAGTCGAGCAAATTTCCCTAATGAAGCCAAAGATTTGTATTTTCAAAGATTATTGTATTTGTAATTGTAATTCATTGAATGAAGGATTGTAATTGTCTGAATGAAGGATTGTAATTGATTGTAATTAAATGAATGAATGATTGTAATTGATTGTAATGGAATGAATGAATGATTATACAGGTGGTAATTGAATGATTATACAGGATGATTATACAGTGGTAATTGAATGATTATACGGTGGTAATTGAATGATTATACGATGATTATACAGATGATTATACAGTGTGTAATTGAATGATTATATAGAATGATTATACAGTGGTAATTGAATGATTATACAGTGATAATTGAATAAACAAATAATCCGTAGAGCGTTGAACCCATAGCTACGGATTCAATCAGAAATCGTTGTCATTAAATCTAGTAGTGTTGTAATCTACACTATGGATATAATTGCTACTGATTATAGCCGTAGCTATTGTAAGATATAGCTACTGATTAAATCAGAGTGATGTGATTAAATCCATGCAATGTTGTAATGTCTACACTACGGATATAATTGCTACGGATTATATCCGTAGCTATTGTGAGATATAGCTACGGATTTAATCCGTAGCTGTAGTGAATAAATCCGAAGCTATTGTAACCTATAGCTACCAACATAGTTGCTACGGATTTAATCCGTAGCTGTTGTGACCTATAGCTACGATTAAATCTGTCAGTAGCTATAGGTTCCACCTATTATCGCACCTACGACTACGGATGTGCTACGGACTAGAACCGTAGCCATAGGTCTAAGGCTACGGATTTTATCCGTAGCCTTTGTCCCTTTTTTTGGTAGTGCCAAGTCCGATACTTCTCTATTTATCCGACGGTCTGGGTCCAATCTCCAACTGGTTCTCATCTATGTGGACGACATCATCATCACAGGGGATAACTCCGACTCGGTCAATCATCTTATTAGGGATCTTGGCCTGGAGTTTTCCCTAAAAGACTTGGGCCCACTTCACTATTTCTTGGGAGTCGAGTGTCACCGTACTCCGAATGGTGTGTTCTTATCTCAGCAAAAGTATATTCGTGATCTCTTACTCAAACTCAAGATGGATGGTGTGAAGCCTGTCAACTGATGTTTTATTTAAACCAACATGACTTAAATGATTTTAAACTCGCAAGTATACGAATCAGATGTAGATATGGTACGTATTACGAGATCGTTCCCGCGAGGACTGGTCGTCACAATTCAAATCTATGATTCTCCTTAACTAATCCAACAAATAATGGAGCGAATTACTAAGCACAATTCTATAAAAAAAATAATTGAGAATAGGTAAGAAAATTCAATCAGAGAGAGAGAGCACTAGGACTTTCGAATCCACCCCTAATTATCCTAACCCATGTTTTGTTTGTTGATTCACCCTAATTTAGATTAATACGACTTATATAAAGAAAGCACAATCTGTGTCCTTAGTCGAACATACAGACTGTCTAATCTCCTAAAGCAATGCAATGAATAACACATTCTATGTCCATGATCGGGCACATAGAATGTACAATTCATTAAAGCACCCTGTTTCTTCCTCTATAGGAAACCTGTTCATGATCAGACACAAGCACCTAGAATAAGCATCCAGACAACATCCATACATAGACTCTGGTCAAGTTCATAGATGGAGAAGTACAGAATTTCGCAGTTAAGCACACTAGAGAGAAACAAATCAATCAGATTAAGATAATATCAACATAAACAAGAGTTATTCAAAATAGGGGCTTCATCTCAGCCCTAGATAAATGATTTAGAAATCCATGTGATCAATTATAATGAAGGAAAAATAAAAAATAAACACTAGAAACATTCTCTTTCTTCTCTTTCTTCTCTTTCTTCTCTTTGGCTCTGGATCTTCCCAAGCTTTGCCTCCCCCTCATCCATATTTTGCAACTCTTTTTATAGCTGATGGAGTGGCTGGAGTGGTGGAAATCGGATTTGGAAAGCTGTCGCACACGCAGCGAAAACCTTTTCGCAGCCAAGTTTGGGGCCTCGAAACATGGCACTTTCCTCGTTCAAATTCCAAACAAACATAGTCCCTTAGGACTTTCTTGGGTCCTCTACATGATGGACGGTTCAGATCTACCATATGATCAAAGATGGTGGCCCACAACCGCCTGGAAAATCGAATTTCCTAATATGTGTAAAACCTTTCGCACCCTTTCGCTGTCGTGATTGGTGGGCCCCACAAAAGTATTTTTTGGAAAATCCACCCCGTCCAATGGATTCAGGACGAAATTTTACTTAAAAATGGATAGTTTTGAATGTTCATTGACGCGGCACAGAGAAGAAATCACAAAAGATCAGTTTAAATGTTGCAGGGCAGTCCGTTTGTGTCCTCTGTACCGCACACGTGTGCACGCATGGGTGCAAACTATCAGTATGGTTTTGAAGGGATTTTCCCCCTCTACAATATGGACAGATTTGATCGTCTGTACGGATGATGGAGGTGGCGCACCAGCGTCTGTAAAACGGACAGTGTCCGTCCGTTACGTGGCTTGAAAATGAAGGAAGAAAGAATTTTACTTCTTTCCTTTTTTTCTTCGGTCAGAGACGGTCAAACCATCATGCGTTTGCCGTGCACGGCTAGTACATTTGTGCACTATGCACACCCGTCTCATGTGGGGTCCACATATGATATTCGTGATAAATCTGATCCATCCATTTAATTGGTCTCCCCATTTAAGGCATTGAATCCGAATTTGAGGCATATCCAGATAGCAGGTGGGTCCCACTTAATGAATTAAGGGGCTGATCTGACTGTTGGGCTACCTCCCGAGATATCCAATGGCTGAAATTTTACGTGTACGGTTAATTTATGTCCTCCAGGCCATGTATGAAATTTTGAGCCAATCGGATGACGAGAACCATGTGATCTTGCATTCTGCACCAATTTCGGGCCCTTTTGGCTTGCTTTCCTCAGATCCCAGGCGTGTAAATTCTTCATTATTAGTTCTCTGGAGTCCATCCCGTGCTCTGGTAATTTCAGAGCGTCAAATCCATGCTTTTAACATCATTTTTCAATACACGCTCCTGATTTCATCCTGTAATAAAAACACAATTAAAATATGGCATTAAGCATTATCATGTACGTAAAATCAGGTAATAGTCGGTGTCTAATATGCAATATTCAACCCTCATCACAACCCCCAACCAGTATTTTGCTAGTCCTGAGCAAAACATGCGAAAAATAATTTCAGAAATAAAGGACAATTCCTGTAAACTTGAGTAACTTGTGAAAAGATAGTTGACATGTGAGAATTCTAAGATTAATGAATGGTGAGAAGATTTTTCTCCTGAAATCAAGCTCACAGCAAACTTCATAATCAAGCTCAAAATATTAATCCATTAATTAGAACAATTCTAAACATTGAGTTCCATGAGTGTATAGTGTAATCTCGGCTTACAATCATTAAAAGATTCAATTGTCAATTTCATGATATCATTAGTAATTAACAACAGAATTCATGACAACCAAAACTTAAAACCAAAACATGCCAATAGATTAACTTTTCAGTCTACCAGCTTGTGATATTCTTTATGAACAGTAACACAAATGAGGGGAATCAAATTCTCACCTATAGGGAGCAAACTTATGGTGAAAACTTGTCGCCTAACTCTTTTTTTTTTTTTTTTTTTTTCATATGTCAACTATGGAGAATCAAATCTATACCTATAGGGAGCAAACCTATGGTAAAGATTATTCGACTTACCCTTTCAATTCTTCTTTATAAACTGATGCAAATTTTTTTTTTTTTCAGGCTGATTCCTTTCATGCTTAGTGATTACCAAGTTAATTATTCAATGTGTAAGCGAGATACGTTTTGTAAAATCATGACTCAATCAATGTTTAGAGCTTCTAATCATAGGTTAAGAACTCAAACTTAACTGTGAAATCTATCATATACTGAATCCTAGAGTCATAAATTACCAACATTCTGTATCTTATAATGTGAAAATCACAACTATCCTTCATTAGCACTTCAAATTCACAAGAAATTCTAGAAAAATTCCTAAAATTTTCACAATTTTGCTCAAGACCAAGAAAATACTGATTAAGTAACCTAATCTCCCACCCCTAACCTAAAATCTACATTGTCCTTAATGTAAAAGAAATAAGCATGCAATGCACATGGGACAACGAAAATAAAGGAGGAGTGATGGAAAGATAATACCTAGACGGAGAATCAAGAGGCTTTCTTAAAAATATCAACGTAAAAGCGAGTTAGCACAAGAGAGAAATCAACAAAAGCAAAATAATAAAATGACAAAAAGAAGATCCTACCTATACCACTTTCGCAGGTGATCTCGATTGCATTTAGCGTATGCAACAAGCCTTTAAACCCCTAGGTTACCCCTAATGGACTAGTTGTAGTCTCGTGAGGGTTTGCAACAATGTTACCCACAAACATTGAACTGACGAACTAAGAAAATGAAATGAAATGAAATAAAAAGCTGGGTTGCCTCCCAGGAGCGCTAAGTTTAACGTCTTCAGCCAGACAAGAACGAACCATGAATTAACTAATCTTTATAACCAGGGTCCGCCAAAGAAATTACCTCAACACCTTGATTAACCAATCCCCGACAAGTGATGTGAGTTCCCATGAACTGTGCTATCTGAAATGAGGTAATTGATACTATCGTCAAATAATTTAAGGACTTCTGCTCGAATGACTTCTTCTATGTTAGGATCACGCTTCCTTTGCATTTCACGTGACATTTTCGCAGCATGATCCATACATACAGTGGGGCATACTCCTTGTATTTCCACTATCTTTTGTTCAATTGTTGCCTTATATGCTCTAAGAACATTAAGCAGCCTGCTCTCTTTTACCTTCTCAGAGTTAGAAACTGTGCTGTCAGGCAGAGTCTCAAAGGGACCTAACAATGCATACTTGAGATTTTCAGGTAATTGTTTAATGTCAGGATTAGGTGGTTTTTCAACAGACGGAACCAATTTGGACTTAGAGGGTGGAAGAGGTTCCACTTTCGCTTTCCATTTTGAAGTCTCCATTATAGTAGTAGAATCGAGCAATGCATTGACTTTGTGGATGAGACTATCTATGTCAAAATCCATGCCATATTGTGTTAAGCAGGTCTCAAGTGGATCTTCAAAAGATTTACGGAAGGAGTCCTACACTAGACTCTCGATCATGTCCGCTTCAAATATGTCTTCCAAATCTGCGAATTGTTGTCCAGCATTAAAGACATTGAGTTTAATATTCATGTTACCAAAGGACAACTTCATAACTCCATTCCTACAATTTATAATAGCATTAGATGTGGCCAAAAATGAACGACCCAAGATGACCGGGATCTGACTAGTTAGATTCCAGACAGGTTGGGTATCTATAACGATGAAATCCACTGGAAAATAAAACTTATCAACCTGGATTAACACATCTTCAATAACACCCCGGGGCACCTTGACAGATCTATCAGCTAGTTGTAATGTTACTTTAGTCAGTTTCAACTCACAAAGTCCTAACTGCTCATAAACCGAATATGGTAACAAATTGACGCTCGCCCCTAAATCAAGCAATGCCTTCTTGATCTCCAAAGACGCAAGAAATGGTGGGAGCTCCTGGATCCCTAAATTTAGGAGGGGTGTTATATTGAATCCTGAAGCTGAATTGCTCTGCAAGGAAGACTTTCTTATGAACATTCTGCTTACGCTTTTGAGTGCATAAATATTTAAGAAACTTAGCGTAAGCAGGGACTTGCTTGATAGCATCAAGCAACAGAATGTTGACTTGCACTTTTTTAAACACATCTAAGATTTTATCAAAGTTGGGCACATAGGGTGGCACATTAGTGGCTCTTGGAGAGTCAGAGAGCTTTTGGACTTTGGATGCATTAGTGTGTCTCTCTGCTTCATCTTGATCTTCTGCTTTGGAATTTGATTCATCCCTTGGCATCTCTATTCTGTTGTCTATCTGTTTGCCTGACCTAAGGGTAGTGATCGATTTGGCTTGCTCATGATATTGCCCTTGGTTGGAATTAGAGCCAATCTCATACTGTCCCTTTGGATTAGCCACAGGTTGGCTAAGGAACTTGCCCTTCTCTCTCTCATTCCATGCGGTAGCTAGTTGACCCAATTGTACTTCCAGCTTGGCAATGGTTTGCGCATTTGCATGTAAGCTTTACTGGTTGGCTAGTAAGGTTTGTTGGGTGTCTTTTTGGAAATGGAGAGAACTCTGCATAAAAAGATTGAGTGTTTCTTCAAGAGATGGTTTCCGTGATTGTGAAGGGACTTATTAATATTGCGGAAACTGTTGAATTTGTTGATTGCCAGCTTGAGGGTAAGGTTGCATGGTAGGATTTCCAGATGGTCCTCCTTGTTGTGGTCCTTTTGCCCAAGAGAAATTTGGATGCCTAGCCCAACCTGGGTTGTAAGTTTCTGAGTAAGCATTATTTGCAGGTCTTTGAAAAGTGTTCATTGCATGTACTTGTTCAGAAAGAAGTTCTAGGGATGCTGCACCAGATGGACAAGACTGCGTAGGATGAGCAGGACTAGAACATATGACACATGCCTTGACTTGAGCTGTTTGTGGAGGTCCATTATGCAACATCAGAGCATCAACCTTCTTTGTCAGGCCATCAATCTTGGCATAGAGATCTGGCGTGACTCCTATCTCATATATACCACCTCTCTTCTGTGGTTGGGGACTTCTGTCACCGCTATTTGAATAGTCCCATTGCTGGAAATTTTCACTCAAGGTTTCAAAGAAATTCCACGCTTCGACATCACTTTTGGTCATGAATGACCCTCCACTGGTGGCATCAACCATGCGACGGTTCTGGGGTGTCAGACCATCATAGAAGTATTGAACTTGTTGCCACTTTTCAAAACCATGGTGTGGACATTTAAGAAGTAAGTCCTTCCATCTTTCCCAACATTCATGAAAGTGCTCACCTTCTTTTTGTGTGAAATTAGTGATTTCTCTACGGAGGGCATTAGTTTTGTGAACGGGGAAGAACTTGTTTAAGAACTTCTTAGACAGTTGGTCCCATGTAGCGATAGATCCAACTTCTAGAGAATTCAACCATGCTTTCGCCTTATCTTTCAAAGAAAAAGGAAACAGGCGTAGGCGAATCGAATCGTCTGAGAAGTTTTGGAACTTAAAAGTGGAGCAAATGTCTAGGAATTCTTTTACATGATGATATGGGTCCTCCTTGTCTAACCCATAAAAGGATGGCAATAATTGTATGACTCCAGGTTTAAGTTCAAAGTGTGTTGCCGTAGTGGCTGGCAACACTATGCATGAAGGTGCATTAAATTGGACAGGAGCTGAATAATCTCTGAGAGCTTTAACTTCATTCTCATTCGCCATTTCAACAGGATTATTTCTCAATCTTCCACGAAGTGTTCTTTCTATTTCAGGATCAAAGGTGCTAGTTCTATATTCAGAGATATACGTCCTAGCATAAACTATGTTATTGCAATGTAAGAAAGAAAACTAAACTAAGAATCAACCTAAGAGAAATAAAACTAGAACTAGAAATTATGAGATTCTAAAACAAGTTACAACTATGTAAATAAGAATGGGAAGAAAGAACACGGAAAAGGAGATGATTAATGTCAGAAGATTTAAGAAAGCTCCTCCTTCACTTAGTAGCTTCCTTCCTCAATTCCTGTAAATAAAAACAAAAACAAATTAAGTTTCATAAAATAATGATAGAAAAATCCTAAGCAACGGTTAATTTCTAAAAAAAAAAGAAAAAAGAAAGTTTCTAATCTTAGAAATAACAAGCTAAGTTAGTTTTTAAAAAGGGAAGAATTTCTAAAACTAGAAAATAGAAAGTTACTTGAAAGAAGAATCTAAATCTAAAATTAGAAACTAAAAAATTTCAAAAAAAAAAATAAAAACCTAATTCTAAAAATAGAAATTAGAAAAAGTAAAGAATTTAGAAAGGGATTACCAAATTAGAAGCTTATTTCAGGACCCTTCAAAACAGGAAATAGGTTAGTTTCTAAAATAAAAAAAAGAACTCTAAGTCAATAAAATCCTAAGCTATGAATTATGATAAGAGAGAATCCTAAATTCAATTTGGAACGAAACAGTCCTCGGCAACGGCGCCAAAAACTTGATGTTTTATTTAAACCAACATGATTTAAATGATTTTTAAACTCGCAAGTATACGAATCAGATGTAGATATGGTACGTATTACGAGATCGTTCCCACGAGGACTGGTCGTCACAATTCAAATCTATGATTCTCCTTAACTAATCCAACAAATATGGAGCGAATTACTAAACACAATTTTATAAAAAAACAATTGAGAATAGGGAAGAAAATTCAATCAGAGAGAGAGCACTAGGACTTTCGAATCCACCCCTAATTATCCTAACCCTTGTTTTGTCTATTGATTCACCCTAATTTAGATTAATACAACTTATATAAAGAAAGCACAATCTGTGTTCTTAGTCGAACATACAGACTATCTAATCTCTTAAAGCAATGCAATGAATAACACATTCCATGTCCTTGGTCGGGCACATAGAATGTACAATTCATTAAAGCACCCTGTTTCTTCCTCTATAGGAAACCTGTTCATGATTAAACACAAGCACCTAGAATAAGCATCTAGACAACATCCATATATAGACTCTGGTCAAGTTCATAGATGGAGAAGTACAGAATTTCGTAGTTAAGCACACTAGAGAGAGAAACAAATCAATCAGATTAAGATAATATCAACATAAACAAGAGTTATTCAAAATAGGGGCTTCATCTCAGCCCTAGACAAAGGATTTAGAAATCCATGTGATCAATTATAATGAAGGAAAAATAAAACATAAACACTAGAAACATCCTCTCTCTTCTCTTTCTTCTTGTTCTTCTCTTTGGCTCTGGATCTTCCCAAGCTCTGCCTCTCCCTCATCCACGTTTTGCAACTCTTTTTATAGCTGATGGAGTGGCTGGAGTGGTGGAAATCGGATTTGGAAAGCTGTCGCACGCACAGCGAAAGCCTTTTAGCAGCCAAGTTCAGGGCCTCGAAACACGGCACTTTCCTCGTTCAAATTCCAAAAAGACACCGTCCCTTAGGACTTTCTTGGGTCCTCTACATGATGGACAGTTCAGATCTACCATATAATCAAAGATGGTGGCCCACAACCGCCTGGAAAATCGGATTTCCTAATATGTGCAAAACCTTTCGCACCCTTTCGCTGTCGTGATTGGTGGGCCCCACAGAAGTATTTTCTGGAAAATTCACCCCGTCCATTGGATTCAGGACGAAATTTCACTTAAAAATGGATAGTTTTGAATGTTCATTGACGCGGCACAGAGAAGAAATCACAAAAAGATCAGTTTTAAATGTTGCAGGGCAGTCCGTTTGTGGCCTCTGTACCGCACACGTGTGCACACATGGGTGCAAACTATCAGCATGGTTTTGAAGGGATTTTCCCCCTCTACAATATGGACAGATTGGATCATCTATACGGATGATGGAGGTGGCCCACCAGCGTCCGTAAAACGGACAATGTCCGTCCGTTACGTGGCTTGAAAACGAAGGAAGAAAGAATTTTCCTTCTTTCCTTTTTTTCTTCGGTCAGAGACGGTCAAACCATCATGCATTTGCCGTGCACGCCTAGTGCATTTGTGCACTATGCACACCCATCTCATGTGGGGTCCACATATGATATTCGTGATAAATCTGATCCATCCATTTAATTGGTCTCCCCATTTAAGGCATTGAATCCGAATTTGAGGCATATCCAGATAGCAGGTGGGTCCCACTTAATGAATTAAGGGGCTGATCTGGCTGTTGGGCTACTTCCCGAGATATCCAATGGCTGAAATTTTACGTGTACGGTTAATTTATGTCCTCCAGGCCATGTATGAAATTTCGAGCCAATCGAATGACGAGAACCATGTGATCTTGCATTCTGCACCAATTTCGGGCCCTTTTGGCTTGCTTTCCTCAGATCCCAGGCGTGTAAATTCTTCATTATTAGTTCTCTGGAGTCCATCCCGTGCTCTGGTAATTTCGAAGTGTCAAATCTATGCTTTTAACATCATTTTTCAATACACGCTCCTGATTTCATCCTGTAATAAAAACACAATTAAAATATGGCATTAAGCATTATCATGTACGTAAAGTCAGGTAATAGTCGGGGTCTAATATGCAATATTCGACCCTCATCATCAACTCTCCCATGGCCACGTCCTGCAAGCTATCAAAGTTTGGAGGTACTCCCTTGTCCGATCCTTTCCTCTTTCAAAGTACTGTTGGGGCCCTCCAATACCTCAGTTTCACTTGACAAGACATTGCCTTCTCCATTAATAAGGTTGCCCAGTTCATGCAATCTCCTACGGAGGATCACTGGTGCTTGGTCAAGAGGATTCTTCGTTATCTCAAATCTACTATTACGCATGGTCTCTATTTCTCCACTCAGTCCACATTAGGTCTTACAGCCTATACTGATGCAGACTGGGCTGAATCTATTGATGATCGAAAATCCACCAATGGGTATTGTATTTTTTTGGCAAAAATCTTATCTCCTGGAGTTCAAAAAAAACAATCTACGGTGGCACGATCCAGCACCGAAGCCGAATACCATGGAGTTGCTAATGTAGCCGCCGAAGTTCTCTGGCTTCAGTCTCTCTTTCGTGAGTTAGGACTCCCCCTATCCACTCTTACAGTGCTTTGTGATAACCTTGGAGCAACTTACCTATCGGTCAATCCGGTATGTCACACTCGGTCGAAACATGTTGAGATTGACGTTTATTTTGTCCGTGATCATGTTGCCAATGGAGCCTTTAATGTCCGGTTCGTCTCCACTGAAGACCAACTTGCTGGCGTACTCACTAAAGCATTAAGTTCTGCCCATTTCTCTCTTCTCAAGTCCAAGCTCTCGGTTCTGCGCGGGGGGGGGGGAGGGGGGGGGGGGGGCCTTAAAGTAGACAACATGCATGGAAAATATCTCATGGATCCACCCCGTAAGGCAACTCGTGATCCGTGAGATATCTTGGTGTCCTTAGATAATCTTGCTCCAATTGTACACAACTATAATTAGCCTCACAATATTCAGTTACCATGTATATCTTGTAACAGCCCTCCAAATCAGTGGCTGATTATTCTCCTCTCAAGTTATTAATAGAAACGGTGCACCTCCATGAGATGCATCGGATTACATCTCAATCTATCTGTCACGACTGTGGTTGCAGGTAGCGATAAAGATAAAGACCCGGGATTAATATTTTCTTTAGGTACGAAACGCCAATGGATGAATCTCTCTTTTGTGAAGTATAATTTGAGTCACTAAACAAACCCTTTTACAAACGTGCCAGTCTGGAAAGAAAATGGAACATCTGACTGGTGGATATCCCATCATTCAGCTGACCATCCGATAAAAAAGAAATTGCAGGCTCATCTGCTCACTGTCCAAAAACACGTGGCTGCTTGATAAGTGGTCGAGTCTAATTTATTTATTTATTTATTATTATTGGTGGTGTGGGATTCCTCTCTCTTTAAATTTTAGATGTACCAACACGCACATATGCATAGAACACACAGATAGATCCCAAACTGTGATGTGTGTGTGTGTGTGTGTGTGTGTGTGTGTGTGTGTGTGTGTGTGTGTGTGTGTGTGTGTGTGTGTGTATATATATATATATATATATATATATATATATATATATGGGGAAAGGTACTATGCGCTCGAGCTGATTTTAACGTCCCATGAGGTCAAGTTGTGTGGGCCCGACCGTGATGCATTTCGAACATCAACACTGTGCATTTGATGCATCCCCTTTAAATTATGGGATATCCCAAAAATCATCCATATACGGAACTCAGGTGGGCCATACCATCTAAAATCATGTGAAGATATGCCAAAAATATATAAAAGCACTTGGTGGGGCCCACCTGAAATTTGCATGCTTCTGAAACTTAGTCTGAACCCTCATCCAAGTGGTACACACATAATGGATGGGTTGGATTTTCAAACCACATCTCGGTGGGCCCAAAAAATAGTTATGAATGTTTTAATGGTGCACGGCCCCTCTCAACTTCTGTATGTGGTGTGGCCCACACAAGTCACGGATTGACTTGAATTTTGAGACCTAGGCCCACGATGGAATGGTGCATCTGACTGATGGTGTTGATGTTCGAAACACATCACGGTGGGGCCCACACAGCTCGACCTCATGGGACGTTAAAATCAGCTCGAGCGCATTGTACCTTTTCCCTATACACACACACACACACACACAGAGGTCCATGTGATGAGGAATTTTTGCCTTGATCTAAAATTCCAGTGGCCCATATCAAATAAAATTCCAGTGGTTAAGGATCCCACCTACCTTGGTAGATCCTGGGATCCACCAAAGTTGCACCCAAATCGGGAGATCCTTGTTAAAAAGGGGAGCAGATTAGCTGTTACCCGTTACTTTACCATGGGGTTCACCTTGATGATGTGTTGTATATCCACACCGTCCTTCTATTTCTCCAACCCATTTTAGGATGTGACCCCAAAAATTAAGCAGATCCAAATCTGTCTCATTCCTAAATGCCCTTCAGCCTCCAATTTCTCGGAATTCAGACCAATCAGCCTATGTAATGTTATTTATAAGATCTTTGCTACAGTTATTGCTGCAAGGTTAGCTAAGGTCCTGCCTAAGCTCATTTCCAAAGAACAAGGGGCCTTCGTGCAAGGAAGGGATATTTCTAGCAACATCGCGATGGCTCAAGAGGTGGTGAGAGACATCAACAAGAAGGTGTGTGGGGGAAATTTTATCATCAAGCTGGATGTTGAGAAAGCATACGATAGAGTGGATTGGAAATTCCTAAAATCAGTCCTCTCTAGGTTCGGTTTCAGCGTCATATGGATCAAGTTGGTCGAAAAGTGCTGGGCCAATAATTGGTTCTCGATTTTGGTGAATGGTGAAGTGTCAGGCTTTTTCAAATCGTCAAGAGGGCTACGCCAGGGAGATCCTATATCGCCTTCCCTATTCATCCTCGCTTCATAAGCCTTCTCCTTAAATCTCAAGAAAATGGTTCAGACTAATAAAATTCAGCAGTTCAAGCTTAAACGTGGTTGCCCCACTGTCTCCCACCTTCTTTTTGTTGATGATACTCTGATGTTTCTTAATGGGAGCCGATGATCACTCAAGGCAGCTAAACACTTCCTAGAAAAATACCAAGAGGCTTCAGGACAAAAAATTAACTGTCGTAAGAGTTGCTTCTTAGGGCCTAAGGGCCTTCTATGCCAACATCGAACGCACTTTGGGATTCCCGATGGCAGTTGCTAGAGTAAAGTATCTAGGAGTGCCTCTTCAGCAAGGTAAAACCAAAGCAGCTAATTTTCAGTTTCTCGTTGATAAACTCAAGCGAAGAGTTAGTAGTTGGAAGTTAAAGTTTCTATCTCAAGCTAGCAGATTGACCCTCATTAAGCATGTTCTAGATCTATCCCCATTCATACCATGTCTACGATGCATGTGCCAGGGAAGGTTATCAGTAGATTGAAAAGCCTCTTTGCTAGCTTTTTTTGGGGTTGGTCAGATGGCAAACATAAACTTCACTGGATAGCTTGGGATAGAATTACAAGACCTACCAAGGAAGGTGGCTCAGGGATAAGACGACTTTCAGAAGTTATGAGTGTGCTCAAGATGAAGATGGCTTGGGAAGTTCAATTTGGCCAAAATGTCAGTCCGTGGGCTTCCCTTATGCGGGTCAAGCATTTTAGGGACTTGAGAGGGGACCCATTGGCTAGCGTTTCTTCATCTGCTTCCCAGTTGTGGGTGAAAATCAGGCAGCACTTCTAGTTCATTACATCCAATGCCCAATGGAAGGTGGGACATGGAGACATAAACCTGTGGTCTGAAAATTGGTCCGGATTAGGCCCAATTCTGCGCCTCCTCTCTGTCCAAATTCTAGTTGAGTTGAGGGGTCTAAAGATCCAAGATTTTTTGGGTGTAGCAGGCCCTCCTTCGTCAGCTCTCAATTTCCTCCTAGAACAGGTCGTTGCCCATCTTTAATGTTGGTTTTGCAATCTCAGACGATGGGGTGGATGAACGTTTCTGGCCGTTTGATCCTTCAGGCATATTCACGTTAAAATCGGCTTAGAAGGTGAGCCGAGCTTCCTCTCCAGCCATCAGATGGAACAACTGGCCCTTGTACAAAGGAATTTCCCCAAAAATTTTGATTTTCTACTGGAGGCTGCTCCATGGGGCAATTGCGGTGGACGAACGGGTTCAGTCCAGAGGAATTTCACTAGCATCAATCTTCTCCTACTGTTCAGCTGACGACCATCGCGATCTGCATCAGACTGAGTCTATTGCACATTTATTCCTGTTTGGCCAGCATTCGGCTGTGCTTTGGGCCCATTTTAGCAGGCGTTGTGGCATTCCTTTCATGTCAAATCAGTTCGTTGAAGGGAGGCTGATGCAGTGCCGTCTTGCGGAGACGATTGATGGTGCACTAGCTAATATCAGGTACCTGTTTCTTATTTTAATTTGCTGGAAAATTTGGTGTGCAAGAAATGAAGCAAAATTTGATGGTCAAAAGATGAGGTTAGCCTCTTCCATAGCTCGTATAAAATGGTGGGCTATTTCAATTCTGCGTATGGAAGAGGCTGACAGAATGAGGGCTAGTGCTTGGCAGTGCAGTCAGATTTTGGATGCTCCCCCGCCGAGGGCTAGACTGTTGAATTGCTATATAATTAGGTGGAATAAACCGTCAGAAGGGTGGGTTAAGCTTAACGTGGATGGTTCAGCGAGAGGCAATCAAGGGTTGGCCGGAGGTGGGGGTGTTTGCCGGAGAGAAAATGGAAATCTGATTTTCGCTTTCTCTTCTGGTTATGGGGTGTGCTCCAATAATATCGCAGAGGTGAGGGCTATGCATGACAACATTTATTACTGTAGGTCGAGGGGATTAAAGAACATTGTTGTTGAATCTGACTTTGAGTTCGCCTTAAACCTCATCCACCAAAAAGCCTGTTTCCACGGAATATGAGATATTGGGTTTTACGGTTTCTTTCCCTGCTTAAGGGTTGTTCAGTTTCCTTTTCCCATATCTTTAGGGAGGGAAACGGACCTGCGGATGCCATGGCCCGCATGGGCAGCGAGATCCAAGAGGCCCCCTTCCACATTCATCAAAGTTCCCTCCCTTGGCATATGCGAGGGCTGCTATGTCTGGACAGGACTGGATTGGGGGCCCTGAGATCCTTTGGTTCTATGGGTTTCCTTGTTCATATTGTAGAGCATATGATAGGAGAGGCTCTTTTTTGTGGTTTCCCTCCCAAATCTAGGCAGCTGTACTTTTGTCGTTTGACCGTTAATGAAAAAAAATCTAACCTTGAAAAAAAAAAAGAAAAAAAAGGAGTGCCTCACTATTAAAAATTCCAAAAGGCAATTGTAAGATTTTTGAAATGTTTATATGCCATCTAACTGGTTGATAATGTCAAGAAGACCTAGATGAAGGGAAAACACAAAAATTAGCTTGATCCAAAACTTTTGTGACCCATAAAAAGCTTTTAAGGATCATTTATCCCCGTTTCAAGTGGTGTGGTCCACCTAATATTTAAATCTTCTTAAGGTTTGGGATACAAAACCACTCATAAATTGCACATGTGGCATATATTAATTCAAATAAATTTGACTAGGTTGAGCCCTCAATAGCCAAGTCACAATTCCAGTGACAGAACAATCGTAGTCACTTATCCGTGGATGCTTGTTTATGGAAAAAGGACCTTTGGATATTTTTCATTTAACCATTCAAATGTTTATAAATTGCTACTTAGATGATGGAATAGCCATAATTTTAGATCCATGATCCATCTACACAGGGTACCATAATTTGAACTATTTAATTTGATTACTTGTGTGTCATATTTACAATTTCTAAGTGCTTATTATGAGGACATCGTACACACGCACGCCTGCACACCACCACCCCTACGCACGTACGTATGAAGAAGGAGGACCCCACCATCGATCTGATTCGATGACGACGTTCAGAGAAGACCTTTTAGCTAGAAGACAAGTTTTGGTTCAAAAAAAGTGGGCTCAATAGTCAAGAAAAGCCCATCATGGGATCTCATGATCGTGGCTCACTCGTCGGATTAATTTCATATTTTAGGTTTTGCTTGTTGTTATTATTTAAAACATCGTGAATGCTTTAGATTTCTCTGTTTGGTTTTTATTTTAGTTTACTTCATCGTCAAGTAATAGGTCGCGCACATGGTGCGAGTTATTGAGGGATAGGGTTTTCTCTATAAATAGGCATCCCTTGTCGTTCTTTTGATTTATTCAAGCTTAATAAAAATTTCTACTTTATTTTTCTGCTCTCTTAGTGAGTTGTAGAAGAATTCAAAAGTGGGTGCGAAGCCCTCCCTTTTCGAAGGGCTAACTACGTGGTGTGAAGCCACATCTATCTCCATCCATCCCTACCCTCTCCCATCCATATATCTCATCTTCAATAATCATTATTGTTTTAAATTTCTCAGCTTTTGTAGCTATTCATCCCTCCACAGCCAGTTTTCAAAATCTGGACCTACAGGAGGGGTAAAACTTTGGTAGAGGACTATGCCTCGACCTTACGTCGGATCGTCGTCAAACATGGAGGGATTGGAGGTCTCTCCTAACCGATCAAGGCCTAGATGTCACTTTGGGGAGGCGGGCTTCCATCACACGTGCGGCCAGCCCACTTGAGCATGTGCATCAGCCCCGGGTCACCATCTGCGCGCAGGAGCTTTCTTTGGGTTAGGTTTTCCTCTGGTTTTTTTTTTTCATTCTTATTTCCTAAACCCTAGCCTTAGTTTGCATTAGCCTTAATTTATTTGCCCATTTTTCACCCTAGGGTTCCTTGAATTGAGATTAGGGAATCCCTTGGACTAGGGACTGTTTGCTATACATAAGTGGTTGATTTCTATTTCCCTTTGAGATCGTTTGGCTTATAATTTTTATTGGTCCAGTCCTAGCCTGTGTAGGCCTGGACCCGCATAGATTTCTCTTTAATTGAATGTTTGGATTTTCATGTGGGATGTGGAATTTGCGTGGTTGTTTCTGAATTGGTATGATCTAAGCCTGAAATCTTGCATATCATATTTAAATTCATGTCCTGCATCAAATTTGGTATCAAAGCCTAGGGTTCTTGTAGGGGAATTCACCACATATTTAGGGTTTCATTTGTTTGAGTCCTTCATACATTCAGTCCATCATATATAGCTGAATTTTAGTAACGGTGTGTAGTCTCCTTCATATAGAGTCTTGTAGGGTCATTTAGTTTTTAGATGCATATAGTTGCCGTAGCAAGTCCTTAGGTTGAGCAAGTCAGTGTATGCCCACACGTACGGGTCGTGGTTTCGATTTGCACCCCACACTAAAATGGAGCAACTGTAAGAAACAGTGACCAAGTTAGCCCAGCAGGTTAAGTCCTTGAATAAGCATTGAGAACAACGCATAAATAAACACCTCGAAGAAATAGAAGCCTCCTTCAAGGCAAACCCACTGTGGCCTAACCATTGCCGACAAACAGCATACGACTCAGATTCATCGGGCGTGTCCTGTGTGGCGGAACAACCCCAATCACTAACTCGAAAATCATTACCGATCGCTTGGACTACGTTGTAGCTCCAAACACACTCCAAGCAATTGTATATACATGTAGTAGCCAAAGATAGCATGTGACAACTAGAATCAACGATAAATCTCATTTGAGCATTTCAACGAACACATAGTGTACATATTAGCATACATAGGCATTTCAACAGTAAATCACATAGTAGTAATATAGATTACATAAAAGACACTATAACCATAGTTAAAGGCATTTCAACACCCTCATTACATGCATTTAAACAAGCATTTTCACATTCAGACATTTTATCAAACACTTAAGCTACACATATCATATACATGCAGTAAGGTAGTTACAATAGGTATTATGGCAAATCCCTTTACAAAGGGTTCACCATACGTACAACAATCATGAATTCTCAGTCAATAAACATGGCAAGCATAAATCCCAATTCCATACTCATTCACACATTTCAATAAACACATGGAATGCATTATAAATCAACATAGTTTATATATATACAAAATACACAGGAACCCTCGTATCTAAGCACATGTGATAGCAATCAAGCTAGTCATAAATCATTATTGACATTGAAAGCCTTGAAAACCATAACCTAAACATTTATAGTCCGCACCTTTCGCCGATAAATGAGTATCGAACTTAGTTTGCATGTCAAGTCTTCGTCTACGGCACGACGGCCACTTATAACATGAAATAGGTTAGCTATTTCATCACTTACACTATTTGAAACTCTAAAACAGATTGTGGTTAGGATTTATTACCCAAGAACAGAGTTGAAATCGCTAGGATAACGATTCAGAAAGGCTGATTCAGCTCGTGGAGCGGTAGGGATGAATCCCTACAACAAACCATCACTCTCTCTCACTTCTCCTCACTTTCTTCTTCTCTTTTCTCTCTTATCTCTCTAAGGGTTTCCCAAATTTGTATGGAATGAGAGAGAGAGAGAGAGAGAGGGTTTAAGGGGCTTATATAGGCTTAGAAATGATGGGAATGGCCCCAAGGCCATGGTATACTTAGGTTATAGCCAAATAATGGCTGTTTTGGTCCAGCGGAGTACATATGGAGGCCCTTTTCTGCACGCGGTCGGACTTAAGCTCCCTAACATTGGATCTAGGTCAAGTTAAGGTTTTGGTCCAATCGGATTTGTGGATTGACCGTGGCGGACCAATTTTAGTTCAACGGTCACCGGTGTTCGATCAGAGCCACAAGTACACTGACATGTGTTGAAAATTTCCCCTTATCCAAGGGTGTAATTAGGTTAGATTCTGACGGTCTGAAAGCTTAGATTTGGCCCGCAAGTGAACAGCCCAAATCACTTAAATTTGAGTTAAATTTCTAAAGGTATTCGCGTTTCTCACACACTTTGCTCCGTGCTTAAGTTGTGCATTTCTGGATGCTATCTAGTTTTGATTCCCGAGATGGTTGCCAAGCCCAGTAAGGTGGTCATAAGTGTATAGTTTCGTGGTCATCGGACTTTCGACGCACGGTCCAGGTCCGATAGGAAGTTTCAAGGTGCTCCCGAGAGCAACTGGGTTTAGAGATTGGTCTTAAGTTTCAGGGTAATGTAGCGTTAATGATTCTACTTGTTTTGAATCTTGCAGTTCGTATTTAAAGTGGTTCAAGCTAATTTCACAGCTAATTTAGTTTAACACTTAGTTAATTTCATCTAAATTATAAAGGATTTGTTCCTAAGTGATTTTTGCCTGAGGTAGTACTTAGGTCTTTGTACGGATTTTTTCAAGACGTTACAATTTTTCAGACTTACTCTTTGATCCATGGCCTCTTCTTGACCTTTTATTCCAGCCTCTGCCTCCCATACCTAGCTTTCACACACCCAAAGAGGAAATATAGGATATCCTGGACCATGAGATAATTACCACGTCGGATGGCGGGTTTCAGAAATACCTAATTAAATAGAAGTCACGCTCAGCTTCAGACAACACGTAGCTCACTAAGGAGGAGTTTCAGAGACTTAATCTTGACATCCTATAGTGGTTCAGGAGTTTTATTTCGCCAGTGGTGAAATCTTCGCAGCCGGGGAGAGTTGATGAGGACATCGTGTACACGCACGCCCGCACACCACCACCCATACTTACGTACGTATGTAGAAGGAGGACCCTACCATCGATCTGACTCGATGACGACGTCCAGGGAGGGCTTTCTAGCTAGAAGACAAGTTTTGGTTCCAAAAAAGTAGGCCCGATAGTAAAAAAAGCTCATCATGGGATCTCATGATTGTGGCCCACTCGTCGGATTGATTTCATATTTTAGGTTTTGCTTATTGTTATTATTTAGAACATCGTAAATACTTTAGATTTCTCTGTTTGATTTTTATTTTACTTTACTTCATCGCCAAGTAATAAGTTGCGCACATGGTGCAAGTTTTCGGGGTATAGGATTTTTCCTATAAATAGGCATCCCTTGTAGTTCTTTTAATTCATTCAAACTTAATAAAAATTTTTGCTTTATTTTTCTGCTCTCTTAGTGAGTTGTAGAAGAATTCAAAAGTGGGTGCGAAGCCCTACGTTTTTGAAGGGCTCACTACGTGGTGTGAAGCCACATTTATCCCCATCCATCCCTACCCTCTCCCATCCATATATCTCATCTTCTATAATTATTATTACTTTGAATTTATCAGCTTTTGTAGCTATGCATCCCTCCACAGCTAGTTTTAAAAATCTTGACCTGCGGGAGGACTGAAACTTCGGTAGAGCACCACGCTTCGACCTTACATCGGATCGTCGTCAAACTTGGAGGGATTGGATGTCTCCTTGGGAGGCGGGGTTCCATCACACGTGCGGCCAGCCCACCCACGCACGTGTGTTAGCCACGGGTCACTATCTGCGTGCAGGAGCTTTCTCCGGGTTAGGTTTTCCTTTTTTTCATTCATATTTCCTAAACCTTAGCCTTAGTTTGCATTAACCCTAATTTAATTGCCCCTTTTTTCACCCTAGGGTTCCTTGAATTAAGATTAGGGAATCCTTTGGACTAGGGACTGTTTGATATGCATGAGTGGTTGATTTCTATTTCCCTTTGAGATCGTTTGGCTTATTATTTTTATTAGTCCAATCCTAGCCTGTGTAGACCTGGACCCGCATAGATTCCCCTTTAATTGAATGTTTGGATTTTCATGTGGGATGTGGAATTTGTGTGGTTGTTTCTGAATTGGTATGATCTAAGCTTGAAATCTTGCATATCATATTTAAATTCATGTCCTGCATCAGCTTACATATCATCCATCGCACTTTGTGAAGCCCACATGATGTATGTATTTTGTCCATGTTGTCCATCCATTTTCCCAGCTCATTTTTGGGCTCATCCAAACCTCAAGTGGACCCCACCACAGAAAACAATGGGGATTGAATGCCCACTGTTGAAAACTTCCTAGGGCCCTACCCCATACAGTGATTTCTTATGGAAACGCAAGCTTTTTGGGCCCCATTAAATGAAAACCTATTATGTCATTCATTCTTTTTGTAAATTTTTAATTCCTAAATATGCAAATATATGTATTTAGGCATGTCCTGAATTTCAGTGAAAATTCCACCATTTTCCACATGTTTTTCCCTTTTCCCCCACATTTCTGGTTATCAGCGAAAACAATATTATATCTTTATCTCCGACAAGCAAGACTTGTAACGATACCGACAACTCAAACACTGATGATATGATGGAGGAAGTGAACACACTAAAATTATGGCCTTATCAACTTTCACATCAATGCTCAATAGTTGGCTTTTTTTTTTTTTTTTTGAATTGATTCAAGTGTTCATGGATAGACATACATTCTTTCATCTTTAAGGTATATAATTCTTGCTTTAAATATAGTTTGTTGGTCAGAGACTTCGTCATGTAGAGACCTTTCAGCTTTTCCCAAAGCTTTTTCTACTGAATTCTCGTTTATAACATTATAAAGCACTTAATTCGCAAGATATAAGCAGATTATGCTAACAACTCTCAAGTCGTAATCTTTCCACTCATTATCAAGTAATGTTGTATTCTTTGATCTTCCCTTCAATGCCTTGTGTAAGTCGTGCTAACTAGGTAGATCGCATATCGTAACTTGCCATAGGTTAAAATTATTCTTCCCATCAAACTTCTCCAACTCAAACATTGCATTTGACGTCTTTGTAGCCATTGCACACCTTCAATAGCCAACATATTACTAATAAAAAAGCATGTATAAATAAAAAAAAGTACAAACCGATGAAAATTGAAGTAAGGCGCCGGTGCTAGTTGTTGTGTAGCTACACTTGCACATGTTCGATGCCAATAACATAAAATTACAAAAGGAAAGATCCAAAATAAAAACCCAAAAGCCAATCCAAAAGCAAGAGACGAAATCCTCCTGAAGATGCCCCCTCTCTACCTATTTTCTCCTTATAAAGGTGGCTCTCTCCAACCTTCCCATCTACTTCATGTCTCTTTTCAAATGCCCGCCTTCAGTTCTAAAGAGTATAGAGCACAAAAGAAGAGACTTTCTTTGACACAAAAAAGGAGAGAAGAACAAATTTCATCTGGTGGATGGAAATTTGTATGCAAGCATTACAATCAAGGTGGGTCAGGTATAAAAAGTTTGAAGCTCATGAACAAGGCCTTTCTAGGCAAAATGGATCTAGCGGTTAGAAACTGAAGACTATAGTCTGTGGAACAAAGTTATAAAAGGAAAATACGGTCTATCAGTAGGTGGTTGGTGGTCTAGTGCCTCTTCTCGGTACAAGGCTTCAGCAGTTTGGAGGGAAATCATCTCCACCAAAGACCAGGTCCTGCAAGGTGTCGAATTTCAGCTCGGAAGAGGTTCAAAAATTCAGTTTTGGAAAGATTGCTGGGTTCAGAAAATTCCGCTGAGAGACAAATTCCCTTTAATTTTCTCACTTGCTCCAAACCCAGATATCATCGAATCCGACTCTAAGTGGGTCGTGGACTGCGTTCTCGAGATATCGTCGATTGCTTGGAAATGGAGATATTAGCTTTCTAGGATTAAGACTCTTCTCTAGAAGGGTTACTTTAGAGTATCCCTCATCCCCAGAGAGGCCAATGGGCCGGCTGACAGCTTGGCCAGACTGGGCAATGGGTCCAATGAAGGTCGGACCTTCTGTGAGATTTCTCACCTACCTAGGTTGACAAGAGGTAGATTTTTGTTGGACAGAGTCGGTGTGGGCTCTATTAGGAAGCTAAAAAAGTCCCATTTGTACAGGGTATGATAGGCAGGCCGGGCCTTTTTGTCCCTGGCCTCTACTCGAAAGTCCTCTCTGTAATTTGCATCTTTAATGAATATTGACTTTAGTGTTTATTTATTTATTTATTTTTTATTTTTTTTATAAATGCTGGAAACTTGGTGTGGTCAGTGGGCTAAAGAAGAAACCTTCAAGATTGGGAAGTCCAACAGTTTGTGGACCTTCTTGAGTGCTTATATAGGACCTAGCCAAATCCTCAAATTAATGATGCATTGCTCTGGACAATGGAGAAGTCCAGCAACTTCACTGTCCACTCTCTCTATGCGTATCTAGACCACTCTCCCTCCTCCGCGAATTGCTCCTTGATCTGGAAATTCCCGGCCCCTCCCAAGTTTATTGCTTTCGGCTGGCTGGTCACTTTGAAAAAAATTCTGACGGTGGATAACCTCAGAAAGAGAGGCATGTGTTTGGTAAATATTTGTTTATGCTGTATGAAGGCGGATGAGTCGGTGGATCATTTGTTGCTTCATTGCCCTTTCATCGCTCCTATTTGGACTGATCTCCGTCGTCACTTTGGAGTTAATTGGTGCCTTCCTGGTTGTTTTTCTTCTCTAGTTTCAGATTGGTGTGGGGTCAAGATCGGCAAGAATCGATTCTCTTTGTGGAGAATGGCTCTTCTTGCAACTTAGTGGAGCATTTGGGAGGAAAGAAATAGGAGATGTTTTCGAATTATCTCAAATTCCTCTGATTGGGTGCTCTCTAGAGCTAAAGTGTTAATTTTCGAATGGGCCACCCTTGTTGATTCCATGAAGGAGAGCGATTTGCTGTTTCTTGTTCGTTAGCCTTTGCCTGCTATCTTAACATGCTCGGTTGCTGTCTTTGTTGGTTTTTTTTTTTCCCTTTCTCTTTCTTTTTAATGAATTTCTGTTATCTCTCAAAAAAAAAATAAAATACAAGAGAGCATATTCAAAAGCCTACGATAATTAGGCTTTACAAACCATATTTGCATAAGTACGTACATATTGAAGAGAGATGAGAGGGAGAAACGTCTCTTGGTAGGAGACATGTAGATGTCCCCTACAAGGAGATGTCATCACCTAGCATTAGTTAGGCTTTACAAATGCTGTGAATACTGCCACATATCTCATCAATAGAAGTCCCTCAGCACCATTGGATGGTGGGCTACCAGAAGAAGCGTGGATTGGAAAAGAAATGAACCTTACATATCTTAGAGTGTTTGGTTGCACTTCATATGTTCACATTGATGTAGAGCACAGAAACAAGCTGGATGCGAAGTCCAGGAGGTGCATGTTTATAGGCTACGGGCAGTATGATTTTGGCTACAGGTTTCAGGATACAGAAAACAGAAAAATTATCAGAAGCAAGGACGTATTCTTCAATAAAAAAAGTGATGCATAAGGACAGTGTGTAAGAAAATAAGGCCGAGAAAAGGGAATTCGTAGAGTTGGAAGAGTTACCTGACACGGGTATTACAGCGCCACAGGATGATCATGTACAGAAGCATTATGAGGCAAAGCCGCATACATCAGTTGTGAGGAAGTCTACTTGGGAGAGAAGACCCACGGTTCGATACTCACCCTCCTTACATTATCTACTGCTGACGGATAATGGTGAACCAGAGTGTTTTGAAGAGGCATTACAGTCAGATATATGAGGTAAGTGGGAGCAAGCCATGGATGATGAGATGGACTCTCTTGAGTCTAATTGTACATGGGAGCTAGTCACTCTACCTAAGGGTAAGAAAGCTCTTCATAACAAGTGGGTTTACAGATTGAAGGAGGAGTACGATGGTTTGAAATGGTACAAGGCTAGATTGATTGTGAAAGGGTTTCAACAAAAGGCAGGTATCAATTTCACTGAAATATTTTCACCTGTGGTGAAAATGTCTATGATTCGCATGGTCTTAAGTATAGTGGCTACAGAGGACTTACATCTAGAGCAGCTAGATGTTAAGACAACCTTTCTTCATGGGGACCTTAAAGAAGAGATATATATGCATCAGCCGATAGGATACGTGGCACCAGGAAATGAGAACAAGGTGTGCAGACTGAAGAAGAATCTATATGGCCTGAAGTAGGCCCCAAGGCAGTGGTACAAGAAGTTCGACAGTTTCATGTCGGGAAACGGTTACAGGAGATGTCATGCTGATCATTGTTGCTATTTGAAGAAGTTTGATACGTCATACATCATCCTTCTTCTGTACGTTGATGACATGCTTGTGGCCGGTTCAAGCATGAAGGACATCTCAAATCTTAAAAGACAACTGTCTATAGAATTTATCATGAATGATTTGGGAGCTGCAAAACGAATCCTAGGTATGAGGATAAAGCGTGATAGGAAAAACAAGAAACTAGTTTTGTCACAGGCAGAGTACATAGCCAAGGTATTTGATCGATTCAATATGGGAGGTGCTAAGCCGGTTAGCACTCCATTAGCCAACCACTTCAAGCTATCTAAAGAGTAAGGTGCAAGACACAGAAGGAACGAGACTACATGGCTAAAGTCCCATACGCGTCAGCTATTGGGAGTCTCATATATGCTATGGTGAGCATGAGGCCAGACATTGCTCAAGCAGTGGGAGTTGTTAGCAGGTTCATGAACAACCCCGGGAAGGATCATTGGGAAGCTGTGAAGTGGATCCTCAGATACCTGGTAGGTACTGTGGATATAGGATTGTGTTATGGAGGATCAGAAATTAACCTACAAGGCTACGTAGATTCAGATTTGGCAGGAGATATTGACAGTAGAAGAAGCACTACAAGCTATGTCTTTACTCTGGGTAGTGTTGTAGTCAGTTGGGTCTCTCAGTTACAGAAGATAGTATCTATCAGTACGACGGAAGTAGAATATGTTGCGGCTACAGAAGCGTGTAAGGAGATGGTGTGGATGCAAGGTTTTATGGAGAAGTTGGGTAAGAAGCAAACAGATTGCAAGTTGTACAGTGACAGTCAGAGTGTAATACACTTAGCTAAGAATTTAGTCTTTCATTCAATGACCAAGAATATTGCCATCAGATATCACTTCATACGTTCGTTACTGGAAGATGAATCGATTGCTCTGGAGAAGATTCATACAAGTGAGATCCTACGAATACGCTGACCAAGGCGGTCACACGGGAGAAGCTGAAGCTCTGTTCAGCTTTGATTGGTCTTCAGGCTTGAAGACGGGGAGGTGGTGCACTCCGGATGAAGAAGACAAAAGTTTATGTCGGTGTATCTCCAAGTGAGAGATTGTTGATAAATGGAGCCACATCTGGGGCCGCGCACGACCGGTCGTGGCCCCTGCTCGACCGGTCGTGGAGCCCACTCGACCGGTCGTGACCAGTCGTGGACTGACACGACTCAAAGTCCAGTGAGCATAAGGTTTTTGGTTCCGAGGTTCTCAACCGGTCGAGGCTCATGCTCGACCGGTCGTGGGGTCCGCTTGACCGGTCGTGGTTACGTAGATTCGTTTCTGAATCTGATGTGGACTGTAGATTTCTGTGTCGCCTTTCACAAGGGTGTGAAAGGGAAGTTGCTTAAACTATATATAGGTGTCCCTAGGGCTTTTCTAGGGTATTGGAAAGCATTAGAAAATAATTCTAAGGTATGGGCAAAGGGTTTTCTTTATATTTCCAAGGGAGAGGTTAGTATATCGCTTTGTAATCTCTGTTTTTCTTCATAGTGGAAGATTGCATCCATGGTTTTTTTTTACCTTTGTTGGGGTTTATCCATGTATATCTTGTCTTGTGGTTTATTTGGATTGCTTTGATCTGTTTCTAGTTTATATTTCTTGTTTATCGTTTGTGGGTGAGGCTTGAGATTGGATCTTGGCTCACTGCATTGTTGGCGTGCTACGCAACAAACGACCCCTACATGATGTGTTTTTTCCTGGCTGATATTTCTGTGTAATTAAGTCAACAAGCAAACACCAAAAATGTAAAACGGAAGGGAGGAAGAAAACGTGAAAGCGTCTACTTCAAGGGAGACATCCTTATAGTTATCAAGGATAGAATGCTTAGGTTTGAATTTTGTTGATGATTTTCTTTCAAAAGATACCCCACCATACACATGGTCTTTTATAGAGAATGACTCATTCAATAAAATAAGATTCTCTCTCTCCCACAAAATGACAAGTAAGACCCATGCAATTAAAAGAAATCTCTACCTAACTAAGCCTCCTAGATCATGTAACCAATGAAATCTACCTCGTTTATAGCATTCTTATTTCACAGAATTTAACCCACCATTTTGAACTCAGCTGAATTGTTATTTCCTGCAATTCTCTAGCAGAAGAAGAGCTAAGTGGTTCCTTTTTCATTGTGAGAGATTGCAACCCAAACTGGTTGAGTAATTCCCGGTTCTCAGCACAGATTCCAGGTCATATTTTCACCCAAGTTTGTTTTTATTTTTAACACATTTTTCTTAGTTGCAACTTGTTTAGTACTAATGTCCGGAGAAGCATTTTTCCAAAATTTTCAGTATTTTCCCATCAATTCTTTTTCAACTTACAAAATTTTAAGCCATTCTGATTATCAGAAAAATTATTAAAGTACCCAGAGCCTGTCTGAAAATAACAATTTTCTAGAAGGTGAACATTCCAAAATTGTTCCCATTTGATATTTGTTCTTGTTTTCTCTTCTCATATCTCTGAAACTAGATTGATTTAGGTTTCTTTTGGCTTTTGAATCCCCTCAATCCAAGTATTTAAGGAAATATAGCATTTGAAATTAGGATATGTTAGCTGTCCTATTGTGGTCTTTGACATGCATATTGGGCTGCATTAAATTGGTATTAGATAAAGTTCAATTCATGATGGCAAAGGGACTAGAAAATTGGACTACAAGGATTACATCAGTCCAATATGTTCATCTATGTAATGAGATTGATGAGCTAAGGAATCTCATAACAACAGGGTGCAGTTAGGTGGTACTGGTACCACCATAAGCTACAGCGGTACTAGGCAGGGTCTTTTGTACATTCCCTCTTCAAATCAATGAAATGCTCCTTTATTAAAATTTTAAAAAAAAAAAAAAAAAAAGGCTACAGTGGTACTAGGCAGAAGTGGGGTCTATGTGATTTATTCATGAGATCCAATCTGTCAATTAGATGCATCGCCTTACATTATACCTAGGGCCCAACAATAAGCCTAAATGGAAACTAAGGTGGGCCACAGAACAGGGGACAAGTTTGAGAGGGAACTCTTACTCTTGATTTGCGTGGTGGGCCACAATGTTTTGTATACAGAATCCAAGCTGTCCAGATCCTTAATCGGCCATGGATAAAGGGTTAGGACAGAAGTCAGGCTTTTCAAAAACTCAGGTGGGCCCCAGTGATGATCACAGGTGGATGTCTCATCCCATGTTTTCCCCTGTTCTGTGGCCCACAAGAGTTTTGGCTTGTGGTGATTTTCAGGTTCTGAGTGTAACTTTAGCGTACGCATCTGATGGACAGTTTTGAAGTGATAATTCTGGTGGTTCCGGTACGGCTGGACTGCGCCTCTATAACAACTTACAATGGATGACGAAGATCTTGTGTAGACTTTTGACATAAGAATCGATAAACTATCTAAGTGGAATCTGGGACAACATGTCGCAGTGGTAGATTTTCTATTCTCTTGCTCCACATCATCATCATCATCATCATCATCATCACCATGATCTAGCTCTTGCTCCCAACTAATTGGGGTTGGCTACACGAGTCCTGTTCTGCCAATCTAGTATCAAGCTCTTGCTCCACTGTTGGAAAATTTTGTTGATTAGAATAGGCCACTTATCTTTGATGAAGACTGATGTTAATTAGTTATGGAAAGAAAATTGAAGAAATGTTTGGACATATGCTACTTATGACAAAGAATGTGAGATTTACAAGACATTTGATGACAATGCTATAATTTCTGAAGATGAGGTTTGGTGTGACGAAGAGTTTCTGATGTATGATAAAGAAAACACCACCCGCTTGTTACTCACCAATTGTCTCAAGTTAAAGTTTATGCCACACAATTGAAAAAGTTGATGAAAAGCTTATCTACAATAAGGAAGTAATTTCAAATTTGATTCAACAATGTGCTATTAAATGGCCTACAACGATTTGGAGATCCAAGGAATATGGATCGTTGGTATATTATCAACTATGGGCTGGATTGCATTATCAACTATATTAAAAAAAAAAAAAAAAAAAAAAAAAAGCCAGTTCCAAAAGGCATCAGTCAATTTTTTATTTTTTATTTTTTATTTTTTTTTGAAAGGTAACTCGATAAACCCAATTCAAGATGAAAGGTCAGCCTATTAATTAGGCCCAACCTAGGGCATCCTGCCCATTATTTCTAGATCAGGTTCATTCATTTAGATAGTATTTATGATGGATGGCTTTGGTACCATGTGCACACATGGGAATCAGTTTTGACACTCAATTACATTCTCAGGAAAGTTTTTGCATTGTTTTGGAAATTCGTATTTTTCTGATTGAAAGATATGGCAAGCATTGGGGCTCATTGTTGTTGCAACCAACTTATGGGTAGTTGTTCAATGAAATTCTGAGGGTTTTGTGTGTCTTTGGTCTATATTTGCAAAGAGAAATCAATCCTTTTTTGAGTTCAATTCAATTGTTATGTCTTGCAATTCTTTAGCATATAGAGTTTGAGTGATAGAGATTCTGATAAAAAATGATCAAGTGATTCTGAGTTTATTATTTGCATCCAAGTTCGGATTCTGCTTCAACAGTTTCCAGCTACAAACTGTTCCCAGTTGTTTCAATTGTTATTTATTATTATTTTTTTTAAATTATTGACAAGGCATAGGCATCCCAATTGTTCGGCCCTTGTTTCTAGCTTGTATGTTGGAGAAAAATTTCAATTTTCAGAGCTTTATTGGTTGCTAGATTTTTAACACTTATGGTTGGAGATTTGTTTTTCTAAATTTTTTGGTTCCCACGTATATCAGGAAATTTGTGTTGGAATATTTTTTTAAAAAAACTTTCAGCGACGAAAATTTTTGTTGCAAAAGGTTAAATAATTTATTTTTAGCAACGGAAATTTTCGTCGCTAAAAGTCACAACATGTATATTTAGCGAAGAAAATGTTCATCGTGAAAAGTTTAACACGTATATTTAGTGACGAAAACGTTCGTCACGAAAAGTTTTATAATTATTTTTAGTGACGAAATCTATCATCGCTAAAAGGTTTAAAAAGTTTTTTAGCGCGAAACAATTCGTTGCAAATTTTTTTTTTCATATTTTTTCGCAATGAAACTGTTCGTCGCTAAAAGTAATTTTTTTAGCGATGAAATCTATCGTCACTAAAAGTTCAATACTTATTTTTTAGCGACGAAAATATTCGTAGCTAAAAGTTTTCTAGATTACTTTTCGCGACGAAAACAGTCGTCACTTAAAGTTCTTTAAAGGCGTTTTAGCGACGAAAAGTTTCATCGCTAAATGTCACTTTTAGCGACGAATATTTTCGTCGCTAAAAGCTCTGTCTTTGTCAACTTTTCATCGATAAAATTCTGTTGCCGCGGCATATTGGCGACGAAAATTTTCGTCACTAAAAAGTTTTAGCTACGAAAATTTTACTTTTAGCGACGAAAATTTCGTCGCTAAAGGTGTCATTTCTTATACTAAACACACATACTCTATCAGGCGCAGATACTCCTTTCCTTATCCATTCCCTTCTTTCTCACTGGTCATCCTGCTTGAGAATATCATTGCAGATCCAGAAGATCCAAGACATGGATGGTTACATGTGGTCCTCTTTGTTCTCTACGAACGTTATTTGCTCGTCTAAAGATCGGTAGATCGGCGCATCGCCGTGAGGCTGCCCTAATTCCACCCTGCTTTTAACTGCTATAATAATCTTCTCACAGATTTAATGGTATTCAAGTATTGCAGAAAAGTATTTTTAGTGATGATGCATGTAATGGAATGTCATTGCGTTATTGGGGAAGAGAGGATCTCAAAACGCCGTGTGATCGATCTTATCCCTTATATGTTGGTCTTCCTTATCTCTGTGTATACCACGATACACCCTATGAGTTGCAATCGCATCTCTATGGGTGTTGGACCAAGATTTCCTCTCCCTCTACGATGCGGGCAACCCACGCAGTACACCCTATGATTGGATATCCACCGTATGTTACTTCTGAAAGGGTTAGAAATCGTAGGTGGACCAAGCCAAATGAGATCGGTCACATTGTGAATCCTCAGACACATATCATGATGGGTCCCACATATTGTGTGGCTGTGTGGGTCCCACATATTGTGTGGCTGTGTGAACCCTGATATATATATATATATATATATATATATATATATATATATTGTACTCCGTTAATTACACATGTTGGGCCAGGCACAAAATCTCTTCCTGAACGTTGACATTGAATTCTGCAATTACACATATACGAATTCTGGTAAAAAACAAACAGTGTGGTAGTTTACGACCTTCAGGACGTACACTGTGCTACAGTTTGTGAAATATTGGCTCCGTACTAATTTAGAGTGCAAAACAATACTATACGTGAATCCAAATATGTCCTTATTGGGCACATACCGACTAATGATTTATTAAAATAATTAGATTATCAATTGCATCACTATAATTACTTTAATATGACAATCAACTGTCCAAACATTGTCTATATATACAAATAAACGGCTGAAAATCGTTAGTTAGTCACTCGAACATGATCTTGTGCTTATGGCCCATCCAAGACTTGATATTTCATTATTTTTGGGCAAAACATATATTTCAGCGGCTTATTACAACCATTGCGTCAAACATTACATACTTCACTAATTTGATAGTGTTTTGTGGCATCTTCCATACTAGGGAAGCCCTACAAAATAAATGGTTTGTGTCCCTTAAAAATGCCTAAATCCATCGGCCAGAGTCCGACGTATCTTGCTTTAATGCTTCAGCATGCATTAATGGAATCCTCTCATAAGTTACAAGGTTTTGCTAATCCCAAACGGGTGTGGAAGGAATATCATATACATCACTCCACTTGCCACCGAGGCCAACGGGTGCAATATCCAGACCAGTCAATAGGAGGATCCGATAGTATAAATGTTTTTCCTAAAAGGAAATCTAATTCAATTCAGTAAGTGGGTCACGATGTTAGAAATAGTTGGATGGGTAAGAAATTAAACTTCAGTCAACTTTTTTCAGCCGTAGGTTTGTTTTGCCAGCTGTGCCCTACGTGACGACTGGATCAACCTGATTATTTACTGTCACGATGAATTGATTGGATCTCATACCTACGCACCATAATTGCACATGTGGGCAACCTTGCACCCGCTCATGGCCGGCTTAGCAAAGCAACAGAAAATCATCAGTGATGTTCTAAGTGCACTCGAGTGTGCACTTTTTCTCCTGCTCCGCCTTCCGTGTGGCAACTAGATACACGTGTGAAAGATCCGAACTGATCAGGTGATCCCCACCCTTTAGATGTGTTTCTCTTTTTTTTTTTTTTTTAAAATAAATTAAAATTAAAATTAAAATTAAAAAAAGAAGAAGAAGAAGAAGAAGAAAAGTAAATACTTCCGACCATCACTAGGACAAAACGTGCAAAACCAATGTGGATGGCTAGTAAATCTTCTCCCAACTACTCATTTGTTTCGTATACGTGACCCACCCGATAATCAGATTGCCATTAATTTAAAAAAAGGCATTCAAAAGCTGAGACTGCCTCATGAACGGCTACTATATTCCACGTGTAAAGTGCACGTGTGCAAGTATCCGTCTGATTTTTTATTTATTTATATTTTATTTTTCACACACGCACGCACTCCGCCACACACTCACACATTAGTGGAATTTCACCACCTGTGGATACTCAAACCCTTGGCGAGTTGAAACTCTCACGAGTCTAC
The DNA here is from genome assembly GCA_030180095.1 of Magnolia changhungtana. NCBI lineage: Eukaryota > Viridiplantae > Streptophyta > Magnoliopsida > Magnoliales > Magnoliaceae > Magnolia > Magnolia changhungtana. The sequence continues at coordinate 1,566,443 of JASAUF010000330.1, read as the reverse complement.
CACAGGAGCAAGAGTAAATATTCAAGGAACCGTCTGATTTTATCCATAGAATTTAGACTGCCAGCTTTTCAATTATAACCATCCATTTGATAGCCACAAACTGGAAGGCTAGAATTTCTTGATAAGCGTGGTTTTAAGAGATATGTCCCACTACTCGAGGGAACAACTATTATTTTTTAGAGGGTGGTGAACTAGCAGCAGAGTCATCTTTTTTTCTTTTTTTTTTTTTGTATGTCATGTATCACGTGACCTTTTTATTAGTTTGTGAGGCTGCGTCGTCCAAACATTTTCCACCTCTGCATTCCACTAAAGGGAGGCAGTCACGTAATATATGCACGCATTATTGCAACGCTTTTTGTGTTTTTTAATACACAAAGAGTCGTCTCAAAGACTCGATACAGGTCGGTGCAGCTAGCTCCATGTTTCCCTCTGCATTTACAGCTCACACATGCCAACGTGGCAACATTGTAAGAAATCCAAACAGCTAATCATATGGCTCCGTCGTTCATTTGCTCTAACTTGAAAGCAAGGCTCGTCTGCTCACCAAGTGGGCCACACATGTAAAACCAAACGGACAAATAGGAGGAAGTTATCAATGGTCCACATTCAGCGGACATGTGTAACATATTTGTGATGCTTGATTTGAAAGATGTAAAATTAGGGGCTAGCAGTATGAGTTAATCAGATCTCCCACATGGTTTGTATGTTGGCACGTATGTGAGCATTCAAGTACCAAAAACGTATACTTGCGCGGGTGTATTTCTCATTTTTCGTTTTTTTAAGAAAGAAGATTCCTCCGCATAGTCATGAATCGATCCACGTATAATTCGTTTTATCCTCGGAATCTTTTTTCGTTAACGAGGCATACATAAGGAATAATGCTAACTGCACTCGAATGTTCGAATGTGTGTATCATCTTTCGGCCTTTCATGTGGCAACCAGATACACGTGTGAAAAATCTGAGCCAGTCAGGTGTTCCCCACTATTTAGCCGCATTTTCTAAAAATAAAAATAAAAAATTCTGTAACAATATATCTTGTGTACCTCACGTGCACAATAAATATGGAGAGTTGGCCAATCTCATCCCAATCCCCCATTTATTTCTTGACAGGTGGGTCCCACCCAATAGCCAGATGTTCATGGCTTTTCAGACAAAACAGCTACAGGCTGGAGCGTCTCGTAAACGAATCCGATCAATCATGTGTGCCTCATTTCCACACGTGAGTTGCTCGAGTGCACCTAGTATGCGTGTGAGTTCAAAGTTCCAGTAAAGGCCTTTCAAACCACGAACCCAATTACGCACGGAAATTACACAGAAGATGTAAAGTAACCGTCAGATCTCTTGCATGTTTTCTATGTTAGCACGTGTGTGAGCATTCAAATAGCAAAAGTACGCCCAAGCGGGTGCATTTCTTATTTTTCCATTTTCAGAGAAAGAAGTGTGAGCATTTAAATAGCAAAAGTACGTCCAAGCGGGTGCATTTCTTATTTTTCCTTTTTCAGAGAAAGAAGATTCCCCTTCAATTAGCGCTTTAAGAAATTATTGATCAGTGGACAATATGTGCGTGATAGTTCACAGATATTGTTTTTAAGCTGTGGTGTCTCGCCCATTGTACACGTGGCATATATCTATGGTTCTATGGACAGTCCAAATGGGCCACTTTATCACAATCTATATCTATGGTTGTCTGGTACAGTACAAATGGGTCCTTGCTCTTGCTCCTGTGGTAGACCCTACGGAGTTTCAACACCTGGTCAAGGGCTTGAAATCCCATGGGTGGTGAAAACCCACTAAGGCGTGAGTGTGTGGCGGTGTGTACGTGTGTTAAAGATAAAATAAATAAATAAATAATCCCGACCATCTCATTTCTTGCTTGGATTTGGCTGCTGACCGTTTTATTCATGACCTACCAATTGCTGGCGGTGTGATTTTTGGGTTGAACTTATCTTATGATGGGTCTTACAATTTTGACAGTTTAGATTGATGTGTATGTGTACAATTACTATAATAAAATATTTGATTTTACTTATGTGTATAGTTATTAAAAGAAAATATTTAATTTTGTAAAATCGTCAGCTTTTAGGGTGATTTATGAAAACAGGCCTGCGTTCAAGATATTTAAAGTAACCCACCTAATGTTAGAAATACCCTGCTAAAAGCACTCATTTGATTCATTTGACTTTGATAGACAAGCATTAAAAAAAAAAAAAAAAAAAAAAAAAGAAGAAGAAGAAGAAGAACAAGAAGGATTTTGACCTCAATGACATTATTGTATGGTCAAATTCTCAAGAGAGATTGACCTTCCAAATATTCCGAGGGTAGCCTTATTACAGGTCTTAAGAAGTTTTTTAGATCAAATTGTCCTTGTTCTTGGTTTAGTAATTATACGATTTTTAAGTGAACAAAAAGTTACGTCGTATTTAATGTTGAGAGAGTGATGTGAACGGAAGCTTTTTTGGGTGTGGGCAAGGCCCAACTCATGGGGCCACATTGATGTATCTGTATAATTCATGTTGCCCATCCTTTTTGCCGTTTTAAGGCTAAGGCCCAAATATCAGCCTGATTCAGTGCTCATGTGGGCTACATAATAGAAAATAATGGTGACAATGGCACCCACTATCAAAACTTTCTAGGTTCATCGTGATGTTTGTTAGAAGTGGACACTACCTAAGTCTGAATTTTTTGGCCCCACGACGAGTTGGCCAACAAGGTGGACGGAACAGATCACCCCATTGTAAGCTTTAACTCTTATTATTTAAAAATAATCAAGTTATTAATTACATCAACCTGACAACCACGAACCTTGCTACATGACGACCACGACGCTTACTATGTTATATGGGATCGTGGTTGTAATGTGGTAAGAGTCGTGGTTGTCATGTTATATGCACTTTGGTTGTTATGGTTCTTGGTTGTCATGTTTGTGGGTCATGGTTATCATGTTATATGAGTTGTAGTTGTCATGTGACGTGTGGAGTTTATAAGGGTCGAGGTTGTCATGTTATAAGGGTCCTGTCGTGATTTATGTGTCAAATACAATTCGTCCATTGGATTTAAAATTTAATTAACGTAATGGGCCAATAAATGAATTACATCCAAAAATTTCATGGCCTCCAAAAGGTTGAATGTTTTCAATGGTAGGCTTTCAATTTCACTTCTTTCTATGGTGTGGTCCACATGAGCCTTTGATATACCTAAATTTTTGGCTCATTTTTTAAAATGATCTTTCAAAATAAATGGACGGCATGGATAAAATATATACATCACAGTGGGCCCAATAAGACCATCCATATCTACATAGGTCTGGTTACCATACCAGTATAAGTAACGTGACTAAATCAATGACTTTCATTTTGTTTTGTTTTATTTTTGTTTTTGTTTTTATTTTTTGTTTTTTTTATTTTTTTTTTTCAAACCACAATGGGCACTCGAATGCATGTAGGGCCTCATTGTCGAAACCCACCACTTTGGCTTGACATATGTAATATCAATGTTTTGTGGCATAAGCCATCCTAGCAAAGCCCTACCAAATAAATGGTTTATGTCACTGGGCCCAAATCCAACAGTTAGGATCCCGACGTGTCTCACTGTAATACGTAGGGATGCATTCCAGCAAACCTCACCAATGAATAGTGGATTAGGTGCGGCCAAGTCTCACCCTTGATAGTGCAGCTGCAGCCCTTGGGACCCACCTTGATGCATGTATTCTATTTCTACGCCATCCGCCCATCCCGGGGGTGTTGGGATTTTTGACCTGCGGAATCACATAGATCTAGATCTAGGATAGCAATCCAATGGCACCAAGCACACACACAAGAAAAGAGAACACACAGATTTAACGTGAAAAACCCTTGCGGGAAAAAACCATAGCACAAAGCGACAGATCACCACTATAAAAGCATTAATTACAAAGAGAAAAGACTTACCCGATTCGAATAACCTCGAATCTCACCCTTGTTACACCCTTTGATAACCCTATAACCCTTTAAAATACCTTTAGGAAGTCTTGGAATAATCTTAGAATAGCCCTAGGGACCCCAATTTATAGTTTTGGCAACTTCCCTTTCGTATCCCAGTTGCGAAAGGACTTGCGTCACAAAATCCGCGAAACTCCTTTCGCATCCCAGTTGCGAAAGGACTTGCAACACAAAATCCGCGAAACTCCTTTCGCATCCCAGTTGCGAAAGGACTTGCAACACGAAATCCGCGAAACTCCTTTCCGCATCCCAGTTGCGAAAGGACTCAGATTTAAGACATCTCGCAACAATCTCCACCATGTCTTCAATCTTCAACCATGTAGCTTCTTGACCTCTTCTCTTATTTCTGCATCACATCATAACTCAAGATCACATTGGCCAACCAGTGCCAATCACGGATCTGATAGATACCTGCTACACCGTTGGCGTAAATATCTCTGAGAAGCCGATCTTTTCTCTCTGAGAATAACCCCTCGCTACCAACCTCGCCCTGTATCTATACTGTATCCTCTTGAAGGTCCACCTGCATCCAACTACTCACCGGCCCACTGGAAGCTCCACCCGCTCGCATATGTAGGTCTGGTACAACGAATCCATCACATCGTCCATAGTCACCTTTCACTTCTCAGCACCAGGCTCACCTAGAGCCATCAGAATAGAAAATGAGTCCTCTGCGATATTAGAGTCGTTCATGTACCACGCCGATATCTTGCGATCATGCCGTATGATTCTTCACACAGGTGGCTGCTCCACCTGCTCTGTATCCCTGTCCACACGTCTCAGCCTTCCTGCCCTGCCTACTCATGTGGTCATGCCCATCATGCCACACACGTGCAGAGGTGGAATCCGCTACATCCATTATAGCTCCACCTTTTGAAGTGCTCCCGATCAACCTGTAAACATGATCGAGTCGTTGCGCTTTCATGATTACCTGTGTCCCCTTAGATACCTTAAGAGCACCATCAATACATGTGTACTTGCATCCTTTTGCCTCAAGTACACCAAGAGAAATCAGATTCTGCTTTAAATCAGGAACGTGCCTCACATCTGTCAAGGTACGCTCCACCCCATCAAATATTCTAATGTGCACCGTACCAACAGCCACAACATTACAGGTAAAGCCATTGCCCGTAAACACCTGTCCACCATCGCACTCCCTGTAGCTGGTAAACCAACTCCGATGAGGAGTCATGTGAAAAGATGCCCCTGTATCTAGCATCCACTCATCTTTATATATAATCATCGTATGACCGTCTAAGCGAAGACACAGACAAAACATCACCATCACATCCACTCGATTCATCTGACGTGGCAGTGTTAACCTCCCCGCATGAAGCCTCAGAATCTTCCCTCTTAGATTTATGATTTTCACAATCCCTCTTCACATGTCATTTCTTCCCACAATTCCAACACTTTACCTTTACTTTGTCCTTGCCCTTGGATTTGGATCTAGAACCTGAAGAACCTGTACCTTATTTATAATTCCTACCCACTGTAAACAGTGTATCAGAAGATGTCCCTATGTTGCTGTCTAGCTGTCTCATAGCCTTCCCTTGAAGGGCTGAGATAACAGTGTCGACACTCAGGATTTTATTCATGCTGCACATAGTGTCCTTGAATGACTCATAGGACGTCGGGAGAGAATTCAGCAACATACATGCTTGTTCTTCATCTTTCATCACTTCCTCCATATCCAGCAATTTGCAAACCAATTTATTAAAGTTGCTGATGTGAGCCTTCAGATCTCCACCCTCTGCCATCTTAAAGTTATACCACTGCCGCTTCAAGTGTAGGCGATTTTCAGAGGATTTCTTCGCATAGACATCCTCTAACTTCGCCCATAACTTAGCCGCAGTTTTCTCCCTCATGACGTTGTAGAGAACTTCATCCGTGAAACATAAACGGATCGATGATAAAGCCTTCTTATCAAGAGTATTCCAATCACCATCAGTCATAGTGGACTTCCGCTCCTCAAGAGCACCATGTTCGCCTTGTTTGATTAAGGAACTCATCATCTTGATCTTCCATAACTCAAAATTATTTTTCCCTGAGTACTTCTCAATCTCATACCTGATGCTCGCCATTATTACTAATCTCTCAGATTCAGATCTGTGTCCCAACCGATTGCTCTGATACCACTTGTTGGGATTTTTGACCTGCAGAATCACACAGATCTAGATCTATGATAGCAATCCGATGGCACCAAGCACACACACAAGAAAAGAGAACACACAGATTTAATGTGGAAAATCCTTGCGGGAAAAAATCACGGCACAAAGCGACAAATCACCACTATAAAAGCATCAATTACAAAGAGAAAAGACTTACCCGATTCAAATAACCTCGAATCTCACCCTTGTTACACCCTTTGATAACCCTATAACCTTTTAAAATACCTTTAGGAAGTCTTGGAATAATCTTACAATAGCCCTAGGGACCCCAATTTATAGTTTTGGCAACTTCCCTTTCGTATCCCAGTTGCGAAAGGACTTGCGTCACAAAATCCGCGAAACTCCTTTCGCATCCCAGTTGCGAAAGGACTTGCAACACAAAATCTGGGTACCCGGACCCGACCCATTAAGACCTGACCCAAACCCAACCCATTTGCTAAATGGTACGGGTCTGGGTCCAAGGATAGACCCATTTGTCAAACGGGTCTGGGTCTGGGTTCCTTTCATTTAGACCCGACCCGAACCCATATCCTTCCCACTTCCCTATATATTTTACTGGCGTTCCCACTTCCCTATATATTAAGCAAATAACCACGTTCCCACTTCAAAATAAAATACAAACTAGTTTGAAAATAAGATACACCTCCTTAATTTTTTATCTGGCCCACCATGTTGTTTATTTGAGATCCACTCTAGCTAATAGATATATAATCATTAGTTAATCCCAGGGCAAAAACATTAGGCTGACTTGAGATTTAGGTGGGCCACCTCAAAGGAAATAATTGGGAAAGAAAGGTCCGCCCTTTATTTTTAATCGGCCCACTGTGATCATTATATGAAATCCATTCCATTCATTAGATGTCACACAAAATCTTAAGCCCTTTCTAAAAAAAGTTTATAATTTCAGTTGGTCTAAAATTGAATCCTAAGGTATATCTTGTTTAATTTCTCAAATTTTTAATTTTATTTCTATAACTTTAACATTTACAAACATTCCATTTGAATGATATTTAAAATAATTTCAGGTTTTTGGAAAAAGTTTATTTATTTAAGGCTAAAAATAGAACTGCACTTCTCATACATCAACAACCTGTTGGACCCGTTAGACCCGTTGGACCCGTTTCTAAACGGGTTTGGCTCAGGGTCTGGATCTCCCTTAACCAAACCCGTTAGACCCGACCCATTTATAAATGGGTCTGGGTGGATCTCACTCTACCAGACCCGGACCCATTTGTAAATGGGTCTAATGGGTTGACTCAAACCCGACCCAGACCCGCCCATTTAGTAAAAGGGTCTGGGTCTAAAATTTGGACCCAGACCCGTTTAGTAAATGGGCGGGTCTGATTTTGGCTAAACCCGCCCCGAACCCGACCATTTACAGCCCTACCAACAGGTGCAATATCCAAGCCAGACACGAGGTGGGTCTGACAGTTTAGATGTTTTTCCTGAAAGTAAATCTTGTTAATTCAGTATGTGGGCACGGTGTACTCGTCCAACTACTTTCAACCGCAGATAATTTATTTTGCGAACTGTGGCCCACGTGAAAGATCCGAGCCGGTCAAGTGATCCCCACCCTTTAAACGCGTTTTCTCTTTAAAAAATAAAAATAAAAATAGACCATTTCGAACTATCACTTGGACGTAACGTGCACAATCAATGTGGATGGATGGTCAATCTTCTCCCAACCACTCATTTGTTTCGCACGCGTGTGACCCACCCGATAACCAGATTGGCATTAATAATTAAAAAAAAAAAGGCATCCAAAAGGTGAGACAGCCTCATGAACGGCTCCTATATTGCACGTATCAAGCAGAAGAAGGAATGTCACCACCTAACGCACGCCCTTAGTAATTCCCCTAATCAATTCGATGATTAATCAAATAAATTATCCTGTAGCTTTGGTCTGGAGGAATTTCACCACCTATGATACTTGAACCCTTAACCGGGTGTTGAAACTCCTGAGAGTCTACCACCTGAGCAAGAGTAAGATCCAAAATTACAGAATTCATAATTATATTTAAGGGCTGGTTTGATTTTCTAAAGCTTCTGTAAATAGCTTGTAAATAAGCAATTGTTGCTTTTTTTTAATCATTTAAAAAAATGAGTATGTATTTTTGCTTCATAAACTGGTTCAAAAGGATTAGTTTAAATTTATGGGCCCATCTTAATGTATATGACAAATATGTGTTGTCCATCCATTTTATCATAATATTTTGAAGCATGAAATTGAAAAATGAGATAGATCCAACTCTAAAGTAGTCCACGCCAAAGGAAACAGTGGCCTCAATAAATTTTTAATGATAGGTGGTCGATTCCTTTCTTCCTATAGTGTGGTCTAGTTGAGCCTCGGATTTGCCTCATATTTTGGCTCATGCTATAAATTCAACTGGCATAACGGATGACAACATGGATATGCCACATATATCATGATGACCCCACATATTTCACAACCTCCACAATTTTGGTGTTCAAAAAATAAGTCATCAAATCAAGCATGCATTGGTAACAATGCTGTAATTAATTAAGTAATTATTACCTATTTGCAATGGATTTACATGGGAAGTAAGCGTTTGATTTTATCCTTAGAATTTGGGCAAGTAACTTTTCAATTATAACCATCCACTTGATAGCCACCAAATGGAAGGCTAGGATTTCTTCATAAGTATGGTTTCAAAGATATGCCTCAATACTAGAGGATAACCAACATTTTGTAAAGGATGGTGAGCGGAGTTATTATTATTATTTTTTAATTTTTTTTTAAAAAATTTAAATTTAAATTTAATTTAATTATTATTATTATTTTTTATGTTGTGCATCATGTGACCCCTGTGATTATTTTAGAAGGTTGTGTCGTACATACATTTTCCACATCTCTATTCCACTACAGAAAGGTTGTCATGTAATCCATCATGCATGTTGTCAGTGTTTTATCCACAAAGGGTCATCCTAAAGAGAAGTGGATTTGGTGTTACCCTCATAATACCGTATTGTGTGTTACTCTTATTGTACTATATTTTTTTACTTTCTTGAAAAAATTATTAGGAAATGACATGTGTCATTGCACGAGAAGTATATATCACGTATAAGGTTTGTGAAGATGTTTTGAGCATGTGTTTTGGAATTAACAGCAGACACCGGTTGGATAATACATGTCAACGTAGCTAAGCAGTGAAAGATGGAAAGTGGTCAAGAGAAAAACAATGCTAAAATGGCTATACCAGGACAGGTGTCCAAGAAGTGTAAAAGGTTGGAATGGTGCCAAAGTAGTTGTTATAACCAATTGAATTATGTAGGAAGAAACATTTAGATGGCTGTCTTCAAGAAATCTATAAATAAAAAGGAGTTTAACAAAGCAAAGTCTTATACCAACAAAATCAAACAAATTAAATCTATCAATTATACTCTTTATGTTTCTTGGCATAATCAGGCTTTTACATTCCTTAGTGTAACGTAGTTGCATAATCTTACATTAGGGGCCTGTTTGAGTTTTTGGCTCAAGTGTAATTACCATGTCAATGGGTAATAATCATTTACCTAGGTAATTACCGCATCTTTCCCAATGCGAATGTGACAGCTTACTTTTTTAACACTTAAATCGATAAATTTACAACATAAATGTGGAGCCCATCGTGATGTATGTTACTTATCCACGCCGCTCATTTGTTCTGCCAACCGAATTTATAGCATGAGCAAAAAAATGATGTAGATTCAAAGCTCAAGTGGACCACACTATAGGAAACAACGGGAATCGAACACCTACCATTAAAAACTTCTTGGGCCCTTAACAGTTTTAAATCAAGCAGATATTTGTGTTTTCCCCTTATCCATGTCTGTGTGACCCTATGATTGGGTTAGATGATGAAAAAACCTTAATGTGGGCCTAGTAAAGAAAATAACATTCAATGGTGGACGAATTAAGGCCACTGTTTCCTTTCGTGTGGGCTATTTGAGTGTTGGATCTGCCTCATTTTTCAGTTCATGCTCCAAAATGTTCTAATAAAATAGATGGATGGTGCAGATGTATTATATACATTACGGTGAGGTCCACACATTTAAGCCAACACTTTTGTTTCGATTTTCGAGGTGGAATTACTCTTATATTTCCAAACAAGGTGAAAAAAGTAATAATTACTTATTTACCATGATTTACATGTATCATGGAAAATCAAATAGGCCCTAGGAGTAGTGGTAATCGGGTAGTTGTAATCCTTAGATGTAAATCAACTTTACACTAGTACATTGGACGATTTCCACTGAAATACAAGCATTTCTCTTTTCAGAAAGGTGCTCTGCAATCACTCCCTACAGTTGATTATAATGTTTCATTTTTGTTTACTTTTGTATATGAAAGTTCTTTCGTATGGAAGGCAATGTGCAACCTATATATTCTTTGAGGACAAACCACACTGTTCGATAATCGTCTGGTTATCTTAAACAACATCTTATGATCTTATTATATTTCGGTCATATACGATTAATTTTAACGTATCTGTCAATCCTAATGCTTGGGGGGGTCAAAGTTGTTCAGTTGGAATCGAACAGCACACATGACCGAATTTTGAAACTGGGAGACAACAACTCTAACTGTGTAGGGCTCACCTTGATGTATTTTTTAGATATCCATGATGTTCATTTGCTTGTCCATCTTATTTTATGATGCTATCCAAAACCCTAAGAAGATTCAAATCTCAGGCGCACCATACCACTAAAAACAGTGATGAATGATCATTAAAAGCTTTTTCTAGTCCACAAGTGCTTTGGATCAAGTGGATCTTTCTATGTTCCTTTTGACTAATTTTTTTTTGGCATTATCAACATGGTTGGATTGCGAATAAACATTATGAAAACCTTGCTATGGATCCATTGGAATTTTTAACAACGTGGAACTCAATCACCACTGTTACCGGTGGCGTGGTCCACCTCAGATTTGGATCTGCACAAGTTTTTGGACTTGAATGTGGGGGGGAGTGGATTAGGTGTTCCATTGGCCCGCTTGATGCTTGACTTGAAAAATCTGTAAATTGAGGCTAGCTGTATGAGCGAATCAGATCTCTCACATGTTTTCCTTCTTGATTTTTTATTTTTTATTTTTAAAATTTTTATGTTGGGTAACACCTTAGTGGGTCCCACCTTGATATATTTGTTGTATATCTACACCATCCATCTATTTTTCCATCTCATTTTAGAATGAGATCCCAAACCTTAAGAAGATCCAAATCTCATGACCATACCACTAAAAACAATGATGAATGACTGTTAAAAACTTTTTGTGGGCCACAAAAGCTTTGGATCAAACTTATCTTTGCAGTTTCCCTTTGAATTTTTTTATGGTGATGCACTCAGTGACCACTGTTTCCCGTGGCATGGTCCACCTGAAATTTTTATATGCATAATTTTTGAAAATCGGACGGATGGTGTGGATATACCAAAAAATCATCACGCTGGCCCACGTTAAGGGTAACACCCACTAAGGTACCCGTTAACAGCTATCCGCTCGGGTACTTTTCATGATATATATATATATATATATATATATATATATATATATATATATATATATATATATATATATATTCTTTAAACGAAGAAGAATCGTTTCTATTTTCGGTTCCGTAAATTATTGATAAGAGGATCGTATACGTGATAGTCCATCAATATTGTTTTTCAGTTGTGGTGTCTATTCCGAATTGGTGTGCATGTATACAACTACTAAAAGAAACAAAAAGTGATAGCGAACCATCAACGTTATCTTTTTTATCACGGGATTTCGACAATAGCAATACGTTGTTTTTTTTTTTTTTTTTTTTTTTTTTTTTTTAAATAAAAAATTATAACAAAAAAAAAAAAAAAACCCAATAGCCATCGGCTCATTATAGAGGGGCTGTATTTATTGAAGGCAGTATGGTAAAAATGGAAAAGCATCCTGCAAGTGGAGCCCTAAGGCCCGGTCCTTGATCATTCGTGACTGGACAAAGATGACTGCAACATGCCATAACCTAGACCTCTAATTCTACGTGCTCAAAATATCCTTAGGAGTCGTATGTCGCAGTGAATTTGGAGGGATTTAAGGGGATTTTAAATCTTCTAGTTATTTGACACCATAAAATAAGCCCGGGTTTAAATTAAGGGAGTTTTAATTACTGGGTGAGAGCTTGAATTATATTTTAAATCCTCCCAAGAGTTGCATATATAACATGTGTCACCGGACTATTATTTTATTGGGCACATACCCACTAATGATTTATCAAAATAATTAGATTATCAATTGCATCACTATAATCACTTTAATTAATATGACGATCAACACCATCTAAACACTCTCTATGTAAATCAATAGTTAAAAATCATTGGTTCATCACTCGAACATGATCTTGTGCTTGTGGCCCATCCATGACTTGAAATTTCATCATTTTCGGATAAAGCATATATTTCAGCGGAATTATTACAAACATTGTGTCAAACATTACATATTTCACTAATTTGATAGTGTTTTGTGGCATCTTCCATACAAGGGAAGCCCTGCTAAATAAATGGTTTGTGTCCCTCAGAAATACCTAAATCCATCAGATAGAGTCGGACGTATCATGCTTTAATGCTTATGCATTCAAACAATCCTCTCATAAGTAATAAGGTTTTGCTCATCCCAGACGGGTTTGGCAGCAATGCTATATACACCACTTCACGTGCCACCGAGGCCAACAGGTGCAATATCCAAACCAGTCAATAGGTGGATCTGATGGTATAAATCTTTTTCCTGAAAAGTATAAATCTAATTCAATTCGGTAAGTGGGCCACGATGTTAGAACAGTTGGACGGGTAAGAAAACTTCAGCCAACTTTTTTCAGTGGTGGGCTTGTTTTGCAAGCTGTGCCGTACCTGACGACTGGATCAACCTGTTTCTTTACCGTTCTGATGAATGGATTGGATCTCATACCTATGCACGATGCTGGCACATGTGAGCAACCTTGCACCCGCTTATGGGCTTAGCAAAACTACAGAAAATCATCAGTGAACTTCTAATTAAGTGCAATCGAGTGTGCACTTTTTTACCTGCTCTGCCTTCCACAGGGCAACAAGATACACGTGTGAAAGATCTGAGCCGGTCAGGTGATGCCCATCCTTTAGATGCGTTTTCTCTCGTGCACAACCAATGTCGATGGCTAGTCAATCTTCTTCCAACCGCTCATATGTTTCATATGCGCATGACCCCCCCGATAATCAGATTGCCGTTAATTTTCAAAAAAAAAAAAAAAAAAAATCCAAAAGATGAGACTACCTCATAAACGGCTACTATATTCCACGTGTCAAGTGCACGTGTACACTTGAGTTCTCCTGCGAGCTAAAGTTTTTAGCGACTCATAAAGAGAATGCATCACCACACCCTGACCAAGCCAAAGCTCTCCCACTATTCCATGTTTGGATTGGACGAACAGTAGTTAACACCCTTAATGAAGACTAGCTGCTAGTAAGTAACATTTTTAATAATTCCTTTAATCAATTGAGATGATTAATCAAATAAATTATCTTGTAGCTTTAGTCTAGACTCCTGTAATAATTCACCACTGACTCCTCAATTGGGCATGCATGTGAAAGGAAAATTCAAAATTACAGTGAGAAGATAGGGTAACCGTCTGATTTTATCCTTAGAATTTGGACTGCTAGCTTTTCAATTATAAACATCCATTTGATAGCCACAAGCTAGAAGGCTAGGATTTCTTGATAAGCGTAGTTTTAAGAGAGATGCTCCACTACTCGAGGGGAGCAACCAACATTTTTAAGAGGGTGGTGAACTAGCAGAGTCGTCTTTTTTTTTTTTTTTTGTGGTATGTCATGAATCACGTGACCATTTGATTATTTTGTAAGGCTGCGTCGTACAAACATTTTCCACCTCCCCATTCCACTAATGCAGGGCGTGTTTGATTTTCAGTGAAATGGTAAATCACGCGTGGAAAAGTAATGAATCACGCGTAGAAAAGTAATGATTATTTCCCCGTTAATTCACAGCATCCTCGTACGACTGCTTACTTTTTGACAAAAAAAATCAAGAATAGTATAAAATATTTGTGGGTCCTATTATGATGTATTTCGCTTATCCACACCGTTCATCCATTATTACATTTGCATTCATAGCATGAGTAAAAAATTGAAGCATATCCAATACTCAAGTAGACCACGTCATATAAAAAAGAGAATTGAATACTTACCGTTAAAAACTTTATAGGGCCACTGTTTCTTTTGGCGTGGGCCATTTGAGTGTTAGATCCGCTTCATTCTTTGTCCCATGCTCCAAAATATTGTAATAAAACAGACTGATGGAATGTATATATCATACACATTACCTTGCAGTAAATAAATTAAAATTACATCCGTTAAACCAATTTCACAGGCACAAATTCCAATGAATTTTCAAACGCAAGAAATAGTAATAATCACCGTTTCCCTTGCATTTCCCACTTATCTGAAAAACAAACAGGCCAAAAGGCAGGTAGTCACGTAATCCATGCACGCGTTACTGTAACGCGCTTTTGTGTTTTTTAATCCACAAAGGGTCGTCTCAAAAACTCGATACAGGTCAGTGCAGCTACGTCTATGTTTCCCTCTGCATTTGCAGCTCACATATGCCAACGTGGCACCATTGTGAGAAATCCAAACCGTTCAATCATATGGCTCCGTCGTTCATTTGCTCTAACTTGAAAACAAGGCTCGTCTGTTTGCCAAGTAGGCCACACATGTAGAACCAAATGGACAAATAGGAAGATGTTATCAATGGTCCACATTCAGCGGACCTATGTAACAAATTTGTCTCGATGCTTGATTTGAAAGATGTAAAATTAGGGGCTAGCAGTTTGAGCTAATCAGATCTCCCACATGTTTTGTATGTCGGCAGGTATATGAGCATTCAAGTACCAAAAATGTATACACGCGCGGGTGTACTTCTCATTTTTCTATTTTTAAGAAAGAAGATTCCTCCCCCAGTTCCGCTCGGGAAAATTACTGATCAGAAGCCTTTTCCGTGATAGTTCATCAATAATGTTTTTAAGTTGTGGTGTCTCATCCTTTGTGCACTTGGCATATATGTGTCGCTGTCTGGGCAGGCCAAGCGGACCACATTATCACAGCCCGGATCAATCAATCCCGAACATCTCATTTCTTACTAGAATCAGGCTGGTGACTATTTTAATCTCAACCGATCAATAATTGGCCTTGTGATTTTTGGGTTCCACTCTTGGTATTTTGAATTAAATTCTATCCTATGATGGATCATACAATTTGGATGGTGCAGATTGATGTGCATCGATACAACTAGTTTTAAAAAAAAAAAAAAAGTATCCCACTAAGGCGTGAGTGTGTGGGGTGTGTGTGCGTGTGTAATATATATATATATATATATATATATATATATATATATATATATATATATATATATATATATATATATATATATAGGAGATGGTCACCTGCGCACCTTTTCACGTGAGCACCAATGAGCACCTTTGCACACGTGTCATGTGCACAGAATCATCAAACGGTCCAAGTGATGCAAGCACTCTTAAAATACTGTAGCCCAATTTTCACTTGATACAAAACTCTGGTGAGCCATGGCAAAAGGAAACAGTTTCCTCCCTTGATTTGCATTTCTCTTTGCCATGGCCCACCAGAGTCATGGATCAGGCTGAAAATTGGGCCTACAATATTTCAAGGGGTGCGGCATCACTTGGACCGTTCAGATTCTGTGCACATGACACGTGTGCAAAGGTGCTCATTGGTGCTCACGTGAAAAGGTGCGCAGGTGACCATCTCCCATATATATATATATATATATATATATATATATATATATATATATATATATATATATATATATATATATATATAAAAGTATCACGGTCATCTTTTTTGTTGTTTACCACGGGAAACGTGGCTTGGTAGACAATTCAAAAGGGGCGAGGATTTCCTACGCCTTGTCGTCCATTTTTCAGATCATTTTAGGACTTAAGATCAAAAGTGAGTAAGATCCAAGACTCAAATGGGCCGCACTAAAGGAAAAGGTGGGTTGGAAAATTCATACCATCGAAACATCCTTGAGGTCGACAGTGATGTTTACATGTCATCTATACTGTTCATAATGTTATTCCTATTGGGATGAACTGAAAACACAAATATTATCCTGATTCAAAACTTCTGTGCCCCACGATTATTTCAACTGTCAACTTTAAATCCTTACGTTTTAGGTGCACTTTTAGCACTTTAGTATTAGATCCGGCTAAGTTTTTAGCCCATGTCTTAAAATGATCTCATAAAACGGATGGACTGGGTGGATTCCTAAAAAAGAAAAAAAACATCACAGATTTGGGCGCAGAAACTTAAAATCCGCATCCATTCAATAGGTGTTGTGCGGGATTTGGAAATAAAAGAATGTTGTATCAATATATTTTAAGAGACTTTAACACTAATAAACAAGTTGATGACAATTAACCATTGCAATTTCTGGTGTAGTTTAAATTGAGCTATGATCTACTTCATTTTTTTAGCTTGTAACCTACATTGAATGGAAAAATAGATAGATGGCGTTGGTAAAATCCATTCATGAAACTTTTTCTAATCTCTGACAGTGATCTGATTAGTTCATGTTCTACTGTAATAAAAAAATAATAAATAAATAAATAAGGGCTAAGTCATGAATTTATTCAATTGAACAACTTTCAAATACATTTTGCTTTGACCCATATCCAACAATAACACATGACACAATTAAATATCACCAGAATATCCTTGTCGAATACGATGATGTGGAGAGACCATTGGGTGATTTTCATGAGGATGCAATTAGCAGTACCCTAGCCGATGCATTGAAGAGGCCAGCTTTGGACAGGATCAGGTCATAAGATCCGTTTCAGATACAGGGTTCTAGCTCTATTGTGTTTTTCCGGTGTAAAAATGCACTGCAAATGTACAAATGACAGACGGGTACCGTACACATCAAGCTACAGGCACTTTGCACAGCCCAGCCCATCTACGTGCAGGAACAGTTGAGAGATTAACGCACATGTGCCAGATATCAGCTTTCCATATACTTCAAAGCCTAGAACTGAGTGAAAATGGTTTTTTTTTTTCATCCACGTCTGTTTTGCGTGCTGTGGCCTACCTAAAGAATAAAGTGGCCTCATTTTGTGGGTGGAACCAACGGTGTGTTTTGATAGGTTACGGCATGCCTGTCATGTTACCGTACAGTGGCCAGTTTCCACAGTTGGATTGCATCTCTATGCTCTGCTGATGATCCAAACCTTTGAATTTTTTTTTAAAATTAAAATAACGAGCCATTAAATATTTATCTTCTTCACAACACTTACCCATTCAACAATTGCTTCTTAGGATGGCCCAGGTATTACAAGTCCAAAAAATGAACAGTCCAAATCCGGTGCTGGGCGTTGTACCTTAACAAAACCTACCCTGTAGCTCGCCTGATGGAAAGATGTGGTCTCGCACGCCCGCAATTGGCACTTGTGATTGTGTCCGGGCCCACACGATCCTATGTTGTGTATATTCACTTATATGCAGTGGTTCCGTAAACTTGTCAGTGCCATGAAAATGTTAAACCCCACCTTGAAAACGGGCTAAGATCACCATTCTTGGAAATCGGTCTGATCCATTCACCATTTAGGCTGGGGCCCATATCTTTATGCTCAGTCACGTGCGAATGGTAGCACCCAGAAACTGCACTCACGCGGGTGAATGAGCTTACTCATGATGCATGCGTACGTGAGAAAGATGAGCCAAGCAATCCAGCATCAGCAGAGCTGGCTTCTCTTCCTTTATAAAATCCCCCACGAAGGCCTGGTGCGTATTATCACCTTTTGATTATTATAGACTCCTTTAGTCTCTTCTTTTCCATCTTCCTCGAGTCACAGATATGAAAACCCTAACTGTTTCTGTTCTTCCATTACTTATACTTTTCACCTTCTATTTCAGATCCTCACATTCCAAAGGAATGAAACTGCCCCCCAATTGCAGCCGCCAGTGCGGTGGCATCGACATCACTTACCCATTTGGAATTGAACAAGGTTGTTATCTAGAAGGTTTCAAGGTCACCTGCAATGATAAAGGCGGTAGTCCACCAGTCCTCGACCGGGTCCAGCTCCCAATTAAAAAAATCGAGCTTCCAGAAAAAGTAATCCTACTTATTAAAGGACGGATGGCGGTAGACAAGCAGATCACGGCCAGAAATGGTGGTCAGCCGATACCTGGTGATTCTTCTACTAAAACGTCCAATGCAAATTGCATTCAGCTGGAATTGCCATTCACGGTGTCGGGTCGGTGGACTAAGTTTGTGGCCTTGGGCAGCGACACCAAGGCCTACGTCAACACCACTAACTTCGTGAGCGGTTGCGAGTGTCAGTGGACGCTTGGTAAGGCTGGGGATACAGTGCATGGTGGGCTTGGCCACTGCCGTAGCATGATACCCGATAATCATACCCGGTTCTGCTACAACGTCACGAATTTCTTCAACTACATTGATTGCAGTTGCGCGACTAGGTATAGCTTTGCGGGGTTGGTAGAAGATGAGTACCATTTCAACGAGTCGTTACTGATGAATTTCACTAGCAATGTGAGTTCTACAGATCAGCTGGGCCTTCCGTTGGCTGCTATCTGGGCCATGGAAGGCCAAAAAGGAAGCAAGTGCGGTTCCAATACCTTCTCGAATTTCTCAAGGAGGGGTTCCGGCTATGTCTGCTACTGTAAAGATGGTGGTGACGGGAATCCGTATCTCGACGGGAAGGGAGGATGTGGACATGAAGGTAGACATCTAGATCGTTCACTTACCATTGAATGACTTGTGAATTTAAGAATACCCACAAGGCAGAGATGAATTCTTCTTAGTAGGATTTATGTCCCAACACCAGCTGTTCTAGACTGCTTGTCTATATGGTCTGTGTTAGCATCGTCCTTAAGGTGGGCACACATCTCCAGACAATGGGTTTCAATGATTTGGTTTACCTTGATAAGATCCAGTGAAGCCCATGCAGACGTGGTCATACACATGAAGGTAGAGGTTGGGTGCCAAATTACCAGCCAACATTATCATGTAGATGATCTAACCGTTTGTCTGTGTGATTTGGTCCCACCATGTGATGATTCAGACGGTGTACTGCACGCATAATTTGAATGCGTATAGCTTACTAACTAACTAGCTATCTCCTGAATTTTTAAATGATAAGATGTAGTCTTGTGTACTTTGAATATATCGAAAAAGCCATTTCACTGCCTCCCAATATTACTTGCCGGAGTTAGACATGTACCTCCTAATAACACTCATTGCATGTGAAATATTCAATCTTATACAAACCATGACATACATCCAGCTGCCAACTACGCACGAATAAGGCACAGGAGACATAATCTGCTTTTTTTTTTTTAAATATTTATTTTAGGATATTGTTAAGAAGAAAACTTAAAATGAGTCACGTGGAGAGCACTGACTGACTTTACATTGTCCATCCAATACTTCATTAATACATTTTTAAGGTATCCCACTTGACATAAATATAGCATGCTCCTTTTCTTGTCTCCGTGTATGTCAATGCCGAGAACCTTCTTTACAGCTTCCAGATTTTCCATCTCGAATGTCCCTAATAGCTAAGCCTTCAGTGTATCGATTTTAAATATGTTATTACTGACGATAAGCATGTCATCAACATACAATAATAAAATAATGAACTTCTTATCACTCAATATCATGTAATAGACACAATGATCATAATCACTCATGGTAAACTTTTGATTCACTAAGAAAGAATTGAATTTCTTGTACAACTGTCTATGAGATTATTTTAGGCCGTACAACGACCTTTTCAACCCAAAAAACCTTGTTCCCTACTCCATATGTTTATAAATCTTATAGTTGTTTTATTTAAATTTGCTACTCCAATTTCCTATGCAGGAAGACAACTTTCACATCTATTTATTCCAGCTTGAGATTGTATTGGGCAACCAGTGCCAATACGAATACGATATATACTCTATTCACTACAGGCGCGAATATCTTAGTGAAGTCTACACATTCTCTCTAAGTATATCCATTCGCTACCAACTTTACATTGTACATATCGTATTTCATCTTTAAAATCCACTTGCACCCAATTACTTTTTCGGCCGATGGGAAGCTTCATCAGCTCCTACGTCTTATTCTTGTACATGGAATCTATCTCATCGTGCATTGCTGCTTTCCATTTTCCGACATCTAAATTGTCACGAGTCTCTTAAAAAGTATATGGATCTTCCTAATCTGTAATGCGGTCAAATGTGACATTTGACTCATATATGTATTTCACTAGTAACTTACAATCCCTTGGTGAATTCCTTCTCATAGGTGGCTACTCCCTCTTATACCTGTGTTCGTGTCTCAGTATAAGCCTGTATTTCATTTATGTCTTATTGAACGTCAACAACCAACCTTTCAACTTCCTTGTGCTCAACTTTACGAAATAAAGATCCTTTGTCGAATTTGATGTTACGACTGAGGATAATCTTCCATGTGGTATGGTCATATAGCTTATAATCCTTCACACCATTACCATAACCGATAAAACATATTTTTTTAATTAGTCATTTGATCCAGCTTATCTTTCTCAATTAACAGCACGTGAGAGCAAGCATTGCAACCAAATACACGCAATCCCGAGTAGTCTACCTGCTAACCACTCTACACTTCCTTTGAAAATTTACATTCAATGGCCGTAGAATTAATAGGATCAATTCACAAAGTAACAAGCTGTGTTAATAACTTCAATCAACAATTTCTTGCTCATCCATGAGCATTAGTGATTATCTTCGCCTTCTCAAGAGAGTCCATGAGCCATTCGATTAGTGATCATGTGTTATGTTTTATGATCCCTTCATCCTTACAATATCGATTGAATTCTCTATCATTATTTGTCTTCAACACTTTCATATTTCATTCTTACTATTTTTCTACCATTGCCTTCCATTGTTTGAAGTTGATAAAAATTTTAAATTTATTTTTTATAAAAAAAACCCATACTCAATATCTTTTACACTTATTTTGCATTTTATATTTCAATTTGTATTTTGAGAAGTCTGACATGTAATAACGGCTTTGGTTGCAGGTACAGACCCGAGATTAATAGTGGCTCTAGGTACGATCACACCTCTCTTTTACCTTTGCAAACTCCTGAGTTATTAAACAATCCCTTTCACACACGTGCGAAGTCTAAACTTGATACGGAACATCTGACTGGTGGATGAATCCATCATTAGGCTGACCGTAAAAAAAAAAGTATTCAGGCTTATCTTCCCACGTTCCAATAACACGTGGCTGCTTGATAATCGGTTGAGCCTTAATATTTTGTATGATTTTCTTTAGTTGTGTGGCCATGCATGCTTGTGACAACCAACATATATATATATATATATATATATATATATATATATATATATATATATATATATATATATACCTTCATACATTGATTGGTTGGTAATGAGTTTATTTCAGGCACGGTTCGGTGATGACCATTCTAATTCATACATCTTTCATCTCTTGAAAACTATATCAAAGGAAATTCACTTGATTTACATGGTTACACTCTTCAACTAGATGAAGATTCACCACTTGATGATCTCCCCTTATCTCTACAAGTGGATCCTCCTAATCCCTAGTTTTCTTTCCCGAATTTTTTAAGTTTTAAATTATTTCATAATTATTCCTCAAATTACACTTGATTTAGATCTATCTTAGTCTAGTTCTAGTGCTAGTTAGTTTCATACACGTATATGCAGTTTCAAATTTCCTTGGGATTAGGACTCCTGGTCCAAAGTCATTACTGCACATATTGGGATGTGAATAAGTTTTTGAATATATTTATATATTTTGTTCACGCCGTAGTTAGATTTCACCACCTATGGATACTCGAACCCTTCACCGGGTGTTGAAACTCCTAAGTGTCTACCACCGGAGCAAGAGTAAGGATCCAAATCATTGTGTGTGTGTGTGTATAAAGGAAAAATGTTCAATTTAGGTCAACCTCATGGAAGCTTCCATGAGTTCGACCTCCGTAGAACCCACTGTGATGTGTGTCGAACATCACACCATGCATTTGGTGGACCTTTCCATGGTGGCCCATGGGCTTGAAAATCCGGCCAATCCACAGCTTAGGCGGACCACACATAGACAACAGTTAGAAGTGGATGCCACTGATTAAAACCTTCCAGATTGTTTATAGGGTTCATTAAGATGCGGTTGAGACATCCAACCTATCCATTATCTGTGTCTCACTTAGATGAGGACTTACACTAAATTTAAGGCCATCCCAAAACAGCTAATATAGCCCCACTAAGTGCTTTTAGATGTTTTAGGCATGATTTCACATTATTTAAGATTGAGTAGCTCACCTGAGCTTTAAAAAAAGGCTGATTTTTAAGACATCCCATAACCTAGAAAAGACCCACCAAATGCACGGTATTGATGTCTGAGATACATCATGGTGGGTCCACAATTCTCCCATGAGGCTGACTTTATAGAACCTTTTACCGAATATGTATTATATGCCCGTACAAAATGAGGAGACCAGGCCTGCGGTCTAAGTGGGAAACGGATTGGCTACTCCCCTGCCACCAGCCAATGGCTGATGGTCGGTGCTTTGTGGGGCCCACCATGATGTATGTGTTTCATCCACGCCCTCCATCTATTTTTCTAGATCATTTTATGGTATGAGACCAAGAATGAGGTATATCCTAATCTCAAGTGGCCCACATTACAGGAAACAATGTTGAATGAACGTTGACCATTAAAAACTTTTTGGGGGCCATAAAAGTTTTGGATCAAGCTGATCTTTGTTTTGTCCCTTCATCCAGGTCTGTATGACCTAATCAACATATAGATGTCAAATAAACAGTAGAGTGGGCCTTAGGAGGATTTTAATGGTGGATATCCAATCACTATTGTTTTCCTGTGGTGTGGTCCACCTGAGATTTATATTCCTCTAATTTTTAGAATTAAGCTCTAAAATGATCTTTAAAAATGGATGAAACATATACATCATGGTGGGTCCCACAGAGCACCGACCACCTGCCACGGGGCTGGTGGCTGGGGGAGTAGCCATGTCCCTTCTCGTCTAAGTGGGGGTGGGCTTAGGTGGGCTCCACTTTGATGTGTATGTGAAATTCAGTTTGAGCATGTTAGGGGTAATGCCTTCCACGATTCAGTTGGGCTATACCAAAGGAAAAAGTTGCAAGGAACGCCAACCCTTGATTTTTATAGGAGCCATTGTAATGTTCACGTGAAATCCATTCCAACCCTTATATCAGTCATCCCAATTTAATTTTATATCCAGCGTAATTATGCTGACTTACACCAGAGGAAAGATTTAGGAGGGATCGACTTCCATCCTTGACTTTTCCAAGATCAACCATAATAATTATATGAAATTCTCCAAACATTAGATGGAACGGTAAAATTTAAGCTTGGGTCCAAAAATAAGCCTATCTGTGATTCAGGTGAGCCACAAAAAAGAAAAATAATTTAGAGGTTGAGCATTTTCTTGTACAGTGTTGCTAATCATGTGGTTCACCTTAATCACAAATAAGATTAACATTTGAACCTTGATATATGAGGTGATGCACATGATAGTCAGGGTGGTACATGAGCATCACGGTGAGGCCCAAAACACACACACACACACACACACACACACACACACACACATATAAGGAAGCTGAAAATGACAATGAGGTTGATCCACTTGTTGGGTGGCCCACACCACAAGTTGAGTCCATCAATGATTTTGTGCCCCGCTCAAAGATTGTATCCTTGTCCAAAGCTTGTCTATCTTATGTAGAGCGGGTCGCAGACAGTTTCATGGCCAAGATGAATAAGAAAAGGCCCGGTCAACGACAGAAGTGATCCGGACAGTCAGACCTTAGATCGGGCGTATCTCGCAATCCGGAATGAGTTAGCTGACGTAAAATATATGATTTTGGGGTAGAACAAGCTACTTTAGCCAACCAACCCATCTATGCTGGGTTACACAGCCCGGAATTGCGAAAAACCCCTGGATTGACGATTGTTTCCCTGTTTTAATTTCGTTTTTACTATAAATAGTAAGTTTTAGTTTGTTTATAACTCTTCATCCGCCAGGCTTTAGGCGTTGCACCCAACATGAAAAGAGCTTAGAATAATTAGGAGAACGGTTTGGTGAAGCCAAATAGGACACTTACTAATTTTGGCCGAAAACCTTGCGCGCTAGTAGACATCATGACCGTTTATAAATAGTAAGTTTACTATTTATAGTAAGTCACAATTTCTAGGAGTTTTAGTTGTAATTTGACTCTGATTTCTTTTCCATTGCTTGGTACCCCTATTTAAATGGTTGTGAGCTCATTTTTAGTCATCAATTAATCAATTTCGAATTTCTTAGAATTTATTTATATTTTCTTCTTTCTTTCCTCATGGATTCGAGAAGTTTCTGTGAGGAGTCCAGAGAAGCTCCGTGGATTCGGAGTAGTTATCCTCATTACGTTCATCCCTGCGTCACTATCCCATGCATGAGACATGTTGGGGAGATGTAAGGCTTGTAAGTGAAAGTTAACATATAGGCTTGGGTTTTCACCCCAATTACATCTTAGATGATGATATGAACATTCATATTTCCGTTACTGCCTCGTTGAAAACATGAATCCCTTATAGAAAACATGAGTCTTGAGTGTGAATCCTCTATGTTGAAAGCACAGGTAATTCCAGTGCCAGCGCTTCTCCTTTGTCCACGTCATTTCAGATGAATGTAGCTAACAGGAAAACGCTAAATTTCTCACTCCAAATGGATTGCATGCCCGCTGCACAACACAACTTTTAGCGAATGAAACTTCTCTAGTTCTAAGATATATATATATTTTTTTTGTTAGATCTATACTGTTTATAAAAATTTTCAAATAATTTTAGAGCATGAGCTAAAAAATGAGTTACATCAAAAGATCAAGTGGACCACACCACAGAATAGAGTGGGGATTGAACAAATATCAGCTTCATCAGAGCATTCCGTGGCCTTGATCATATTTTAACAGCAGCATTAATTCCTTTTGTTTCATATGGTGTGGTCCATTTGAGCTTTGGATATGCCTTGTTTTTATGCAGATATTATGGGCCTGCGTAAATTTCAAAAAGTGAAGAAATTCTGTTACTTGCGGGGAGAAAACAAGGCCGACAGTGTTAACATATGGAACTTCCGCAGGCCCGACCATGTTGTATTTACAAGATCTACACCTTCCATCCATTTTTCCATATAAGAGAAAAAAGAGGCAAATCTAAGCCTCAAGTGGGCCACGCGTTGCAGAAAACAGTGAGAATTGAATGCTTACCAATTGAAAGCTTTTTGGGGCTACAGGAGGCTCTATTAAGTTGATAGTTGTGCTTTCCCTTCCTTCAGGTCTATGTGACATCATAAAGAGATTAGATGACAAATAAACGTTACAGTTGACCCTACGCAGGACGGTTATAACAACCCAAATTTTCTTAGGCGTAGTCCACTTTTCTCTTTTTGGAAGTGGCTCATGTGTAGAATAATCCGGAAAAAAATTGATGGACGGTGTGGATCTAATATATAAATCATAGCGGGACTAGAGAAATTCCACTCCTTGAAAGCTGGGTTATGTAGTGCATAATCCATTGGTGAGAGAGAAAATGGCGTGTTTAGTTAGCTGTTGTCTTCTGACGTAGACCAATGAGAAGCAACGACACTGAATTATCTTGTGCCTTCAACACAGACAATCCGCACTCATTTCAAATTAATTAATCTCATACAATCATTCCTTCAATAAATGTTTCTTAGGATGTCCCTTGGAGCATATAATCTTAAGATCATATAAGATTCAATGAGGGTAAAAATCTATCCCTGAAATCTAGCTGACCAGCTGTGGTACGTTGGGCACCGAAACCTACTTTAAAAGGGACCGGAATTATGTAATAGTGAAGAGTTGAATATGACAAGTAAATGTAATTTTATTTATTACAAATACTTGTACACAACAAGGGTATACTTTACAACACTCACAAACTATCACTCTTGAATGACAACTCACACACACAAGGAAAAACTCTTTTGAGCTCTTAATACTTAGACACCTTGCTTTCACTCTTGAACTCACTCCTTTTTGTTAATGTGTACATAATGAGACTCTTCTCATATTTTTAGAGGGCTATGGAAGATTCTAGAATCAACGCAACTCTAAAGAGTTCTAGAAGCTTCCAAATATCGTATAAGGTTCTATTATATTCCGGAACATTCCAAGAGGATCCGAAAGGTTCTAACATAGTCCAAAACATTCCAGAAGAGTTAAGAAGACTCTATCAAACTCTAGAAGTTTCCGAAAGATTCTAGAAAATTCTAGAATTTTTCAGAAATGTCTGGAAGTTTCCGGAAGACTCCGGAATATTCAAGAGAGGTGGTGATGACATTTAACACTCCCTTCCGCACCAACTCTCACAATTCTGTCTTGGTCATCATGCCAAGTTACTTTCTGAATTCAGTGAACTTAGCATTACTAAGTCTTTTCATGAGTATGTCTGCATCTTGGTCGTCGGTCTTCACATCCTTGGGTTTTGGAACTACTTCCCAAGTCTGATTTTGATTCAATGCCTTAATCTCTTCTTCTATCGCCTTTTGTCATTTTATGTCTCGGGATGCTTCTTCAAATGTTGTTGGTTTATTCACGGTCTCTTCTTCTGCTAAGGCAGCATCCACGTATCTTGGGTTAGGCTTTCTCTGTTCAGTCGTCCTCCTAAGTGGTGGGTTGTCTACTACAACCTCGGGCGAAGCTCTTCTGGACTACTTTGATGTACTCTAGTTTTTCATGGACTCATAGATTTATCTGGTGTTCCAGACAGATTAGGCATTTGCTCATCATCTCCTGCCGTAGGTGTTAACTCCTTAGTTGAACTAGGAGATTCTTCTCCTTCCCTTGTCTCTCCCATCTTCTCATACATTTTATCTTCTAAGTCTTGAGAGTTTGGCAGCTCCTCCTTCAATGGCGACCACCATGATAAGGCTTCATCAAAGACAATATTCTTCGATTTGTAGTACCGACCAGTTGCAGGGTTGCAACATTTTCACCCTTTCTTTTCACTACTATAACCTAAAAAGATGCAACGAATCGTCTTCTTATCGAACTTGCGTACAAATACATAGCATATACATCCGAAGACTCGAAAGCGACTCACCTTAGGCTTTATGTTCCATAGCTTCTCAAAGGGTGAGACAAAGCTAAGTTTTGCCTGTGGTAGTCTAGTGATCACATGAGCTGCTGTTTGCATGCACTCTGCCTAGAATCGGCTGGGCACATTCTTAGCATGTAGCATGCTCCGACATATCTCTGCAAGGTGACGATTTTTTCTTTCAGCAACGTCGTTTTGTGGTGGAGTGCCCGAACAAGTTAATTGTCGTCGAATTCTACACTCCTTTAGATAATTTGAGAACTCTTTCGACGTATACTCTTCACCATTATCCGTTCGCAAGCATCGGATCCTTCTATCGAACTCACTTTCGACCTTCTCTCGAAATTCTTTAAATTTTAATAAAGTTTCTGACTTCTCTTTCATGAAGTAAATCCAAACGTACCTTGAGAAGTCGTCAATGAAAGTCACCATGTAACGCATGCCACTAACCGATGCCTGTTTTACCCGTCCGAATACGTCTAAGTTACCCGTCCGAACACGTCTAAGTGGACAAGCTCTAAGGGTTCTTTAACTCTAAACTTTGACTCTTCATATGGCAATTGGTGTACTTTACCATATTGACACCCTGCACAAATTATATCTTCTCGAACATCCAGCTGAGGAAGACCTTTGAGCATAGTCTTCTTCTTCATTATCTTCAGCTTATGATAACTCACGTGCCCTAAACGTACATGTCAGAGATCTACATGAGTTATCGGCAACCGTGAATTATTAGTTGTTACCATCACCTGATCTCCTTTGTATGCAGATAAACTTGACAGTTTCTTCTTATCACCTATCATGTGATTTGAGCATCCTGAATCAACGATCCAATCATCACTGTAGTTGATAGCTCCTTGATTGGAAATTACGGCAAGGGCTATTTCACTAGTCTCTGTCACTATTGAGGAAGCAGATACTTTGTCAGTGACTGTGTTAGACTGCTTGAGTGGTTCATCGAAATCTATCTCCTTCTCTGAACAATCTCCTTTGATGGATTCAGACACCGCTAAGGATGCCTGAAAGTCCCAGTCATCTTCAGTATCTTCTTAGTGATTTCTAGAAGTCACTAAGTTATCTTCAGCAGATGTTTTCTTGAACCAATAATTTTTTACAAAATGACCTTTCTTGACGTAATTGAAACACTCTATATCATACCTTAGAGATACGGAGGATCGTCGTTTATTAGTGTTGTTGTTGGATTGAACTCCCCCTGTCCGAGGACTTCTTCTTTGCTCTTTTCTCTTCTTGGACTTTCCAAAGTTCTGCTGACTTTGTCTGCCCTTTCCGTTTTGCTGTCGTTGTTCGCCTTTTTTATTATTACAGTAGAGTGCTTCTTTTTCCTTGTTTATCGATACTCCAACCATTTGTTTGCATAAACTTTCTTGATTGGCCAACAAATTCTCCAACTCTATAAGAGTAGGTTCCCGGCCTTTTACGATAGGTCTTCTTTAGGTCCTTTTTTCCTAACAAGACCTGAAATATGTAATTTTGTCCAGATTTGAATATGAATATTCCTTTACTTTAAATAAAAAAAAGAGGTTGAGTAGGCCAACCTCGTATTACCATGATGAAAGCATTATACTCGAGCTTTAACCCGTGTATAATGATCTTCCTCATTCTTTCCTCATAAATATTTGCTTTAGGATCCAATTCTGAAATTTCTCGGCATAAATCATTTACTCTTGTAAAGTATTTACTTACAGACTTATTTTGTTGGTTGGTGGACATTAACTCATTCTCCAAATATTGAAGTCGAGCATCATTTATTTTTTAAAACAATGATGCAAAGGTGTCCCATGCCATCTTGGGTGTGTCGTCATCCTTGATTCGCCCGAGCAACTCATCTTCAATGGTTGACTTGAGCACATACATTGTCTCCCGGCCTTAATCTTTCACTTTCGGAGTGCTTCAACATTTTCCTTAGGAAGTGGGGTAATCTCATTCCCATTAACAACCTCTCACAAGTCCTGCCCTTCAAGGTAGGACTTAATGCGACTCCTCTAACTTTGATAGTTGTAGTTGTTAAGCCTCGTAACTCCTCTCGTTGTGTTTACAAGATCCGCTATCGTGACTTGGTGTGATTATCACTCCCTTTACCAAGCAAGCCAACAAACTTCATAACTCCAAACCGTGTAGAATAATCACCTTAGAAAATGAATCCCGACGGTCGTTCTAATATAAATTGAAGAGTTGGGACTGACAACTAAATGTAATTTTATTTATTATAAATACTTGTACATAACAAGGGTATACTTTACAATACTCACAAACTATCACTCTTGAATGACAACTCACACACACAAGGAAAAACTCTTTTGAGCTCTTAATACTTAGACACCTTCCTTTTACTCTTGAACTCTTTCCTTTTTGTTAATGTATACATAATGAGACTCTTCTTATATTTATATAGACAATCCGCAGATTTCAAATTAATTAATCTCATACAATCTTCTAAATTCCTTCAATAAATGTTTCTTAGGATGTCCATTGGAGCATATAATCTTAAGATCATATAAGATTCAATGAGGGTAAAAATCTATCAAACTCTAAATTTCCAAAATAGCTGAAAATTTTAGTTTTTCAAATGTTGTAAGCACCGAAACCTGCTTTAAAAGGGACCGGAATTGTGTAATAGTATATAAAAACCTATTTTAGGAGTGCGTAGAATACACAGGCTCTTTGGGTCACCATATATAATATAAATCTATAGTGTCCATCAGGTGATAAACTTCATGTTCATGGTACATACAAAAAGATCAGCCCAATGTGAACAATGTAAAATTACATGCTGTAGTCTGTCGATTTAGTTTTGAATTAGTTTGATTTTTGTATCTTCCCTTCATCCCTGGTAGTTAGACCTAATGAACAGATTTGATAAAAGACACCACAGTTGCCCCACAAACAAAGCAATGGTTGGCGTTCCATCTTTATTATTCCCTGTGGTGTGGCCCATGTGAGTTGTGCATCTTGATGATTTTTATTCCCTTGACCCAACATAGAGAGGAGTGCATGCACCCGACCGTCGGAGTGGATTTCACATGAAGAACTTGGGGGTGTTTTTGTAGCTAAGATGTGTAGTCTGAACACATCATGGATGATCATGTGGCCCACTCATCGACTGAGCCACGAGTGTAAATCGAATTCAAACCGCTTGTCATTTGTTTTCTAACCCTTGATTCTTCTTATACACTCGTCGCTTACCTGATGAGTGGACCAGACAAATTCAAGGGCCCACTTGATGAATGTCTCGAAGAAGCCTCGATCAGATCTTTGGCATGTGTGATGCTGATAATGACCTCAGCATAGACTGGACTACTCGCCCAATTAATGTAACTAATGTAAGATACAAACACTATTGTAAATACACTCAATGGTGCGGTCAGGATCGAGTCAGACCTCGGTCCGAGTTTTAGAACAATGGCTTAAAACTAACATGTGGTTGGGTTTGGATGGCAAATGAGCAGCTGGTTTAGGACTGGCGGTGAGCCTTCTAGGAGCATCATGGTCATATAACTCTTTCCTTGAAAAGAAGCTCATTCAAATGGCGCAAGCAGCCTTCGAAGATAATGGAGGCCCCTTCTTGGAAGAATTGATCAATAAAGCTATTAATGATGCTAGTGAAATTGGTGCTACTAGTGATAGTGCTCAGACTCCCACCATCTTCACTCAAGAAAACCTTGAGAAGGCAATCAAACTCCTCAAGAAGGGCTCTGACCTCGCTATGAGGATACGTCGGGGTATAATGTCTATAGGACTGCTTCCTGATGATAGCAAGATTGATATGAGGCCATTCAAGATAGAGGAAAAGGAGGAGCTCCAACCGTTCTTGGAAGAGACAATGACTCTTTGCCGTGTTAACCATCTGAACGTAGTGAAGCTCTTGGGTTGTTGCTTGGAGACCACCCCTGATCCGTGGTTAGTCTATGAATACGTTTCCAACCTCACTCTCTACAACCATCTCCATGTGAATGCAGACACCGAAACTCACTTGAGGTGGAAAGACATATTGAAGATTGCTAAGGGAACGGCAAGGGCGCTTGCTGATTTGCATGCACTCAGTGTCTGGCATAGGGATGTGAGGTCATCAAACATAGTCTTGGATGAAAACGGTAACCCCAAAGTAGTCGAATTTGGAGTGGCGAGGGTGTTGTCGAGCGTGTCTTATGCAAAACAGAGTATTGGGTATCTGGATCCTGAGTATATTTATACAAAGCAGCTGACGGATAAGAGTGATGTGTATAGCTTTGGCGTCCTCCTAGTCGAGCTCTTAACGGGGGAGGACCCCAACTCTGATCAGAGCAAGAAAAAGGGTGGTAGCCTTACTATGAATTTCATTTCCGAGATGAATCAGAACCGTCTAGAGTTGGTTG
This sequence comes from Magnolia changhungtana, assembly GCA_030180095.1. Taxonomy (NCBI): domain Eukaryota; kingdom Viridiplantae; phylum Streptophyta; class Magnoliopsida; order Magnoliales; family Magnoliaceae; genus Magnolia; species Magnolia changhungtana. The sequence goes on along the minus strand of JASAUF010000330.1, from coordinate 1,534,698 downwards.
TCAAGGATGGTCTCCCGGAAGAAGCTGGGATGGATCAGTTGCAAGCACTTGCGAAGCTTGCAGAGGATTGCCTCAAGTTCAGTGGGAAGGAAAGGCCAGCGATGAACGAGGTGATGGGAAAGTTGTGTTTGATTGGAGATGGAGATGAGCAAGGGGCAGACAGGGTGCCTGAAGAAGGTGGTGAGAGGAAACAAAACAATGGTGAGGATGACAATGGGACGGATGTGCAAGAGACGATCACAAACGTCATAAATTACTTCGCGCCATCCTTGAGTGAGGATGTTTAACAAGGTCATCTTCTCTTCTCTGCCAAGAAGAAGAAGAAGAAGAAGATAAGAAGTGTCTATGATTGAAGTTGTGTGTTTTTTCTTTTCCGTTTTCTTTGTTTCTTTCAAATGTCTATTATTGAAGTAGTATGTTTTGGCTTGATGAGAAAAGAATAAATGTCTATGATTGAAGCTGTGTGTTCTGGGTTGATGTGAAAAGAATAAATGTTAATTTTAAAGTAACTCTATTTTATATGAAAATGTTGTCTCGATGATACAAATGACATGATGATTTATCATTTCGGGCCATCCGTTGCTATCCTGCCGAGGAATGAAAAGCATCGAAGATGTAGATGCTGTGATGGTTGAGCATGTAAATGCATATGCGTTGTTTTCTACTCTGATTCCCTAGTAACCCCTCCATTACCCAGCTCCCTATCATTGAAAACTTCACCCGCCTTAAAGTTTTTTTTTTTTTTTTTTTCCATCCAACCTGATGATGAGGTCACACGGACCTAGATTAAGAGAAAACATAAAATCAGCTTGATCCAAAAAGTTTTGTAGCCGTTAAGATGTTTTTAATGTGGGGCGTTCAATCACCAGTACTGTTTCTGTTTACTGTGGTGTGGTCCACTTGAGATTTGAATTTGCTTCATTTTTTGTTGCCGGCACTAAAATGAGCTGTAAAAATGTATGGATGGCGTGGATAAAGAACATATACATCACGGTGAACCGCATAGCCATGAATTGATCCACGTATAATTCGTTTTATCCTCGGAATCTTTTTTCGTTAACGAGGCATACATGATACATGATGAATAATGCTAACTGCACTCGAATGTGTGTATCTTCTTTTGGTACTCAGCCTTTCATGTGGCAACCAGATACACGTGTGAAAAATCTGAGCCAGTCAGGTGTTCCCCACTATTTAGCCGCATTTTCTAAAAAAATAATAAAAAAAAAAAAATCTGTAACAATCTTATGTACCTCACGTGTACAATAAATATGGATAGTTGGCCAATCTCATCCCAATCACCCATTTGTTTCATGACAGGTGGGTCCTACACGATAGCCAGATGTTCATGGCTTTTCAGACAAAACAGGTACAGACTGGAGCGGCTCGTGAACGAATCCGATCAATCATGTGTGCTTCATTTCCATAAGTAAGTTTCTGGAGTGCACTTAGTATGCGTGTGAGTTTAAAGTTCCAATGGAGGCATTTCAAACCACGAACCCAATTCCGCACGGGCGCGGATTTCCTGCGAAAGCCTTTCGCATAAAGATCCTGCGCTGGGAACCTAGGTGGGGCCTACCGTATTTTTATGATAGATCCACCACGTCCATCCGTTTTTGGAGATCATTTTAAGACATGAGGCCAAAAATAAGCAGGATCCAATACTCAAGTGGTCCGTACTAAAGGAAAAGGTGTGTAGGGAAATTTATATTTCTGAAATATCCCCGGGGTGGACGGTGATGTTTTCATGACATCCATACTGTTCATAACGTCATTACTACTTGGATATACTGAAAAAAATATATTATCCTGATTCCAAAAATGTTTGGCCCCACAAATATTTCAACTGTGGAACTTAAATCCTTACTTTTATGGCTAACTTGAGTATTGGACCTGGCTTACTTTTAGCCTTACGTCCTAAGATGATCTCAAAAAACTGATGGACGTGGTGGATCTCTCATAAACATCACGGTGCACCCTACCTAGGTTCCCAGCGCAGGTACTTCCTGCGAAAGGCTCTCGCAGGAGATCCACGTCCATTACACAGGGAGGGAACTCAAAATTACACAGAAAAACATGTAAAGTAACCGTCAGATATCTCGCATGTTTTCTATGTTAACACGTGTGTGAGTAACCAAATAGCAAAAGTACACCCAAGCGGTGCATTTCTTATTTTTCCTATTTTTAGAGAGAAGATTCTCCTTCAATTGGCGCCGCAAGAAATTATTGATCAGTGGACAATATGCGTGATAGTTCACAAATATTGTTTTTAAGCTGTGGTGTCTCACCCATTGTACACGTGGCATATATCTATGGTTGTCTGGACAGTCCAAATGGGCCACATTATCACATTCTATATCATCAACTAGGGATAAATAAATCCCAGAGCATCTACACCCGGATACATAGATCAAGTGGTAGACTGAATGAAAGATACCCGTTTCAACACCGAGGTCTTGGCATCGATTCCCTGGTGGGGTGGCCAACAATGAAGTGTGATCGGACAGTGGGTGTACTTATAACGAGCTAACAAAAAATATAAAAATAATAATAAAATAAAAAATCCCGACCATCTTATTTCTTATGATGGACGGTTCAGATTGATGTGTATGTGTACAATTACTAAAAGAAAATGTTTGATTTTACTTGAGTGTATCTAAAAGAAAATGTTTATTTTTGTAAAATCATCAATTTTGAGGGTTATTTATGAAAACAGGCATGCTTTTAAAATATTTAAAGTAATCCACCTAATATTTAGAAATACCATTACAAAAGCACTCATTTGATTCATTTGACTTTGACTGACAAGCATTAAAAGAGGGAATTTTGATTACATGGCATCGTTTTATGACCAAATTCTTGAAAGATATTCAACCTTCCAAATATTTTGAGGGTAACCTTGCATCAAGTCTTGAGAAGTTCTTTTAGACCAAATTGCCCTTATTCTTGATTTAATAGTTGTATAGTTTTTGAGTAAACAAAAAGTTACATCGTATTTAATGCTGAGAAAGTGACGTGAATGGAAGCTTTTTTGGGTGTGGGCAAGGCCCAACTCATGGGACCCGCATTGATGTATATGTATAATCCATATCGCCCATTCTTTTTGCTGTGTCATTTTAGAGCTAGGGCTCAAATATCAGCCTGATCCAGAGCTTGTGTGGGCCACATAATAGAAAATAATGTGGTGACAATGGTACTCACTGTTGAAACTTTCAGGCTTACTGTGATGTTTGGTAAAAGTGGACACTATCTAAGTCAGGACTTTTTAGGCTTACGACGAGGTGGCTAACAGGGTGGATAGAATAGATTACCTCATTGTGAGCTTCGATTCCTATTATTTAAAAATATTCAAGTTATTAATTACATCAACCTGACAACCACGACCCTTACCACATTACATCAATGACCCTTATCATGTTATATAAGTATGGTTCTTGATTGTAATGTGGTAAGGGTTAAGGTTGTTATATTATATGAGTTGTGGTCATCATGGTTGTCATTGGTCAAGGTTGTCATGTTATATGGGTCGTCGTTGTTATATTATATGGATCATGGTTGATATGGGTCATGGTTATCATGGGTTATGGTTGTCATGTTATATGGGTCGTGGTTATCATGTTATGTGGGTCAAGGTTGTCGTGTTATGTGTGGAGATCATGGTTGTAACATAATAAGGATTGAGGTTATCATGTTATAAGGGTCGTGGGTCCTGTCATGATTTATGTGTTGAATTCAATCCATTCAATAAATTTAGAATTTAATTTAACGTCATGGGCCAAAAAATGAGTTACATCCAAAAATTTTATGGCCCTCAAAAGATTTTCAATGGGAGATTTTCAATTTGACTGCTTTTTATAGTGTGGTCCACATGAGGCTTTAATATGACTCATTTTCGGGCTCATTCCTTAAAATGATTTTTCAAAATGAATGGACGGCGTGGATAAAACATACACAGCCCAATAAGACACGTGACTTACTACAATAAGTAGGTATAGATTCCAGCAAACCACACATATATAAATAATGATGTTTTGTCCGAGGGATCATTTCGGGGCAGGACAATGTCACAGGGAACAGTGGTGATTGAAGGCCTCTCTATTAAAAACATCCCAAGCCCTGCTGTAATGTTTATTTGCCATCCAACCCGTTGCTAAGGTTAGATAAGCCCAGATGAAAGGAAAGAAAAAAAAACAAAAACAAAAACAAAAATCAGTTCGTTTTGACACTTTTGTAGCCATGATAATTCTTTAATAGTCAATCACTACTTTTCCTATGATATTGTCTACCTGAGATCCGGATCTACTTCATTTTTTAAAAATCTCTTCCCCCTGAAATGGTCTGGTAAACAGATGGACGGCATGGATATAGAATACATGGATCAAGGTCGCCGGGCTCCACAGTAAGGGCACCCGGTCTTGGGTGAGGATGACCCGCACCTAATCCGCTCCCACCATCTAAACCCCTCTATATGTGGCACCATAGCCAACAGGTTCAATATCCAACGCAGACACTAGGTGGGTCAGACGGTTTAGAGGTTTTTGCTGAAAGTAAATCTAGTTACTTCTTTTTTTAAAAAAATAAAAATAAAATAATTCATTCAAAATGTCTTTCGTGTATCAGTAACTTCCATTTCTAAGAAATGTGGTCGTCGAAGCAAAAACAATGCTTGTTTCAAAGGACGTAGAAGTTGTTAGTGGTGCCCATACACCAAAGAAGTTTTTTTTTTTTTTTTAAATCTGTATATATAACCAGATAAGGCTAAACGCGCCCTACACAAAATTCGGGCCCCCCGATCGCAAAGATAAAAGGAAGGGCCTATCGTAAGGAGTCACAGACGACTACCTGTACATTTAAGGGAAAAGAAAAAACAAAAGCATGACCAGAGGCTCTAACTGACTGTTCTGAGAGACCCTATCCCGACCCTATCTAAAAAGATTAGCCCTCGGATATGACGCGGAAGCATCGTTTGCTAGGAATGAATTCTGGTCTCCTGAAGAAAACTCCCTTCCCGGGCCAAACTGTCCGCAGGACTGTTGCCTTCTCTGAACGTGTGATTGAAGGAGAAAACGCCCAAATGACGCAGCCGGTTTAAGCGGTTAACCCAAGGTCTCCACTTCCAAGGGGATTTAGACAGATCTGAGAGGGAGGAGATCACCAAATTCGAATCGGACTCCACCAAGACATTGTGTAAACCATTCTCCAAACAGAGGAGCATCCCATCATGGATGGCTCGGAGTTCCGCCATGTTGTTAGAACCCACCCCATAACCCGCTGAGAAACTGAAAATAAACATACCATTTTCATCTCTACAGATTCCTCCCCCTCCTGAGGGGCCAGGATTACCAATCGCCGAACCGTCAACGTTTAATTTCACCCAGCCTGGCGATGGTCTTCTCCATTTTACCACAATTATTGCCGAACTTCTTGGAATAGAGGGCTGATTGAAGATTCTGGGACCACTGTGACTGATGAGGCAGTCCATTTTCTTTGCTCCCACGACCACATTTGCCCACCAACGAACTCTGGCTTTAGATCTGATGATATTCATGGGGGAGTTTTCATAGACAACAACATTCCTTGCGCGCAAAATCTCTCACAGAATTAGAGTAGGAAGCAGGAACCGGACTGCTTTTGGAGCTGAACCCGTGGCCTCTGCATTCCGCCATTGTATCAATCGGTTCACAATGGATCCATTGGGAAGGGGAGGAATCCCACAGAGAGTACCGAACTCCGCCCAGAGAACAGAAGCATGACTGCCAGACAGGAAGAGATGCTCGATTGATTCCACCTGAAGACCAGCAGTCCCAATACCGACGCAACAGCGGCACGAAGACGCAAGAGCCACTCCTTTAGCTTGAACTCTGGTTTCCACTGGAGTCACCTTTTGCATCAGACGCCACATGAAAATGGATATTTTAGGGGGGAGAGAGGCATGCCAGATCCATCTGGTCCATTGAAGGGGAGGGGAGTAGCTTCTCAGCAGCCTTCAGGCTGATCGAAGGGAAAAAGAACCCGAAGCTTCAAGCGGCCAAATACACTCAGTCTGATCAGCCGTCGTTACAAATCCGCCATTGAAAATGTCATCTATGACCTGCTGAGGTAGAAGTGAAAAAACCTGAGAGGGACGGAGAGGGCCTGATGGGCCAAGGAAGTCTTTCACTTGGAGATTTCTGAGCGGAGGAGGAATCGGGCTATCAACCAGCCGCTGGAGAGGGCCCTTGCCCATCCAGTTTTCTATCCAAATGTTAAGCTCTCCTCTACCAACCTGCCATTGGACAGTGTCTGAAATAAGCGGAAAAAGGGCTCTTACACGTTTCCACAGAGGCGACTGACTAATAGAAGCCTGAGCGGGCACATTGTCGAGAAGATCCCTACTGTGCTTACTGCGCATAAGCTTCACCCAGGGACCAACCTGTTCACCGAACTTTACTGCCCAAGCTAGCTTTAACTTGTAGGCATTCATGACATCGCACAGGCGCCTCACGCCCAGTCCACCTTCTTCGAAAGGCCTGGCTATTTTGTCCCACGCCAGCCAATGAAGCTTTCTCTTTCCCTGAACCCATCCCCAAAAGAAATTGGAAAAACTCTTCTCTATCTTCTCTATCACCCGAGCAGGGATATGCATCGCTGCCATGATATGGACGGGGAAGCTACCCAGAACATGACGAATGAGAGTGATTCTACCCGCTTGGGATATGTGTCTGCCGGCCCAGCCCGATGCCTTCTTGTCGATCTTCTCAACCAGATATTGAAGGTCCACCGACTTGATTTTTCTGGGACAAAGCGGAGCACCTAAATACTTAATCGTTTCACCAGCTTGATGGAAACCCATATAGGCAGCAAGGGATCTTATCCTGCTCGACGTGAGATTTTTATAGCAGATAAAAACGCTCTTTCTAGAGTTAATTTTTTGTCCCAAGACTTCCTGAAAAAGATTTAGAAACATTTGGATCTGCCGCAGAGATTTCCGACTACCGTTGGTGAAGAGAAGGATGTCATCTGCATATAGTAAATGCGAGGTGATGGGGCAGCCACGACGCATTGCAAACGACTGGCACCCACCATATGTCTGCATGAGGTTTAGATTCGCTGAGAACGCTTCCATGGCGATGATAAACAAAGCCGGGGAGAGAGGATCCCCTTGCCTCAGTCCCCTAGAAGATTTGAAAAAGCCCGAAGGTTCCCCGTTAATAAGAATGGAGAACCAGTTGTTCCCCCAGCAAACCTCCATAAGTTGCACCCATCTCTGACTAAAACCAAACTTGATAAGAATATCCTTGAGATAACTCCAGCGACCCTGTCATAGGCTTTTTCAAGATCGAGTTTTAGGATAAGGTTACCCCCTCGAACCTTTCTATTGATGTCTCGAATCACCTCCTGAGCCAGCGCTATGTTTTCTGATATGGATCTCCCCTGGATGAAGGCACCTTGTTCCTATGAGATCATTTTAGGCAATAGAGAAGCTAACCTGTTAGCTAAAAGTTTGGCAAAAATTTTGTAAATGACATTACACAAGCTAATAGGCCGATAATCAGTGAAATTGATAGGCGAGTGGGAGTTGGGGATGAGGCACGATGTTACTAGTTACTTCATCCAACTACTTTGAGCCGTGGGCACGATGTTAGCTAGAAACAGTTGGACGGTAAGAAAACTTCATCCAACTACTTTGAGCCGTAGATTTGTTTTGAAAACTGTGGCCCACGTAACGACTGGATCAACTTAATTCTTTACTGTTCTGATCATGAATGGATTGGATCTCACATCCAGGAACCATGTTGGCACATGTGAGCTGCCTTGCACACGCATATAGGCTAATCAAAGCTACAAATAATCGCAAATGGAGTTCAAAGTGCACTCCAGTGTGCACTTTTTATTTTTTTGGTTCTCTGCCTTCCATGTGGCTACTAGATACACATGTGAAAGATCCGAGCCGGTCAAGTGATCCCCACCCTTAAAAAATAAAAATAAAAATAGACCTTTCCGACTATCGCTAGGACGAAATGTGCATAATCAATGTGGATGGTTGGTCAATCTTCTCCCAACCACTCATTTGTTTTGTATGCATGTGACCCACCTGATAATCAGATTGGCATTAATTTTTTATTTTATTTATTTATTTATTTTTGAAAAAAAAGCATCCAAAAGGTGAGACTGCCTCATGAACGGCTCCTATATTGCATGTATGCACTTCAGTAGTCGTGCGAGTTTAAGTTTTTAGCGACTCGGCAGGAGAAGGTTTGATTAGTTCATCCATCACCACACTAGGCCAAAGCTCTCCCACCATTCCATGTTTGTACTAGACGAACAGTAGTTAACGCCCTTAATAATTCCCTTAATCATTTGAGATGATTAATCAAATAAATTATCTCGTAGCTTTGGTCTAGACTCCTTTGATAGTTCACCACAATTTTTTTACTCCTCAACTACTATCACGGTATTTTTTTCACTCCTCAACTCCACATGCATGGCAAGAGCAAATTCAAAATTACATTTAAGGGCAGGTTTGATTTTCTAAATCTTTTGTAAATAAGCAAATGTTGGATTTTTTAAAATCATTTTAAAAAATGAGCATGTATTTATGCTTCATAAATTGCTTTTAAAGGATTATTTTAAATTTATGGGGCCCATCTTGATGTATATGACATATCTGCGTTATCAATTCTTTTTATTAGAATATTTCGAGGCATGAAATCGAAAAATGAGATAGATCCAATTCTAAAGTAGCCCACACCATAGGAAACAATGGTCCCAAGAATTTTTTAACAATAGGTGTTTGATTCCTTTCTTCCTATAGTGTGGTACAATTGAGATTTGGATCTACCTCATTTTTTTTCTCATACTATAAATTCAACTGACATGATAGATGGACGACGTGGATACGCCACATGCATCATGATGGGCCCCACATATTTCACAGCCTCCATAATTTTGGTGTTTAAAAAATAAGTCATCAAATTAAGCATAAGTAACGATGCGATGCGATTCTTTAGGAAGGTTGTGTCATACAAACAATTTCTACATCTCTATTCCACTATAGGAAGGTTGTAAGGTCCATCCCCATATTACATGATATTGTCCACTTTGCCCAAACTCACGGATTTAAAATGCATAATGCATGTTAAGGAAGGAATCCAACTTATAGCTACCAATACTTCGGACAACGCTTCCGATGTGGGACAAAGTTCCACCTTCATTGTGTGCACAGTAGCCTGCTAGCACAGTAGCATGCCAACCATCTTGGGGCCCGACCACATGTGCGCCCTCCCACGTGTACCTACCCATATGTAACCACAGTGAAGGAGCATCACAATATCCCTCTATCGAGGGCAGAGCTCTCCTCATCTCTGATACATTTGTAAGACATGTCCCCACATCACATGATATTTCTACTTTGCCGAAGCTCACAGATTTAAAACGCGTCATGCCTGTTAAGGAAGGAACCCAACTTATAGCCACCACAACTTCGGACGGCGCTTTCGATGTGGGACAAAGTTTCATCTTCACTATATGAACAGTAGCTTGCCAACACAGTAACCTGCCAGCCACCTTGGGGCCCGCCCACGTGTGCCCACTCACATGTAACCATAATGACGGGGCGTCACAAATGTAGTCATGTAATCTATTATGCATTACTACAACATATATATTCTCAGTCTTTTTATTAAGTGGGTGTTATTCTTATTGTACTTTATTATTTATTGTTCTTGGAAGAATCAATTAGAAAAAGATACATGTCATTGCATGAGAAGTATATAGCACACATAAGATTTGTGGAGATATTTCGAGCATGTGTTGTGGAATTAACAACTGTCACTAGTTGGATAATACATGTCAACGTAGCTAAGCAGTGAAAGACAAAAAGTGGTCGAGAGAAAAATAGTGCTAAAGTGGTTACCAGGACTAGTGTCCAAGAAGAGTAAAAGGTTGGAGTGGTGCCAAAGTAGTTGTTGTAACTAATTGAACGTAGGAAGAAGCATTTAGATGGTTGTCTCCAGGAAATCTATAAATAAAAAAGAGTTTAACAAAGTAAAGTCTTATACCAACTGAATCAAACAAATCAAATCTATCATTTATATTCTTTATATTTCTTAGCATAATCAGTCTTTTACATTTTTTTAGTGTAATCAATAGCCTAAGCTTACATTAGGAGTAGCGATAATCTAATAGTTGTAATCCTTAGATGTAATTCAAGTCTACACTCATATGTTGGACAATTTTCACTGAAATATAAGCATTTCTCTTTTCAGAAAGGTGCTCTGCAGTTACTCCCTGAAGTCGATTGTAAGTGTTTCCTTTTTATTTTTTTTATATAAAAAAATTCTTTCGTATGGAAGGCAAGGTGCAACCTATTCTCGAAGGATGAACCCAACAGTTCGATAATTACCTAATTAATTATCTTAAACAACATCTTACGATCTTATCATATCTCGATCATACATGGTCAATTTTAACGTATCTGTTGGGATGCCTTGCACAAACCTTAGGATCTAGCCTCCCGAAACAAACCAGAATTATGGATAATAAAGCAATGAAATAAATCAAAGCATCAATCACACACCACACAAGAGATTTTTACGTGAAAAACCCTCAAAGAGGTAAAAACCACGGGACCTCGTCCAGATCAACAATCCACTATGAAGTAGAACGTTTACAACCTTCTTCACTCATGCAGGAGTGGATGAACAATAAGAGAAATAGAGAAAACGAAGAGATCTAACCGATTATGAGGGCATAAAAGCGCTGAGATATAAATTGTAAAGTAGAAAAACCTCCCTGAGCAGAACCTCCCTTCTATAAGCTTCCTCTCTCTCTTTCTCCCTCTCTCTCACCTTTGATAGCCCTCTTGTATTTTTCTTATCAACACAATCTCAGTAGAAAAATCCTAGGGACCCCTTTTTATAGTTTTAGGAAACTCTTTTCCGCATCCTAGTTGCGAAAGGACTTGCGCATCCTAGTTGCGAAAGGACTTTGCGCATCCCAGTTGCGAAAGGACAACGGGTCAAAAAAACTCATCAAATCTCTCCCTTTTTGACCCAGGAGGGATTCACCTTCTTTAAGCCAGCCAGGTTTCTACAAACCTCAAACTTGCCCTTAAGCAAGGCCTTGGTCATCATATCTGACCCATTATCGTCCGTGTGGACCTTCTCAAGCTGTAACACCTTCTGTTCTAAAGTATCCCTGATCCAGTGATACCGAATCTCTATGTGCTTTGACTTGGAATGCTGAATTGGATTCTTGCTCAAGTGTATAGCACTCTGACTATCGCAATAGACCACGTGCTCCTCCTGCTTTAGGCTAAGTTCCTGTAGGAACCTCTTCATCCAAAGCATCTCTTTACATGCCTCTGTGACTGCAATGTACTCGGCTTCTGTAGTTGACAATGCTACGACCTTCTGTAACTTACTCTGTCAAGAAACCGCTCCCCCTGCAAATGTGAACATGAACCCCGATGTAGACTTCCTGGAGTCTATGTCACCTGTCATATTTGCATCTGTGTAGCCCTCTAACACAGGTTTACCGTCACCATAGCATAGGCTCAACCTGGATGAGCCTCTTAGATACCGTAGTATCCATTTCACCGCTGCCCAATGCTCTTTGACAGGATTGGCAAGATACTGGCTGACAACACCAACCGCATATGCTATGTCTAGGCGTGAACACACTATAGTATACATCAAACTTCATATCGCTGACGCGTAGGGTATCTTCTGCATCTCTTCCACTTCTGCCTTCGTCTTGGGACACTGCCTGTCGCTCAATCTGAAGTGACCATCTAGTGGAGTACTGACCGGCTTCACTGCATTCATATTGAACCGCTCTAGGACTTTCTCAATATACCGCTCTTGTGACAGCCAGAGCTTCCTGTTGCTTCTGTCACGGGTTATCTCCATTCCTAGGATCTGTCTAGCCGAGCCCAAGTCTTTCATCGCAAAAGACTTGCCCAACTCTGTTTCACAAATGTCGATCTTCTTGATATCTTTTCCCATGATGAGCATGTCATCAACGTATAATAGCGTAACTAAGAAATCACCATCCGAGAACTGCGCGTGAACACACAGGTGGTCCGACTCCGTTCTGTCATACCCATGTTTCAACATAAACGAGTCGAACTTCTTGTACCATTGCCGTGGAGCTTGTTTCACCCATACAAGCTCTTCCTCACCTACACACCATATGCTCCTTGCCCTTGACTTGAACCCCTCTCGGTTGGTGCATATAGATCTCTTCTTCCAGTCACCATGGAGAAAGGCAGTTTTAACATCTAACTGCTCTATCTCCAGATCCATGCTAGCCGCCAACCCAAACAACACCCGTATGGATGTCATCTTCACCACTTGGTGAGAATATCTCCTCGAAGTCTATACCTTTTCTCGACCAAAACCTTTCACCACAAGTCTGGCCTTGAACCTCATCTGTGAATTCTTCTGCTCAATCTTCTTTTTGAACACCCACTTGTTGCTCAGAGCTTTCTTGCCCTTAGGCAATTTCACCATGTCATAGGTGTGGTTCTTATGCAAGGATTTCATCTCCTCTTGCATAACTTTCAACCACTCCCCCTTATGCTCGTCGGCTAGGGCCTCAGAATAATCTTCTGACTCTCCCCCATTGGTTAGCATAATGTACTCATGCGGCGAGTACCTCTTGGACGGCTGTCTGTCCCTAGATGACCTCCTCACCTGTGGCTCAACAGGTGGATCAAGTGGGGGCTGCTCTCCTGGTCCATCTTCTGAAGGAACTCTCTCGTCCTCTGCACCTTGCTGTACTCTCCCGTCATCAAGCACCATGGGAGGAGTAATCGGATCCATGTCCTCTAGCTCACCTGAACTAGGCTGGTTCTTCTCTGGCTTATCAATGTCTTCGATACACTGATCTTCAAAGAAAACCACATCTCTACTCCTGACGAGCTTCTTCTCAGTCGGATCCCATAACCTGTAACCGAATTTTTCATCACCGTACCTTAAGAACACACACTGCCTGATCTTCATATCGAGCTTGGACTTCTCGTCCTTTGGTACGTGAATGGATGCCTGCATCTAAACACCCTGAGATGACTGTACGATGGATCCTGTCCAGTCCACACCTTCTCAGGTACTTCTCCATTCAACGGGGCTGATGGAGACCTATTTATCAAATACACCGCTGTGCGCATTGCTTCTCCCCAGAACGTCTTGGGCAACTTCGCATGGGATAACATGCATCTGATTCTCTCAACAATGGTGCGATTCATTCGCTCAGCTACACCATTATGCTGGGGGGGTCTTGGGAACCGTCTGTTCATGCCGTATACCCTGGGACTTGCAGTACTCGTGAAAGTCGCCAATGTATTCACCACCATTGTCAGTGCGGATGCACTTCAATGGTCTACCTGTCTCTCTCTCGACCATAGCATGAAATAACTTAAACACACCAAAGACTTCGTCCTTGGATTTCAAAGCATAAACCCAAACCCTCCTAGATGCATCATCTATAAAAGTAACAAAATATAATGCCCCACCCAAGGTTTTTGTCCTCATAGGACCACAAACATCAGAATAAACCAAATCTAATGCATGCACTTTATTAATATGAGAAACAGTTTTAATAAATGAAACTCTATGCTATTTCCCTGATAAACAATCAAGACAAGTTTTGAGAGATGTACCTGTCACGTCTGGAAGGAGCTGCTTCCTCACTAGTAGCTGAAGCCTTTTTTCACTCATGTGGCCTAGACGCCTGTGCCATATGTCAATACCTGAATCTTCCGCTGCGTTCAACCCACCCTTGCACATACTAACACTTGCCTTGTACAGGGTGCAACACTTCTTTCCTCTCCCCATGATCAACGAACCCTTGATGAGCTTCCATTGCCCACCAGCAAACCGGCTTTCATAGCCATCATCATCCAACCTTCCCGTCGACATCAAGTTGAGGCGAAGGTCTGGGATATGCCTCACATCCTTGAGAACCAATGTGCAGCCCACATCGGTCTTCACACAAATATCACCGACTCCCACGATTTTTGATACGCCAGAATTTTCCATCTTCACAGTCCCATAGTCACCTGACTTGTAGCTTGTGAAGAAGTCCATGCATGGAGTCGCATGAAAAGAAGCTCCCGAGTCTATCACCCAGTCGGTGCCCTGACTCGTAGCCGTGAGACATACGTCATGATCTGTAGAAAGAATAACTACCATGTCGCCATCTGAAGCGACTGCAGTGGAATCAGATTCATCTTCCTTCCCTTTTCCTTTCTTGTCGTTTTTCTTACCACGACATTCATGCTTGTAGTGGCCCTTCTTGCCACAATTCCAGCATTCAATATCTTTTCTATTACTCGACTTACCTCTTGATTTATCTCGGGCCTTCCCGCCCTTCCTGTTCTTTCCTCTCCCCCGTTCCTGCGTCACAAGAGCCTCTTGCTGAGTAGACCCCTGAGACTTCCTCCTTGTCTCCTCATTGAAGAGACAACTAGTTACCTGTTCCATGGATATCTTTCCGTCTGGCGCGGAGTTACTTAGAGACACCACCAATGTCTCCCAACTGTCAGGTAATGAACTAAGCAATAGTAAAGCCTGCAATTCATCATCCAGGACCATCTTCATAGAGGTGAGTTGGTTCACTATATTGCTGACCTCATTCATGTGCTCGGCCACAGAACCACCATCCTTGAACTTGAGATTTACAAGTCACCTTATCAGAAATATCTTATTACCGGCTGTCTTCCTCTCATACAGCCCTTGTAATTTCAGCCATAGCTTCTGCTGGCCGAGGTTTCGTAGACACATGGTGAAACACGGAATCATCCAACCATTGTCTAATAAACCCCACCGCCTTTCGGTCCATCTTCTTCCAATCATCATCACCATATCCTTGGATTTTGGCTTTGATATGCCCGAGATTGGAGAATATAGGTCCTTGCAATAAAGCAAGTCCTCCATCTTAGCCTTCCATATGGTCCAGTTAGAACCATTGAGGCTAATCATCCTTGAGCTACCTTCCATAATTCAAAACCGATCCTACCCGTTCAATGAACCTGGCTCTGATACCACTTTGTTGGGATGCCTTGCACAAACCTTAGGATCTAGCCTCCCGAAACAAACCAGAATATGGATAATAAAGCAATGAAATAAATCAAAGCATCAATCACACACCACACAAGAGATTTTTACGTGGAAAACCCTCAAAGAGGTAAAAACTACGGGACCTCGTCCAGATCAATAATCCACTATGAAGTAGAACGTTTACAACCTTCTTTACTCAAGCAGGAGTGGATGAACAATAAGAGAAATAGAGAAAACGAAGAGATCTAACCGATTATGAGGACATAGAAGCGCTGAGATATAAATTCAAAGTAGAAAAACCTCCCTGAGCAGAACCTCCCTTCTATAAGCTTCCTCTCTCTCTTTCTCCCTCTCTCTCACCTTTGATAGCCCTCTTGTATTTTTCTTATCAACACAATCTCAGTAGAAAAATCCTAGGGACCCCTTTTTATAGTTTTAAGAAACTCTTTTCCGCATCCTAGTTACGAAAGGACTTGCGCATCCTAGTTGCGAAAGGACTTACGCATCCTAGTTGTGAAAGGACTTTGCGCATCCCAGTTGCGAAAGGACAACGGGTCAAAAAAAACCCATCAGTATCTGCCTATCTTAACACTTGGGGTCAAAGTTGTTTAGTTGGAATTGAGCTGAATAGTAAATTCTGGCACATGTGACCTAATTTTGAAACTAAGAGACACCAACTCTAATCATGTAGGGCTCACCTTGATGTAGGTTTTAGATATCCTTGCTGTTCATTCGTTTTTCCATCTCATTTTATGATGCAATCCAAAACCTTAAGAAGATTCAAATCTCAGGTAGACCATACCACTAAAAATAGTGATGAATGATCATTAAAAACATTTTCTAAGCAGTAAATGCTTTGGTTCAAGCAAATCTTTCTATTTTCCCTTCATTTGAATCTTTTTGACATTATTAACAAGTTGGATTGCGAATAAACATTATGAAAACCTTGCTATGAATCCTTAGGAACTCAATCACCACTGTTTCTTGTGGTGTGGTCCACCTCCGATTTGGATCTGCATAAGTTTTGGGACTTGAATGTGGATGGGAGTGGATTAAGTGTTCCATCGGCCAGCTTGAAGCTTGACTTGAAAAATCTGCAAATTGTGGGGCTAGCAGTATGAGTGAAACAGATCTCTCACATGTGTTTTTATTTTATTTTATTTTTAAAATTTTTTATTTTATGTTGGCACGTGTGTAAGCATTCAAGTACCAAAAATGTACACTCCCGCGAGTGTACTTTTCGGGGGCGGATTAGCTATTATCTGTGTGGGGCCACCTTGATGTATTTGTTATATATTTATACTATCCATCGATTTTTCTATCTCATTTTAGGATGAGATCCCAAACCTTAAGAAGATCCAAATATCAGGTGGACCGTACCACCAGAAACAATGACGAATGACTGTTAAAACTTTTTGTGGGCCACAAAAGCTTTGGATCAGCATATCTTTGTAGTTTCCCTTCATCTAGACCTTCTTGACATTATCACAATAGGTTGGATTACAAATAAACATTACAAAAACCTCAAGGTGGGCCCTTTGGAATTTTTTATGGTGAGGCACTCAATCACCACTGTTCTCGTTGTGTGGTCCACCTGAAATTTGGATATGCATAGTTTTTGAGAAATGGACGGATGGTGTGGATATACAAAAAATCATTATGTTGGCCCACATTAAGGGTAACACTTAAGGGCTTGTTTGGGAGCGTGGATTGGAAATGCTCGTATAGTGTTTGGCAGAGTGTAAACCAACTTCAATCCAAAAGTAGCTATGCATGGTATATTCATAGGGGTTTGAATTTAATTACTAAATCAACTTTAATATCTTTAATTAGTGGCGTCTGTAATGTTTGACACAATGGTTGTAATAAGCCCACTGAAATATATGTTTTACCCAAAAATGATGAAATTCCAAGTCTCAAATGGGCCACAAAGCATAAGATCACGTCCGAGTTACAAACCAACAATTTTTAACCATTAATTTCTATGGACAATGTTTGGACAGCATTGATCATCATATTAAAGTAATTATAGTGATACAATTGATAATTTAATTGTTTCGGGCTATCATTAGCCGGCCATGTGCCCGATAGGATAATAGTATGGTGACACACATGTTACACATGCAAATATAGAAAGGATTTTAGATGTAATCCAACCTCTCACCTTGGATTTGAAAACCCTATTTGAGTGGATTTGAAACCGGCCCCAATTACTTAACGGTGCCAAACAACCACGGAATTTGAAATCCCCTGATCCCTCAAATCCATGGTGACAAACTACCCATTTTCCCGGTGACAGCTATCCTCTCCATTACTTTTCCTGATTCTTTTTTTTTTTTTTTTTTAAGAAGAAGATTCCTTTCTATTTCCAGTTATGTAAATTATTGATCAGAGAACCGTATACGTGATAGTCCATCAATATTGTTTTTAAGTTGTGGTGTCAAGCTATTAGGAATTGATGTGCATGAATACAACTACTAAAAGAAATAAAAAGTGGCAGTGAACCATCAACCTTATCTTTTTATCACAGGATGCGTAGATATTGAAAGGAACCGTGGGGTCCTGGCGGATTTGGACAATAGAAAGACGTTTTCAAATTACCAAATAGCCCTCGGCTCGTTACAGAGGGTTTGTATTTATTGAGGGTGTTATGGTAAAATTGAAAAGGTATCCTGCAAGTGGAGTCTCGAGGTCCGGTCCTTGATCTTTCATGAACGGACAAAGATGCTTCTAACGTGCCGGGTCGTTTGGCACCATGGATTTAAAAGGATACGAGTAAATTAGAGGAGATTTATTTGACAGCATGAAATAAATGGGGTTTCAAATCCAGAGTGAGAGCTTGGATCATATCTAAAATCTTTTCAAGAGTTGCATACGCAACGTGTGTATCACCATACTATTATTCTATTGTGCACATGCCCCACTAATGATATCCTAAAATAATTAGATTATCAAATACATCACTATAATTACTTAATATAATGATCAGCACCATCCAAACATTGTCCATGTAAATCAACGGTTGAAAATCATTAATTAGTTGCTGGAACATGATCTTGTACTTGTGGCCCATTGAGACTTGGAAGTTCATTATTTGCGACAAAATATTTCAACAGGCTTATTACAACCATTGTGTCAAACATTACATAAGTCACTAATTTGAGAGTGTTTTGTTTCATATCCAGGAAATCTTACCGAATATATGGTTTGTGTCACCCAAAAATGCCTAAATCCATCTGCTAGAGTCCGACGTATCTTGCTTTAATGCTTCAGGATGCATTCGAGCGGACGGGGATTCCCTCCGAAAGCCATACGCAGGAAGTCCCTGTCTTGGGAACTTAGGTGGGACCTGAGGAGATGTATTTTTGAGAAATCCACTCCATTCATCCATTTTGTGACCTCATTTTAGGATATAGATCCAAAAATGATCCGGATCCAATATTCAGTTGGGCCAAAAATGTGAGTATTGAACGTCAACAATTGAAATATTTGTGTGGCCACATAAGCCTTGAATCAGGATAATATTTGTGTTTTCATTTCATCTCAAAATTAATGACGGTATAAACGGTATAGATGGCATATAAACATCACTGTGGATGCCAGGAGCGTTTCAACGGCAGGACTTTTCCTATACACATTTTTCTTTAGTGCGGCTCACTTAAGTCTTTAATCCTGCTAATTTTTTGTATTAATTACTAAAATGAGCTAAAAACACAGATAGACGGAGTGAATTTCTCACAAACATCACAGTAGGCCCCACCAAAGTTTCCAGCAGGAGCTTCAATCCTCTTATGAGTAACAAGGTTTTGCTAATCTCAGACGGGTGTGGTAGCAATACCATATGCATCTCTCCATATGCCACCGAGGCCAACAGGTGCAATATCCAAACCAGTCAACAGGTGGATCTGATGGTATAGATGTTTCTCCTGAAAGTAAATCTAATTCAATTTGGTAAGTGGACCACGATGCTAGAAACAGTTGGACAGGTAGGAAAACTTCAGCCAACTTTTTTCAGCGGTAGGTTTGTTTTGCAAGCTGTGCCCTACCTGACGACTGGATCAAGCTGATTCTTTACTGTTATGATGAATTGATTGGATCTCATGCCCATGCACTGTGCTAGCATATGTGAACAACCTTGCACCCGCTTATAGGCTTAGCAAAGCAACAGACAATCATAAGAATATTTCTCTAAAATAAAATAAAAAATAAAAAATATAGGCATTTCCTGCTCCACTTTCCATGTGGCAACTAGATACTCATGTGAAAGATCCGAGCCGTTCAGGTGATCGCCACCCTTTAGATGCGTTTTCTGTTTTTTTTATTTTTAAAAGTTAGACATTCCCAACTATCGGAGGGACGAAAAGTGCACAACCAATGTGGGTGGCTAGTCAATCTTCTCCCAACCGCTCATTTGTTTCGTATTCGTGACCCACCCGATAATCAGATTGCCATTAATTTTCAAAAAAAAAAAAAGAAAAGTATCCAAAAGATGAGACTGCCTCATGCACAGCTACTATATTCCACGTATCAAGTGCACGTGTACACTTCAGTACTCGTGCGAGCTTAAGTTTCTAGCGACTCAGGGAGGGAATGCATCAGCACACCATGACCAGGCCAAAGCTCTCCCACTAATCCATGTTTGGATTGGACGAACAGTAGTTAACTCCCTTAATGGAGACTAGCTAGTAACTAACATCTTTAATAATTTGTTTAATCAATTGAGATGATTAATCAAATAAATTATCTTGTAGCTTTGGTCACGACTCATGTAATAGTTCACTACCATTTTTTGACTCCTCAACTGGACACGCATGTCAAGGGCAAATTCAAAATTACAGTGTGAAGAAAAAGTAACCGTCTGATTTTATCCTCAGAACTTGGACTGCTAGCTTTTCAATAATAAGCATCCATTTGATAGCCACAAACTGGAAGGCTAGGATTTCTTGGTAAGCGTGGTTTTAAGAGAGATGCTCCACTAATAGAGGGAACAACCAACATTTTTTAGAGGGTGGTGAACTAGCAGAGTCGGCTTTTTTTTTAGCATGTCATGTATCACGTGACCTTTTAATTATTTTGGGAAGCTGCGTCGTACAAACAGTTTCCACCTCCCCATTCCACTAAAAAGCGAGTTAGCCACGTAATCCATGGACTCATTACTGCAACACTTTGTGTTTTTTAATCCACAAATGGTCGTCTCAAAGGCTCGATACAGGCCCACCCTTGTGTTTTTAATTTACAGGTCGGTGCAGCTCCCTTTCTCCCTCTGCATTGGCAGCTCATACATGCCACCCTGGCAACATCGTGAGAAATCCAAACCGTTCATCCTATGGCTCCGTCGTTCATTTGCTCTAACTTGAAAGCGAGGCTCGTCTGCTCACTAAGTGGGCCGCACATGTAGAACCAAATGGACAAGTAGGAGGAAGTTACTAACGGTCCACATTCGGTGGACACGTGTAACATATTTGTTCGCTAGGCTGTCTCGATGATTGATTTAAAAGATCTAAATATAGGGGCTAGTAAGATGAGCTAATCAGATCTCCCATATGTTTTGTATGTAGGCACGTATGTGAGCATTCAAGTACCAAAAACGTATATTCGTGCGGCTGTTGTTATCATTTTTCTTTTTTAAAGAAAGAAGATTCCTCTCTAAGTACCGCCAGGGGAAATTATTGATCAGCAGACAGCATCCGTGATAGCTCATCGATAATGTTTTTAAGTTGTGGTGTCTCGTCCTGTGTGTGGCGCCCCACTTGCCTGTCCAGACAGCCACACAAAGGACGAACTATTTAGGAAGATGGATGGCTAGGGAAATTCCTACTGTCATTCATACCGTTTGTAACGTCATTACTATTGGTATGAACTGATAATACAAATATCAGGCTGATTTAAAACTTCCGTGGCCCACAAATATTTCAACTGTGAACTTTAAATCCTTGCCTTTTAGGCGAACTTTAGAATTAGATCCGGCTCATTTTTTTACCCATGTCCTAACATGATCTCATAAAACGAACGGACAGGGTGGATTCTTAAAAAAACATCAGTGGGCACCCTATGTTTGGAGCGCAGGAACTTGAAATCCTCGTCCATTCAAAAGGCACCGTGCGGGATTTGGAAATAAAAGAATGGAAAGAATGCCCAATCAAATCTCAAGGGTCGTATTTATTGAGCGCATTATGGTAAAATGGAAAACTCTTACCTTGTATCAATAGAAAATGGAAAAGTGTTAACTTGTATCAATCGACAGAGATGCCTGCAAACGTAGGGCTGTACATCACGCCGCGTCAAGGTGGGCCAAGATCGGCCTGACTTGTCCATGTTGTACTCGAGTTTGAGCTCGAGCTTGAGCTCAAGCTCGCCCTTGAGTTTAACATTGAAGCTTGGCTTATTTGCTAAAGCTTTCAAGTCGAGCTAGTAATTCGAGTCGAGTCGAGTTTACCTCAAGTCGAGTCCAGTTTACCTTAGTATGGTAAGGGAAAGAAAAAAAGGGAATGAGGAGAGGTAGGGTCGGATTAGATTTTTTTAAGTAAAAACTTTTAAATTTTAATTTCTTTTTTAAAACTTAAATATTATATATATATATATATATAATATTAATATAATATATAAATATATATTATTAAAATATATTACTTAAGCCAAGTCGAGCTCGAGCTCGAGCTTTGAGTCAAGTCGAGTTGAAATACACCATGGTCGAACTCAGCTTAAACTCAGCTCGAGCTTTAGTAAACAAGCTTAACTCACCTCGAGTGGGCCTTTGAAGCCGAGTCAATTTGAGCTGATTCGAACCGAGTCGAGTGAGCTTTTCGAGCTAGCTTGACTCATGTTCAACCCTATGCAAACGTGCCAAGACCTTGACCTCGAATTCTACCTGACCAAAATACCCTTCATCCCGTCAAAAAAATCGGCTGACATGGGAACTTGGAAAGGGCACTTACATAAAATTACTGGTGAAGGGATTATCCACTTTCTCTTTATAAAGCTCTTGGCGGGCCTGGCTTATCTTGCCTGGCGCCGTCGGATAAGCATTTTTTTGCTGTCAGTATTAAAGCACCATATCAAATAATTACTTTCTCCTTAAGCTCAAGCCATTCAATAATGTTGTGCCAATATATTTTAAGAGACTTTAACTCTAATAAACAAGTTGGATGACAATTAACCATTGCAATTTCTGGTGTAGTCCAAATTGAGCTATGATCACTTATTTTTTAGCTTTTACCCTACAAGGAATGGAAAAATAAGTAGATGGTGTTGGTAAAATCCATACATGTAAGTTTTTCTAATCCTTGACAGTGACTTAGCAATCAAAGATATTTTTTGGTGATTAGGTCGTCAGGAGATTTGACTTAATGGCGTCGGAAGTGAGGTCACCAAGTATAGGACCCATCTTCTTGGTAATGGGATGTAATCAAGAATTTGATTAGGTCATATTCTACCGGAAAAAAAGAAAAGAAAAAAGAAAAGAAAAGTGCTAAGTCATGTATTTACTCAACTGAATAACTTTCAAATACATTTTATTTTGTCTTGTATCTAACAATAACACATTATACAATTAAATGTCACCAAAAAAATCCTTGTCTAAGAGATGATGTGGAGAGACTATGGGGTGATTTTTGTGAGGATGCAATTATCAGTACCCTTGCCGATGCATTGAATAGGCTATCTTTGGACCGGATCAGGTCATAAGATCCATTTCAGAGCCAGAATACTGGCACATCTCTATTGTGTTTTTCAGGTGTAAAAATGCACTGCAAATGTGCAAATGACAGAAGGGTACCGTACACATCAAGCTACAGTCACTTTGCAGAGCCCAGCCCATCTACGCGCACAGACAGTTGAGGGATTTGCACACGTGTGCCAGATATCAGCTTTCCATTTACTTGGAAACCTAGAAGAACTGAGTGAAAATGTTTTTTTAATCCATCCATCTGTTTTGTGTGCTGTGGCCTAACTAAAGAATAAAGTGGCCTGAATTTGGGGTGGAACCAACGGTGTGTTTTGATAGGTTACGGTACGCCTGTCATGTTACCGTACAGTGGCCGGTTTCCACAGTTGGATTGCATCTCTATGCTCTGCTTATGATCCTAACGTTTGTTTTTCTTTTTTAAATAATGAGCCATTAAATATTTATATATCTTCTTCACACACACTTACCCATTCAACAAATGCTTCTTCGGATGGCCCTGGTATTACAAGTCCAAAAAATGAACGGTCCAAATCAGGTACGGGGCGTTGTACCTTAACAAAACCTACCTTCTGCTTTTTTTTTTTTTTTTTTTAACACGCACACACTCACGCTAGTGTAATTTTACCACCTATGGGCACTCGAACCCTTGACCGGGAGTTGAAACTCCTGGGAGTCTACCACCCGAGCAAGAGTAAGGACCCTAACGAAACCTACCCTGTACTGTAGCTCACTTGATGGAAAGATGTGGCCTGGCACGCCCGCAATTGGCACTTGTGATTGTGTCTGGGCCCACACGATCCTATGTTGTGTATATTCACTTATATGCAGTGGTTCCATAAACTTGTCAGTGTCATGAAAATGTTAAACCCCACTTTGAAAACCAGCTAAGATCACCATTCTTGGAAAATCGGTCTTATCCATTCACCATCTAGGCTGGGGCCCATATCTTTATGCTCAGCCACGTGCGAACGGAGAGGACCCGGAAACTGCACTCACGCGAGTGAATGAGCTACGCATGCGTACGTGAGAAAGATGAGGTAAGCAATCCAGAATCAGCAGAGCTGGCTTCTCTTCCTTTATAAAATCCCCCACGAAGGCCTGGTGCTAATTATCACCCTTTGATTATTATAGACTCCATCAGTCTCTTCTTTTCCATCTTCCTCAAGTCACAGATATGAAATCCCTAACTGTTTCTGTTCTTCCATTGCTTCTTCTCTTCAGCTTCTTTTTCCAATCCAATGGAAAAGAACTGCCCACCCATTGCACCCCCGACTGCGGCCGCATCAACATCACTTACCCATTTGGGATTGAAGCAGGTTGTTATCTTGAAGGTTTCCAGGTCACCTGCAATCGCTCGGTGGACCCACCGGTTCTGACCCTCGAAGAAGTCCAGCTACCGATTCAGAAAATCGAGCTCCCAGAAAAAGTAATCCTACTCATTAAAGGAAAGATGGCCGCAGACGGGAACTGCATGGACATAAATGGTACACGGAATTGCTCTTATTCTTCTGGCAACACATCCAATGCAGAGTGCATCGAACTGGGATCGCCTTTCACGGTATCGGGCCGGTGGACTAAATTCGTGGCCTTAGGCTGCGACACCAAGGCCTACGTCAACACCACTAACTTCGTTAGCGGTTGCGAGTGTCAGTGGAATCGTGATTCGATCGGGAACACTGTGCGAGGCGGGCTCGGCCACTGCCGGAGCATGATACCCGACGGCCAGACTAAGTTCTGCTACAACGTTACGAATTTCTTCAATTACAGCAAAAGCGTATGCTCGACCAAGTACAGCTTTGCGGGGTTGGTAGAGGCCGAGTTCCATTTAAACGAGTCGACCCTTCAGAACTTCACCAAGCTTACGGTTCCCGAATATCAGTTGGGTCTTCCGTTGGCCGTTGAATGGGCCATCGAGGACCCAGAAAAGATTGGAAGCAAGTGTGGTTCGGATACCTTCTACAATATGTCCAGGAGGGGCTCTGGCTATGTTTGCTACTGTAACAATAGTGGTGATGGGAATCCTTATCTCGACGGGGTGGGAGGATGTCAACCTCCAGGTAGACATCTAGACCGTTCACTACTATCGTCCCATCATTGAATGATTTTTCTTCCTGACCGTGAATCATAGATGAATTCTTCTTACTAGGATTTATGCCATACCACTAGCTGATATAGACTGTCTGTATGATCTGTGTTAGCATATTGGTCATACACATGATGGTAGAGATAGGGTGCCAAATTACCCAATACGCTTTTCATGTGGATGATCTACACCGTTCATCTGTGTGGTCTGGTCCCACTGTGTGATGATCCAGCCGATGCATCCAAGGATGCAGGGCTTTTAGATCTTATCATGCATACAAAATGAATTGGAAATAGTGGTGGATTAAAGCAGTAGGAGGTTCAATTACGGTGTGGATCATAGCATGGTGGGGTAGAAGATTGAGCAAGACTAATTGGGGGAGGGCCTTACTATTCTTCCTCTGTATCTTTCATGTTTATTTCTCTGTTTCTACTCCAATTAGTAATTTGAGAAGTCTAACATGTTGTCACGACTGTGGTTGCAGGTAGCAATAAAGATAAAGACCCGGGATTAATATACGCTTTAGGTACGAAACACCGATTGGATGAATCTCTCTTTTGCCTTTGAGAAGTATAATTTGAGTCACCAAACAAACCCTTTTACAAACGTGCCAGTCTGATAAGATTATGGAACATCTGACTGGTGGATATCATCCCATCATTCAGCTGACCATCCGATAAAAAAGAATCAGGCTCATCTGCGCCCACTGTCCAAAAACACGTGGCTGCTTGGTAAGTGGTCGAGTCTGATTTTTTTTTTTATTGGTTTGATTATTGGTGGTGTGGGATTCCTCTCCCTCTCTCTAAATCTCTGGTGTACCAACACGCACGTATGCATAGAACACTCACAGATAGCTTCCAAACTGTGATGTCTGTGCAAAATATATATATATATATATATATATATATATATATATATATATATATATATATATATATATATATACCCCAAAGATTTTTTACATTCACAGATAGCCGAAGGTGCAAGTTGGGCTAGCAAACTCCTAATTGTCTGAATATTAGCATGCGACTCCTTTTGAGACTTTTGCTAGCCTGATTGGCACCCTTAAACAGGCACCCCTACATGCCGGCATGGTTGAGAACCCGCACAAGTCTTCAAGATTCGATCCGTTTATCAGGGTGACCCACCCAATCGATCATCTTTTAATTATCAGGTAGGCGAGATATGGATGGAACCAATAAGCCATCCACATAAATTTCATTTGGACAGTATATTCCTTTTGTGCACATACAGCCCATACTTTTGGGTTTAATGCTATCCTTGCAAAAGGTGGGTATCAAAATGAAAATGTTGCGTCCCGCCCAAAGAGTATATTCTTCTCCACGGCTCGTATATGAACCTTTTCATTGCTACTTTATAAAAGCTATAGCCTTTAGTCATATTTCTTTCTTAGGATGTCCCTTGGAGCATATAGAACCTAGATATGAATGGTTAAGATCATATAAGATTCAACGGTGTGAAAATCCTTCCCTGAAATTTAGCTACTAGCTGCGGTACGGTGGGTATTAAAACCTACTTTAAACGGGATCAGAATTGTTTAATAGTATACAAAATCTATTTCAGGGAGTGCGTAAAACACCCAGGCTCCTTGGGGCCCCATATTATATATAAATCCATTGTCATAAGGTGATATATCTCATGTTCGTAGTACATACAAATAATCAGCCGGATGGAAAACTCAGATGGATCACACCAACGGGAGCAATTGTAAAATCTCACCTAAAACCTCTATAGTATAACATGCTCTATCCTGCCTGAGTTTTGGATCATGTTGATTTTTTTTCATCTTCCCTTCATCCTGAAGAGTCAGACCCAGTGAACAGATTTGATAAAAGAGACACCATGGTGGCCCCACACATAAATCAATGGTTGGTGTTCCATCCCCGTTGTTCCCTGTAGTGTGGCTCATATGAGTTCTGCATCTGGATGATTTTTGGCCCCAGGGCCCAAAATAGAGGAGTATGTCTGATAGACGGAGTGGATTTCACACAAAAAAAAAAAAAAAAAAAAAAAAAGAAGGGGTATTTTAGTCTGAACGCATCAAGGATGATCATGCATGCTGGCCAGCTCATCAACTAAGCCACGAGTGTAAATTGAACGCAACCGCTCGTTATTTGTTTTCTAACCCTTGATTCATCTCATACACTCGTGGCTTACCTGATGAGTGGACCAACCAAATTCAAGGGCCCTACCTGACGAATGTCTCGAAGAAACCAATCTTTGGCATATGTTATATATGCTGATAATGGCATCAGCATATACTTGGCAGCCGAGTCGGGTTGACTCGAATACACGACCCGCCCAACTAATGAAAAATACAAACAATATGGTCAATACACTCAATGGTGCGGTCGGGATCGAGTCAGACCCGGGTCCGAGTTCTAGAACAATAAAACTCGGCTTACTTGTGTTAGGGATTTCATCCCATATTAATAAAACTAACATGGGGTTGGGTTTGGATGGCAAATGAGCAGCTGGTTTAGGACTGGCGGTGAGCCTTCTAGGAGCATCATGGTCATATAACTCTTTCCTTGAAAAGAAGCTCGCTGTAATCAGGAACAACACCTTCATCCAAAATGGAGGTCAAATCTTGCAAAACTTCATCAATCAAGCTCCTGGATCAGAGACGGCGTTGTCGACCCAAGCTGCTTATCAAACTAGTACTGGTCTTGCTCCTCCCACCACTGGAACAGAGTCGGCCTTGTCGACCCAAGCTGCTTATCAAACTAGTACTGGTCTCCCTCCTCCTCTCACTGGATCAGAGTCCGCGTTGGTCAATGCTGCTCCTAGTGATCAAAGTCCCCAAATCTTCACTCAAGAAAACCTCGAGAAAGCAATCAAACTCCTCAAGAGGGGCTCCGACCTTGTTATGAGGATGCGTCAGGGTATAAGCTCTCCAGGTAAGCTTCCTGATGATAGGAAGATTGATATGAGGCCATTCAAGATGGAGGAAGATGAGGAACGCCAACCGTTCCTGAAGGAGATAATGACTCTTTGCCGTTTCAACCATCCGAACATAGTGAAGCTCTTAGGCTGTTGCTTGGAGACCAAACCTGATCAGTGGTTAGTCTATGAGTATGTCTCTGACCTCACTCTCTACGACTATCTCCATCCGAATGCAAACCCCGAAACTCAATTGCAGTGGAAAGACCTCGTGAAGATTGCCAAAGGAACGGCAAGGGCACTTGCCGATTTTCATGCAATCGGTGTCTGGCATAGGGATGTGAGGTCATCAAACATACTCTTGGATGAAAACAATAACCCCAAAGTAGTCGAATTTGGAGTGGCGAGGGTGTTGTCGAGCGTGTCGTATGTAAATCAGACGATTGGGTATCTGGATCCAGAGTATATTCACACAAAGCAGCTGACGGAGAAGAGTGATGTGTATAGCTTTGGCGTTGTACTAGTCGAGCTCTTAACGGGGCAGGACCCCAACTCTGACGAGAGCAAGAAAAAGGGTGGTAGCCTTACTATGCATTTCATTTCCGAGATGAATCAGAATCGTTTAGAGTTCGTTGTCCAGGATGGTCTCCCGGAAGAAGCAGGGATGGATCAGTTGCAAGAACTTGCGAAGCTTGCAGAGGATTGCCTCGAGTTCAGTGGGAAGGAAAGGCCGGCCATGAACGAGGTGATGGGAAGGTTGTGTTTGATTGGAGATGGAGATGAGCAAGGGGCAGACGGGGCACCTGAACAAGGTGAGGGGGAACAAGAGAACGGTGAGGATGGCAATCGGCCGGATCTGGGCGAAATATATTCAAAAGTGCAAGAAACAGTAGGTGGTGAAGGATCATCGACGACCGTGGACACCCTCGCTCAATCCATCACGCAATTCTTTGAGTGAGGATGATTATTAAGGTTGACTTCTCTCCCAAGAAGAAGAAGAAGGGTGAGATGGTGAGAAGTGTTTTAAATAATCTGTGTGAGTGAGAGATGAAGAGGTTTTTCTTTTCCTTTTTCTTTCTTTCGAATGTCTATGATTAAAGTTGTGTGTTCTGGTTTGATGCCGAAAGAAGAAGTGTAGATTTTGTAATAACTCTATTTTCTATCTGAATATGTAAGGTTTTCTCTCCACAATACCAGTGACATTATGATTTATCATCTGGGGCCGTCCATCGCTGTGCTACTTTGGATTGAAAAGTGATGAAGATGGAGATGCAGTGGTGGTGGAAAGGAAACACCTCATCTCTTCCACATGCCTATGCGCAAAGTCTAATTTCCCTGAGTTGTAGAAAAAGCCATCTTTTCAAGGTGTATTGTCTGGTACTTTCTATTTCTATTGTCATATTGGATAAGAAAGGCCCGTCATGTAGCATTATAGATGTAGGCATGCTGCCAAACAGTGTCTTGTTTTTCTCTATATATTATCTTGTGCGGATGTTCTTTCACAACATAGATTAAACATTGAACTTAAACTGGAGGAGTTTTTGGTATATCCCCATAAGCTAGAAATGTCAACCTTGGTAGAGTTTGCAATCACCTAAGCATGGTTTACACACTGGAGGGACACCATTCACCTTAAACGGCCCAGTATCCAGAAACAGACCCCATAAACCATTTTATAATTTGCTTTGATTATTGAAACATCAACGTAGATTAAACATTAAATAACACATGTACAGTAAATGAGAATTGCACATGAGTCTCCTTAAACCGTCCATTTTTTTACTATAATAGCGGACCACTAGATGGTTGGACGGAGCCCTTTCGTTATTGACCCAGGCCCAGACCAGGACCCTTAGAGCCCCAAGCCTTGGTGCCACGGGCACCCAACTCATTGCCACCCCTAGGTTAGGTGGATCTAGCGTCTACCACTATCATAGAGACCAATCATCTAGGTCATTCATGGGTGGTCCGTTGATAAAAATCCCACCATATTCATATGAACAATGGACTTTTCATCCACCGTATGTAGGTATTAACCATGCGGTCCACTTAAGGACAGTTGGATTGATGTGTCCTTCGACTGTGGTCCATCAGTTGCAGGACTCGTCTTCAGTTGGAGGACTTAATTAATGCATCGATTGTGCAGTCCGTCGAAAAACAACTTGTTGCATTGTCGAGGGAAGCGACCTGATCGGGTGGTGACCCCAACACTACCTAGCTGTTGGCCACCGTGGGGCCCACTGTTTTGTACTTGTTTTATATCCATGCCATCCATTTGTTTTTCTAGCTCATTTAGGGCATGATCCTAAGAATGGAGTAGATCTGAAGCTCAAGTGGACCACACCACAGGAAGCCACGGGGATAATGACATCCATTGTTTAAACCTTCCTATGGCTGACTGTAATGCTTATTTGCCATCTAACTTATTGATAATCTCACACAGACCTAGATGAAGTGAAATAAAAACAAATATTAGCTTGATCCAAAACTTTTGTAGGCCTTAAGAAAATTTTAATGGTGGACTTCCAATCATCACGGTTTACTTGAGCTTTTGATCTGCGTCATAATTTATATACGATGTCATGCCTCAAAATTCAAGTATAGAGGGTGCAACATCAGACCTGAGTTTCGAGTCGTAACTTGTACATTGTATACTTAACTCATTCCATTATACGATTATTAAAAGGCAAAAGTAATACTCATTTTACATTTCAATTAAGTCTATTCACTATCATTTACACAAAATGATTTACGCATCAACATCTGTCCATTCTCAATACTTATAAACATTTAATTAACATAAATTAGACACAATTCATCAGTAAATACAACTTACCAATGATTACTTGCTACAGACCTATAACTATTCAATTAAATAAAACCAGTCAAATGTTTAAAATCTTACAACTAATACTATAATTCATTATATATAAATCATAATATCCCTAACAAGTTAAATTCTAATTAAATAATTAGGAACGAGCTAAATGCGGTTAGTTCCTCTTCTGATAGATATGGTCATGTCTCATGTGGGTTGTGCACCAGTTCAGACATAACTTCTTGTCCATACGTTAAGTCATCAGCTAATTGTTCATCTGTATGATTTTTTCATTAATAAAAATGTAAACTAGGCAGGCTTAGTGAAAAAATTCAGCATGTTTCATGCTTATTGAAATTAAGATATAATAGAAACAAAATATGCACAATGATATGGATGCAAATGGTGTATGAATATATCAGATGGAATAATCGTCTATCTACTTAGGTTGGAGATCGTTAACCCGCATCCACCCATTAGGTAGGCTTCCACCTTTCAGTAGCCTTGGGCATAGCCCACATCTGGTAACTATATATCATGATCGACGTTTCTTCTAGTGAGGGCCTCCGGAATCAACAATGCAATGTGTTTGTATGATAGATGATGTATGAATGAATTATTTTTATAACTGTCATAGTTACTTGTCTTGGACAGAACATTCATATGTAAATTTAATGTACAATTATCATAATTCATGCAATTTGACACAAATCATTATGTGATTGAACGCACGTACATTCACAATAGTTGAATCAACAACATTGTAACAAAACACTCCAATTGGTATATCAATCAATCAAATTACCATCACAAAAAATTTATTTTAACTCAAATGAACATGAGACACGGTGTGATTACTCACCCAGGTATACTAGTGAAGAATCCACACGATGATTGATTGATTTGAATTCAGAAATCCTATCAATTATATCCACAACATTGTTAATCATCCGGTTATATTATACGGTGGGACTTACTTTTAATTAACATCATAGGTGATCAAACTCTAAATGATCAAATAATTGAATTTTTCATGTATAATATATTCATTAAATTTAATTATTAAAATTAAGATTTTAAAAAATTGTATTTAGACAATTATCAATTGATACTGTCAAATCTAAAAAATACATTTTTAGGTATACATATCGTTAGTCGGAATTTAACCAATTTAGACATATTTACACAAATTATTACTCACTCCTTAGTCAAACACCAGAGAAGACTCATGGATTTACTAATATAAACCATTCATATGCTTATTTACATATAGATTCTGAAATTGAATGGCAAATGATTAATCGGGGTGACCCATCAAATAATTGGATCATCCGGATTCTTGATGTATTGGCATATTTTGCCTCTATATATTAGATGAATGGTGTGAATCTAATCACTCATATACCGATGACCCATCTTGACCTTCTACGACAAGTGATACCAACACTTGCGCATAAATTTAAGTTTTTCTTATTAAACACTTTTAGATATGACTAGTGTTACTCATTTGATGGTCAAATTGATCTAGATGTTAGGGCCCTTATATATTTTGGCCTTAAGGATTGTATGATCTGTACAGATTTAATATGATTTGAACAGATGCACACCAATCAATCTCTGTGAAAAAAAACTTCGCATAAAATTTTAAACTTGCATCATCTTTATATCGTATTTACTCATAGATCAATACAATGAATGTGTGGCCAATCCATACCATGCATTGCATAGATTAAGTATAATTACATTAAATACATAAAAATAATAATGAAATAATGATAATAAACTTACCGGACCTAAGCTCTCTAAAATCCTCTCTCTCTCTCTCTCTCTCTCTCTCTCTCCGTTATTGCAAGGTGACTTTTTGGTTAATACCTGAGTTAGAGTAGAACTCTTCTTACTACAACCTCCATAAAAAGAAGGCTCATTTGAGAGTTTGAGAGATACAGAGAGAGTTAAAGATATATAAAAGGGAGAATGATTATGGATAGAGATAAATAGCAATAAGATAGAAGATAAGAATTAGGTTTGGATAAGAGATACGAAATCTCTCTCTCAAATTCAAAATTTTCACGGGTGTTACATCCGAAGATGAGCTGATAAAATGGATGGTCAGCGTGGATAAAACGCATCCATTACAGTGGACCCCACACCAACCAACACCACCAGCATCATCTAATCTGCTTCCAACATGATGTTTTTCGCATCTGTGACCCATGTACCATAGGTTTAAGTGTTTGCAGAGTACATTTCATTTTAATATCATGCCCTCCTAGTCTACTTCCAACATGATGCTCTCCTAATCAGGCTTCGTACATGATAGACAAGTCTTTTTTTTTTTCGTGGTGCTCGTCCTAAAGCTTGCTTCATATTCGTTTTTATCAATCACCTGTACTCCCACATATTTTAAACATTATAGAAAAATGTTTTGGAGAGTAATTTGTTATTTTCATCTGTGTGTAATATTTGATATGCAGACAATTAAAAATGGAACACATGTCATATATTCTCGTATATGCATGATGTTTGATATGCAGGCAATAAAAAATGGTACACATGTCATATATTAATTCAATTCAAATTAGACTAATTAAACTGTGGAACATGTTGTTAGTAAGTTATGGTAGAAAAATCGTACTTTTTAAATAATCCTAACTAGTAATACATAGATCCTTACCTGCAGTAGTATGTAGGGGTGTACACGGGTCGGGCCGAGTCGAACTGGCCTCAGCCCGTCCAGGCCCGTTCAACAGCCGCACCAAGTCCGAGCCGGACCGGGCCTGGTCACCGGGCCAACATCTCCAGTTCGAACCGGGCCCGAGGCGAGTTCGGGCCGAGTTCGGGCCGATTCGAACCTTCAAGTTCGGGCGGCCAACCCGAGTTCGCCGCTTTCGAACCTTACTTTTGAGTGATCTACACAAATTTCTAAGGTGTGTGCCATATAATTAGATAGACCTCACTTTTGAGTCGTCTAATCATGGTGGTAGGATGCACTGTTGGATAGTTCGGATGTCATACATGTTCCACGATAATAAACTCCTTGCCAAAGCTAGTTGAAGAGAAAGGTTGGTTAGGTTTAATAATTTTGCTTTCAACCTAGGACTATCACAACTATTTTTATGAAGTTGTAAACTATTCAAAATAAATGACACTTGCATGTGCTCAAGAATTTCATTGTCATTAACTAATAAAATCCTTGGCCTAAGTAATTCTCTATTATTTCCTTAGAGGTTTTATAACCTTCAAAGATCTTAATGAAATCTTCTTATATAAAGGTCAACATAGATGTGCTTGCAATCAAGTCTTCTTCCTTGAATTTTTCTAAAGTCTTTTTTTACTTCTTCATTGAAATTTTAATTAAGCTTAGATGGATCTATTTCCAAAAGATATGCATGAATATCCTAAATGAGGAAATATTCAAAAAAAAAAAATTCATATGGTAATTTTAGTGCCCATCTAGCTTGTCCACTTTTTTTTTTTAAATTCAGTTATGACTATACAGTTCGCATTTTTAAGAACTTCTAAAGTCAAGTTTGTATGTGTGGAAAACTTTACTCAATGCATGCAATAATGCAAATTTTTTCAGTCGTCGGTCGGTCAGCCGAGTCGGGTCCTGGGCCGAATGTCGCCGGGCCGAGTCTGGCCGAATCTGGTCGATCCGAACTCGGCTTGAACTCAAAACGGGCTTTGAAAATTGACCCGTCCTGACCCGGAACTCAGTTCCGAGTCAGGCCGAGTCGAGCTTTTTCGGGCCGGGTCGAGCGGGCTAATCGGGTTGGCCTAGTTTGTGTACACCCCTAGTAGTATGGCTATTATTGTCAGATATTTTTTTAATTTGTCTATAACGGGGTCTATTGATGGCATGGTATTTAAAGTTTCGAAAAGAGTACTTAGTATGATGAAAAGCGTAGCGAAGAAGTAATCTATACATGTTAATCCAAAACACTAAAATAGGTGGAGTTGCAATGTATGTAGTGGAATCTATATCGATACGATTATGGCATACACGCATAGGCCAAATGAGGAACCACATTATCAATGTATTTTCTGATCGTTGCTTGATTCATAGTTTTTAAAGTATTGAATTTAGTATATGTGAACATTGTACATATGGTAAACAATCAGGTCTAACTTTTAAAATTGGAAAGATGTTTGTAAATGTATACTTGAGTATGTGCATTTAGATATATGAGACATGTCGCCTATTGTTTCTGATGGGGGTCATTGTATTTTGTCTCATCGATGACTACTCAAGAAAAGTCCGGGTTTATTTCTTCAAAAATAAATCCGATATTTTTACCACATTTAAAGTGTTGAAAACAATTGTTAAAAGGCAGATACGACAGAAAGTAAATGAATTAAGTACTGAAAATGGATGTGAATTTACTGTAAAGGAATTCAACCAATTTTACAAGGATGAGGGGATCGTGAGGCGCAATACAGTGAGACACTCTTAAGTGGAATGAAGTCACAGAACGGATGAATCATACTTTTTTCAGAGAGAATCTAAAGCATGTTGAGTAATGCTGGATTGGACAAGGACTTATGAATGGAAGCTGTTAACACAGCTTGTTATCTTGTGAATTGGTTTCCGCCTACGGCGATACACTATACGATTTTTGAAGAAGTGTAAAGTGGTCATAAAGTAGACTACTTATTGTTTAATTGTGGACATCATTATCTTCGTTGTTTTCTATAATGTAGTCCACTTAAACTTTGGATATGCTTTAATTTAAGGACATACCCTAAAATGAGCTCTTAAAGTTGGATGAACGGTTTGGATAAAACGCATACATTATGTTAGGCCGACAGGGCTTTGCCACCGCTGGCTGGCTGGTACGGAGGTCACCAGCCAAACCGCGTCCTCATCCATCGCACTATCCTGGAGCATCAAAATTTTCTCTTTACGTATTTTCCAGCAAAAAGCAGAATCCCATTATCTTAAGCTGCCATTATTGAAAGATTTTCTTTTCAAACATGGTGGAATCTTAACCAGCTGTATTAAAGCTAAAAGATCTTCTTTTAAAACTTGTGCAATGGTAGATGATCCTCCACAAGGAATGCTATATACCGTTGTATTATTATTATTTATATATAATAATTTATTGAGGATGTCTCCCATACCTTATCCTCTCGGGTCACAGAAAGTTGGCCATTCATCATCTGACGACTTACAGTAGCTTGGTCCCAGCCATGAAGGACACACTGATTGGAAGATCCTGCCCTTAAGATTAGTAGACTTCTTCCGATGGTCAGATTCACCAAGTTTTTAAATGGGTGATGTACATAACGTATGGTTCACAGCTGATGCCGTTTTGTATGGTCCTGTATTGAACTGTTTCGGCCCAATATGGCGCTGATACACCCATATCTTTTGTGGGCGACCTACCAGTTTCAGCCGATACTTTGGATTCACTGAATTCTCTCCACCATCTGTTTGGGGACACTGATTTGATAGCTAGATTGCATGTTTGACGTCCGTTAATTTTCTACCATGGGCCATTTATATATGGGAGGTGTTACAGTATGGACGGTCTAGATTCACCGGCTTCACATCCAAGTGCATGTTCAGTGGAGAGGCAATGTGCCAAAACTGGTACGCCAGAAGACGGACCAGAGTGGGCGAAGAAAGATGGGGCGTACCCTTGCTGTTGACGTGCAGATGCATGTAGCCTGCTAATGATGTGATGCAAGAAAGCTAACTTCCGCATGTTTTGTGGAAACAGATTGGCTCCTCCGCTGCCACCAGCCCGGTGGCTAGTGGTCGGTTCTCTGTGGGCCCACCATGATGTATGTGTTTCATCCATGCCGTTCATCCATTTTTACAGATCATTTTAGGGATTGATTCAAAAATTGAGAGGGATAAAATTCTCATATGGACCACACCACAGGAAAAAATAGTGATTAGATATCCACCATTAAAATCCTCCTAAGGCCCACTTTACTGTTTATTTGACATCCAATCGGTTGATTATGTTATACAGACCCAGATGAAGGGAAAAAACAAAGATCATATTGATCCAAAACTTTTATGGCCCCCAAAATGTTTTTAATGGTCAACATTCATTCAACACTGTTTCCTGTAATGTGGTCCATTTGAGATTGAGATATAACTCATCTTAGGTCTCATACCATAAAATGATATAGAAAAATAGGCGGAGGCATGGATGAAACACATACATCATGGTGTTGCCCGCAGAGCACCGACCATCAGCCATTGGGTGGTGGCAGGGGGGAGTAGCCAATCCGATTCCATGTTTTGTTAGTGTCACCAGCGAGGGTGAACATATGAGGCACATACACTCACACACTCATTTCATAATGAGATTTCACTGAAATGGATACTTGATCCCGTGACATCGCGTTGAAACTATTTTGAGCCTACTATTAAGGCAAGAGTAAGGACTGGTATTCTTAAGTTAAGTAATTAAATAACTCTTTAAAAAAAAAAAAAAAAAAAAAAAAAAAAAAAAAACTATTTATAATTGATAATAAATCAAACTTATTTCAAATAAGTTACACTCTATAAGTAGAAAAATAAATTATTTGGTGGCTTCCAAACGTGCCTATATATTGTGTTTGTATGATGAGCCCACCGTGGATGGGAACAAAAAAAAAAAAAAAAAAAAAAAAAAAAAAAAAAAAAAAAAGGAAAACATTCCTAAATAGAAGAATATTTCAAATAACACTTCGATGATTCCAAGGTTAATGAAGTATTCTATAACGCTTGACCAGTGTGTTTCCATGGAGTTCTACCTTGCGCATTGAAGCAAATTCTCTTTACATGGGCTCATTGTACTTCTCAGGTGGGTGACATTGGGCAAAAGAAACGAATGGTTTAAAACATATATTTTTGTAGTCATCCCTGTTTTGTACATTGGCCAATTTAAGTGAAACCAGGTGATCTTTGCCCCAGAAGATTAAAACGGAATCGTCCATGTTAGGGAAAAAATCTGACAAGTCGATAAGTCAGCTTATGAAATGGACCAACTCTACTGACACAACCTGGGTCCTTTAGGCACTGAGCCTAACCGAGGTTCACATGACCAAAGAGCCAAAAGGTAAGACCTTCAAGGAGGTCGATGCCGCTTTAAGGACACTCAAAGAGCCCATTGGTGGCTATATACTGCCGACCCAACCAGTATGTCAGCTATATGTCGATTACAGATCGACCCTACTCCAACCTGACTCTAGTCCGACCTAGTTCATAGGTTGGCCATCCATCGATTTTAAGTCGACTCTAGGTCGACCTAACCTAATCCGATAGCCAATTAAGGATCGGCCAGCTTTGGCCGACCATATCGCAGCCAATGCAAGCAGCATCCTCGACAAAGTCAAAGAGGCTTCAACTGACGTCGCCAGCCCAATTGACCCATAGCCGAGCTACGGACTCGTCCAAATATTGGAAGATTTTATAGATGTCTTCCGATATCTTCAGAAGATAACATCAACTCTTGAGAATCACGGGGATCTATAACTGCGGGATTATCTTGGATAATGATAGATCCCTCTAGATATCAGGGAAGGAACCCAAAACCGTGAGACCTCCTCTCTCTTATAAATAGGAGAGATGCTCAAGGTGAAAGGTACGTACACTCTTTCACCCCTAAACTATTATAAACTATTAGACGCAAATTCCAAGCCTGACTTTAGCACCGAAGGGTCCCCTGCGCTAGCCAGGGTCTTCTTTATCCTCTTCCTGTGTAGGTACTCAAAGGTAGTAAAGGGAGTGAGCCAAAAACTGTATCAATAGTCTACTTAATGGAAATGTTGGATCTTGAATACATGTAGTCAACAACCTCTGTTTTAGAGTGTTTATGGCTTGGGTTTGTATATTCACACTTTCACCAGGTTACTTAGATGGAAGAAATGGACGCGGATGTCCTGCCAAAAGCCTTCCGTGGGGAGTTACCGCACTTGGATGTTAGGTGGAGCTCACCGAGATATTTTTGAAAAAATTTACCCCGTCCTCTTTCTTTTTCAGATCATGCTAGTACATGAGATAAAAATAAGGTGCATCCAAAACTAAAGGCGGCCATACCGAAAGCAAAATTGGAGAAAGAGTTTACCACCGTTGAAACCTTCTTGAGCTCCACCTGATTGTTTATATGCCATTCAATTGTTTATAAGTTCAATTCTCCTGAGATGAATCGAAAACACAAAATACTTAGCTTGATATGAAACTTTTATGACTATAATACTGTTTAAACAGTTTTAATTACTGAATCTCCACTGTTTCCACTGATGTGGCTCAATTGAGTTTTGAATCATCCTGATTGTTCGTCTCATATCCTTAATACGAAAAAACAGATGGACGGGGTGAGAAACATCATGATCGGCCCCACCTAGCATCCGAGCCGAGTAACTTCCTGCCAAAGGCTTTCCAGGAAATCTGCGTCCGGAAGAAACACGCCCATGTGGGCGTCTTTGTCAATGCCTTTCAGTCTGAAACGTCTATTCCTGTCGGCCACACTCAAGTCGACCCCAGACTTTTTGGTAGATGGCGTTACAAATATTTCATGCATCATCCTCGTTCCCCTGTCATTTTTGGAAATCTCCCGTCAATGAACCTGGACTAAAAAAATCTGGAGGCTGGAGGATATGATCCGTTAACCATTTTGAGTTGACCAGGATTTTCTGGTGTACGCAGTAAACAAGGGTTATGACTGCAGCGGTGAGAAAATCTTTGGATGGTCCATCCACTGTATGACCACCTGATGGACGTTTTGGATCATCCATCCACTGCATGCTTGGGTGGATGGCTCCTATAATTCATTCTATGCTTAGGGGATCTGATGTATGTATTCTATATCCATGCCGTCCATGTGTTTTGCCAGATAATTTTAGGCCATGATCCAAAAATTTAAGAAGATCTGAACCATACTGAAACAGTGGTGACCGTCTCACCCATTAATAAGAGACGAAAGTTTTGGATCAAGATGTTAGTTGTTTTTGGTCATAACAACAAGTTGGATGGAAAATAAATATTAAAAAAACATTGTGGAACCTTTTAATAATAGTGCGCTCAAATTACCATTGTTTCCTCTAGCATGGTTTGCCGGAGATTTGGATCTTCGTCATTTTTTTGGCTCACACACATTAAAATGGTCTATCAAAATGGTTGAATGGTGTGGATATAGAATACATACATTAAGGTGGCTCATGGTAAGGGCCTTACCAGCTTGGGTGAGGCCCTGGCTGCACCTAATCCACTCCCATATATGCTCAGGATCCTTTCTCATTATTGAGGTAATACATTAGAGCAATAACTGGCAGAACCTTAAAGTGCATTCTGTCCATTTTCTTTTGTTACTCAGCCTTTCATCTGGCAACCAAACGTGTGTGGTGTGTCCAAGATCTGAGCCAGTCCGGTCTTTGTAACTATCATGTGTATCTCACGTCTACAATGAGTGTGAATAGTTGGCCAATCTTATAACAACCACTCATTTGTTTCATACACAGGTTAGTCCCACCTGATAGTCAGATTTACACAGTTTTCCAGACAGAACAGCTATAGGGTAGGCCCTCTCGTGAAAGAATCTGATCATTCGCATGTGCCTCATTTCCACACGTGTGTTGCTCGAGTGCACTTAGTATACGTGTGAGTTTAAAGTTCCAGGACAAAGCTCTCACACTCATCCACGTTTGGACTGGCTAACTCCCTTGATGGAGATTATTTATTATTAACACCCTTAATAATTTCTTAATCAATTGAGATGGTTGGACAACTATATATGATAGTTCACCATTATTTTTTTATTCCTTAACTGTGTGCATGGTACACTTATGTGATAATCTGGACCTTCCAAACCATGAACTCTGACATGGGTGGAGCAAACTCTAAACTTACGCTGAGAAGATGATGGTAACCGTCTGATTATTTTCCTCAGAATTTTAATCACCAGCTATTTTAGTCTTAACCATCCATTTGATAGCCACCAACTGGATGGCTAGGATTGCTTGATGAGTGTGGTTTTAGAGAGATGTTCCATCCTCAATGTGCCCCACAATTTGGATGGTCGGGATGAGTGACCAACGTTTTCTAGAGGGTGGTGAAGTCTTTTACTTTATGGTGTTGCACGTGAACTTTTAATTATTTTCGGAGACTTTAAGTATAAACAGATACTCTCATACAGATCCGTATGATTGTTAAATGCATTCAATTTGCGTTGCTGACTGAGACGGACCACATCCCATCTATGTTGCAACACGTTCTGTTTTTCATTCACAGAGGCTGTGACCAAGACTCGATCCAGGTCCCACCGTTGAATTTCAGTCATCGGGCCGCTACAGTACCGCGTACCGCGTCTATCTCTCCATTTGCAACTCACACATGCCAATGTATCTGACTTATGTGAGATCCGAGCCGCTCATCATAAGGCTCCATCTTTAATTTGATTTAACCTGAAAGTGGGGTTGATCTTCTCATCAATTGGGCTGCACGTGTAAAAGCAGAATGGATGAGTGGAGAAACCTAGTAATGGTCTACATTCAGCAAACATGTGGAGCCCACTTGTTGGGGTGAGCGAGCTTGATGCTTCATTTGGGGAATCTGCAGATCGGGTTCAGAGGTTTGAGTGGATCGGATCTCCCACGTGTGTTTCATTAGCACGTATATCAGCATTCTAGTACCCAAAAAGTAGAGTCGCGCCGGTCTGCCGTTCGCATTTTAACTTCCTCGAAGAAAGAAGATTCCACCAACCATTGATCAGGCGAAACATGAATTGATAGTCTACCCTACCCCATATCTTTTTAAGTAATGGTGTCTTATCTACTTTACACCTGGCACTATGGATGGCAGTCTGGAATCTGGACAATCTCAAATGTCGTTTACAAGGGAAAAATCAATCTTAACCATCTCATTGTTTATTAAATTTGGGCTACTGATCATTTTAATCTTGATGGACCAATAGCTAGTAGAGTGAATTTTGGGCTATGGGTCATACAATTTGGACAGTTGTAGTGGTGCGATTTTTGGTTTACACTCTATTTTCTGATGGGTCCTACGTTTGGGACAGCTTGGGAATATTGATGTGTATATTTGCAAAGCACAAAAAGGACATCAAAAAGAACAAAAAAATAAATAAATGGTGGTGAACCATCCTTTTAATTGCAAAACTGATGAAAACCAGAGAGAAATGCTCCAGTGCTGTTAGGCATCATAAGTTATAGTCCTCCTGGTTTCATCAGTTTACTTGGACAGTTCAATCAAACAATCTGAACTGTACATTAAGTTCAGAATACATTTCATATGGTATTGGAAAAGAAAATTGTACTAATTTGATGATCCGATCTATCTTTGATTTGACCTTATTCACAACAGCCATCAACTTTTAAAGCCATGGTTGGAATGGTTACAATTGCCTTAAAAAGTGATTCTCTAAAACTGTAAGCAATTAATTATAGGTGCTGACAAATAGATGGATCAATTTGTTGATTGGAACTATTTTATGTAAGTGATCTTAACCGTCCATGTAATATACCACTGATCAAATGGTTCTTAATTGTCAGATTGGGTGATGTTTGTATGGTAGCCCATGAGATGTGTGCTGAACCTAATGAACAGTCTAGATCAATGGATTTGGATGAGACTGTTTAAGTGTCCCAATGTAACTAGGAGCTTTATAACTTAATAGTGTTATTAGAGCAGTGGAGCTTTTCTCGAAACTAAAATATGCTTTCTAAATTACCAATAAGCCCGTCTCCAGGGTTCGATCCTAACTACCAACAGTTCATCAGCCGGCCAGGCCCTGCCCGGCCCATTAAATTTAGCAAAGGCAATTTTGTAATACGTGGAAACAACAAAAGTGGGCCAGACGGTGACATTACCTTGACCTCAAAATCTTATTTGACCAAACTACCCTTAGGCTTAGTGCCAGCATAAATATTTGGTTCCAGGCTCAGGCTAGATTGTTTGGGCGTATCACAGGCCCAGAGCTTAGCTCGAGCTTATGTTGAACAATGCAGACTGGGCTTGGATAGAACTTGGCCCAACCTTAATCCAACACTAACAATGTGGACTGGGCTTGGATAGAACTTGGCCCAACCTTAATCCAACACGAACAATGTGGACTGGGCTTGGACAAAGCTCATTAACACCCCTAAATTGTTAAACTGAAAGGTCTCCTTATAATAAGTGGAGTCTCATGGGACTGTTCTTATCTCATGAAATAAGAGACGTCGGGCAGGAAGTGCCATGACCTTGACCTCAAGGCCTAAGTTGACCAAACTACACTTGATTACGCTTAAAAATCCAGCGGATGTTGGGATTGTTTGAACAAGTAGTTTTGTTGGATTGCATTGGGTCACTAGCTCCTCTTGGATTGTAAGTTTTTTTTTTTTTATTATAAAAGATATTTATATCTCAAGTTGCTTATCTTGTTTATACTTATTCAACGGATAAATATGTTTTGTAAAAAATGTACTTAAAATATGTTTTGTTTCCAATATCATATAAGTATTTATCTCTCAGTTTTCTTTGGTCCACCCTTAATAACCACCGTCAATCATGTGGGGCTAACCTTTAATGTGGATCGTTTATTAGTTGGGCTCACCTCTACTGTCTTTAATGCGAACCTTCTATCATATGAAACCTACCTTTAATGTGGATCATTCATCTTCCGAAGCCCACCTTTGATGTGGGGCTATCCATCA
The DNA here is from genome assembly GCA_030180095.1 of Magnolia changhungtana. Classification (NCBI taxonomy): domain Eukaryota; kingdom Viridiplantae; phylum Streptophyta; class Magnoliopsida; order Magnoliales; family Magnoliaceae; genus Magnolia; species Magnolia changhungtana. The sequence goes on along the minus strand of JASAUF010000330.1, from coordinate 1,491,517 downwards.
TGTGGGGCCCACCTTTGATGTGGGCCACCCATCATGTTAAACATTGGATGCGGGCTGTCCATCATGTCAGGCCCAACTTCAAAGTCATTGTCTATTATATAGAGCCGACCTTGCATGTGGGTCATTCATCGTTAGAGACCAACATTCAATGTGAATTATCCTCCTGTGGGGCCCACCGTCAATATCCACTGTCCATCATGTTGAGCCCACCTTCAATATCCACTGTCCATCATGTTGAGCCCACCTTTGATGTGGACCATCTGTTGTGCAGGTCCCATCTTTGATGTGGGCTGCCCATCATAAGTGACCAGCCTTGGAGGTGGGCTATTCATCATTAGGGGATGACCTTTGATGTGACCCATCCATTTTGTATGGACCACCTTGATGTGGGTTATCCATCATGTGGGGCCCACCTTCAATGTCCTTTGCCCTTTTTGTGGGCCCCAAGGTCACGGCCTGAAAGAGCCAGAGGACCTTCAGCTATATCATTTTTTTTTGTTGTTGTTGTTGTTGCAAAGTACACGCATATGTCGATCCATTCCTGAAAATGTAGCTGCACGTGCCATTATAACACACCTGTATCACTGTATGAAATCTGAGCTTTACAAGGAGGTGGGCCGCACTGCTTAATCCTTCTGCAACTAAACTTGCATTTGGACTTCCGATTCCCAATGACTTGGTCGAGTCAACATACTCGCATTTGGAATCAACCGAGTCATCCCGAGTCAATGCAAACTGAGAGCATCCAGATCCAGTTAGCCAGTTAGTAACCTGGCCAAGTGAAATCACCGGAGTCCCGTCATGGTGAGGTCTTGGTATCAATTCCCTAGTGGGGGTGGCTAACACTGAAGTGTTTACTGACAGTGGGGTGTGTACTAACAAGCTAAACCCAAGAAAAAAAAAAAACTATGGCTCAGCACACCGAGACTCGACAGAAGCTTGTCACATTGACACTCCTTCCTCAAGAACACACTCTCCAAGGAGGATGAGAAAGCAGTAATTTGTTTCTTTCTAATGACAAGATCAGAGAGCGTTGGAGAGGGTATAATTAGAGATTGTTGAATGAGGATTTGGGCATCGAATAGGAGGAAGAGTCTCAAACATTGGAGGTAAGGATGGATTGTCTATTACATGGAATTCAAGTAAGGTACATAAGGTAACTTTGAAAAAAAAAAAAAAAAGGACAGAAAAAAGGGCTTAATCAGTGTACGGTTCAGCTGGAAATCGTGTAAAATCGTTGTGGTGATTTTCCGATATTATGCATTTTAGTAGTCTTAGATTGCAGGGCCGACTATTTTGAAGTCCACAACTCTGATTGGGATGGGACTGGGCCCACCATTTGAAATCGACATGACCCTTGCGTGGATCTTTTTAAAGCACTACACTACGGATTCCAATATCACTCAAATCCATAGGAAAATGAAGAAGAAATCCCTCTTGAACTTTGCCACTGGAACCAATGCCACCACTATTGTGCATCTCATGAGTCCAGCGGATCAATATCATCCGCCCATTAGCTGTGTTATAAATCTTGACGCAGGGATGAACATGAACGTGATGAGGATAACTACTCCCAATCGACGGAGCTTCTCTGGACTCCTCACAGAGACTTCTCAAATCCACGAGGAAAGAAAGCAGAAAATAGAAATAAATTCTAAGAAATTCGAAATTGATTAATTGATTACTAAAAACGAGTTCATAGATGAGTAATGGAACTTGGGTCTCCAAGCAACAGCCCAAGAGCTTAACAATGTTCTTATGATCGATTTGGCTAAGGATGATGAGCTCGTTTATGAACTGATCAACTTGTCCATGGGCCACCTCTTCTGGTTTTTTGATGGCAATGATTGATCCATCTTCTTGGGTTCCCATGAAGACAGTGCCTTGTCCACCGCTCCCTAGAATTCTGCTTCTATCGTAGTTGCTGGTGGCCTTCTTGAGCTCACAGGCAGAGAAGATCTTGACGTGTTTGATAGCTGTACCTTTGCTTGGAGAGAAATATTGTTGTAGCAGGAGGCCTCCATTCTGACGGAAGTATTTGGCGTTGAGATTTTTGAGGTCTCTCTTCTTTAGAGCCAATTTGATCAAATACAAACATGGTGTCAGAAGCCCAGCGGTCAAAACGGTCGCTGTGGGGAACAGGAAACAGAATTAGAAGATTTTTAAATTTTTGTTCTGCACATTCTACTTGCCGTTTGTCTAGTGAAATAATGGGAGATGTTCTCTAACCTATGACAATTTCACGCGTTGGAAAGTTCTTGTGGCAGCCGATTCCGTATCTGAAACCATTGCCACGGGTCCCAGCTGGGCAGTGACACAAGTACCCTGGAACTCTGTTCTCGCAAATCGCTCCTGGCACACATGGATAGGATAAATAATAAAGAGGCTCGCACTCATCCAAATCTGAGTATGGAAGCCAAATAAGAAAACACCCATTTAGCAAAACATTTTCAGTGAACACACGATCAATATATTATATATATATATATATATATATATATATATATATATATATATATATATATATATATATATATATATAGGCCAATCAGCTGTTTAGAGGCTATGAATCACCTTGGCATCCTCCCGGGCCATTGAGATAAGGATTCCCTGTATACCCATCAGCACATCTACAGAGATAACCAGAACTTCTCTTGGTATCAATACAGTCGCTGTTCTCCCCACATATACAGGAATTTGATTTCTTCACTTGGTCACAGTTCTTTTTTCCGATGGCCCACTCGAGCTTCATATGTATGTTCGGGTGGAAGTCCGAAAGATCCGATGCTGTGAAAATGTAGCTTCCATCTTCGACAACAAACCCGTAACTAGAAGAGGTAAAACTCGTTGAATTCGTCTTCTCTTGTGCATCAACGATGGATATGTTGAGCGAATTCTTGATGGAAGGCACATCGACTTGGCAGCAGCCATACCAGCTGCAAGAACCATTAACCACCTTCTCCCTTTGAGGGCATGTCGAGGTGCATGTGTTGATTGGAATCACACCGTCTGATATTGATCCCGATGCATTGCATCCCACAATTATTAACTTGTTTGAGTTGTCAGGGAATGTGTAAGGACTCCTTTTGGGCAGTTTGATGAGAGCATGGCCGAAATATTCTGTGTACCAGTAAGATATGGCTATGAAGGGGGTGGAGTTGATGCGCACTTCTCTTGGCAAGATCTCGATGAGTTGAAGGTTGGATCGAGCTAAGAAGGGAATGCTTTGGGTGCAGTTGACTTCGAAGCCAGGGTGGAAACATCCTTTTCCGATTCCGAACGGGTAAGTGATTTCGACGTCGCCGCATTTTGCTAGGCAAGGGAGATTTGGAGGGCTAAGATTGCTTGTTACAAATATAGAAAAGCAGTAAGTGATTGCAAAAAATGAGGAGGGGAGGGATGTGGAGATTGCCATGATTGATGAGGTTTGTTCTGTGTTTTTTTTTTTTTTTTCCAAAATATGTTGGAAGATGTACCTAGGCTCATGTCGATTGAAACAAAGTTCCTGCTTCCACGAAACTCATTGTTAAACATAGGTCTGTGGGCCCACAAACCTAAATGAAAGGAAAACACAAATATCATCTTGATCCAAAACGTTTGTGGCCCAATAAGTTTTTATGGAGGCCATTCAATCATAATTGTTTCGTGTGGTGTAGTCCACCTGAGATTTGGATCTGCTTCATTTTTGGGCCATTTAATAAAATGGGCTGACAAAATTAATGAAGGGTGTGGATATACAGCACATACATCAAGGTGGGCCCCACGGTCACGGCCGGAAGAGAGAGGAGCTAGCTGCCAAGGACCTTCAGCTATGCCATACTTTTTTCTTTTCCCTCATGTTTTTTTAAATTGGAAAGTCACATATTGATCCGTCCCCTGTAGATGCGGCCGCATGTCTCGTTATGGCACACCTGTTTGAAATCGGAGCTTTGCGAGGTAGGCCGCATTGCTTAATCTTGCAGCAACTAAACTTGCATTGAGACTAGTTTTAACTTTTCCGATTTCCAATTGGCTTGGTCCAGTCAACATAATGACATTTGGAGTCAGCTAAGTCATCTAGAGTCAATGCAAACCAAGTGCATCGTGATCCAGTGAGGATGAATATGATGAGGTTGACCACCGTCTTGCTTAAAGATAATTATTCTGAATCTGCGAAGCTTATGAGAACTCTCACACAGACTTCTCAAATGCACGAGGAAAAAGAAAAAAAAAAAATATTCATGAAAATTTGTATATTGATTGATTGATGTAAATGAGTTTATAACCCTTTAAATAGGGATACCAAGCCTTGAAAGAAGTTTAGGAATTAAACCATAACTAAAACTCTCCAAAATTCGTAACTTACTATTTATAATAAGTGTCCTATGTGGCTTTACCATGTTATTCTCCTAATTTTTCTAAACACTTTCTATATTGGACACTACTTCTAAAGCCCAACGGATGAAAAGTTACAATCAAACCAAAACTTACTACAAATAGTAAAAATAGAAATAAATATGAAATTCGATAGTCGATCTAATGGAATCTCGCAAATTTGGTGTGGACAACCAGGCAAAGCTGAGTTGGTTGGATAAAGTAGCTTGTCTTACCCCAAAATCATATATGGTACGTCAAGTAACTCATTCCAGTTTGCGAGATATGCCTATTTTAAGGTTCTGACAGTCTTGATGACTTCTGCCTCCGATCAGGTCTTCTCTAATCCATCTTGGACATGAAAGTGTCCGCGACCAGCTCTACGTCAGTCCCCTTCACTTCGAAAGAACTCGTCCTCAAGTTCTCGTGCTTCTTCGATTCTTAATACTTGGTCTGATGCGCCGTAATGATATCCAGATCAAAAGTTATGATACGGTCCACATTCTTTTGGTCCAATCATGCTAGGAATGTATTTGTGACACGTTTTACATTAGACCCCTCCACTTGAATAAAAAAAAAAAAAACGACATCGAGTTACTCAAGGGATTTGGTTCATGATTCTGTGATAACTTTTGACATCGATATTTATTAGCACTTTTCTTGTACTTGGTATTAGGTTCTTGAGCTAAAAGAATACATGCAAGCTCTCTTTAACTTGACTCTTGCTCTCATTGACTTGATTAGTGTAGATTAGTTCCTTCACTTGTGCTTGCAAGATCTAACATTCTTTCTGACTCACCTGACAGTGAGGGCGGTTGGGCAAGCTAGCCCTAGGGACAAGGACTATGTGATGTTGGATGTCCCTCATGGGGGGCAATCCATCTAGTAAATCTTTGAGCCATACTTCTTTAAATTCGTTCAGGAATGGCCTTGAACTTGGAAGAATGTCTAAGGGCTTCGATTCCTTACCTTTTATCATTACGGCATGTACGTCGCCGATTTTCTTAAATTCTTCCATGAAATCTCAAATGGTCAGAAGGGAACTCTCATCCACTTTAGAAGCTTCAGAGTGGTTCTCTGGTGCCACATGGGCAATGATTATCTTTTAATTATCCTTAACGAAGATGTAAACATTGTCTTATCCTCGGTGGGTCGCATCACGGTCCAACTGCCATGGTTGACCGAGTAACATATGACATGCTTCCATATCAACCACGTCACAAAGTATTTCATCCTTATAAGTTTTGTCAATTGAAAATGAGATAGTGTATTGTTTAGTTACCTTGTTTTCGTTCATCTTTTTTATCCAGCCAATTGAGTACGAAGAAGGATGTTTTGTCGTTGGTATCTACAACTTGTCCACCATCACTCTTGAGATGATGTTCATGCTATTATCACTGTTTATTATTACATAACAGACCTTGTCGTTGACGGGGTGCACCACATATAAACTATATTATGTCGCTGTGGATGTAATTTCTTTCGTGGGGTGTATAGTAATCGCCTCACAACTAGAGATTTGTCATGATCCTCACCCGCCCATTCATCGTACGTCATCTACTCCTTCCTCAGTGGCTTGCTCATGTTCATCATAGCAAAGATCTTCTTCTGCGGCCTCACCTTCAATGCCCCCCTTTGTTAACGGTTACTGTTCACTCCCCAAGTGCAGGGTTGTGATGTAATAATAAACTCGGTGAGACCGAGGTCGAATCCCAAGGGACTGGTACTTATACGTAATCTGAAACTAAGTAGAACTAGAACTAGACTAAGATGAAATCTAAATCAAATGAATTTTAAGGAATAATAGTGAAAGTATTAATCTAAAATTAAGAGAATTCAGATGTAGGAAACTAAGGATTCAAAGGATCCACTTGTAGAGATCAGGGAGATCTTATGCCTGCATTAAAACTCAACTGGACTTAAAGTCCATCTTCATACAGTTGAAGGGTGTAACCATGGAAATCAAGACTGAACTTCCTTTGATATAGTTTTTAAGATATGAAAGGTATATGAATTAGAATGGATTCCATCACCAAACCATGCCCAAGAGACAAAGCAAACAACAGAATTAAACTAATTACCAACCAATCAACATGCTATGAAGGTTAGGAAGGGTACTGTCATCCGACCATACCCAGGAGACAATGGTGAACAATAGGGCTTCCTAACATCATAAACATAAAAAGGAAAGGAACATGCTTAAAGCTATCGCAAACCTATTGTAATTTTAGTCACAATAGACCATTAAAAACTAAAAACATTCCTTTAATTAAAACTAAAAATTAACATCAATTCAGTTTAAACAAAAGGCACAAGCAAAGAGTCCCCCATCAAGCTACAAGCTTCACCTCTTAGCCCTAGCTAAAAGGTTTAACCTATAAACATGATTAGGCTAAATCTCAAAAGAAAAGAAAAGAAGAAGAAGAAGAAAAAAATAAAAACAAAATAAAAAATAAAATAAACTCTCTGTCCAAGCTGTAGATCTCTCGATCCCTAGATGCCCCATTTACTCTCTCTCTCTCTCTCTCTCTCTCTCTCTCTCTCTCTCTCTATAGCTTCCAAGGAGTCAGGGGAGAGAAGAAACTTCATGCAGAAGTCTCCCTTACGCAGTAACAGTCAGCGTGCGTTTCCTTTACGCATGCGTGACAGAGCTTACGCTGGTTGTTTGGTGGGGCCCATTCCTGATTTCGGCGGAAGAATCCAAGCCGTCCATTAGATGAAGAACGAAAAACCAGTTAGAAATGATGTGATATGGCTTGCATTTGGTGCGGCCAACAGAGCTTTTTCTTGCACCGTTCGTCTTTCTTTTAGACGGTTGAAAATCGATCTTCATTACTTCCTGAATTTCATTCATCTAGGCTTGGATTATAGGAAGCGTGGGCTTCTGATGAACGGTCCAGATCAGACTCTTGAAGTACGGTGGTGGCCCACAAAGCTTCGTCTGCAGGCTCTGTTGTGAAGAGAGCCTGATTATTCAGTGCTGTGACGATCGGTGGGCCCCACCTTGATGTTTATGAAGAAATCCACCCATCCATTGAAATCCTGGCGAAAAACTAGTCGGGAAGGAATATTTTTCGAGTGAAATTAGTGTGACCCACGAACTTGTCTACTCCGCCGTCCATCTTATGTTTGACAGTTAGGATTTTGCAACGGCTTGCATGGTCTCAAAAGGCCACCTTGGTGAGGTTGATACCCCCCTCTGTACACAATAGACAGCTCAGATCAGGTTAAAGGATTACGGGTGGGCCCCACTACTCGAAACCGGCGGTTGCGGTGCGTCCACTATTTGAAACAGAGAAGGAGAAGGAGAGACGGGTCAGCCCGTCTTTGACCGGGCTGACCGTTCGGTGCGGCTCGCGTGTGCGTGCACTGTATGCACGCACACCCTCCTGTGGGGTCCACTGTAACGTTCGTGAGAAATCCGTTCCGTCCATCCTTTTCCCCATCCACTTTAAGGCACTGACAATGAAATTGAAATATATCCAGATATTAGGCGGGCCCACTTAAGGATTTAAGGGGCTGATCTATCCGTTGGGCCACTTTTACAACGATCCAATGGCTGATTTTTGACGTATACGGTTAATTTATGGTCCTCAGGCCACATATAGAGTTTCAAGCTGAACGGATGGTGAGAACCCTGTGATCTTGCATTTTGGACGTCTTTCGGGCTACTTGAGCTTCAATTTCTCGATTTTTTTGGATCTCTTGTGTGTAAATCCATTGATCTTGGTCTCCTAGAGTCCGTCCCTTGCCTTGGTGACTTCAGAGCATTAAATCCATGCTTTTAGCATCCTGTTTTAGTTCAGGCTCGTAAATACACTCTGCATCACAAACACGATTAAATGGGGCCATTAAACGGTATCATGTTCATAAATCCGGGCAATAAATAGGGTCTAATATACAATATTTGACCCTCTACAGTTACGTGGGTTGTGAGGCGTTGAGGCCTAGATGGGCCACTCCCACTGGTTGTAGAATGTTGAAGATGTTGTTCTACTGGTTCTTTTCTTCGTGTTAATACTGAATCCTATATGGAACCCGTCATGGGGGGCTGAGTTGAAGGGTAAGGCTAAATATGAACTCTTGCAAGCTGTGTTTCTACCATACCTACCCACTAAACTATTTCATCCACTGTCCCGACTGGGTGCATCTGAAATTGGCCTTGAATCTCCGATCATAACCCACATATAAATCGTGCTACCTTTCGTGATTCAGTTTCTGACAGATTGTTTCGTGTTGCCAACTGCTGAAATTCTTCAGTGTAATCTGTGACAGTTCGATTCCCCTGTTGATAATTTTGGTATTGCAGAACAATACATGTTTGTAATCACTAGGAAGGAATTGTGATCGAAGAAGGCATCTCATTCGTGACCATGATGAGATGGGTGCCTTATTCTGTTGGGCACGTGAGAGTTGTAATTGCTCCTACGATGCAGAAGCACCAGATTTTAATTTAAACGCTCAAATTTTCACAATTGTATGCTCTGGCACATCCATGTAATCAAAATATCTTTCTACTTCGGCTAACCAATCGATGAAATCTTCTATACATAGTAAACCGTTAAAACTAGGAAGTTCGGCTTTACATCGATTGTAATGCCCCAAAATTTGAGTACATAGTGTGCACTCTAAGACCCGAGTTTCGAGTCGTAACTCGTACAAAAAGTGTACTAACTCAATTCCTTAATCAGTTTAATTAGAGGTGATAATTACATTCAGTCTAAGTTCCACCCCAACTCCAATCATATATACATAATACTTAGCACCAATCAACCAGGCATATATAAATTTCGATGGCCCTTAAAATAATATAAATCTTAAAAATCAATTATTTATTATATCATCGTACTATAAATATATTTATTCCAGACTAATATTATTTCAATGAGATAAATCTAAACAATTTCTTAAAATCTCAAAATCAATACCAATATGCATTATACGCTAATCAAACTATTCTAGCAAATAAATCATATAATCAGAAATGATCTAATGCCGCCACTTCATCTTCAGATAAGTATAGGCATGCTTCACATGGGTCATGTTCAGATGCAGTAGATCCTTCCGGTTTTTACGCCACATCATCTACTAATGGCTCTTTTGTATAGTTTTTCTATCAATAAAAAGGTAAGCTGGCCAGGTTTAGTGAAATAACCCAGCATGGTTCATAATCATAACAATTAAAATAACATAAAAATGCATGTATAATGATATGGATGCAAATGGTGTATAAATACATCATATGAGATGATCGTCCATCTGCTTGGGTTGGAGGTCGTCACTATTAATGGTCAAATATTATATATTAGACCCCAGTTATTACCTGAATTTATGAACATAATACTGTTTAACGGCTCATTTTAATCGTGTTTGTGATGCAAGGTGTATTTAGGATCCTGAACTGAAAAATGGTACTAAAAGCATGGATTTAATGCTCTGAGGTCACCAAGGCAAGGGACGGATCCCAGGGGACCAAGATCGAAGAAATTACACTCCAGAAATATGAGAAAATCAGACCACTCATGTTAAACGGGCCCGAAAATTGTCCAGAATGCAAGATCACAGGTTTCTCACCGTCCGTTCGGTTCGAAACTTCACATATGGCCTGAGTACCATAAATTAACTGTATACGTCAAATTTCAACTATTGGATCCTTGTGGAAGTGGCCCAACGGATAGATTAGCCTCTAAAATCTTGATTTGGGGCCCACCTGATAGCTGGATATACTTCAATTTTGGTCTTAACCCATTAAACAAGGTGATAGGTGTGCGTGTGCATTGAATATGTGCACATGCCGCACACCACAAAAATACAAGTCGGTCAGCGTTGCGCTGACCGACGATTTCTCTAAAAAATTAAAGGCACAACAGCGTCTTCACCGCCGACACCGATTTTTTATTGTGGGCCCCACCCATCTTCCTTTTACAAGATTTGAACCGTCCATTATGACCAGAGGGGGGGCATGACCCTTGCCTATGTATCCTTTTGGCCCCATTCAAATTTACACACATGGATCACCAAAAAATGCAAGATGGGTGACGAGTTGGTTTGATATAGTGGACCGCATCAAAACCTGACAAAAACCACTCCTTCCCAACTAATTTTTCACTAGAAATCTAATGAACGGGTCAGATTTCCTTGAAAACACTACTGTGGGGCCCACCAAACACGTCAGCCAACTTGCATAAGCAATACACGCGTCCGAGAAAGCCGGTTATTTTGGGCTAATCAGCGACCTTGGCTGGGATCAGACTGACGATCCCAGTCGTTCAAAATCCTCCTATGGGACGGCCAACCAGTCCCAAGGAGTCTAAACGGTCTGGATGATGAAGAATCCCGAAGATATCTGCAGCAAAATGAAACCAAACGCAAGCTACTTTGCGTTTCTCTGTGGACACCTACTGTGCAGCATAAAGAAAACACACGCATGAAGTTTCTTCCACCGACTGTTCTCTGCTATGAAAGGAGAAGGAGAGAGGACATTTGAAGAATCTTGAATGAGAGAGAGAGGTGGGTGGAGACAGCTTTCAATTTTCCTTCTTCTTCTTCTTTATTTCCTTTCTTTCTTTTCCCATGAATTTGTTTAGAGATATTTGCTTGATCATGTCAAGCTAAACCTCTTAGGTAGGGCTAAGAGGTGAAGCTTGTAGTGAGATGAGAAATTTTTCTTTATGCCTTTGATTTAAGTTTAAGTTGAACTAATTTTGATTCTAGTTTGATTATAAGAAGTGCCTTTAGTTTTTAATGGCTTGTTGTGACTCAAATTACAATGGATCTGCAATATATCTTCTGGTATTTTTCCTACATTTTAGGGATTATGAATTTAAGAATCCCTGTTGTTCACCATCGTCTCCTGGGCATAGTTGGATGGTGGAACCCTTCCTAATGTTCATAATTCTCTTAGATTAATTGTGGATTAGTTAACTTATGTTGTTTGCTTTGTCTCATGGGCATGGTTTTGTGATGGAATTAAGCCGAATTCACACCCTTCTCATCTCTTGAAAACTATATCAAAAGGAAGTTCATATTTGAATTTTAATGTTATACCTTCCAACTAAATAAAGATGTGACTCTAAGTCCAGTTGTGTTCTTGAATCAAGCATAAATCTCCCTGATCTCTACAAGTGGATCCTCTGAATCCCTAGTTTCTTATCTTTAAATTTACAACTTTTAGTTTCCTATTTCACCATTATACCCTCATATTCAGTTGATTTAGATTTCATCTTATTCTAGTTTTAGTTCTGGTTATTTTCAGATTATGTACAGGTTTCAGTCCCTATGGATTCGACCTCGGTCTTACCGAGTTTATTACTACATCACAACCCTATACTTGGGGTGTCGAACATCAACCCGCATCCACTTATTGGGTAGGCTTGGGCATATCCCTCATTTGGTAACGCTCTACCAGGATCGACATTTCTTCCAAGGAAGGCCCCTAGGGTCGACCATACATTATGCAAATGTAATGAATAATTGATGATATATAAATGTATATTTTTCATATTTGGTATAGTCAATCAAAATATTCACATATGAATTTAGCGTACAATTATCATAACAAAATACTCAAATCAATATATCAATCAATCAAATAATCACAAACGATTTTATTTTAATTTTAATGAATTATTAGACAAGTTGGATAACTCACCTGAGTCTAATAGTGTAGAATCCACAAGGTAAATGGGTTAGTATGAATTCAGAGATCCTATCAGTTATATTAACAACATTATTATTCATTTAGTTATTTTACATGGTGGGGCCCACCTTGATATACATCTTAAGTGGCTAAACATTAAATGATCAAATAATTAAAATTATATATTTATTAAATTTAATTATCAAGATTTAAATTTTCTTTTTAAGATCTTGAAATTGAATGTCAAATACTTAATCGGGGCGGCCCACCGGATGATTGGATCATCTGGATTCTTGAGGTCTTGGCATATCTTGCCTCTACACATTGGATGAATTATGTAGATCTAACCACATATACACCAATGGCCTATATCGACTTTCTATGCTGAGTGATATCAATCAATTGTGCAGAAATCTAAGCTTTCGTTATTAAACATTTATAGATTTGACTAATGTGGCCCATCTGGCGATCAGATCGATCTGAAATTCAAGGCACTGTTATCTTTTAGTGCTTAGGATCAAATGACCCGTTCAGATATATCTTAACACAATCAAATTCCATCCATTTAATTTATTCCCAAAATATTACTAATCAGATCTGAAATCATAAAAACATCACTTTATTAAAATTTTCTCTACACACATAAGTAATGATCGTGTAGATGATCCACACCATCCATTGTATAGATCGAGAAGAAATTAACAATATAATTGAAAAATTAAAAAGATCTAAGGGTTGAAACTTACCTAATCAAGTCCTCTTAGAATCTCCTCTCCCTTTTTCTTTAGGGCTTTCTATCTTTCCTTTTTTTCTATTAAACGGAAACCTCTCCGTATCCATTTTTAAAGAAACTAGGATGAGCACATTCTCCCTTATCTTGAATTTGAAATTTTTTTTATGACATTTGATAAAAGAATTATTATTACTATTTCAAGAATCGATCGCTAAACCTCTCTCTCAATTAAGAATGTCTCTACCAACTCAACTATTGACTTATTTTTTTATTTTTTATTTAAAAATAAAATCTTTAAATATTTATTTTAATTTTTTTTAATGCATCAAAATTTAGGGTTGTTACATCGATAGTCTCTTTCAGCATGATATAAACGATTGCCCTCTTGGATTGGTCGTCCAGCAAATCCTTCATCAAGGTCCTCGTCACTAGAGTTCGAATTATCTGGTGCTGCACTATGATTCACCACTGGTAGTGCTTTACAGAAATCAAGGTTATGCAGTACAACAACTACGAGTGGTTAAGCATCACCTTGGGTTTGGGGTGGAATCAGCGCATCTACAAGACGGTTAAGGGTTTCCTGCAGCCCTTGCATGGTCAACAGACTCTCTGGTGGAAAGCTTACATTCTTTCCGAAAGATAACGAATTCTTGTATCACCGTCCACAGGATTTTAGTTTATACCTTTGTTATTTTCCATCAGTCCGAGGGGAGTCTTCGCTCTAATATCAATTGACGCAGGGATGAACATGATGAGGTCGATCACCATTTTCCTTAAGGATAACTATTTCAAATCCACAAAGTTTCTCTAGACTCCTCACAGAGACTTCTTGAATCTACGAGGAAAAAACAAAAAAATAGAAATAATATTTATGAAAATTTGTAAATTGATTGATTGATATAAACGAGTCTACAACCCTTTAAATAGGGATACCAAGCCTTTAAAGAAGTTTAGGAATTAAATTGTAACTAAAACTCCCTAAAATCTGTAATTTACTATAAATAGTAAATTTACTATTTATATTAAGTGTCCTATGTGGCTTAACCACGTTATTCTTCTAATTTTTCTAAACACTTTTCATGTTGGACAAAACTCCTAAAGCCCAACGGATGAAAAGTTACAATCAAACCAAAACTTATTATAAATAATAAAAACGGAAATAAATAGGGTATTTGACCGTCTATCTGATGGAATCTCGCAAATTCAGTGTGGGCAACCCAACTATGACAGGTTGATTGGATAAAGTAGCTCGTCCTACCACAAAATCATATATGGTGCGTCGAGTAATTCATTCCAGTTTGCGAGATATGCATGTTTTTAGGTTCTGATCGGGCTTTCTCTGATCCATCTTGGACATAAAAGTGTCTGCGACCCGCTCTACATCACCCAGTCAGCCAGTTTGTGTCCAGGCAAAGTGAACTCTCTGAGTCCTGGGGTGGCAAACTATGGCTTGGGCATACCAAGGATTGACACAAGCCTGGCCCATTTACACTCCTAGGAATCGTGTCTCCAAGGAGGTTGAGAAGTTAATTTGTGTTCTTTCTAATGGCAAGACCAGAGATTGGCGGATAAGGTATAATTAGAGATTGTTGAATGAGGATTTGAGCATGGACTAGGATGAGTAGGATCCATGAAAATTGGATTTAAGGATGGATTGTCAAGTAAGGAACATAAAAGTAACTTTGAAAAAAAATAATACAGAAAATGGGCTTAATCAGTCTACGATTCAGCTGGAAATTGGGTAGAATCCCTGTGGTGACGATCTAGTGTTATGTGGTTTAGTAGTCTTGGATTGCGGGGCCCACCATTTGAAACCCACCCCTCTGATTGGTATAGGACCATCATCCTTGCAAGGATCTTTTAACGCACTACATGATGGAATCCAAGATCAGTCAAATCCATAAAAAAATGAAGAAGAAATTCTTCTTGAACTTTGCGGCTGAAATCAGTCACTACCAAAAAAATGATCAAAGCCATGGGGAAGAATCACGCCGACGTCGGTAGCCCAGGCGGATCAATATCATCCACCCATTAGCTAGGGTGTTATAAATCTCTAATCGTGGCCTAGTTTCAAAGTGTCACGGGCCATGTTTGATGTACGGGTCTCACAAGCCGTTTTATGACCCTACATCCAAGGCATCGGCTGACAACTTATTCCTTTGATTCGATATTCAATCAAAATAAGGTGTTTATCATCTCCAAGGATTTCAATAACGTAGATCCATAGTTTGGAGGTTAAAACCAGTGAAAATGGAGTTGCATGGAGCTAACTCGAATTGATTCACCCATACAACCCGAGTCAACAAGGGTTTGGTTGAATTATGGTGTCAACTCAAAGTAGGTCCAACTTGGACAACTACACCATGCTCAGAATCAATAGAATGAGAGGTTTGACAAAGTTTTTATTTTTTTGAACGTTTGGAGGATTTTATTTGAAGCAGAAAATGTTCCATACTAACAGATTCAGGTCCATCCATGGGTTTGATGCATAAGATCTTGTAGCTAGGGGTAGAAATGGGTCTGGGTTCAGGTCAAGTCAGGATTTGCTTCAGCCTCACCCATTTGCACTGGACAAAAGCTCACAAAAGCTCAGTTACTGAATACATACATTATGTGGATGAATCTGTGCTTATCGTCAATTAATTTGTTTAGATTTTAGGTTGGGTGATCAGGTGGGTCATTTGGCCAGCCTATTGTTAGGCTATATAGGCAGGTTGGGTTGGTAAGGGTCAACCTGAGCCCAACACATGTAATTAAATGGGCTCTAAAGTATGAAGTGTAACCCACTAACATTTTGGTTGGCTTAAAACTGCCTTAGAAGTGGATCAGTCCAGTTGATCCCTGCTCTGACTTGACCCATTGCCACACTACCAGTAGCACTTACTAATGATGCCTAGTTTGAACAAACTTAAAAGGTTTTTTATTTTTTTATATAGGTTGTGGGAAAGAAATAATGACTATAGAACTATGGAAAGGATTTTCCCATTAATTAGATCTTTTATGTTATTTGGATAGCAAAGGAGATAGTGAATTCCATTCTGTTTTCAGACCAAAATTAGGTGAAGAGAATTTGTTTAAAAATAGCAGAAAACAGGAAGTCGGGAGTGTATACTGCAGAAGTGTATTTTAGGAGTGCTTCTCAGTTTTACAGGCCTAAAGCTCATGTTTCTCCAGATCAGGAGAGGAAGAGGGCAGATTTGTTGCACCTTCTTGCTAACCGGTTCAACTATTGATTGGGTGCAAATATCACCTTAAAGATAGTGTTCTTTTAAAGACCCTTGAACAATAATTTCAAGAATTTTGGAGATAATTTTTGCTGGACTCCGGCATTTAAGATTCTCCAAGGCACGCAAGCTTCTGCGTCACTTCTTTCATGGTCGGTCTCTCTTCTCCTTTCAAACTCAAGCATCTTCTAGCAATCTCTGCAATAGCTAGCAAATCCGCCATTTTCGCCTCTTTCACAATTGCTTTGCCTAGAACCACATGCAAATTTCCTCCCTCCACATAAGACAGGAAATGCATTACCAGGCTACTATAGTCTCGTGTCTGTTCATGTTGGACAGGCTTCCTTCCTGACAAAAGCTCGAGCAGAACCACACCGAAGCTATACACGTCTCTCTTCTCTGTTAATTTTCCAGTTTTGAAGTATTCAGGATCCAAGTATCCTATAGTCCCTTTAACCGTTGTCGACACCCGGATTTTATCTATTGGAATAAGCCTAGAGACTCCGAAATCAGCGAGCTTGGCTGTGAAGTTCTCGTCTAATAGTATGTTGGATGACTTGACATCTCTGTGGAAAATGGGCATTGAAACACAACTGTGCAGGTAAGAGAGAGCGTCTGCAATTTCAAGCGCTATCTGAAGGCGGTCGGTCCATGATAACTGAATTGTAAGGTTGGGATCATGATGGAGTTTCTGGTATAAAGTACCACCGGAGATGAATTCATAGATGAGTAAAGGAACCCGGGTCTCTAAACAACAGCCCAAGAGCTTGACAATGTTCTTATGATTGATTTGGCCAAGGATGACGACCTCGTTTATGAAGTGATCAACTTGTCCATGGGCTACCTCTTCTGGTTTTTTAACGGCAATGATTGATCCATCTTCTTGGGTTCCCATGTAGACAGTACCTTGGCCGCCACTCCCTAGAATTCTGCTGCTATCATAGCTGCCGGTGGCCTTCTTGAGCTCAAGGGCAGTAAAGATTTTGATATGTTTGATAGCTGTACCTTTGGTGGGAGAGAAATATTGTTGTAGCAGGAGGCCTCCATTCTGACGGAAGTACTTGGCGTTGAGATTTCTGAGTTGTCTCTTCTTTTCAGCCGAATAGAGAAAATACATACATGGTGTCAGCAGCACACCGCTCACGACAGCCACTGTGGCGAACAGGAAAACAGAATTAGTAAGATTTTTTAAATTTTGTTCTGCATATTCTGCTTGCTGTTTCACTAGTGAAATAATGGAAGATGTTGTCTGACCTACGATAATTTTAACCATTGGAAAGTGTTTGTGGGGCTTGTAGCAGCCGATTCCGGATGTGGAGCCGTCGCCCGAAGTCCCTGCTGGGCAGCAGCAGAAGTACCCTGGAACTCTGTTCTCGCAAGTAGCTCCTGGAACACATGGACTGGAAGGGGAGTTGCACTCATCAAAATCTGCATATGGAAGCCAGATAAAAAATACTCAATTAGCAAAATGTTTGCAATGAACACATTACAAACATGTATATATCTATGTAGGCCAATCAGCTGTTCAGAGGTTATGAATCACCTTGGCATCCTTGCGTGCCATTGAGATAACCCTCGATACCCATCAGCACATCTGCAGAGATAACCAGAACTTGTAATGCTGTCAACACAGGAGCTGTTCTCCCCACATGTACAGGAATTCAATTTTTTAACTCGGCTACAATTCTTTTTTCCAATGGCCCACTCAAGCTTCATATGGATGTCCCTGTTGAAGTCCGAAAGATCTGACGCTGTGAAGCTGTAGCTTCCATCTTCGACAACAAACCCGTAACTAGAACGGCTAAATACAGTAATGATGGATATTTGGAGTGACTTACTGATGTTAGGAACATCAACTTGGCAGCAGCCACGCCCATTGCAAGAACCGTTAACCACCTTCTCCCTCCCAAGGCATATCGGGGTGCATGAGTTGAGTACTTTCGCAGCGCCTGAGATGGATCCCGTTGCATTGCATCCCACAACGATGAACTTGTTCGAGTTGACAGGGAATGTGTAAGGACTCTTTCTGGGCAGTTTGATCAGAACACGGTCGAGATATTTTAATCTGGGGGAGGAACTGGCTATGAAGGGGGTGCAGTTGATGCGCACTTCCCCCGGCAAGATCTCGAGGACTTGAAGGTTGGATCGCCCTAAAAAGGGAATGCTTCGGGTACAGTTGACTTCGAAGCCAGGGAGGAAACATCCTTCTCCGATTCCGAACGGGTAACTGATTTCGACGTTGCCGCATTTTTCTAGGCAACGGAGATTTGGAGTGCTAAGATTGCTTGTTACAAAGATGGAAAAGTAGTATGTGATTGCAAGCAATGAGTAAAGGAAGATTGTGGAGATTGCCATGATTGAGGAGGTTTGTTATGTTTTTTGTTTGGTTTTTAAAATCTGCGGTGAGATGCACATAGGCTCATGTCGATTAAAACAAGGTTCCAACTTCCAAGAAACTCATTGTTAAACAATTTGCATGAGACAACAAGGCCAGGTTTAACATTGGAATTAAAGGACGCGGTTTGGTTGGTGACGCAACACCAGCGACTTGGTTGGACGCTGCTAGTAAGGACGGGCTCTCATGGGTCACCGTAATGTTTGGGTTTTATCCACAGTCCGTCGATTTTGCCATTCAAGATTTTAAAAAAAAAAAATGAGGTAGATCGAAGGCTCAAGTGGACCACATTACAAGGAAACAACGGGGATGATGACACCTACTGTTGAAACCTTCCTAGTGCCTACAGTGATAGTTAATTTCACTCCGACTTGGTCATAAGGTCGCATAGACCTGGATGAAGGGGAGAAACACAAATATCAGCTTGATCCAAAACTTTTGGGAGCCCTCTTGAACCTTGATTCTGCTTATTTTTGGCCTTGTATCCGAAAACGAAATGGAAAAATGGATGGACAGTGAGGATAAAATCCACACATCACGGTGGCCCATTGGAGCCCGCATCAGTTTATTGGGGGCTGTAGTACCCAATCCGCATCTCAGCTAGCTGATGTCAACGTTCTTTGTGCCCTACCATAATGTAAGT
Organism: Magnolia changhungtana; assembly: GCA_030180095.1. Lineage (NCBI taxonomy): Eukaryota > Viridiplantae > Streptophyta > Magnoliopsida > Magnoliales > Magnoliaceae > Magnolia > Magnolia changhungtana. The sequence continues at coordinate 1,472,530 of JASAUF010000330.1, read as the reverse complement.
CGTACATCCATTTCTTAATCTCATTTCAGGACATGAGACAAACACTAGGGATTGTACACTTACCATTGAAACTTTCTTAGAGCTCATCTCAATGTTTATTTCCCATCACCTGTTCATAAAATTAACTTAACCAAGACGAAGGAAAAACACAAATATCAGATTGCTCAAAAACTTCAGTGTCCCGCGGGAAGTTTTCAATGGTGAGAGATCAATCCTTTGATTCGATGTTCAATCAAAATAAGGTGTTTATCATCTCTAAGGATTTCAATAACCTAGATCTATAGTTTGGAAGTTAAAATTAGCAAAAATTAATAAAAAGAAAAAGTGGCATGTCTGATCCTTTCATGCTTGAGTTGCATGGAGCTAACTCGCAAGAATGGATTCACCGAATACAACTCTGAGTCAACAAGGGTTTGGTTGAATTGTGGTGTCAACTCAAAATAGGTCCAACGTGGACAACTACCCCATGCTCAGAATTGATAGAATGGGAGGGATGACAAAAGGTACTTTTTATTCTTTCTAATGTTAGAGGATTTTGTTTGAAATAGAAAATGTTTCATGCTAACAGATACAGGTCCATCCATGGTGACGCAGTGATGAACGTGATGAGGTTGATCAAGATCTTCCTCAAGGGGATAACTACTCTGAATCCATGAAGCTTTTCTTGACTCCACATAGAGATACCTTGAATCCACAATGGAAGATAAGAAATTAGAAACAAATTCTAAAAATTTGAAATTTAATTGATTGATTATAAAAATGAATTTACAACCCTTTAAATAGTGATACCAAACCTAGGAAAAAGTTTCAGAATGAAACTCCAACTCAAACTTCCTAAAATTCGTAATTACCAAAAATAGTAAAATTCTAACTCTAATAAATATCCTAATTTTGATAAAACTATCCTACAGCCTCATTTCTAAAATAAAAATTCCAAATAAACTTTTACTGGAAGAGTCCTAGTATAATTACAAGTTATTTCTAAAAATGAAGAAAATGTAAAAGTTTAAAAATAAGAAATTATTAAAAAATCAAAATTACTAAAAATAGTATTTGTTTCCTTAAATTTTCGTGGAACATTATGAAATTGGTTGAATTTTTCAATAAAACTTCAGTAATTATTAAATATAAAACATCAATACACACTTATAAATTAAAACATTATAAAAAACAAATGCATATAATAGGTTTTCTTTGTATAAAGTCTTAATCTATATAATGTCTAATTAAATTGATGCAAGTATATTCTAAGTCTATTCATATAATTTATAAATATAAAAGGGCACATGAAAACACTAATAATACATTCAAAAGCAAAATAAGAATTAGTATATCAAGTTATATACATGTTTTATTTTATATTTGAACTCAAAGATTGTAATTGATATGTGGGAAATGAGAAATTTTGATTTTTAGTTTTTTTATTTTCACAATTTGCCCCATATCCTTAAAATCTTAAAATTGAAGCTCTTCATCCATGATTTTTTATAGGAAATCTAAAAATTTATGAATTTTTAACAATTTGATACTAGTTTAATATAATTTATATATATATAAAGTGAAAAATTACAAAATGCTCACCAGATCAAACTACTTGTACATTTCACGTCGCATACGTAGGATACAAGATATACCGTGGAATATATCATGCGATATCATTGATATTTAAAACACCGTTTGCAATTAAGCTAAAAAATACTTCATACCCTAGTAAGACTCGTCTCAAAGGGCCCAATACGGAGACCCGATCGAATCCGAAGCAGCTTGTAAACGAGTTTGAAATTTGACATGGCGCCTTTGAAATCTAGTTACCGCGGGCCGGGAACTCACGGTGTACGTTAGCCAAAACCTTGATTTCAATTTTCTATTTACCGCTTTCTAGAGAGAGAGAGAGAGAGAGAGAGAGAGAGAGAGAGAGAGAGAGCAGTAGCAAATGGCTTCTTCTACTAGTATGAGGGAAAGCTACAGAAGCAAGCTCTATACAGCGATCCGTCAATTTGGAGATCGGTGCCTCTACTCAGCTTCCAAATGGTTTTCCCATTTTACCCCCATCTTCTTCCTCTTATTCTATCTTAGCCCCTTCCATCTCTAATACTTGATTTCCTTCCTTTTAACTCTCTATCATTTTATTTTATTACAAGGCAGCAGAACAGCTGGTTTGAATCGAGCAAGACCCAGCAAAAGTCACCACTTCCCACCACCAGACCCGACTCCACCGCAGCAGCGGTAGAACCACCTCTAATACCCGCCACCGCAGATTCCGCCTCACCAATATCGCATCCACCCCTCTAGCAAACATCTCCTACATCGGCATGTTAAATGTCATCACCACCTCTCTTGAATATTTCAGAGTCTTCCGAAAACTTCCAGACATTTTTGGAAAATTCTAGAATTCTCTAGAATCTTCAGAAAACTTCTAGAGTTTGATGGAGTTTTCTTTACTTTTTTGGAATGTTCTGAATTATGCTAGAACATTCCGGACTATTCTAGAACCTTCCAGATTCTCTTAAAATGTTCTGGAATATAATAGAACCTTATAGGATATATTTGGAAGCTTCTAAAACTCTTTAGAATTATATTGATTCTAGAACCTTCCATAGCTCCCTATAAATATGGGGAGAGCCTCATTATGTACACACACAAATTATCAACAAGAGAGTTAATTCAAGAGTGAAAGCAAGGTGTCCAAGTATTAAGAGTTCAAAGAGTTTTTTCCTTGTGTGTGAGAGTTGTCATTCAAGAGTGATAGTTTGTTAGTGTTGTAAAGCATACCCTTGTTGTGTACAAGTATTTGTAATAAATAAAATTACATTTACTTGTAGTGTTCAACTCTTCAATTTGGTATTAGAGAGAGGTTTGGTCGGGATCCGTTTTCTAAGGAGATCGTGCATAGTTTGGAGACTGTGAAGTTTGTTGACTTACTTGGTAAAGGGAGTGATAATCACACCAAGTCACAATGGCGGATCTTGTGAACACAACGAGCGGAGTTACGAGGCTTAACAACCACAACTATCAAAGTTGGAGGAGTCGCATTAAGTCCTACCTTGAAGGGCAGGACTTGTGGGAGGTTGTTAATGGGGATGAGATTATCCCACCTCCTAAGGAAAATGCTGAAGCACTTCGAAAGTGGAAGATTAAGGCCGGGAAGGCAATGTACGTGCTCAAGTCAACCATTGAGGATGAGTTGCTCGGGTGAATCAAGGATGACAACACACCCAAGATGGCATGGGACACCTTTGCATCATTGTTTTCAAAAATAAATGATGCTCGACTTCAATATTTAGAGAATGAGTTAATATCCACCACCCAAAGAGATAAGTCTATAAACGAATACTTTACAAAAGTAAAGGATTTATGCCGAGAAATTTTAGAATTGGATCCTAAAGCAAATATTCATGAGGAAATAATGAGGAGGATCATTATACACAGGTTGAAGCCCGAGTATAATGCTTTTATCACGGCAATACGAGGTTGGCCTACTCAACCTACTCTCATAGAATTGGAGAATTTGTTGGTCAATCAAGAAAGTTTATGCAAACAAATGGCTAGAGTGTCGATAAACAAGGAAGAGGAAGCACTCTACTGCAATAATAAAAAAAGCGGACATCGACAGTAGAACAGAAAGGGCGAACAAAGTCAGTAGAACTTTGGAAAGTCCAAGAAGAGAAAAGAGCAGTGAAGAAGTCCTCAGACAGGGGGAGTTCAATCTGACAACAACACAAATAAACAACGATCCTCCGTATCTTGAATGTATGATATAGAGTATTTCAATTGCAGCAAGAAATGTCACTTTGCAAAAAATTGTTAGTTCAAGAAAAAATCAGTCGAAGGTAACTTGGTGACTTCTAAAAATCACCAAGAAGACAGTGAAGATGACTGAGACTTTCAAGCATCCTTAGCAGTGTCTGAATCCATCAAAGAAGATTGTTCAGAGAAGGAGATAAATTTTGATGAACCACTTGAGCAGTCTAACACAGTCACTGACGAAGTAGCTGCTTCCTCAATAGTGACAGAGACTGGTGAAATAGTCATTGCCGCAGTTTCCAATCAAGGAGCTATCAACTACAGTGACGATTGGATCGTTGATTCAGGGTGCTCAAATCACATGACAAGTGATAAGAAGAAACTGTCAAGTTTATCCGCCTACAAATGAGATCGGGTGGTGGTAACAGCTAATAATTCAAGGTTGCCGATAATTCACGTAGGTACGATTACTATCACACCTCGATTTAGCCTTAATCAAGTAAAGTTGCAAAATGTTTATCACATGTCAAAGATGAAGAAAAACTTGTTGTCACTATCACAACTGACATCTGGTAATTATGTGGTATTTGGACCGGAGGATGTTAAGGTGTACCAAAACCTTCAATCGTTAGGTACACCCATCATGCAAGGACGACGCTTGGAGTCAATCTATGTAATGTCAGCTGAATCAGCTTATGTAGATAAGACTCGGAAAAATGAGACTACAGATCTCTGGCATGCACGTTTAGAGCACGTGAGTTATCATAAGCTGAAGATAATGATGAAGAAGGCTATGCTCAAAGGTCTTCCCCAGCTGGATGTTCGAAAAGATATAATTTGTGCAGGGTGTCAATATGGCAAAGCACACCAATTATCATATGAAGAATCAAAGTTTAGAGCTAAAGAACCCTTGGTCCACTCAGACGTGTTTGGACGGGTAAAACAGGCGTCGGTTAGTGGCATGCATTACATGGTAACCTTCATTGACGACTTCTCAAGGTACGTTTAGGTTTACTTCATGAAAGAGAAGTCAGAAACTTTATTAAAATTTAAAAAATTTCGGGAGAAGGTCGAAAGTGAGTTCAATAGAAGGATCCGATGCTTGCGAACGGATAATGGTAGAGAGTATACGTCGAAAGAGTTCTCAAATTATCTAAAGGAGTGTAGAATCCGACGACATTTGACTTGTTCGGGTACTCCACAACAAAACGGCATTGCTGAAAGAAAAAATTGTTACCTTGCAGAGATATGTCGCAGCATGCTACATGCTAAGAATGTGCCCAGCCGATTCTGGGCAGAGTGCATGCAAACGGCAGTTCATGTGATCAATAGGCTACCACAAGAAAAGCTAGGCTTTGTCTCACCCTTCGAGAAGCTATGGAACATAAAACCTAAGGTGAGTTACTTCCGAGTCTTCGGAAATGTATGCTATGTGTTTGTGCCTGATCACTTGTGTAGCAAGTTCGATAAGAAGGCAATTCGTTACATCTTTTAGGGCTATAGCAGTGAAAAGAAAGGGTGAAAATGTTGCAACCCTGTAACTGGGGTTGTCTTTGATGAAGCCTCATCATGGTGGTCGCTACTGAAGGAGGAGCTGCCAAACTCTCAAGACTTGGAAGATGAATTGCATGAGAAGATGGGGGAGACAAGGGAAGGAGAAGAATCTCCTAGTTCAACTAAGAAGATGACACCTACAGTACGAATGGTAACCAAGTGCCTAATCTATTTGGAACACCAGATAAATTTATGAATCCATGGCAAACTGGAGTACATCAAAGTAGTCCACAAGAGCTTCGCCTGAGTCAACAGGAGGTTGCGGTAGATATGTAACGTCCCAAACTTTCAATGTTCGAGCATCGAAAATCCTCGAGTGTTACCATAAGATTCAACGTGACATATATATGTGTACGATACCAATCCAACTATTCTAGCCTTACATCCTTTCCCTGACACTAGCTTAACCGTTGGGGATGATCTTCATTCATAAATCAAACCATTTGACCGTTGAATTTCAATACAAGCTCACCCATCACGTGATTTGACGTAAGTACTTTCTCTTAAATGACGTGACGAATAACTCTTTATCCATGAGTCATTAGATTTCTCAAAACTCATAGATCGTCAGTAATTATGAAATTGCCACTCACCTAGACCTCTGAACACTAGATCACATGGTTCCCGCAATCCGTTTCATGTAAAATTTTATATCATGCCTAATTATTACAAATTAACCACCTACTTGACCTCTACATCCGTCCGTACACTTATCGGATCAAGATTCTGATCCATCCATCTTGTTCACACTACATGAATATGCTTAACCCATTATTAGAATTACAATCTAAGAAACCTGCACGTGTGAATAAGACACTCTAATTCGATAATATATATGTTTTACTCCTAATCCTCCTGAAACCCGCTTTACATATTATCCGTTTACGAAATTGACCGTATACTCACCTAAATACATGATTAGAATACTGACCACCAAGTTTACTTATTTTTAGCAAGTCATCTTACCACACATTAGGTTTGGATTAGTCCGTGCGCCCCTGCACGGTTCGTGAGCCTCACCAAAGCTCAGCTGGGCCTCGCCAGATGCAGGTGGGCCTCACCCAAAGCCAATGGGTTGACCCAATTTTGGGCCTTGCACAAGTGCAGGTGGGCCGCACCCTGTATCTGCGGGTGGACCCCACTCTACCTCGGCTGGTGGGCCATGTATGTGGCCCCACCTTGGTGTTGTGGCTCATCTGGGTCGTCCGTCAAGAGACGAGCCCCTGGACGTTTTCAAAAAAACAAAAAAACAAAATGTACATATATATATATATATATATTTAATACATGTGCATGCATCTGTACGTGCATGAAACTTTCAAAATAAAATATTTTAAGATGCCTTGGATGCATAAAGCATGACTGCATGTAGGATCGTCCATCCCATTTCCCGCCTCATTTTAGGCGTTGACACGAAAACCCAACTCTCTGGTAGGCCACACCAGCATAAAGACTAATTTAATAGGGGTAGATCATTACAGCCCTTTGTGATATTTCAGTGCGTCAAGACATATCTAAAATTGGACGTTGGACCTTTCCCGAGCCCTGGAACCCAATCAACGGAGTAGATCCTCCTTAGGCGGGCCCCACCTATCAAAATAATATATATATATATATATATATAAGAAACATGCACGTAAAAGTCCTCCAGACGCTGCCTTATTTTACTTGAAATTTGGCTTGAACCCTGCCCCCACCACAGGCCCTACCATGTGGTGTGTTGAACATCAACACCGTCTATTTGATGGGTCCCTTTTATATACGGGGTACAGCCATACACAGAGCTCAGGTGGCCCACACCATCTACAATCTTTTAAATACATGTTAAACCATATGAAAGTACTTGCCGGGGTCCCTCTGAGATTTGGATGCTCCTGAAACTTGGTTTGACCCCTTAACCTAATGAGACACACATAATGGATGGGTTGGATTTGTGAACCACAACTTGGTAGGCCCAATAAATGATTTTGAATGCTTTAATGGCGAATTGTAGTATCTATTATCATGATTAAATCCACTATTAATACTTGATAGCTATTATTATTATCATTAGTATTATGATAATAATTGTGACTGTTAAACACAACTAACCTCTAGTAGATTGTCCATGCTAATGGTAGTGAGTCCAGACAAAGTACCGTTATTAAATATTAATCATTAATTATTATTCTGAGGCACAATCGTTAATAATAAATTATAGTATTATTGACATCATAATGGGTATTATTACTAAGTTAGCAAACGATAACTATAACACTAATGTTAATAATTACTTTTCAAATTAATATTGTAAATTATCATACGCCAACTACAATCCAAATCCTAAAAACTTATCCTAGACCTAAACTTATGGATAAAAACCTAGTTCTACATCAAAACCCTAAAACTAAGGTAATCCAAACCTTAGGTTAAGACCTTGACCAAGAATATTGTATAAAGCTTGAATCTAACAGTGTAACATTATAATTGATGGTAGGGTTTGGCTCTAAGGAATCATGCATTCTCTAAACAACACTAGTAGGTGATCCTAAACATAAGGTGATGATTCTTCCCCTTGAGCTTTCCATTTTTCCATTAGCTTAAGTTATAGTTTTTATTTAAATTTATAATTGATATCTCTCTCTTATAATCACATATGTTGGTTGGTGGAAATTGAATTGCTATATTGGTTGCTTAATATTGATCCTGCATATTTATCCATGATTGTGGATTATTTGTGAATTGCTTATGGAACTTAAACTGGTACACCAGTGGGAAACTCCCACCTATACGTGTACACCCATACGTAAGATGTAACCCGACTGGTTGTGATAGTAATGGACCTTCGGCTTAGTGGTTATTGAATGGTGGTTTAAATTAACCAGTGATGTGGGCCTACCATCCAGGGTTATTGTGTCCAACGGTTTGCAAGGATGGTATTTTATCGCATGATTTTGATACTCGCCCTATGTGGCTTATTTGATATTTGTTTTATGTGTCTTGCTTTGATATCGCCTTATGTATCTGTCCTGGTATTTTCCCTATATGGGTTTGATGTTTTTAAATTGTGTAACTATGCGAAGGTAAGCCCCATATACTGTAATATGATTGGCCACTAGTCGATGGGTTTCCATTAAACATCCTAAGGTGGTAGTCTCATGGGCCGGGGATGGTGGTCATGGGACACTATGCCTGTGTCGTCGACCTACGTTGGGTCATGCACTCCCCGTAGTGACTGTGAGCTTATTTAAAATGGCTGGTTGCAATTGGACTAATAATGGGTTGGCTAATCATGCATGCATAGCACAGACCAGCATCTATTGTTGTCATACGTAACATACGGATTCGCCTGTCTGGATGTTTTACCTGAGGCACCAACCATCATTTGTTGTTATCGTACATATTTGCTTATCTGGATGTTTTACCTGAGGCACAGACCGTCTGGATGTTTTACTCGGATCGATGACTACATGGGTGACGACCCCAATGTCCGTCTGGATGTTTTACCCAGGACATAGGCTGTCTGGATGATTTACCCGGGCCGACAATTGCATTCATGCATCCATGCATATAATAAGACTGCATTTACTCTGTTTTGGTTGTCTGGATGTTTTATACTATTTCTTACCTAATGCGGTGGTGTGTAATCTTGAGGGGAGTTCACACTGAGTTGGTCACTCATCCATCAAATATATAATCGTACAGGTAGAAAAGGCGGCCCAGATGATGTATATGATCAAACTTGATGAGGAGGTGTGCAGGTGCCATGGAGGCACGACCGTATTGCTAAAAAGGAGCTGCGTGGTCATGCGGCTTACATTTATATGCTTTTTGTTATTTCTTATTTATGCAAATCTTGTAACCGTTAATGTTGAGACATCGGTTTGTATAAGTCATTATGGGAAACCACTTGTATATTCTAAATTAAATGAAAATTTTTCTTTATGTTGATTTGTCCATTCTACGCTCATCTGCTTACTCTGATAGTTGGAAAAAAAATACACTCGAATTTGACCGTCCTTTAAGGTTAACACTTGGGTTTTTGGGAAACGAGTCATATACTCGGGTCCTGAAAACACGGGGCGTTAAAAGACAACCCACCACTTAGAAGGTCGACTAGACAGAGAAAGCCTAACCCAAGATACGTGGATGCTGCCTTAGCAAAAGAAGAGACCGTGAAAGAGCCAACGACATTTGAAGAAGCATCCTGAAACATAAAATAGCAGAAGGCAAGAAGAGATTAAGGCATTGAACTAAAATCAGACTTGAGAACTAGTACCAAAACCCAAGGATGTGAAGACCGACAACCAAGTTGCAGACATACCCATGAAAGGACTTAGCAATGCTAAGTTCACCAAATTCAAAAAGCAACTTGGCATGACGACCAAGGCAGAATTGTGAGAGTTGGTACTAAGGGGAAGTGTTAAATGTCATCACCACCTCTCTTGAATATTCCAGAGTCTTCCAGAAACTTCCAGACATTTCTGAAAAATTCTAGAATTCTCTAGAATCTTATGAAAACTTTTAGAGTTTGATGGAGTTTTCTTTACTCTTCAGGAATGTTCCAGATTATGCTAGAACATTCCGGACTATGCTAGAACCTTCTGGATTCTCTTAGAATGTTCCGGAATATAATAGAACCTTATAGGATATATTTGGAAGCTTCTAAAACTCTTTAGAATTGTATTAATTCTAGAACCTTCCATAGCTCCCTATAAATATGGGGAAAGCCTCATTATGTACACACAAATTATCAACAAAAGAGTGAGTTTAAGAGTGAAAGCAAGGTGTCTACGTATTAAGAGTTCAAAGAGTTTTTTCCTTGTGTGTGAGAGTTGTCATTCAAAAGTGATAGTTTGTTAGTGTTGTAAAGCATACCCTTGTTGTGTACAAGTATTTGTAATAAATAAAATTACATTTACTTGTAGTGTTCAACTCTTCAATTACTCCCATCCTCGAAGAAGAACAAGATGACATCGAGATTGACTACTTCCTCCTTGCCAAGTCGTACTTTGACTGTCGGGAGTATCGATGGGCCACTCACGTCCTCCGCGATTAGATCGGGAAGAAGGCCGTCTTCTTGTGCTATTACGCTCTCTATCTGGTTCGATCAATCTCCTTTGTTATTTCTTTCTCGAGAATTGAAAGCGATGAGATCTGATGCTTTGCGCAGTTTTCTTGGGCCTTCAACTCTGAGAAGTGGGGCTCGTGATTTTATTTTTTTTTAATTATCCAGACAGTGGTCTGTTGTGTCCTACTATTGATGATGGATCATGCCTAGAAAGTCTACTGCCAATAGGCTGTTAAGAAAAATCATGAGTGACTGGAGATAAAGATATTGCTACAAGTTCGCTTACTAGAAATAAAAATTTAATATCATTATCACGTATAATATCGCCGATAACCGAAAATGTGAAGAAAAATGGCGAAACATGGGGAAAATGATGAAATTTTTCAGTGAAACTTCAGGGCATGCCTAAATACATATATTTGCATATTTAGGAATAAAAAAATTACAAAAAGAATGCATTAAATAATAAGTTTTCATTTAATGGGGCCCAAAAAGCATGCTCTGTTGTAAGAAATCACTCCAATTGTAACCAAAATAAATTCATATGATACAAATGCAACTAGCATATAATAATTAAGCCATGCAAAAGTTAATGAACTATAAAAAAGTACACCTTTCTTGAGACATGGAATCTATATAGTGGTATACTTGGTGATGGATGGCTTGGATATGACACTTGTTTGTCATACTGACGCACCCATCCAATTTTCTGGATCATTTTATGGTATAAGCCCAAAAAATAGGTAGATCCAAATCTCAAGTGGACCACATCACAAGAAACAGTGTTGATTGAATGCCCACCATTAAAAACTTCTTAAGGGCCACAAGTTTTGCATCAAATTGGTCTGTGTGACCTAATCAACACGTTGGATGTCAGATAAACATTATAATGAACCCCGAGAGGTTTTTAATGGTGGGCGTTCAATCGCTACTATTTCCTGTGGTGTGGTCCACCCGAGATTTATATATGCTTGATGTTTTGGATCAAGATCTAAAATGATCTGAAAAAATGGATGGACAGCGTAGATCAAATAAATATATCACGATTAGGCCATATAGCACCAACCACTAACCATCTGGCTAACGTCATTAGCCAAATCATGTCCCGGCGCAAGGACTTTGTGTACCCACATCAACGCATCTGCTTTATCATGTTGCCAATAACGAGGTGGCTATTAGACAATATGTTCCATGGGCCCACCATGATATATGCCAGAAATCCACCCTATTCATCCGTTTCAGCATATCATTTTAGTACATTGTCCCAAAAATGAGGTAGATCCAAATTTCAAGTGGACCACACCAAAGGAAACAGTAGCGATTGAATCCCACCATTAAAAACTTCTAAGGTGCCACAAAAAGTTTTCGATCAAGCTGATAATTGTGTTTTCGATTTTGATGAAGCATATCCAATGATCAAATAGACCACCTGAGAGGTTGGATGGCAAAAAAATATTACAATGGCCTTAGGAAGTTTATATGGTGGGTATTTAATCACTACTGCTTCCTTTGGTGTGATCCACCTGAGATGCGGATCTACCATATTTTTGGGCTAATGCCTTGAAATTATCTAGCAAAATATATGCATGGTATTGATAAGATATATCAAATCATAATGGACCCCATATAGCACCCAGCAACCCACCTTGGAGAGCTAAACGAGTTGGCGTGGGAAGTCGACTGTGAACCGTGTAAATTATTAGCTTAAGTGGACCAAGTAAACTCTGTGGGAGCCACTATGATTTATATACTTTATCCACTCCATCCATCAATTTTACTGTATAATTATAGCACTTGATTCCAAAGATGAAGCATATCCAATGATCAATTGGACCACAATGCAATGAATAGTGTGAATTGAACATCTATCATTGAAAATTTCTTAAGGGCCATAGAAGTTTTGGATTCGTGCGATTTTTGTTTTTTTCCTTCATCGATGACTATGTCATCTCATGGACAGCTTGGATGACAAATAAACATCACTATGGCCCAAGGAAGTTTTCAACTATAGGAATCATTATCCTCACTGCTTTCTATAGTGTGGTCCACCTAAGCTCTGGATCTGTCTATTTTTTGGCTCATAACCTAAAATAATCTCTCCAAATGGATGGACCGTGTGGATATAACACATACATCATGGCGGGTCTTGGTGACATCCACTCCACGTCGCCACCTAAGTCGCACGCTCCACGCGTAACACCTAATCCGCAGACGCGGATTTCCTGCCAAAGCCGAAGTTCCTACACTGGAAACTTGGGTGGGGCCCAACGTGATGTTTTTGAGAAATCCACACCGTAAATCTGTTTTCTTAGCCCATTTTAGGACTTGAGACCAAAAGTAAGAAGGATCCAAGACTCAAGTGGGCCGCACTAGAGGAAAAGATGGGTAGGAAAATTCCTACCGTTGAAAACTCTCTGGGGTAGAAAGTGATGTTTACATGTCATCCATATTGTTAATAACATCATTCCCACTGGGATGAACTGAAAACACAAATATTAGCCTGATTCAAAACTTCCTAGGCCCTCGAATATTTCAACTATGTACGTTCAATACTCACATTTTAGGCCCACTTGAGTATTAAATATGACTCATTTTTGGCATCTTGTTGTAAAAATATCTCAGAAAACGGATGGACGGAGTGGATTTCTCACAAACATCATGGTGGGCCCCACCTAGGTTTCCAGCGCTGGAAGTTCCTGCAAAAAGGTTTCACAGTAAATTCGCGTCCTCCCTTAAAAGGGTTTCAAAGGAAATGGATTGGCTACTCCCCTTGACACCAGCTCCGTGGCTGGCGGTCAGTGATATGTGGACCCCACCATGATGTATTCATTTCATCCATTGCGTTCATCCATTTTTAAAGATCATTTTAGGGATTTATTCCAAAAATGAGAGTTATATAAATCTCAGATGGACCACACCACATGAAAACAATAGTGATTGGATATCCATCATTAAAATCCTCGTGAGGGGAACTATACTGTTTATTTGACATCCAATCTGTTTATTAGGTCATACAGGACTAGATGAAGGGGAAAAACAAATATAATCTCGATCCAAAACTTGTATGGCCCCCAAAATGTTTTTAATGGTTGACGCTCATTCAACACTATTTCCTGTAACGTAATCCATTTTGGATTGGGATATACCTCAATTTTGGTATTATGACGTAATATTATCTTTTAAAATAGATGGATGGCATGGATGAAACATATACATCATGGAGGGGCCCACAGAGCACCAACCACCAGCTATTGGCGGGTGTCGGGGGGAGTAGCCAATCCATTCCCAGTTTCAAAACCCTAGACTCCTGAAAAATATGCCTATAGAAGAGGTTCCTTAAGGAACCCTAAAATCCCGAAAATCTCAAAAAATTCCTAAGATTTCGCATGTTCTTCGTCGGAATCATTATTTGACAAGGCCGTGATCAACGATATCCCCGATATTATTGTCCCTTTTATTGTCGAAAAAGAGTTGTTGGTACTTGACATGGCCACGATTTCTGGTCGACACCTGTATTTTACATGAAAAATCGATAAAATCACCGAATATTCCCTAATATTGGGAAGAGAAACGAAAAAAGTGAGTCTCGGTGTCGCAACTTTGGCGATACTGATAATATCGGCGATATTATTGATTTTTTGCCAATAATATGAACACTTGCAACCACGTTCAAAATATTGGTATCGTGTATCGTACCCTTAGGATATGGATATGTATCAATCATCGCATGTGATATATCAGTTGTATCACATAATGTATTATTGTCATTCGAAATATAGAGGAACATTATGAAATTGGTTGAATTTTTCAATATAACTTCAGTGATTATTAAAAATAAAACATCAATTCACACTTATAAATTAAAACATTATAAAAAACAAATGCATATAATAGGTTTTCTTTGTATAAAGTCTTGATCTATATAATGTCTAATTAAATTGATGCAAGTATATTCTAAATCTATTCATTTAATTTATAAATATAAAAAGGCACATGAAAACACAAATAATACATTCAAAAGCAAAATAAGAATCACTAAATCAAGTTACATACATGTTTTATTTTATATTTGAACTCAAAGATTGTAACTGATACGTGGGAAATGAGAAATTTTGATTATTATTATTTTTTTTCACAATTTGGCCCATATCCTTAAAATCTTAAAATTGAAGCTCTTCATCCATGATGTTTTATACAAAATCTAAAAAATTATGAATTTTTAACGATTTGATACTAGTTTAATATAATTTATATATATAAAAAGTGAAAAATTACAAAATGGTCACCAGATCAAACTACTTGTACATTTCACGTCGCATAAATAGGATACAAGATATACCGCGGAATATATCATGCGATATCATTGATATTTAAAACACCGTTTGCAATCAAGCTTAAAAATACTTCATACCCCAGTAAGACTCGTCTCAAAGGGCCCAATACGGAGACGCGATTGAACCCGAAGCAGCTTGGAAACCGGTTCAAAATTTGACATGACGCCTTTGAAATCCGGTTACCGCGGGCCGGGAATTCACGGCGTACGTTAGCCACACCCTCGATTTCAATTTTCTATTTACCGCTTTCCAGAGAGAGAGAGAGAGAGAGAGAGAGAGAGAGCAGCAGCAGCAACAATGGCTTCTTCTACTAGTATGAGGGAAAGCTACAGAAGCGAGCTCCGTATAGCGATCCGTCAGCTCGGAGATCGGTGCCTCTACTCAGCTTCCAAATGGTTTTCCCATTTTACCCCCATCTTCTTCTTCTTATTCTATCTCAGCCCCTTCCATCTCTAATACTTGATTTCCTTCCTTTCTCTATCATTTTATTTTATTACAGGGCAGCAGAACAGCTGGTCGGAATCGAGCAAGACCCGGCAAAAGTCACCACTTCCCACCACCACCACCACCAGACCCGACTCCATCGCAGCAGCGGCAGAACCACCTCCAGTACCCGCCACCGCAGATTCCGCCCCGCCGACATCGCATCCACCCCTCTAGCAGGCGTCTCCTACATCGGCACTCCCGTCCTCGAAGAAGAACAGGATGACGTCGAGATTGACTACTTCCTCCTTGCCAAGTCGTACTTCGACTGTCGGGAGTATCGACGGGCCGCTCACGTCCTCCGCGATCAGATCGGGAAGAAGGCCGTCTTCTTGCGCTGTTACGCTCTCTATCTGGTTCGATCGATCTCCTTTGTTATTTCTTTCTCGAGAATTGAAAGCGATGAGATCTGATGCTTTGCTCAGTTTTCTTGGGCCTTCAACTCTGAGAAGTATATAAACTATCTAGACAGTGGTCTGTTGTGTCCTGCTATTGATGATGGATCATGCCTAGAAAGTGTACTGCCAATAGACTGTTAAGAAGAGAATTACAGCAATCGTCCACATTCAACTGAAGGAAGTCCATAGAGTGCTGGCTGGGATCTTCCAATCTGGGAGGCTTCTAGGGCACGGTTCACCAACAATGGGACACAACAGATCAATGGTTTGGATTGCCGGAGTATTGGCCTAGTTTGTCAGCATTGATAACCAGCACATACTGTGGCCATGTGTCCTTTAATTCCTATTAGTTAGAACTATGGTTTTCACTTAATCACGGGGAGCAATGAGTTTGGAATTCATGATATGGGTTTTGGTCATTGTCGGCATGCCTTTTTTTATTTTTATAAATGCTTGAATTGTGAACTTCTGTTTCCTCCTGATTAGTTTTCTTTCTTTCCAATGGGTGGGTTTGTACATGCATTTCATGGGCCGTGTCATTACATTAGTCAGACGAGTCTTTTAGGGTGTGTTTCGATGTCCACCAAATATGGCGCGACGTAGATATGGTTCATTCCAATTTCCATTAGTGATGGGACATATTTAGTTACAAGGATTTGGCACATTTAACTTTTTTTTTTTTTTCCCACCATTTTTAACTTCGAATTGCTAGGTGACATTTTTTATGTTGGACTCGTAGGGGTTGTTTGGATGTTTGTAAGTTCCATAAGTGCAAGTGACTTACAGGCAAGTCACTTAGGGCCTGTTTGGATGCCTGTAAGTTCTTTAAGTTGTAAGTTACTTACATGTAAGTCACTTACAGGTTATCCTGTTTGAATGTAAGCTGCAAGTCACTTACAAATAAGTTGGTTTTTGTGTTTGGGTAACCTGTAAGTTAGTTACATGTAAGAAAGTTGGATATTTATACTAAGCAAAGATTAGAGTAGGAAATCGAAATGTTATAATCATGGAAGAAATCTTGGCACAAAATATGCTATTTTGTTAAGCCCATCTAGATGAATATTTAAACTAATTAAACCAATCATCAAATGGGTCATAAAAAACGGATTCAAAAGAGGAGAAGCATTGTATAATAGGGCTAGATTATATAGTTAGGTGCTATAACTAGAATTCATGGCTCCCTGATCCAGACTATTGACCTGGTGGGCCCCACTCAGATAGGGCCATGTAAAAGGCATGTAAAATGAGACGAACAATTGCTTCAAGAACAAAAGGTTGCGTAGGGACACATGGACAATCCAATCAGTTGATTTGAACCTTTCCATCAAGTTCAGCCCACAATTAATGTACCACCAAGAAAAAAAAATGATTGTAACCATCCAGTCAATGGCCAAAAAATTGCTAGAAAATGGATATTCATTAATTGCTTGGGTAAAGCTTAGAAAATTTTCAAACTGAAACCAATTTTATTGGCTAAATTGTTGAAGATTCTAGCATATTTTCTTTTGAGTCCATCGGTTGCTATATGCACTTGCCGAATTGTTTTTTGGGCGTGGGGTGAAGCCAGATTTTCATCTTAAAAAGATTTGAATCCAAAACTATTCGGTTTGCTTTGTCCAAAACATCCTCAGTACAAGTGGGAAACACATTAAAAGGGTACTGTTTTCTGGTCCTTTTCTGGTGTGTCCCGCTCAAAACAAAATCAGCAAGGCCATACTACCCGGTTAAATATGGGCCATGCCGCATGCAAAAAGACCCTTAACGTCTATTTCCCTTGTTGATCAAAATTTGAATTAGCAACAAAAAGGTGCTACTTGGATGATTGAGAATATGAGTCAGCACCTGTCTGGCCACTAGTAGCCATAAGTGAAAATGCTTGGAGCCTGACTTTCTTCTTATCTTAGAAACTACAGCCATTTACATTTCCAAATCAATGTACTATGTGTTGTTTGTATACAAGAGGAGTTTGACACCAGCCATAGCTTTCGAACAAGCCAAAGACAAACTCTAAACATACACTTCTTTGGTAGGGAATCATCAAGAAGTCATGTTCCTGGTCTTTCCAGAAATAATAAGGTGAGTTGTTAGCAAAAAAATTGACCTGCAACCTGCCATGAAAGAGATACAGAAGGGATGATTCTCTTTATACAAGACATGCAATTATTGTGAAGAGCCCAACCCTTCAAAGCATATCTTCAAGGTTCACATTACTCCCATGTGCTGCAACCTGCAACCATAGGAAATGAGAGAAACTACAGCCATTTACATTCCCAAATCAATGTACTATGTGTTGTTTGTATACAAGAGGAGAAGTCTGACACCAGCCATAGCTTTCAAAGAAGCTAAAGACAAACTCTAAACATATGCTTCTTTGATAGGGAAATGATCATTAAGAAGTCGTGTTCCTGGTCTTTCCAGAAATAGTTAGTTGATTTGTTAGTGAAAAAATTGACCTGCAACCTGCCATGAAAGAGATACAGAAGGGATGCATCTCTTCATACAAGAAATGCAATTACTGTGAAGAGCCCAACTCTTGAAAGCATATCTTCAAGTTTCACATTACTCTCATGTGCCACAACCATAGGAAATGAGTCCATCTCATCATGCACAAAACCAGTGATATGCCCCTGCCCTTTCTGAATCGTGGACAACCTCATTTGCTTCCCTCTTTACATAAGGAAATGAAATGTTTAGCCTAGTTGAAAGGGATTTAATTACATCAAATATACCGGAGTCCCCAGGCTTCAGCCCTGGAAGAGGCCTGCCTAGTTACTTTGGTGGGTTGCCCTTCCACCCAAAAAATCATGCTATTCCTGATTCCTAGATGGGCCTGGTTCCTTACATGGTTCTTGGAGGCTATGAATGTCTCTAATCTATTTTTATTTTTATTTTTTGAAAATTAACAAGAACTTCCATTGAATAAAAAGTGCTGAGGCAGTGCCAAATACAGTTGAAAGAAAACAAAATAACAACTACAAAGAGCTTCCCAACATCCCAACCCAATCTCAAACAAGAGAGAACCCTCTCCTCGCAATTACTTTCATTATGAAAGCATCTGCCATTTAATCTAATGTTAGTCACTCATGTCACTTAAAAGTCACAAACTTTTTAGCCTATAATATTTTTCATGTGATTTGAATAATGGGCTGGGTTCTTTTTCTTCTCTGCATCTGGCCTTTTCTGCCTTATGTAACTTTTCACTTATCAATAAAGTTACTTAGCTATCATTTTGTAAATCAATTACTAGAAATGATATTGCATTTAACTCAACACTCAGCTCATCTCAGAGCTTCAAAGGTGGTTCCTTTGGCAGTAATCTGTCTTTGAATAATTCATTGTTTCTGCTTCTCAATGAAGGCTGGAGAAAAGCGGAAAGAGGAGGAGATGATAGAACTCGACGGATCCTTGGGCAAGAGCGACACTGTGAACAATGAACTGGTTTCTCTTGAACGGGAATTATTAGCACTCCGCAAAAGTGGTTCCATTGACTCCTTCAGCTTGTACTTGTATGGCGTTATATTACGAGAGAAAGGCAGTGAAGATCTCGCCCGGACCGTCCTTGTGGAATCTGTGAACAGCTATCCTTGGAACTGGAGTGCATGGTCAGAGCTTCAGTCTCTATGCACCACCCTCGATGTATTAAACAACCTTAACCTCAAGAACCACTGGATGAAAGACTTCTTCCTAGGGAGTGTATATCAAGAACTCAAGATGTACAGTGATGCTTTGGCAAAATATGAATATTTACAGGGGATTTTCCATTTCAGCGACTACATTCAGGCTCAGATTGCAACGGCTCAGTATAGCTTACGGGAACTTGACGAAGCGGAACTCCTCTTTGAAGAACTTCTAAGAAACGACCCTTATCGTGTGGACTCCATGGATATATACTCAAATGTGCTGTATGCAAAGGAGTGTTTCTCTGCTCTGAGTTACCTAGCCCACAGAGTATTTTTGACCGATAAATATCGGCCTGAGTCTTGTTGCATCATTGGGAATTATTACAGTTTGAAAGGGCAGCATGAGAAATCCGTCTTGTATTTTAGGAGGGCGTTGAAACTCAACAGAAAATATCTATCGGCTTGGACATTGATGGGTCATGAGTATGTGGAGATGAAGAACACTCCAGCTGCAGTTGATGCATATCGCCGGGCCGTTGATATAAATCCACGGGATTATCGTGCCTGGTATGGGCTGGGGCAGACATATGAGATGATGGTCATGCCCTTTTATGCACTTTATTACTTCCGGAGAGCTGCATATTTGCAGCCAACTGATGCCCGGATATGGAATGCCATGGCCCAGTGCTATCAGTCCGAGCAACTTCATATGCTTGAGGAGGCAATAAAGTGCTACAAAAGGGCTGCATCCTGTAATGACAGAGAAGGGATAGCGCTCCACCAGCTAGCAAAGCTGCACAGCGAACTCGGGTTCTCTGAACAGGCAGCATTTTACTACAAGAAGGATTTGGAAAGGATGGAAGCAGAAGAGAGGGAGGGGCCTAATATGATTGAAGCTCTGCTTTTTCTTGCTGACTACTGCAAAGCTGAGAAAAGATTTGAGGAAGCGGAGGTGTATTGCACTAGGCTTTTGGATTATACGGGCCCAGTTAGTTCACTGACCTTTCCTTTCTTTGCATTTAAAAAATATATTAAAAAGATTGGCTATCCATCTTGCCAATTTTTCTTAATTTTCACTGAACTTTAAGAATGTATTTCATGATGCATGTTATCAAGGAATACAAGGGCTGGATATTGGTGTGACTATGTGAGTTGACCACACCACAGTAAATGGTGATGGGCTGCTGGCTCATCCACCGTACTTGTGGCATACTCGTACAACAATCCGGACTGAAAATTGTGGGTTCTATCTTGGATAGAACATTGCTCTAAAATCACAATGCTCTGATAGCCTCTATCATCTAATTTAGCCCGTTGGCCATATTCTTTGTTAACCATCCATTTGATAGGCACCAGTTGGATGGTTAAGATCAATCAGTGTGATTTGCAACTGTGGTCCATCTATAATGGGGTTCAAATTTTTGATGGTCTGGATTGGCATAATGTATGCCACAAGTACAGGAGAATGGAGCACCATCGTTTAATATCATGGAAAAGGCACACCAGTGTCTGGCCCAGAATACAAACATTCATCTAGAAGAAATATGATGACTCTTTTCTACAGAAAAGAATTTGGAATAATTTTATTACTCTTCCTTCATCGAGCAATCATCATTCCCATGGCTGCAGGAGAGAGAGACAGCAAAGAATCTCCTAAGAGGATTGAGAATAGCGCAGTCAGGTTTCCCCTCAATGGAAGTTGACCACTTCACTCCATGAACTTCACTTTCTGCTTCAAAAATCATCATTCGGAAAGGGAAAAAAAATGAAAAGAGAGTAGAATCCACAACAAGCATGCCTCCACCAAATATTCTCTTTGCCCAAACTAGGCCCTGATGAAGAGAAAAAAAGAAGAAAATGTGTCAGAGATCAGATCCTAGCAGCAAGAGAGATCCAAAATCTCACTCCCAGAGGATGGAAATGAGCTCTAAATTTATATACATGTGTAGAACACCCAGATTAGTGTGTGTAACTCACATGTACATAGCTTGACGGACATTTCCCAAGAATTCTGTACTGTGCACTTTGAAAGTTATGGACTGAAGGCTTGCTAGAGTAGACCATGCTCCCGGAAATGCAGATCTTATACCAGTCACCGCTTCGCAAAGCTGCTGAAGCTTGGCAACCAAACGAGTCAATAGCCTGCATGGGGGGAGGAAGAGAGTTACTGGTATGAGCGAGAAACCCAATGCTAATATCCACATTGCATTGAGATGTAGCCAACGTTTGATATATTTGCTTTTGCTGGTTGGTATACATATATAGTGTTAGTTTTGAAGAATTTATGCTCGTTTGTACTTGAAAGCCATATCTATGTACTTTTCTCTCTCTTCAGCTAATGATGGAATCTTCTCTTTTGTTTCCTTCTCTTTTAAGGACCAATCTAATCAACTAAGGTGGGTTGGTGTGGGTGGTTAGAGTATGGAGACATGAATTGAGTGTAGACACAGTTTGTTGAATTTTATTTTATTTTTTTATCATCCAAAAAACAAAAAGATGCACAAAGCTTCTTAACCAATGAAAAGATCATAAAATCAGTAGATATGCTATGATAAATACAAGATTACATGTATGTTCTCTACACAACAACGCGACTGTCATTTCTCTGAATTTACTAGTTGTTGAATTTCGCCACACACCTTTTGCACTGGGCACACATGCCAACCTGGCTATTTTTTGGGATGTCTGATCAGTGCATGAGGTGGGCCCAAAGATTAACATAGACAAATTAGTATGGCCCCTTCATCAGGTAGGTTGTGTTTCTTGACTGTGAGTCTCTTTCTTATAGGTGTTGCCAGCCTGTTGAGTGTGCCTATGATCTTTCCTCAAATGGTCATATTCACAATGGGGGACCACCTTATGCATGGTTCCGATGTCTGACACACTCAACGCGTGCTGCATCTATAGGTGTTTGGAGCTACCAGTCAGTTGTTGATTGCCCCATTCTTTGATTTTAGGGTTTTTATGTGCAGTCATATTTGAGAAACAACAAAGGGTACAAAAGACCTGCCGTCTGTGGATTCAAAATCGATGCTTGATGCATATGTGTTGGATCTGGATGTTCGTCCAATGGACCCCACTTTGGTTTGTTGTTCCGGAGATGTTAACCATTCATTGTAACCTCTAAATGGACAATAAACCAAAACCGAGTAATTGTTCAACTAGGCAATTATAAGGTCCTCTTCATCAGTCAATTTATAATTTGCTGATGTGCAGGACTCAATCCATCTGAGACATGATTTATGATCCAAACTGTCAATATGATGAGCCTCCCCAGCTATTAAAGATGATAAAAAAAATCCTAGATCATAACATCCTAACCCTTCATATTGATCTATTTTCTATTGATTTTAAGGCACTGCTGTATTTTCTCTATTTTTAGCGCATTGATTACAGGATTAAAATTTCCAATTGGGAATATCTTAAAGGCATCCCTTATCTCACACCAGGACGCATCTAATTGGTGGTTTGGACCAATGACCCGGGTACCAAAAGTACGGAATCCAGCACATCAGCAAGCTATACAAATGCTAATGAGCAGGACCCAATAATTAGTCAGGTTTGCATTCATCAGGCAAAAAAGACCAGTTGGATAGTTACTACTAATCAGTAATTTTTGGGCTTTGGCCCACCAGAGTAGGTCATCATATCTGTTTGATGTTGAGCAAGTGGCACATTTAGATTAAGATGTATGGTCTTCGATGATTGAATACATCTTCCTAAATGATTTTGTCATTATTGGCTATGAGCAGGCCTTTTTTAATTTAATTTAATTTAATTCTTTTTCTTTTAAAGAATGTAATTCCTTCCTTTTGTTATTCGTTCATTCGTTTTTGGTAAAAATACAATGTTTTTGTTCCCTTATCTGGCCCACTTTTATTTTTGTATGATGAAAGCTTCTCTGAATGTATCGGATGCCGTTTGACAATGCTGAAAGTGCAAGTCTCCAGAGCTGTAAAAGAAATGGAGAATCATTTGATCCTCCCAATCCAAGGATTTGCAGTGTTTTCAAGTTGTCAGTTTATACAGGTGGAGCCCATGGTCCCGTGATCTGAGCCGTTGTTTTGATGGCCCGTTATTATGGATCATGACCCATGAAATCTCCTCAATACAGTCATTCAGATGTTTCACTTTCTAGGCTGTAAAATAGACGTGAAGAACAGTTATAGGGTCTTCTACTCTGGAAGATTAGTGGTCCATGCTTCATCAGCTGCGGGTCCATTCGATCCATGAAAATCAGCCTGATTATCCCACCTTTGGAATGGGTGGGATCTCAGGAAAGACAGGTCTATATAAAACCTGTATTTGTGGTGATTATTTCATTTATTGGTCAAACTAATCTCAATTTCTCCCTTTGAACATTTTTCTTGCTTTCAAATTTTTTTTTTTTTTTTTTTTTTTTTTTTTTTTTTTTTTTCAAGCCTTCAAGAATAAGTTCTATGCAATTTCAAGAAGAAATCTCGAATATTCAGTCTGGCAAAACTTCTTCATCCATGGGGAATTCAGATGTCATCAAGATGGTGCAGTTGCCAGATCTAGTGATCCCAAACAGGCTTATGTGGAAACAGACATTCCATCCCTCGAATACAAGAACAATAACAACAAACCATGCTCAGATATGACCCTACAATTCCCCTTTACCCAACTCCCACCGCCAGCCTTGGACTTTCCACTCTTGGCAGAAAGTGAAGACCTTGTCACTGAAATCAGTGACAACAGATTCTGGGACGTGCTTTCGGGTAGAGAAAGTTGTTCAGATCCTGACAATGGGCCCTCGCTTCACGCTTGGGCTGCCATTCTTCGAACTGGAGGCAGGTCAACATGGCACCAGACAGGAAGGCAACATCCCAACAACCCCAGACAGCTTCTTTGACGACTTCCCAGGAGACATGTTTAACCACCTCGAGCCCCTCCCCAGCCCATCAGAGTGGTAAGTGTTTCGGATTGGCATGTCACATGAGTGTCGGATTGTGTCTCAAGAATCTCTTCTCAATCTGACTTATGCGTGCATGCATGTTATGATGACTTGTAATTCTTTCGACCTTGGACTGGATGACTGTAACCTATATTAATCCTCTGAAGGGAGATAATGATCAACTTTTATTTAGATGTTGACACAAAAATGCCACTCATCCATATGTTATCTTTGAGAAGTAATATACTTTTATGTGTAATACTCTTCTTTGTTGGTTTTAAAAAATTCATGTGAAAATCGCAGTTGGTTATCATCGCCTGACTGGAAAAACACCTCGACTGATTAAAATTATGTCCATGGAAGTCCAAGAAATTGGAGTATATGTCAAATTATAAGAGGAACATAGGCATCAAAACATAATGTTTTAAGGTCATGTTTAGGAGAGCAAAAACAAACCATTGAAAGGAGAAGCAGAAATAGCTCCAGACTAAAACAATTGTTTTGCAAATCCTACCTTATGTGCAGAAAAATAAAAAAGGAAATAGGAAAAAGAAAAGAAAAGAAATTGCCACATGGTAGTAGCCAAACTTTGACCTCAGTGTAGTTAAGGTCAAATCCACACTTTACAAACCCAAATCCAACAACTCCAAATATCTGTTGGAATTTGCCACTTTCGCCCTAAGGCAATCTTCTACTAAATTTGGCACTGCACGAAGGTTTAAAACCAGTGTACTGGGTATCAGATCATTCACCACCAATTCAGCTCAGTATCACTCTGTATCGGGCTGTTTCATGCAGATACAGGCTGATACAGCCGTATCATTCATGGATGCTACCGGTACAGCTTGGGTAATATGTACTGGTTCGGGTAATACTTTAATCCTTGATTACAGCTAAAAACGTAGGACCCTACAATTAGAGAACCTATCCGTCCATCTGTCTGTTTGTCTCAACAAACTCCAACCCAAGAAGATACAGCCAACTTCCTATCAGAAATCATCTCCATATCGTTTCATTTGCATCTGTGAAAATGGCGTTGTGATGCTGGATGAGGCACTGAATGACCTCGATGGCGCCAAAATCGGTGGGCAAGCCGTCATCCAAGGGAATGGGAAAGGATGCATTGATACCATCGTCTTCATCTGTTACAATGGAAGATGAAAGAAATTAAAAAAGAAACTTGAAGCTAACAATTGCAATGACTCCACTTCTGCATGTCTCCTTCAAAATTGCTTTCCAGTTGAGCAGTTGCAAAGGATGGAGTTCTACATTGTCTGTCTTGCCCAATACCTTAAAGGTTTTGAGGAAATTCCTTCAGGTGAAGGTGACAAAAGATCAAGTTATAACAAAATGGGAAAGACATGATTTGCTGTGTGAATTATCACCCCTCACCTGTGTAGAAAAGGATTTGTTATGACCCTGGTTTCGTTAATTCACCAGCAAAATTCATTCTTCAGAGCTATCATTTTTCTATAAAGCAAGACGCATGGTTGTCGGATATGGCCTGTCCGACAACCTACCACTGCAACTATGGTAGCAACAAGGGATTCTTCAGATTGCAGACCATGAATGGTGGAAGGATAAGTTCATAATGCCTCTAGAGAAGACCTTGAATGTTAGAAATGACATTCATCAGGAGCCTCCAATGCAGCCAGTTGTTTTCCTTCCACCTGGATGATGAGTTTCATGTAACCAACTGCAATCCCTGGTGGATAAATTGTATACCTAAAGCCAATTTGGGTGTGAGCACAAATGTAGATTTGGCGCTGTTTGCAAAGCGCCGACTTCCATTCCCAAATAGCCTTTTGTTGGGGAAGTGCAGAAACTCCATTCTGAAGCCTCAAGCCCAACACTCAATGGCAAATGAGCTACATTTAGCTGGTGGCCATATTTCAGCCAGTGGCCTTTGCTCAATCCAAATACATTAACATCCAACACCCTAAGAGCTGCTAAGCAGTGTCATATTTTTACACTTCATAATCATGGTTCTCTCATTGGGGAAAAGAGAGGAAAATCAATTTTCCTAACTGATTTTTGTACATAGATAAAGAGTTTGACTTTATAGAACCTTCAGTAGAGAATAGAATTTCCCACAAAAGAACAAAACAGCCCTGTTGTGAACCCCAAGATATTCAGCACATTCTCAGGGAGCATGTATTGTAGAATGGACTAAATGTATAATGCATTTTAGAAAGGAACCCCACAAAAATTTCCTAAAATTATCAGAGTGACCCTCTCCATCAATGGTACTCGTGTGTTTTTCTCCTTCTATACGTCCAGACAACTATTTCTGCACATATAGTGGTGTGCCAGTACCAAATGCACACAGCTGCACCCACATATCACCCCCACTCTATGGGAGCACGGTAGACACGCTAACATCTTAGCTGCTCTCCTTCAGGCCTCTATCATCGATGATTCATAGTGCAAAATCACATACATCATATGAATATAACTATTTGAATGGAGTATATTTGTAAGAAGAATGAGAACTATTGATTCACTATTTTAGACTCAACTCCTCTAGCAGAATGTTGAGATCAAGCTCTGGTCTGTTGATGGTGGGCTACCACACGAGTGATCCAGATTTGTACATGTGCCCAATTGAATAAGGAAAATCGACTGTGGCAACCATATAGAAATATGAATCTCCCTCCAACAAATGAGCATGACACAATTGGTGATTGTGTTCCTTGATCCAGACCAAGGTTACCTGGAAGGCAGGTGGTTTGGTACATGGGACGCGGTACGCTACTTGCTCCAATACGTGTTATACTAGGGTAGGATCATGTGGCAATTTATATATGAAATGATAAATGATGATATTATAGATCCCACATGAAATGATAAATGCTAGGGGTAGGATCGCCCTGGGTTTAGTGGATAACCTTTTGTTGGCTTGGCACGGGGTGCACCTTGGGAAAGAGAAGAAAGTGCTTTATAGAATGGCTCTGCTTACAATTTGGTGGGCTGTTTGGGAAGAAATAAATGCTAGTTGTTTCAATAATGCCTCAAAGTCGGTTGATCACACCTCCCAAAGAGTTAGACTGCTGGTCATAGAATGGGCTTCTTCAATTGCTCAATTAAGAGGCTGTAATTTGGATTCATGGGGCTGTAGTTGGGTTGCATTCTCGGCACCCCCTTCTTGTTGTTTTGCTGCTTTTATTTGTTTTAATAAAAGTTTCGTCATCTTTCAAAAAAAAAAAAAAAAAAAAAAAAAAAAGCCGAAGATCCCACATGCATAGTATTACATCCTAAACCTATGCATGCTCTTGCAAAATTGAAGTGTAAGAGTGCATTTGGCTGCACCAAATATCATGAAATTTCATGATTCACATCATCATCTAAGCCTTATCGATCCCAACTACTTGGGTAGCTACACAAATCTTGTTCCTCCATTCCAAGCATGCACTAAATCTTGGAGCAAGGAAACACACCAAAAATCTGTAGGTTCTAAACATAAAATCACGTCACAACATAATAAATACTAAAGAGAATAAAACTGTAATTTTGGAACAGTAAAATCCCTATGGCAAGGAAAACATGGGGAGGGGGGGTTGGTGGTTTAGGTGACCTTGATCTAGACTGTTTAATCAGCAGGTTGACTCTTGGATTGGCCATGCAGCTCAAAGGCTGGACCAATCAGAATATGGCAAATGGCCAGTCAGCATAAGCTTCAGGTGTTCCCTGCAGTTTGCTGGTGCAATGGACCGTGCCATCATTCCAGCAAGTGGTTTGTATTCTAATCAATCTGGAACATCAATTTAGCCAGCCACCACTCGTATATGTAATGACATAGACTGAAAGTCACACTGATTGGACGGTTCTTACCATGCGTTGGATAGAGTTCATTCTGTAAGCCTATAAAAATCAATTTAATGGACTTTTCATCGATGATTGTTTGGACATTTGGAATTATATGATCGGCCCCAAGTTTGGGAGTAGAACCTACTCAAGAAGTAACCCACTTATTGGAAGGTCCAGATTGATGAGCATGTTCATTGGTTGCACCTTGTTAGAGATTAGCTCGTTAACATGCAGTGTTGAAGTTAAGAAACACCTATATGTAAAATCCAACTAAAAGTGAAATAAAAAAAATATTAGTTATGAATAGGCAACTGACCTGATAGGCTGTCCCATGCACTGTAGGAGGTTGGATCCATGGTATTGGCAGGACCCTTTGATGAATGATTGACAGAGGACTGCCAAAGCTGACTAGAAAAATCTAACCTTTGAGCCCCTTTCTGCCACATAATGACAGGCGCCAGTTCCACAGCGAGGCTATGAGCGTCCATCTACATGCATATATCACTTAATGAGCAATAGGCGCGGATTAGGTACTACCTCCGCCCGTCGGAAGCCCAGGACGAGCTGGACGTGTAACCGCTTCATTAGTGGAGAGTGGTTATGTCACATGGCAGAGGACACGTTAACAAACGGAGCCGCTAGCTCACGTTTATACTCGGTCACTGAGAACTCCAACCGTATCTTTTCTTTTTTTTGTTTTTTGTTTTTTTAAACTTTTTCTGTCCTTTTTCTGTGCCCAGAGCAGCGAGACAAGCTACTAAATTAACATCACCGAGTTTTTTGGGCCACACAATGATGCATGTGTTGTATCCACACTGTCCATATATTTGGAGAAATCATTTTAGGGCATGATACAAACAATAAGTCCGATCAAAGGCTAGAGAGGACCCCCACCACAAAAAACAGTGGAGAGAGTGATGCCTACCATTGAAACCTTCCGAAGGTCCACCGTGATGTTTATTTGAGATCCAACCTGTTCATGTATTAACCCAGACATGAAAGAAAGGAAAACACAAATAACATCTTGATCAAAAACTTTTGTTGCCCTTGTAACTTTTTAATGATAGGCGTCACTCTCTCCACTGTTTTTGTATGGTCGGGTCCACTCGAGATTTGGATCTAACTCATTGTTTGGACCATGATCAAATATGATCTCTCCAAATGGATGAATCGGTGTGGATACAAAACATATATCATGGTCGGGCCATAGGACTGGGTTACGTCACTTCATACAATTACCAAATCCAAATGGCATTGCGTTGTTGTATTGGGTAAACTCCGTTGGCCCACTATGATTTCATGTGTTTTATCCACACTGTCCATCTGATTTTTCAGATCATTTTAAGGGCTCAACCCAAATTTAAAGTATATCTAAAGCTTAAATAGACCATACTACAGGAAACAGTGGAATTATTTATTACCACCGTTGAAACCTTTCTAAGGCCCAATGATGTTTGTTTGTCATCCAAACGGTTCATAAGATCACAATGACATAGATGAAGGGAAAACACAAATATCAGCTTGATCTAAAACTTATCTTGCCTCTGAAGAATTTTTCAACAGTAGACGTCAATTCACACTGTTTCCAGTAGTGTGGTCCACTTGAGATTTGGATATGCTTGATATTTGGGTTAAAGCCCTAAATTTAGGTGATAAAACGGATGGACGGAGTTTATAAAATGCATGAACGGCGGTGGACCCATGGCTGTAGTGGACCCCACCACAGAAAACGGTGGAGAGAATGACGCCCACAGTTGAAACCTTCAGAAGGTCCACCATGATGTTTATTTCAGATCCAACCTGTTCATGTGCTAAAGTAGACATGAAAGAAGGAAAACATAAATATCTGCTTGATCGAAAACTTTCATGGCCCTTAGATCTTTTTAATGGTGGGCGTCAATTTTTCCACTGTTTTCTGTGGTGGGGTCCACTAGAGCTTTGGATCTGACTCATTCTTTGTATTATGCCCTAATATTATCTCCCCAAATGGATGGACGGTGTGGATACACAACATACATCATGGTAGGGCCCACATAAGTTGATGACATCAACTCAGTTGAAGACGGAAAAAAAAACGTTTGGATTTTTTTGGAAAACTCCGTTCCGTTTGATGACATGTCACTGCTATCTGACGTAACCACTCTCCGCTAATCAATGGGCTACACGTCCAGCCCGTCTTGAGCTCTGGACGGGCAGGGGTAGTACCGAATCCGCGCCCATGAGCAATAGTGTATATTTTATGTTACATGTATGATGTATGTGTATGGGTAGACGTTCATGACAAATAACAATATGCATTCAGGTCAAGGTATGCAAAAATGGTTACGTAATGGACAGAAGCCTTATGGCCGTTACGTAAAGGTAACGAAGGCCACCATTACGCATTATGGGGTTGTAATGGCTGTTATGGAAAGAATGACCCATTACGGGGCTGATACAGTTTCTTCTTCTTCTTCTTCTTTTCCTTTTTTTTTTTTTTTTTTTTTTTTTTTTTTTTTTGCAAAAAGAAAAAAAATGTAACAGCCATCATGCCCGTATCGTAACAGTAATGGTGGTGGCCATCATTACTGTTCGGAATAACATGATTCGGGCGCATTGAGTGTACATTTACTAAGGAAAAAAAGACGCAGAGAACAAAGGGAAGACTGCCTACCTTATTAAGAGATGACTTCTGGCTCACACGGAGCAGCAGTGCAGTGACGAACTCCAGAGTCATGTAACTTACATTCGGAAGCCTTTTCAATATGTTTCTCATGTCACGTATGCTGCACCGAGCATCTCTGATTGCATGATATTGCTCATATGTGGTAAGTGACTCAGGAAAGGCTTGCCAGGTAACACTTCACTAGAGCTGCCACATTAATAGGGTTTATGCCTTCTGGCAGTGGAGCATTCCAATCTGTAAAATCCAAATCAGATCATGATCCCACTGAAATCAAAGAATATGATTAACTCAGCTCTAACATGAGATTAAAGAAATCAGATAATACCTTCATTGTACAGTGAAATCAACTGCTGAATAGCTTTCTTATCTCCTTCGGATTTGAACAAGTACTCAGAATTTAATCCTAGCAATGCGTAAGGATTTTATTATGGCTTCAATAGCTGAAATATAAAATAAACAAACACTGTTTATTGTCTTTTTGTCACAGATCACCTGATAATACAAGAAAATCTGCACATCTGACCAATATCTGAGGAATGGGTCTGCTAGATTGTTGTCGCTGTACTGTTATCTCAATTGGCACTCCAAAAACTGAGGATAAATTGGAAGAGAAAAATAATTTGAATGAGTTCTCATTCTAACTGAAAATATGTGCATTCTGTCGACAACCTATACCACCTGGAGTCAGATGTAAATGGTTTTAGAAACAGATTGAATGGAACAGAAACATGAGCAATTAACAGAATCAGGCAATCAAAAGAACAATACAGACATCTCCACAAGTACCAACTTAGACTTTGATCTTATTTTTGCACAGTTTTATGATTTGCATGACAACTTGAATGCTGTTCCATAAGAGTAGCTCATTTTACAATAGCAACCATCAAAATTTAAGACTCCACAAAAAAGAAAAGAAAAAGAAAAAGAGAGTGATATTTCCACTGCAACATTCTAGAACACACAGTATAATAAATTGGAGAGTAGCCAGAGGAGTACAAACTCACCATCACTGCTTGCTACCCCCTGGAAAAAGAAAAAAAAGAAAAAAAAAAGAAGAAGACCAACATAAAGAACTGCAAGCATGCAATTGTATGGAAAGGTTTTTACTATTTTCAAATTACATACCTTCTGCCAGCGCTCAATATTGGTCAAAATATTCTTGCTTTTATGTGCAGTCATCTTTGCTGCCTGAAAGAATGCCACCAACGAAATAAATCTATAATAATGAGTACTATCATCTTATATTATATCTTTCACTTCAACTATAAATGGAACAAAAGCATAACAGAATATAAATAATCATATTTATTTAAATATATCACAAGGAGTATTTTAGGTTAATGCATAAATGCAAAGTCGACTATCTAAAAATTGGTTGAACTTGCAATGCCAATTCCACTGACAACGCAATTCTATGAACACTTCTGGAGCTTCATTTATTCCTGTATTTTTTGTTAAGCCTTCTTGAACCAATGGCCAGCAGAAGGGCCAAAGGCAAAAAAATTCTGCCAGAACTCAAATGGATCAATAGGTAAGGCATCTATAACTAGACAAAAATCCCACTCAATTTCCACATCAATTCATATGGGAGTTCAGTATTCCTTTTTATTTTGATATTTATTATTATTATTTCTCATCATTTATGGTCCAAATCTAGCGAACTCATAATCATCTTACCCATGGTAACTTTACTTGGAAGTGTTACAGTCAGTTCTACCAAGAGACAAGTGTGGTTCTCTTGGAAACAAGGTTCCAAATAAAAAAAAGCTGTCTACCGATCCTTCCAAATCTTGAGCAAGACATTTAATTGGGACAAAGCTCCATTTACTTTACCTTCTTGTCTGGTAAATAAGGGCAAGATATCTATCAAAGCCCACTACAAGAAAACTGGCCTTTACCGGCGGTCTAAAATTCCAGAAAACCGCAGGTAAATAATTTGCTCCGCGGGCACCTAACAGCCCGTAAAGCCTCGGTAGGTAAGGGCTTTACCGGCGGTCAGGACCTTTAGTGATGATTGTGGTGGATGCCGCTAAATCGCAAGTTTTTGCTACATTACTAGAAAATTGGTCCAAAGCTACGAATGAAATCCGTAGCTAAATATAGTAGCCCACAGTGTAACCGTAACCATTGGAAAAGTAGCGCGTTAAAACTTTACTACGGATTAAATCCGTAGCTATAGGGATCATTCCACCGACAATCCGTAGCAATAAGGCAAATCTTTCTTATCAAAAGATTTTAGAAAAAATGAAAAAGAAAAAGAAAAGGTGACCCACATGCATCCTAGTTTTTTTTTGTTTTTTAATTTTTTACACCAGTCTAAGCAGCTAACATACCTTGGTTAATGTCAATGATCTCCTTGTTGCCAATGATTGTCATTGTTTCCAAAGGACTCATTTCTTCTGTCGATCTTTGGTGAGCTGTGTAGCAGTAAAAGGCATCAGCACCAGTATTTCGGAGTCCTTCAGCAGGTTCGGGCCCTCCTGGAAAATCAAATCCTCAAATTCCACATGGTAGAGGGCTCAACACAAGCCTAATTCAAAAGAATGACCAAAAGTAGGTAATAGTTGCACACATTAGAAAAGAACAACAGAAAATGCTTCCACCCTCATTCTTTTTGGAAAGATAGCACGCTTTATTAAAGCTTAGTTGATACAACCATTTAGAACAACCAGCATTCCTAGTCCAGTCAGCTACATTACCAGAGACCCCATATTGTTTAACAAAAAGCTGTTCTAAGCAATTGCTACTTGAAATATTTTCATTCTTTTAACAAGCATCCTAATCTCTTACAAACAAGTTTCACAGATATAGGCATGAGTCATAAAAAACACTTACCATGATGCTGTTCCTTCCCACATCCCGCACTTGAAGGGAACAAGAGAAATCCTCACAATCGACTGTCCATTGGTATGTCCAAACTTATTCTTTGCTGTAACTTCTCTGCACAATATCATGGTTGATTTGGAAATTCTGGAGGAAATTCTGGATGAACACCAATCTTAAACAGCTTAGTGGTTACGTCTTCCTTAAGCCATCGATACGTTCCAAGGCTATGGGCTATAGTTGGGCGCTATTCCTTATTCTTCATCTTGCAGATCTCCATGTTTTGCTGCTCAAGATAGCATGCAAGCTGAACATATGATGCTAAACTTAGGCTACTTTCACATGCAGCACTGATAACAGCCATCTTTTCATGTTGCTGTGCCCATTTTGCAATCACTGCTGCATTTTCAAACCCCCAACCCCCCCCCCCCCCCCCCCCCAACACTTGGTTTAATAACCTGACAGGACCATCATAGTAAAATCAGGTCATGTTCACAATTTGGGGGGATCCAAACAAGCACAAAAATATCCAATCTAACAGAATAAAAAACAGCTAAATTTCCAAAAAGAATGGTAACAAAAAGCCACTTACAGAGCTCAAACGGTGAATAGAGCTTCCTCTGCTCTTGACTTTGCGCCGCTCAAGTTCAGGTGGCAAAAAAAGAAGAAGAAGAAGCAAGTTCAGAGAGTAAAAAATAAATCTATAATTAAAAAACAACCCAGATGATAATTAGGTGTTAGAAAAGATAATGTCTCTGTCAAGTGAAAATAAGAACTAGATCAGACTTAGAACTGCATTAACTCAAATCTTATAAAATCTGTCCTTACACTGTCTCATAAAATCTCACGACTTGCTTTTCAACTCAAATCTTATTACTTGCACTGTCAATTATTCCACCATTTGAAACAAAAGAACATGAAATTTTAATGACAATGGGAACAAATAACCAACGGTCTAATCTCAAGATAAAATGCATAAGACACATCCATTAATAGCAGTCATCATAAATAGTTTTGTTGTTGAAGAGAGAGAGAGAGAGAGAGAGAGAGAGAGAGAGAGAGAGAGAGAGAGAGAGAGATGCAGTTCTAATTTGATTAGTATGAAGTTATCTTAAATGGTTTTGTTGCTAGTAATTTTAATTTACCTGTAGATAGATAGATTAGATAGATTAGACAATTTTTATTTTTATTTTTTTATTTTTATTTTTATTTTTTTTTTACAACTGAAAGTAAGAAACATAAATAGATAGATAAAGGTTTTAACAATTTTAACAGAGAGAGATTAACAATAATTAAGAGAGAGAGATAGTTCAACAATTTTGAGAAATTCAAGTATATCAAGATATACCTCTTATATACAATAGACATAAACTAGTGGTAGTCCAGAACTTTCCAAGAAAGAGATTTCCCTTGGTGATGATCTTATTCTGTTGACTATTTTAGTTCTCTTAACCATTCCATATTAGTATAAACATATGAGGTTGTTCCCTACCGCAGCAATTGCCATCATTTCAAATGCTTGAATCCCTGAAGCAAAGCCACCAACAAAACAAGAAAAGAAAAATGAGTTAAAAAGGTTTTTTTTTTTTTTTTTTAATTAAAAAAAAACCATATCATATGTTCATAAATTAAATAAACGCTTAAAAACATAAAACACCCTTTAAAACTCAGGGGAATGCCGAAGTCACTTAGAGGTTCCTGTTGGTCCTTCCAATTCACATTTATTGATATTTGAATGGTTTTGTGGCTGACCCCAATTTTTTGGGGAATGAGGCTCAGATGGTGGTGATGATTTTGAATGTCTTTTTTTTTTTTTTTTAAGGCAGTTTTAATCCTTGCAGATGTGTTGAAGAGAATATCCCAATTCCGTAGGTGTTTCTTATTTGTTGACAGTTTGACAATCTGAGTATTGGTATTGGTAATGTATTGCAAAAAAAAAAAATTGTATGGTGTTCAAATGATAATTTGAACCCTCACTACAACTGACTATTTTCAATATCAACAATGCTTTGAGTACAAACTTCTTGTAATGAGAAAAGAAGTCCAAATCTGAGAATCTGCATCAGTGTAACATAAACTTGAGGAATAACCTAACACTTAAAATGACAGACAGTGTTGGCTTACCTGTGCAAAGTGCTCAAAAATTCTCTACAGCAATGACAAAAAACAAATAGAGATTAGGTGACATCCAAAAGGCATATGAGAAAGCACTGGAACAATCAACAAAATGGCAATGGGTTGCAACTTGCATGGAAAGCATTTGAAAACGACGTGTTTGACTTGGACACTAAGTGCACCCATCTCTAAGGAATTTGAAGTGGGCATCTAGGGTAAGTGAAGAAATGATAATATTATGTGAGACAAAGACCAAAGACCATATTTAATGCCTTTTTCTTCTTGCTATAGGTACACGAGTGTATGATTTAGCCAATTATTAATAGTCAGCCTTTTTCTTTTTCTTTTTCTTTTTTTTCTTTTTTTTTCTTTTTTTTTTTTCTGGTTGGTTCGGTGGTTGTGGGTGGGGGACGTTGAATCAGGCAGGGTTCCCATTTTCCTCCTTTTTCTTCCCAAATAGCAAGTGATATAAGAACATCACTTGCCACCTTTATCTTACTTGCAGCAGAGCACATCCGATCTGCTACAGAAGTTGGAAACTTTTGAATATTATGTCTGTATGAAATAAGCACTTATGGTTTCTTAACGAAGTTGACCTTGACACCCGACAATTTGACAAATTCCAGCCATATCTTCTCACTTGGTGTGCCGAGAGTCCTAAATATCTGCAATCATGTAGAAATCAGATGAACATATTGAGCCAATGTGGCAAAGATTGGGAATGAACAAAAAATTTGATGGACTAGATCAGATTACCTTGTCAAGCTCGTCGAATTCAGTTTTCCCATTGAATAATTGTTCCTTTGCAGTTCAGCCATTCTATAGCCCAATGACCACCTGTCAATAGTTGTTGAATATTTATTTACTCCTAATATAAGTTCAAGTGCCCTGTGAATAAAGGAGTAGAGCAGAACTGCAGTGAGTTGCTAAGAAAGTGCAAATTTCATAGTAAGGACAATTAAAAAGTAAACAAACATGGATACCATTAAATTCTGTGGAATTTCATACTAACTCTGAGTAGGGTGGAATTCAGAAGACGTTACCACATCCGCAAGTAGAAGAAAACATGTAAGAAAGGCATTTTATTTCATCAAATAGGCATATTAAGAACCTGTAGCAAGCATGGGACAAACACCAAGAGCTACTCCTTGACTAGCAACAGAAAAAGGCCCCCACAAAGCCTGCACACGTGTTGACAACACATCATCGCAGAGAGAGTACATCTAAGACACTAAACACAACAATTGAGAAGCTCACATACCATGATACCACCAAGCACAAACCAGATCTTCTAAGAAACAGAGATCCAACATAATATTCCCACAGCCAACCCAAAAAACTCCTACTCAGGACTCCTGTAATAAAATCCCTACTGTTTAGCAGTTCTCAACATTCACCCCAAGCTTCACAACATATTCTACATACAACATGATGTCAATACATAACTGCCTAGCCATTCCACTAGAACCTCTGATCTCTAACCACCTCTAACATACAAATGTATGATCCATTAACAGAAGAATGGAAGAAGGCATTTCACATACTGTCCATGTACATGGAACCACAAAAATAAGAGATTATTGTGAATTCTCTACAACAACCACGAATGCAACAACAACCAAGACTGTAGACTAAGTTTAGCATCATCCAATGTGTCTGAAGCAATGGAAAAACAACATTTACCGAGATATGAAAATCTCCTCTTTGGCAAGTGAAGAAACTCGGCATACTCCAGCTGTCCTTCATCCATCTTGTGCAGCTGTAGAATGAACAACTGACATGTGACAATCCCTACAAGGAAACCACAAGATCCACCGTAGAAAAAAAAGAAGAAAAAAGGTAACCAACATCCTATATTCAAAGTAGACATGTGACAGCTGATCCTGCACACATGACTGGATCTTGCACACCTGGGCTTAGTTGCCCCTTGAACCTTTTTTTTTTTTTTTGAAGAACTGTCTCTTTTCCATTAATGGCAAGGAATGTACAAAGAGATATTTCGGGCAGGCCTCCCCAACAAAAGATGATAGGCCCACCTATCGTGAGAAAAGAACAAAAAAGAAAGAGACAAAAGGGTCTTGAAAGAAGGATCAACTCTCTCTCAAATTCCCCAACCCGACCCTATCCAAAAAATAAGAGGCCCCAGGCAATGTCTGGGAGATCTGCTTCAAGGTTTGGCGTAGCCTCTCTGGAATGGTTGGATGGAATAGTGGGGTGCGGTTTGGCCGTCGAAGCTGCTTCAAGGAAAGAAACCCCTGCATTCCTCTTGGGTGATGGACGGCTGGAAGCAGGGGGACCTTATCCAGGGGGAGGGGTTTGTTGGGGGGACTCTTTTTTCTGGGGTTTGCTATGGCAACCGTGATGACCCTCCCATCAACCCGTTTACCGTTGAGCATTCCCATTGCTGCATAGGCATCCGTCGAGTATTGAAAACGAATAAAGGAGAAACCCCTATGTCTCCGAAGCTTGTCCTCCCATGACGTGAAAATGTCTCCAATTTCTCCAAAATTTCTGAAAATCCTGAGTAGGTCATCCTGGTTGGTATCGTAGGTCAGATTCCGAACAAAGAGGCTGAAACCTCTCTCTCTCTCTCTCTCTCTCTCTCTCTCTCTCTCTCTTCTTGTCTCCTCTCTCTCTCTCTCTCTCTCTCTCTCTCTCCTGGTTGGACTGCACTTTTGGTCCACAACCCCCCCCCCCCCCCAAAAAAAAAAAAAAAAAAAAAAAAAAAACCATGTAGTTTTGCAACAAGTATTTTTGTAATTTAGTTTGACAAAACCCATCAACAAGATTGCTTTCCAACAACCAGATGGTTGGTGTAGTTCCTAGACTCGACAGATTCGTACTCAAGGGTCCAATAAAGTAAAATTCAGCAAATGGAAAGTAAAGCTTGATACACAAACACAAACCAGTAATGCTGCCGTGCTATCATGTACCAGTTTCCGAAGAAGTAAGAAACCATGCCATGTCTTGGAGTTATTTAACATAAACATTCTAGATAAGAGAAACACCATGATCAAATATAGTTTGTATACTAATGCAGTCAGCAAAACAGTACAGTTAGTAAAAACGACACTTACGTGAGGAGCATTGATCATGGAAATCATAAAAGCATTCCAACCACAAAAGTAGATCAGTTGGAAAGCAATCATTCCGCAAGCAATGGGGATGGAAGGAAAATCAATCGCAATCAATAATATATGTTAGAATCCACAAGTCATGCATCATTAGTAATGGACAAACATATGGTGATTTTGAACTAATAAGGTAGCAGAGAGCCAATGCAGGACAAACTTACTTCATGCACAATCTCCATCGTCTCTTCAATTTCTTTTCTATGAGTTGAAATGAGAGCTTCTTCCTCCTACACAAGTGAAGCAAGAATACAGTTCCAAACTCAAAAATACCAACCAGACATTGAGATTGAGTTATTATTAGGAATATGATACCAACTTCAAAGATACGCCTGAGTAGGTATTTTCCTCCAAAGGAAAGCAGGCCAAGTCCACCTAGAGCCTTCGAACTTTTTGTAGCTAGCATCGGCCAAATGCTTTCCTCCACTAGGTTCTGCAAGAAAGGACCAAATAAATTATAACCATATTTGGTTTGAACTGATTGATATATGCACTTGACAAGCTGAAACATGCACTGTATGATCCATTTGAAGCAATAATACATCTTAAACAAATATTTCTTTTATAAAACCATGAACGAATAGACATTTGAAGAATCTTCTTGCATCCCAGTTCCTGCATATCCAAATTTAAT
This sequence comes from Magnolia changhungtana, assembly GCA_030180095.1. NCBI lineage: Eukaryota > Viridiplantae > Streptophyta > Magnoliopsida > Magnoliales > Magnoliaceae > Magnolia > Magnolia changhungtana. The sequence continues at coordinate 1,433,257 of JASAUF010000330.1, read as the reverse complement.
ATCAATTAAGCTAATTGCCATAATTGAGGAATTACAGGATATGTGGCCTCCATCTTTGCATGGTATACATAGGCTTTCAACTCAGACAAGTGGGTACTGTGGATCAGAATCCATACCATTGATCAATTTTACCCATCAGCAATTGGACTATGCCTTAAAAATCCCACTGATAGGGCAATCTTAATCTGCCAATTTGTAGCCTATAGAAGCAGTCAAGAAGAGAAATTGAACAATGGTCCATATTCAACTGAAAAAGATCCAATGTGAGAGATTTTTTGGGCATTCCCCATCCATGGTGAAACTCAACAGCCCAATAAATAGATTGCTGAAATGTGAGATCCACTTGTCTGGCATGGAATTGAAAATAGTTACTTAAAATAAAATGCATGACTAGCCAAATAGGAACAATGATTCAGCAACAATTGCGGCACATGCATCACGAGGATCTTTAAAGTTTGAAACCTGAAAATTTAATCATAAAATAAGGTGTAAAAGAAGAAATCATAGAATAACTGTAGTAGAAGAAATAAGAAGATCAATGCATAAAACAAAACCTTTGTTATCAAAAGTAGGGCATCCAAGCTTAAAATGAATATTTTTATGTAAATATGTCTTACAAATGAACCCATGTGAAGTAAATGTGCCATCCATGTTTATGAAAATGGACCCGAATATCCAACGAGATGAGAATCCCTCTAATGTAAAAGATATATGTTGTATTCAAAATTATATTCTGGAAATAATTTGAGAAGGAAGAATGTATTGAATCATTCAGCAACCATTAATGCACCAGCCTGCAATTGGTTGAAGATGTTTACCAAACTTCCGTCAACCAAGGCCTTTGCATCTTTCAGCACTTCTGCATCTTTCTAATGAACAACCTAGATAAATCAACTACCAGCATCACACAATTAAAGACAACCAAATTAAAGGTAATGACAATCACAATCCAGCAAGCTTTTGACACAATTAGTTCTACCATATAAATAGAGAATCACACTTAAATGCTCTAATGACATCATTGGGCCAATGCTGCCAAAATCAAAGATACATTTGACACTTGTAGAAACAAGTTGCAGCAGGGAGCAATGGCAGTCCAGGACTGGACAGAGAGATTGGAATAGAGCACATTGCAAAAAAGAGTCTTCACCTCAAAATTACATTTCAAAAACCCTGCAAAATGGGGATTTGGAATACACTCAAATCCCAAAACACCATTGGCAGGAAGATATGGTGAATTCCGTCACGTTATTCATAGAAATAAATGAAAAGAAAAACAAATATGGAGCACATCATAAGCTTATGGGATCTTGGGTGGTTTGATCCTCACCGTAATAGTAGGTAGACAAAATAGTGATCCTCTCAGTTGGCTGAAAATGAAAGAACCATCAGTTCCAATGTTTTGAGTGGACAAAAAACTCTAATCAGTTATTTAATTGTTGAAATTATTAACTTGTTAAACATACATGAAGCAATGAAATAATCAAGTACAGAAACAAAATTCCAAACCCAAGATAAACTACAGATAATAATTTCGAATGTACATAGCATATAAACAAGCGCTGCTGGGATCCGCAACAAAGTCCGACAGATCAGGATTCACCTTCATTGTCACGGATCCCCCATACTGAAACTTCAGAATGGGCAATCCTCCTCTCATTGAGAACTTAAAAACATGGATTCGCATCCAGGTGCTTCTGGCATCAATCACGATCCCATACCCTTTCTTTCCGGAGCCTCTTGTGACGGTCGAAAGATAGAAGAATACGGCAAGGATGATGACGACAACCACAACGAAGATCCAACGGTTTCCATGGCCGGGCTTGGGATTTGAGAAGATGAGCCAATGGGAGGAGATGGCGCTTCTAGGGTTTTGGTGAATCCATGGAGCAGCAAAAGGTTGAACTGCAGCAGAGAATAGAGGAGATGGAGAGAGAGCGCTAGGGTTTTGAGAGAGAGATCGAGAGAGAGAGAGAGAGAGAGAGAGAGAGAGAGAGAGAGAGGCAGAGGCAGAGACAGATCGAGAGAGAGACTCGGGGGCGGCAAGGGCCGGAGTGAAAATTGTAGATAGGGTTTATTTATTTATTTATTTGGTCCTTATAGGCCCCTTTGCAAGCGGCCGTTAAAATTGGCTACGGGCAAAGGGTAGCCCCATGCGTCGACTAAGCTCTTCTTGTAGTGGCCCCAAAATGCAATTCTGCAACAGATGCATGTTACTCGCTGAACTTCTTTCTTATTGTTCCAGTGATTGGTGATGAACTAATATGATGGAATTTAGAGCCCTTTGTATAGTTGATGGTGTCTGCAAAGGTTTTAGCAAAAGTTTGGGACAGCTTAGGGAGGCGATGGGTTTTCTTATTTCTAGCTATCAGAAAGGATCTTGTAAGGGATATGGATATTGGGAAGGGCTGTTGATAATAGTGATTTAAGCATCGACGATATTGGCTGATATATCCCACGATACATCTTGTATCCCACCTGTGTGATATGAAACACACAAGTAGTAGGATATATCCCACATGTTCAATCAGGTGAGCATTTTCGATTTTAGATCCTTTTCTATAAATATAAATGTCAAATTGCTACAAATCCATGATTTTTCATGTTTTGCACAAAAAATAATGGATTGAGAGCTTCAATTTTGAGATTTGTAGGAGACAGGCCGAGCTATGAAAGATTGGAAGAAAAAAAAAATCAAAATCTCCCAATTTCTCGCAAATCGGTTGCAATCTATGTCCAAACATAAAATCAAACATGTGTGTAACCTGATCTAGTGATTCTTCTTTTGCTTTTAAATATATTGCTTATGTTTCCACACGTCTTCTTACATTTATAAATTACATGAATATACGTAGTATTCGAAATATTGGTATCACATTACGTATCGTACCCTTGAAATACGGATTCGTATCGGTTATCGCATGAGATATATTGATATTGTTGGAAACATAGGGAAACATTGGGAAATAGGTCAAATTTTTCAATGAACTTTAGTGATTATTAAAAAAGACATCAATACACACTTATAAATCAAAACATTACGAGAAAAAAAAAGAAGTGCACATAATAGGTTTTCTTTGTATGAGGTCCTAATTTATGTGTTATCTAACTGAATTGATGTAAGTATATTCAAAGCCTATTCATATAATTTATAAGTGTAAGAAGATGCGTGGAAATGCAAGCAATACATTCAAAAACAAAAAAAGAATCACTAGATCAGGTTACATACATGTTTGATTTTATGTTTGGACACAAAGATTGTAACCGATTTACGAGAAATTGAGAAATTTTGATTTTTTTTTCAATTTTCTACAACTTCCCCCATCTCCAAATCTCAAAATCGAAGCTCCCGAAAAATCATGGATTTATAACAATTTGACACTGATTTAACATGATTTACAGACGGAGAAAAAAAAGGGATTGAAAACTGAAAATGCTCACCGGATCGAACATGTGGGATATATCCCACTACTTGTGTGTTTCGTATCGCACAGGTGGGATACAAGATATATCATGGGATATATTGACTGATATCGTTGATACTTGAAACACTGAATATACTTACATTAATTCAGTTAAACAACGCATAAATTAAGACCCTAAAAACCTATTATGTGTACTTATTTTTTTGTAATGTTTTGATTTATAAGTATGTATTGATGTCTTTTTTAACAATCACTGAAATTTCATTGAGAAATTCAACCAATTTTCCAATGTTTCTCCATATTTCTAACAACAGTGCTATATTACGTGATACAACCAATATATTCCATGCGATAACCAATACGTATCTATATCCCAAAGGTGCGATATGTAACATGATACTAATATTTCAAACACTGGTTGATAATGAGGTCATTTACTTGGCCTCCATGGTGGCCTTTGAAGGGATTGTCCTAAAGCTTGACTCACCATCATCTAAGCCTTATCCCAACTAATTGGGGTCAGCTACATGAATCCTTTTCTGCATTCCCACTCTATCAAGGGCCATAACTTGAGTTAGACCATAGGTCGTCAAGTCTTTTCTTACAATCTCAATCCATGTCATTTTTCTACTACCTCCATCCACGTCCATTTTCTCAAACTAGTGGGTGGCAGATGATAGAAATAGAATGATCAAGAATTGTTCTAATTGGTAGGATGTGAGCATTAGCTGGACATTGAATGCCACAAAAACCTAACAGATCAAGCTTCAAAGGCACTTGTTTAATTGCAAAAGGTTTTGATAAGGATATGTGGTTGTTGGTTCATGGAACACTGCCAGATCTTTATAGTTATATCCTTCTGCAAGATTTTCTTAGCTAGATACATGAAGAAAGATTCTCATGGCTGACTGGACTTCTTACTGTATCTCCCCCACCAAAGCAGTACATGAATTTTGGGTACACAGCGTATGTTTCAACATTGAGGTCTTGCTCAAATTTGATTCACAAATAAATTGTTGTGTCATTGCTCCTCATGACAAGTACGAATGCATTTCTCCTTGTTCAATGGACAAAGATGGGTGCTACTTTTGTCATTGTTGACTTATCGCAGCGTTAGGACTCCTTGGAGCTGACAACAATTTAGAAGATCATTTTAGACTTTCTTTCTTCAGCACTACATCTATGGTGTGGGAAAAAATTCATGGATTTTTTGCTGGACTTCCAAAGCAGTTTCTAGCGAACTGTATTGAATGCAGGGTAAGCAAAAGAGAACCAACTCTCGTGATCCACAAGGGACTACTTGTTTCAACTTTTGTAGCAATGGCTTGGACAAGGTTACCTTGCTTGGCAAAGTGCATTCCAAATAAAAACATAGCCCAATGGATGAAAAGTTACAATCAAACCAAAACTTATTATAAATAGTAAAAACGGAAATAAATAGGGAAATCGACCATCGATATGATGAAATGTCTCAAATTCTGTGTGGGCAACCCGGCTAAGCCAGGTTGGTTGGATATAGTAGCTCATCTTATCCCAAAATCATATATGGTACGTCAAGTAACTCATTCCGGTTTGTGAGATATGCCTGTTTTAAGGTTCTGATGGTCTTGATGACTTCTTCCTCCAATCGGGCCTTCTCTGATCCATCTTGGACATGAAAGATTCCACGACTAGCTCTACATCAGTCCCCCACTTCAAAAAAACTCGTCCTCGAGTTCTCGTGCTGCTTCGGTTCTTAATACTCGGTCTAGTGCGCCATAACGATACCCGGATCAAAAGTTATGATCAATTTACGGTCCACCTTCTTTTGGTCCAACCATGCTAGGAATGTATCTGTGATACGTTTTACATCAGACCCCTCTACTTGGAAAAAGCATCCTCGAGTTGCTCAAGGGACTTAGCTCATGATTCTAAGATATCTTCTGATGCCGATGTTTATTAGTCATTTTCTTGTACTTGGTATTAGGTTCTTGAATTGAAAGAATACATGTAATCATGCTCTCTTTGACTTGACTCTTGCTCTCCTTGACTTGACTAGTGCGGATCAGTTCTTTTACTTGTGCTTGCATGATCTGACATTCTTTCTGACTCACCTGACGGTGAGGATGGTTGGGCAAGCTAGCCTTAGGGACAAGGCTTATGTGATGTTGGATGTCCCTCATGGGGGGGCAATCCATTAAGTAAATCTTCGAGCCAGACTTCTTTAAATTCATTCAGGAATGACCTTAAATTTAGAGGAATATTTAAGGGCTTTGATTCCTTACCCTTTACCATTATGGCATATACCTCGCCGGTTTCTTTTGATTCTTCCATAAAATCTCGAATGGTCATGAGGGAACTCTTATCCACTAGAAGCTTCATGGTGGTTCTATAATGTCATAGGGGCAAGGATTATCTTCATGGTGGTTCTATGATGAAGACGTAAACATTGTCTGTCTCAGTGGGTCGCATCATGGTCCGACTGCCATGGTCGATCAAGTAACATATGGCATACTTCCATGTCAACCACATCACAAAGTAGTTCATCCCTATAAGTTTTGTCAAATGAAAATGAGACAATGCATTGTTCAGTTACCTTACTCTCATTCATCTTTTTAATCTAGCCAATTGAGTACATGGAAGGATGTTTTATCATTGGTAGCTGCAACTTGTCTACCATTACTTTTGATACGATGTTCTTGTTACTGCCACCGTCTATGATTACATCACAAACCTTCTTGTTGACAGTGCACCGCGTACGGAATATATTGTGTCATTGTGGATGTAATTCCTTCCGTAAGGTATACAGTAATCGCCTCACAAATAGAGATTCGCCACGATCCTCGCTCGCCCATTCATCGCCATCTGCTCCATCCTCAGTGGCTTGCTCACGTTCATCAAAGCCTGGGTCTTCTTCTATAGCGTCATCTTCAGTGCCCCTTTGTTAATGGTCAAGTGGGTTACTGGGCGTTGAGGCCTAGATGGGCCACTCCCATTGGTTGTAGAAGGTTGAGGATGTCCTCCTACTAGTTCTTTTTCTTGTGTTAGTACTAAATCCTGCGTGAGACCCATAATGGGGGGCCGAGTTGAAGGGTAAGGCTGAATATGAACTCTTGCAAGCCGTGTTTCTGCCCTACCTTCCAACTGAACTACTTCATCTACGGTCCCGACTGGGTGCATCTAAACTTGGTCCTGAATCGCCGATCATAACTTGCATATAAATCGTGTTACCTTCTGTGATTCGGTTTCTAACAGATCATTACGTGTTGCCAACCGCTAAAATTTTTTGGTTTAATCTGTGATGGTTCGATTCCCCTGTTGGCAATTTTGATATTATTGGAACAATACATGCTCGTAATCATTAGGGAGGAATCGTGATTGAAGAAGGCGTCTCATTCGTGGTCATAATGAGATGGGCGCCTTGTTTTGTCGGGCACGTTAGAGTTGTAATTGCTCCCACCATGCAGAAGCACCAGATTTTATAATTTAAACACTACTAATTTCACCTTTTTATACTCTGACACGTCCATGTAATCAAAATATCTTTCTACTTCGACCAGCCAATTGAGGAAATCTTCTATACATAATAAACCATTAAAATTAAGAAGTTCGGCTTTACTACGATAGTCTCTTTCAGCACGATCTAGACGATCCCCCCATGGATTAGTCGTCGAGCAAATCCTTCATCAAAGCCCTCGTCACTAGAGCTCGAATTATCTGGTGTAACCCTACGATTCACCACTGATAGTGCTTTACAGAAATCAGGGTTATGTCGTACAATAACTATGGGCGGTTGCGCATCGCCTTGGGCTCAGGGCGGAATCAGCACATCCGCATGACGGTTGAGAGTTGTCTGCAGCCCTTGCATGGTCAACTGACTTTTTCAATGGAAAGCTTCTATTCTTTCTGAAAGATAACGAATCCTTAGATCACCATCTACGGGATTTTGTTTTATACCTTTGTTGTTTGCCATCGGCCCGAGGAGAGTCCTTGCTCTGATACCAATTGACGCAAGGGTGAACATGATGAGGTCGATCACTGTCTTCTTTAAAGATAACTACTTCGAATCCACGAAGCTTCTCTGGACTCCTCACAGATACTTCTCGAATCGACAAGGAAAAAGCAAAAAAATAAAAATAATATTCATGAAAATTTGTAAATTGATTGATTGATATAAAAGAGTCTACAACCCTTTAAATTGGGATACCAAGCCTTGAAAGAAGTTTACGAATTAAACTATAACTAAAACTCCCTAAAATTTGTAACTTACTATAAATAGTAAATTTACTATTTATAGTGTCCTATGTGGCTTAACCACGTTATTCTCCTAATTTTTCTAAACACTTTTCATGTTGGACACAACTCCCAAAGCCCAATAGTTGAAAAGTTACAATCAAACCAAAACTTACTACAAATAGTAAAAATGGAAATAAATAGAAAAATCGACCGACGATCTGATGGAATCTCGTAAATCCAGTGTGGACAACCTGGCTTTGACTGGTTGGTTGGATAAAGTGGCTCGTCACCCCAAAATCATATATGGTACGTCGAGTAATTCATTTCGGTTTGCAAGATGTGCATGTTTTTAGGTTCTATCATGTCTTGATGACTTCTGCCTCCGATCTGGCCTTCTCTGATCCATCTTGGACATGAAAGTGTCCGCAACCCGTTCTACATCACCCAGTCAGTCAGTTTGTGACCTGGCCAAGTGAACTCTCTTGAGTCCCGGGGTGGCAAACTATGGCTTGGGCATTCCAAGGCTTGACACAAGCCTGGCCCATTTACACTCCTAGGAATCATGTCTCCAAGGAGGTTGAGAAGGTAATTTGTGTTCTTTCTAATGGCAAGACCAGAGATTGGTGGATAAGGTATAGGTAGAGATTGTTGAATGGGGATTTGAGAATGGACTAGGATGAGTAGGATCCATGAACATTGGATTTAAGGATGGATTGTCAAGTAAGGAACATAAAGGTAACTTTGAAAACAAAATTAAAATAATACAGAAAATGGGCTTAATCAGTCTACGATTCAGCTGGAAATTGGGTAGAATCCCTGTGGTGATGATCTATTATTATGTGGTTTAGTAGTCTTGGATTGCAAGGTCCATTTGAAACCCATCCCACTGATTGGCATAGGACCATCATCCTTGCATGGATTTTTTAAAGCACTACATGATGGAATCCAGGATCAGTCAAATCCATTAAAAAAATTAATGAAGAAGAAATTCTTCTTGAACTTCGCGGTTGGAATTAGTCACCACCACAAAAATGATCAAAGCCGTCGATGAACAATTACGCTGACGGTTTGTAGCCGTCGGTGTTACCTCCTTTTTTTGTTGTAAAGGATAGTGATGCCACCACTACTTTGTGCATCTCACGAGCCTAGGCAGATCAATATCATCCACCCATTAGTTTGGGCATTATAAATCTTTAATCACGGCCTAGTTTCAAAGTGTCACAGGTAGGGGTGTACACAAGTTAATCCGAGTCGAACTGGGCTCAACCCGGCCCAGCCTGGTCACCAGCCACACCCAGCCCGAACCGGTCATCGGGCCAACATGTCCAGCCTGAACCCAGCCCGGCCCGGTCACTGGGCCAACATGTCCAGCCCGAACCCGGCCCGGTCAGCAATTGGGCGTGTTCGGGCCAGTTTCGAATCTTACAGCAAGTTCATGAGAAGGGATTTGGCAGGTAATCCGCGTCCCATTACAAGGCCCTCGATCAACGGTTTAGATAGTTGAACTATAGACTCCATAAAAAATCTAACTAGTCAGGACATTATAATTCCTTTTTATATTTTGTATGAATCTAAGCCGTTCAAGTTATACATCTGTGAGGTGGATGAGTTACTATCATTTCAAAGATGGGCGGTGAACTGTCCCAGAAGGGTAAAGGGGAAGGGGACGGTTAGGATTTTGAATATACACACACACACACACACACACACACACACATATATACACTCACACATGCCCGCGCGTGCGCACACACACCGCTTGACCGAGTCGGGTTGGGTTGGGCCAGGTCGAGTCGGGTTTCGGGCTGGGGCGGGCCGAACTGGGACCTATCCGAACTCAGCCCGAACTCAGTTTCGAGCTGAAGAAAATGGCCCGTCGCGACCCGAACTCAGTTTCGGGTCGGGTTGAGTCGAGCGAGCTAACCGGGCTAGCCCAGTTCGTGTACAGCCCTAGTCACAGGCCATGTTTGATGTAAAGGCCTCACAAGCCGTTTTATAACCCTACATCCAAGGCCTTGGCTGACAACTTATTCCTTTGATTCGATATTCAATCAAAATAAGGTGTTTATCATCTCTAAGGATTGCAATAACGTAGATGCAAAGTTTGGAGGTTAAAATCAATGCAAAGTTTGGAGGTTAAAATCAGTGAAAATGGAGTTGCATGGAGCTATCTCGAATTGATTCACCCATACAACCCGAGTCAACAAGGGTTTGGTTGATTTATGGTGTCAACTCAAAGTAGGTCCAACTTGGACAACTACACAATGCTCAGAATTGATTGAATGAGAGGTATGACAAAAGGCAGCATTTACTCTTTTGAACGTTGGAGGATTTTATTTGAAACAGAAAATGTTCCATACTAACAGATTCTGCAGGTCCATCCATAGGTTTGATCTTGTAGCTAGGGGTAGCAATGGGTCTGGGTTCAGGTCAAGTCAGGATTTGCTTCAGCCTCACCATTTGCACTGGACAAAAGCTCAGTTACTGAATACATACATTATGTGGATGAATCTGTGCTTATCGTCAATTAATTTGTTTAGATTTTAGGTTGGGTGATCAGGTGGGTCATTTGGCCAGCCTATTGTTAGGCTATATAGGCAGGTTGGGTTGGTAAGGGTAAACCTGAGCCCAACACGTAATTAAATGGGCTCTAAAGTATGAAGTGTAACCCACTAACATTTTGGTTGGCTTAAACCTGCCTTAGAAGTGGATCAGTTCAGTTGATCCCTGCTCTGACTTGACCCATTGCCACACCACCAGTAGCACTTACTAATGATGCCTAGTTTGAACAAACTTAAAGGTTTATTATTATTATTATTATTATTTATATAAGTTGTGGGAAAGAAATAAAAACTATAGAACTATGGAAAGGATTTTCCCATTAATTAGATCTTTTATGTTATTTGGATAGCAAAGGAGATAGTGAATTCCGTTCTGTTTTCAGACCAAAATTAGGTGAAGAATATTTCTTCAAAAATAGCAGAAAACAGGAAGTCGGGAGTGCATACTGCAGAAGTGTATTTAGGAGTGCTTCTCAGTATTACATGCCTAAAGCACATGTTTCTCCAGATCAGGAGAGGAAGAAGACAGATTCGCTGCACCTTCTTGCTAACCGGTTCAACTATTGATTGGGGTGCAAATATCGCCTTAAAGATAGTGTTCTTTTAAAGACCCTTGAACAATAATTTCAAGAATTTTGGAGATAATTTTTGCTGGACTCCGGCATATAAGATTCTCCAAGGCACGCAAGCTTCTGCGTCACTTCTTTCATGGTCGGTCTCTCTTCTCCTTTCAAACTCAAGCATCTTCTAGCAATCTCTGCAATAGCTAGCAAATCCGCCATTTTCGCCTCTTTCACAATTGCTTGATCTAGAAGCTCATGCAAATTTCCTCCCTCCACATAAGACAGGAAATGCATTACCAGGCTACTATAGTCTCGTGTCTGTTCGTGTTGGACAGGCTTCCTTCCTGACAAAAGCTCGAGCAGAACCACACCAAAGCTATACACGTCACTCTTCTCTGTTAATTTTCCAGTTTTGAAGTATTCAGGATCCAAGTATCCTATAGTCCCTTTAACCGTTGTCGACACCCGGATTTTATCTATTGGAATAAGCCTAGAGACTCCGAAATCAGCGAGCTTGGCCGTGAAGTTCTCGTCTAATAGTATGTTGGATGACTTGACGTCTCTGTGGAAAATGGGCATTGAAACACAACTGTGCAGGTAAGACAGAGCGTCTGCAATTTCAAGGGCTATCTGAAGGCGGTCGGTCCATGATAACTGAATTGTAAGGTTGGGATCATGATGGAGTTTCTGGTATAAAGTACCACCGGAGATGAATTCATAGATGAGTAATGGAACTTGGGTCTCTAAACAACATCCCAAGAGCTTGACAATGTTCTTATGATTGATTTGGCTAAGGATGACGACCTCGTTTATGAACTGATCAACTTGTCCATGGGCTACATCTTCTGGTTTTTTGACGGCAATGATTGATCCATCTTCTGGTTTTTTGACGGCAATGATTGATCCATCTTCTTGGGTTCCCATGTAGACAGTGCCTTGGCCGCCACTCCCTAGAATTCTGCTGCTATCATAGCTGCTGGTGGCCTTCTTGAGCTCAAGGGCAGAAAAGATTTTGATATGTTTGATAGCTGTACCTTTGGTAGGAGAGAAATATTGTTGTAGCAGGAGGCCTCCATTCTGACGGAAGTACTTGGCGTTGAGATTTCTAAGTTGTCTCTTCTTTTCAGCCGAATAGAGAAAATACATACATGGTGTCAGCAGCACAGCGCTCATGACAGTAACTGTGGTGAACAGGAAAACAGAATTAGAACATTTTACATTTTGTTCTGCATATTCTGCTTGCTGTTTCGCTAGTGAAATAATGGAAGATGTTTTCTGACCTACAACAATTTCAACCGTTGGAAAGTGGTTGTGGCAGCCGATTCTGGATGTAAAACCGTTACCCCAAGTCCCTGCTGGGCAGCGGCAGAAGTACCCAGGAACTCTGTTCTCGCAAGTAGCTCCTGGAACACATACACTGGAAGGGGGGTTGCACTCATCAAAATCTGCGTATGGAAGCCAAATAAAAAATACTCAATTAGCAAAATGTTTGCAACGAATACTCGACAAACATGTATATATCTATTTAGGCCAATCAGCTGTTCAGAGGCTATGAATCACCTTGGCATCCTTGCGTGCCATTGAGATAAGGGTTCCCTCGATACCCATCAGCACATCTGCAGAGATAACCAGAACTTGTAATGCTGTCAACACAGGAGCTGTTCTCCCCACATATACAGGAATTCAATTTTTTAACTTGGCTACAATTCTCTTTTCCAATGGCCCACTCGAGCTTCATATGGATGTCCCTGTTGAAGTCCGAAAGATCTGACGTTGTGAAATTGTAGCTTCCATCTTCGACAACAAACCCGTGACTAAAAGGGCTAAATATAGTCAAATTCATGTGGTCAATTATAGTTCTGATGGATATTAGGAGCAACTTACTGATGTAAGGAACATCAATTTGGCAGCAGCCATGCCCATTGCAAGAACCGTTAACCACCATCTCCCTCTCAAGGCACGTCGAGGTACACAAGTTGGATGTAATCAGAGTGTCTGAGATGGATCCCAATGCATTGCATCCCACAACGATGAACTTATTCGAGTTGACAGGGAATGTGTAAGGGCTCTCTACGGGCAGATTGATCCGAACTCTGCTGAAATTATTTTTAGAGTCAGGGAAGCATTCTGCTACCAAGGGGGTGGAGTTGATGCGCACTTCTCCCGGCAAGATCTCGAGTAGTTGAAGGTTGGATCGCCCTAAAAAGAGAATGCTTTTGGTACAGTTGACTTCGAAGCCAAGGAGGAAACATCCTTCTCCGATTCCGAACGGGTAACTGATTTCAACGTTGCCGCATTTTTCTAGGCAACGGAGATTTGGAGTGCTAAGATTGCTTGTTACAAAGATGGAAAAGTAGCAAGTGATTGCAAACAATGAGGAAAGGAAGATTGTGGAGAATGCCATGATTGAGGAGGTTTGTTCTGTTTTTTGTTTGGTTTTTAAAATCGGTGATGAGATGCACATAGGCTCATGTCGATTAAAACAAGGTTCCAACTTCCAAGAAACTCATTGTTAAACAATTTGCATGAGACGACAAGGTCAGGTTTAACATTGGAATTAAAGGACGCGGTTTGGCTGGTGACGCAACACCAGCGACTTGGCTGGACGCCGACTGGGTACTACTCCCTTGCTAGTAACGACGGGCTCTCATGGGTCACCGTAATGTTTGGGTTTTATCCAGAGCCTGTCGATTTTGCCATTCAAGACAAAATATGAGGTAGATCGAAGGCTAAGTGGGCCACGTTATAAGGAAACAGTGGGGATGATGACACCTACTGTTGAAACCTTCCTAGGGCTCACAGTGATGGTTAATTTCAATCGGACTTGGTCATAAGGTCGCATGGACGTGGATGAAGGGAAAACACAAACACCAGCGACTTGATTGGATACTACTCCTACATTGCTAGTAGAGGACAGGCTTTGAAGGCTCACCGTAATGTTTGGGTTTTATCCACACAATCAATCGATTTTGGCATATCATTTTAGTATGCAAGATTTAAGAAAAATGAGGTAAATCCAAGGCTAAAGTGAACCACATCACAAGGAACAACGTGTATGATGACACCATATATAGTTGAAACCTTCTTAGGAACCACCATAATGGTTAATTTCAATCCAACTTGTTAATAAGTTTGCATAGCTTGACACTAAACTTTTGGGAGCCACCAAAAAGTTTTCCATGGTAAGTGTTTCAATTCAAGCGTGTGGATCACTTGAATCATGGATTTGCCTATTTTTTAGCTTGTATCCTAAAATGATATCGGAAAATGGATTGATGGTGTGGATAAAATATGCATATCACGGTGGCCCATTGAAGCTCCCCTGAGATCCTTGGGGGTTGTAGTATTCCAGCTAGCTGGTGTCAACGTTCTTTGGGCCCTACCATGATGTAAGTGTTTTATTGAGGTCATATATCCATTTCTAAAACTCATTTTAGGGCATGAGACAAAAAAAAATAAAAATGAGGCAGATTAATGCAGGGGCATTTTCACACTGGGCTCGAGTGGGGTCGCTTGTGGGATGCAGGGGCACACTCGGGGTGGGTGCGGCCCATGGAGGAGGTCTCGTGTTCGAGACTCCTCACCAGGGGTGATTAATGCGCATTTCACACCGGGCTCGAGTGGGGTAGCCCGTGAGATGCGGGGACACACTCGGGGTGGACGGGCCATGTGATTTGGGGCCCACGAAGGGAGTTCGGCCGAGGTCCTAAAACCCATGAGATGTGGGGCCTGGGCTATAAGATAAAGGGATTAATTTGCCATACTCTAACAGTTCGAGCTTTTAGAGCAAGTGGTTAATTGTCCTGCATCAAATTGGTATCAGAGCGGGAGGTCTAAGGTTCGAGACTCCTCACCAGGGGTGATTAATGCAGGGGCATTTTCACACTGGGCTCGAGTGGGGTCGCTTGTGGGATGCAGGGGCACACTCGGGGTGGGTGCGGCCCATGGAGGAGGTCTCGTGTTCGAGACTCCTCACCAGGGGTGATTAATGCGCATTTCACACCGGGCTCGAGTGGGGTAGCCCGTGGGATGCGGGGACACACTCGGGGTGGACGGCCCATGTGATTTGGGGCCCACGAAGGGGGTTCGGCCGAGGTCCTAAAACCCATGAGATGTGGGGCCTGGGCTATAAGATAAAGGGATTAATTTGCCATACTCTAACAGTTCGAGCTTTTAGAGCAAGTGGTTAATTGTCCTGCGTCACAAATCTAAAGCTCAAGTAGACTATACCACAGGAAACACTGGGGATAGTACAGTTACCATTGAAACCTTTTACCATAACCTGCTCATAAAGTTAACATAACAGATTGCTCAAAAACTTCAGTGTCCCACAGGAAGTTGTCAAGGGTAAGAGATCAATAAGTTTTCAAGGGTAAGAGATCAATCTCAACTATTTCCTGTGGTGTGGTCCACTTGAACTTCGTATCTGCCTCAGTTTTGGGATCATGGATAAAACACATATCACAGTGGGCCAACAGAGCTTTGACACTAGCTAGCTGGCTAGTGCTGGGGTCGATAGCCAAACTGTGTCCGAATTCAACATTTCCTGGTCATACGGGCCATTGTAGCCTCAAATCCAACGCCGGTGGTCAACACTTGTCATTTGGGCCTTCATGGCTCCAATTCACGGCTCCTCTCTCTCTCTCTCTCTCTCTCTCTCAACCATCCATTTGCAGGCAATTGATGGGGTGGATAGTATCATATGATTGGTGCTACTCAGTGTAGCTAATCTAATGAACAGTTAGGACCAGGTTGGCCCGCGTTAATGTTTATTTGCCATCAAACATGTTGATAAGGTCACACGGCCTATCTCCATGAATGGAAATCACAACTATCAGCTTGATCTTAAACTTTTGTGGCCCCCAATAAGTTTTCTCATGGTGGCCATTTAATCACAATTATTTCCCAAGATGTTGTCACCTAATTTTTTAAACTGCCTCATTTAGGACCCAACCCCTGAAATGAGCTAGCAAAATGGATGGACGGGGCAGAGATACAACACATGCATCAAAATGAGCTCTACAGTTTAACTCAATGTTATTCCGACCTGACCAAACCTGCTCACAAAGGATGTAGCAGAGAGAAAGTACTGAAGTCACAGTGGCAGCTTTCCACAACAATTACCGTCTAGTTACTAATACGGTTGCGGAAGCTCGTGCGATGGTAGATGGCCTGAAGATTTGTAAAGACATGGGGCTCTCCAACATTGATGTCAAATCAGACTCCCTAGTTATTCATGAGGCAGCTTCCAACCCTCTCTTCAGGTAGCTGGAACATCTACTTGCAGATTGGGACATTTGTCTGGAAGATTCTAAATAACGCTGTTCCAGTTGACACTAACGTTAAAAGGAAAGGGGTGCATATGGCCTCCTCTTGCGTCTGCTGCGCCCAGTGGGACCACAAGGAGGAATCCATGGATCATCTATTCATCTCAGGGGAGCTGGCCTCAGCGGTTTGGGCCCATTTCTCCCCCATTCTCTCGGTGGACCTCATGCCAAACCAACCAACGTCGACAAGAGCCTTCCAATGGTGGGCGGTTGCTTCCAACAGCTCACTTCTAGGGGTCCTTAGAGGGCTAATCCCTCCCCTCATCCTGTGGGAAATCTGGAGGTGCAGAAACTCCATTCGATTTGAGGGTGTCCAATCCAGCGCCTCGGATGCCATTCACCACATTAGGACTTGGTTGATTAAGCTGGCATCAGCCTTTCCGCTTCCCCGGTGCCGAATTCAGGCAGACAGAGAAGCCCAGGCTGACCTCCATATCCCTCAGGGTGCTAGGCCTCTTCATTCGTTCTCTTTTGTGAAATAGAACCAGCCTATTCCGGGTCGCTTTAAGCTCAATGTCGATGGCTCGTCTAGAGGTAATCCAGGCCCATCGGGTTCTAGCGGTGTTTGTCGAGACGACAGGGGGGAATTCAAGTTCGCCTTCGCTAAGGGCTATGGTCAAGGATCCAACTTCCTGGCGGAGGTGAAGGCGGTCGTCGACGGTATTTTAATTTCTTTTGTCAGAGGGCTTACTTTCATTGATGTGGAAAGCGACTCCATTGCTGTTGTCGAGTTGCTCTCCAGCCCAGGTGACATGCCTTGGAGGCTATTTTATTTGAAAAGGAAGTTTGAGTCTTTTCGGGCCTTGGGATAGCTGTCCATTAAGCATGCTCCTCGTGAAGCTAACAGGGTTGCCGACAGCTTGGTCCGCTGAGGTAGCGCTAACCAGCGATCCGAGATTTTCGGGCACCCCTCTCAGATCCCCTTCCTAACGAGGGGTGAGCTGGTCCTAGACAAGTCTGACTTGGGTGGTGTGAGAATTGTTCCCTCCCCAAGTATAGGGTTGTGATGTAGTAATAAACTCGGTGAGACCGAGGTCGAATCCACAGGGACTGAAACCTATACATAATCTGAAACTAACTAGAACTAGAACTAGAATGAGATGAAATCTAAATCGAGTGTAAATTGAGGAATAATGATGAAATAATTATCTAAAATCTAAAGAATTAAGATGTAAGAAACTAGGGATTCAGAGGATCCACTTGTAGAGATCAGGGAAAATATTATGTCTGCTTCAAGAACTCAACTGGATTTAGAGTCTCATCTTCATCCAGTTAGAGAGTATAATCATGAAAATCAAACTGAACTTACTTTGATTTAGTTTTAAAGAGATGAAAGGTATATGAATTAGAATAGATTCCATCACCAAACCATGCCCAAGAGACAAAGTAAACAATAGAATTAAACTAATTACCAACCAATCAACAATGCATGAAGGTTAGGAAGGGTACTGACGTCCAACCATGCCCAGGAGACGATGGTGAACAAGAGGGCTTCCTGAAATCATAAACATAAAAAGGGAAGGAACGTGCTCAAAGCTATCGCAGACCCATTGTAATTTTAGTCACAACAGACCGTTAAAAATTAAAAACATTCCCTTAATTAAACTAAAATCAACATCAATTCAATCTAAACAAAAAGCACAAGTAAAAAGGTCTCCCATCACGCTACAAGCTTCACCTCTTAGCCCTAGCTAAGAGGTTTAGCCAGACATGATTTGGCTTAATCTCTCAAATAATAATAAAGAAAAAAATAGTAAATAAATAAAACTAAAAATAAACTCTCTAGCTATGCTCCCTGTCCACGCTCCCCTGGAAAATTGAACGCCTTCTCTCTCTCACCTCTTTTCTCTTTATAGAAGACAGAGGTCGGTGTGCGAAAGTCAGGCCCTGCGCAGAGTCTTCCGCACTGCGTATCTGGCTGGAGAAGAGTCGGTTTAGAGAACCGACTCCCAGTTACGCAGCAGAGCAAAAGACCTCCATTTGAAACGGAATTTTCTACAACAAAAGCTTGATCCAAGACGTTCAGTCGTCTTGGCTTTAATCAGTCCCGCCATGGACAGTATTTGGACGGTCCAGATAGAAAATTCGATCCTCCCCCTGATTGCAGAACGGCCCGGATTGGCCGGGCGTGCACAGACTGCGTAAACAGAGTCCAAATTGATCTGCGCTAGACTCTTTGTGGGGCTCCTTATCGAGGTCAGAGGTGAAATCCAATCTGTCCATTAGATTCCACTCACAAAACCGTTCGGAACTGGTCATCTCTAGATTAGATTTGGTGTGGCCCACAGTGTTTTTAACCTACCGTCCAATCCCCGTTGGATCCTTCAATTATACGAAATGAGTGTGGAAATTTGTATAAAGATAGGTACACGGTCGGTTTGACTCCCTGAAACGAATGGACGGTCCAGATTACTATTACCGTGACTGTAAGTGGGCCACACGACCTCCCAGCGGTCGGCCTGCGAAGAGAGGAGAGAGATTCTCTCTTGCTTTGGAAAGTCGGGTCAAACCGACTTTGACTGGTCTTCCGGTCTAGTGCACGTCCTGTGCTAGTGTACTCCATGTATACGCAGCATAGCGTGGGGTCTATCGTGATGATCCTGAAAAATCTGCTCCGTCCATCCTTTCCATTATATCATTTTATGCGTTGAATCCAAAATAGAGGCGAATCCAGAGAGCAGGTAGGCCCCACTTAAGGAATTACGGGGCTGATCTGTCTGTTGGGCCGCTATAGAGGGATCCACTGGTTGAAATTCAACGTGTATAGTTAATTTGGAGTCTTCAGGCCATAAATAAAGTTTGAAGCCGATCAGATGGTGGAAACCCTGTGATCTTGCATTCTGGCTGACTTTCAGGCCTCTTTAACGTGAACGGCTTAATTTTCTTGAATTTCGGGCGTGTAAATTCATCGTTCTTGGTCCCCTAGAGTCTGTCCCTTGCCTTTGGTGACATCAGAGCATTAAATCCACACTATTGGCATCCTTTTCAGTTACATGATCGTAAATTCATCTTGCATAACAAATACGATTAAAATAGACCGTTAAATAGTATCATGTTTGTAAATTCAGGCAATAATTGAGGTCTGATATACAATATTTGGCCCTCAACAAGAATCTCCTAAAAGCCTTCTCTAGTTCTTTTTCTTCTTTTCTGTGGTTTTGGTTCTTTTCTTACGATAGGTTGGCTAGCGTTGTGTCGGGCCTCCTGACGCAGGGGAGGACGTGAGGTCGAGCACCGTCTTCCTCAAGAGGATAATTATTCCGAATCCACGGAACTTCTCTGGACTCCTCACAGAGACTTTCTCGAATCCACGAGAAAAGAGAGCAGAAAATAGAAATAAATTCTAAATAAATTCGAAATAGATTAATGAATCCATAAAAACGAGTTCACAACCCTTTAAATAAGGGTACTAAGCAATGGGAAAGAAATCAGAATCAAACTACAACTAGGACTCCTAGAATTCGCGACTTACTATAAATAGTAAACTTACTATTTATAGGCAGACTGGCGTGATGTCTACTAGTCTTGAAGGTTTTCGGCCAAAAAATAGTAAGTGTCCTATTTGGCTTCACCAAACCATTCCCCTAATTATTCTAAGCTCTTTTCACGTTGGACGCAACTCCTAAAGCCCGACGGATGAAGAGTTATAAACAAACTAAAACTTACTATTTATAGTAAAAGCGAAATTGAAACAGGAAACGACCATCAAATCGGGGGTTTCTAGCAATTCCGAGGGTCGCAACCCTGCATAGCTGGGTTGGTTGGCTAAAGTAGCTCGTTCTACCCCAAAATCATATATTTTTCGTCGGCTAACTCATCCCGGATTGTGAGATACGCTGATTTAAGGTCCGATGGTCCAGATCACTTCTGTCGCCGACCGGGCCTTTTCTGATCCATCTTTGCCATGTAATTGTCCGCGACCCGCTCTACATCGGTCTCCTCCACTTCAAAAGAACTCGTCCTCGAGTTATCATTATGAGCTGGTTCATGATACTCGGTCAGGTCCGCGACATTGAAAGTCCGTGAGATCGCCATATCATCTGGAAGATCAACAACATAAGCGTTGTCATTGATCTTTCGGATGATTAATCTGATCCAATCTTTTTATTCTTCACTTGTTGTACGTTCCTATCGGAAATCTTTCTTTGCGCAGATGGACCATTACTTGGTCGCCCACCTCGAACACTTTTTGTCGCCGATGCTTGTCCGCTTGCTCCTTGTACTTTTTTCGTTCGAGGCATGTAGCTTGTTCTGTACCTCCGCATGAATGCCCATGATTTTGTCTGCCATATGTTCTGCTGCAATGCTCATGCCTGGGAGCTTGGGCAGAGGGACCAAGTCTAGTGTATGGCGAGGTACTCGTCCGTAGATAACCTGGAATGGGGATTTTCCTGTCGAGCGGTTCACCATGTTGTTGAATGCAAACTCCGCTTGAGACAAGGCCAAATCCCACTGCTTCGGTTTTTCTCCTGAAATACATCGAAGGAGGTTTCCCAATGTGCGATTCACAACCTCAGTTTGACCGTCAATGCAGGGGTGGTGCGCGCCGCCGAATCAAGGCGTGTATCGAATCGAGTCCACAAAGTCCGCCAAAAGTGGCTTATGAACTTCGTGTCACGGTCGGAAGTAATAGTCTTGGGAACCCCGTGTAGCCGCACAATTTCTCTGAAGAATAAATTCGCCACGTGTGTTGCATCGAGAGTTTTCTTGCATGGAATAAAGTGCGCCATCTTGGAAAAACGATCTACTACCACGAACACCGAATCCATGCCGCGTTGTGTTCGTGGGAGACCAAGCACAAAGTCCATAGATAAATCCTCCCAAGGGCCGTCAGGCACTGGTAACGGGGTGTAGAGGCCCGTATTATGAGATTGTCCCTTGGAAGTCTGACAAATATAACAGCGTTGGACTGCCTTTCCCACATCACGTACCAATTGCGGCCAGTAATACCGCTCTTCCACAAGAGCTCGCGTCTTGTCTCGCCCAAGGTGTCCACTGAGGCCACCTCCATGTAGCTCTTGAATTATCTGTTCCCTTAGCGAACTCTTTGGGATACATAGTCGATTTCCCTTAAAAAGGAACCCGTCTTGTATATGTAAGTCACCTGGGGTGACCTTCCTGACATCTAACCCATGCGTCCTTGAAGTCATCGTCGTCGAGATATATGTCTTTGAGGCGATCGAACCCGACAACTTCATTGCTCATAGTGACTAACAAAGTCAAACGGCGACTCGCCGCATCGGCTACTTTGTTCTGTTGCCTGACTTATGCTTTAGCACGAATGTGAATTCTCGCAAAATGAGATCCATCTAAGCATGCACACGGTTAATGTTAGCTTGACTATTAATAAACTTGAGGGCTTGATGGTCCGTGTAAAGTATGAATTCCCTTTGAATCAAATAATGTCGCCGGTGTCGCAGGTGCTGGACCACCGCGTACAACTCGATCTCATATGTAGACCACTTCTTGCGTGCATCACTAAGTTTTTCACTTTGTAGAAGGCAACCTACTTACCTTCTTGAGATAAAACTCCCCAATCCCGACATATGAGGCATCACATTCGACTTCAAACAGGTTTGTCGAAGTTGGGAGTACAAGAACCGGTCGTGGATAATCTGCGCTTGATTTCACCAAAGCTCTTGTCGGCTTGTCACCCACCGAAACGCCCTTTCTTCATGCAATCATTATCGGTGACACAATGCTACTTGAAATTTTTCACGAACCGACGATAGAATGTCGCTAGTCCATGGAAACTTCGCACTTCGTGAATATTTTTAGAACCGGCCATTCTCGATTGTCTTCACCTTTTCCTCATCCACTCGAATGCCCGTGGATGTAACCACAAAACCCGAAAACAATAGGCTATCACATGAAGCTACACTTTTTTAAATTGAGGTACGCTTTATTTTCGGTGAGCACTTGAAGGACCTTCTTGAGATGCTCCATATGGGTGGTTTCGTCTTGATCAGTATATCAAAATATCATCAAAATAAACCACAACGAACCGCCTTGAATGAAAGGTTTCGAACTTGGTTCATCAACCTCATGAATGTGCTAGGCGCATTAGAAAGACCGAAAGGCATGACCATCCATTCGTACAATCCTTCCTTGGTCTTGAAGGCACTTTTCCACTCATCACCCGGCCGTATTCGAATCGATGGTAGCCGCTCCTTAAGTCCAATTTAGAGAATAATTTTGCGCCCTCTAAAGCATATCCAACATATCATCCAACCGTGGTATAGGAAACCCGTATTTTATGGTGATCTTGTTGATGGCCCTTTGTCGACACACATGCGCCAACCGCCATCTTTCTTTGGAGTTAGCAGAGTGAGTACAAGACACATGGGCTCATGCTTTCTCGAATAAGACCCTTACGGATCGTTCCTCCACTTGTCCCTGCAGAATCTCGCACTCATTCGGGCTCATTCGATAATGAGGACGATTAGGTAAACTGGACCCAGGGACAAGGTCAATATGGTGTTGGATATCTCGCATAGGGGGCAACCCATCGGGAAGGTCCTCAGGCCAGATTTCTTGAAATTCATGTAACAAGGGCCTTAGTCTGTCAGGGATGATGGTAGGCTCGAGTTCTTCCCCTTTTACAATTAATGCATAAGTCTGTCCTGTTTCTTTGGATTCTTCCACGAAGTCCCGAATGGTTAAGAGAAAACGACCCTCCACTTTAGAAGTTTTAGGTGGTTCTTCTGGATCCATAGGGGCCAATATGGTCTTCCGGCCGTCCTTGACGAAGATATATATGTTATCTCGCCCTTTATGAGTGGCGTCACGGTCAGATTGCCAGGGTCGACCGAGTAGTATGTGACATGCTTCCATGTCAACCACATCGCATACTACTTCATCCTTATAATGTTTGCCAATTGAAAAAGATATGGTGCACCGTTCAGTTACCTTTGTCTCGCTGACCTTCTTGATCCAACCGATTGTATATGGAGAGGGATGACGCTCTGTTTTCAATTGTAATTTTTCCACCATGATCTTGGATACGATATTCTCGCTGCTCCCACTGTCAATGATCACGTCACAAACCTTTCGATTCACCGTACATCTAGTGCGGAAGATGTTATGCCGTTGTGGATGCACTTCTTTTCTTGGCGCATATAATAGTCGCCTCACGATGAGCGACTCGCCATGATCTTGTTGAACCCAACTCCGAATCATCTGTCTCATCCTCGATGGTATGCTCCTGTTCTTCAATATCCGGATCTTCATAAGCGTTATCGGCACCACCATCATTGATGGCGAGGTTTGCTACTTTTCGGCCGGGGACAAGCATTTGATAGGTGGCCCGTTGGCCACAACGATAGCAGTTGTCGGGCCTTGGCCGAGCATAGGGATTCGGGATTCTACTTGGACCAAAGGCGGTCGATATGCCCCTTTGAGGTCTAGTCGATCTCGGTTCTCGGCGTAGGAGGGTTGAGTACGAGCTCCTACGGCTCCTTCCCCTTGGGCCGTGCGGTTCCTCAGGGTGGACCTGCCACGGGATCCTTGCAGTAGGATAGGTCCGTGTGTTAGGACGTTCAAGTTGCGCTTCTGCCCGAGTAGCCAACTTGATCGCATCATTCATCGTCCAAACGGACTGCATCTGGACCCGATCCTGGATAGCCATACGCAACCCACCATTGAATCGGGCGACTTGCTGCGATTCAGTCTCGACTAAATCGTTACGCGCCGCCAGGGGCAGAAATTCTTCTGCATATTATTCTCTCACCGACCGACTACCCTGTCTGCAATTTTGGTATTGCTGGAATAATACCTGATCGTAATCGCTAGGGAGGAATCGGGCACGTAGTAGCTGCTTCATCCGCTGCCAGGTGCGGATTGGTGCTTTCGTCTGCCTGGTTCGCGCGAGTTGCAGTTGTTCCCACCAAGCTGAAGCTCCTCCTTTCAGCTTGTAGGCCACAAGCTTGACCTTCTTTGCTTCAGGGATGTCCATATAGTCGAAAAATCGCTCAACTTCAGAAAGCCAATCGAGGAAATCCTCAATGTGTAGTTGGCCATTGAAGCTAGGAATATCAACCCGCATCTTAAATTCTCGATCCGTTCGATCTACTCGATCGGCGCCATGTCTGGGGTGTTGAAAAATTATGTCGTCGATCTCCTCCTCACTGGAGCCCCCGTCCTCAGGCATGACCCTTGGATGCACTGCCGGTACTATCCTGCGATCAGGCCGATTACGAGTCTCAGCAATTGGCGGTGGAGGATTACCACCAGGAACACGGAGTTGCCCTAGGGTTTCTGCCAAGAGATTCGCTATGCGGTCCATGGAAGCCTGCAGCCCTTGCATGGCTTGCCGATTCTCTTGCTGCGCTGCTTGGAAAGCTTCCGCCGTTAAAGGAAAATTTCCTGGAGCACCGCCTATGGGATTGTTGCCCAACCCGTCGTTAGAAGCCATCGACCCGAGGAGAAACCTCGCTTTGATACCAAACTGACGCAGGGGAGGACGTGAGGTCGAGCACCGTCTTCCTCAAGAGGATAATTATTCCGAATCCACGGAACTTCTCTGGACTCCTCACAGAGACTTTCTCGAATCCACGAGAAAAGAGAGCAGAAAATAGAAATAAATTCTAAATAAATTCGAAATAGATTAATGAATCCATAAAAACGAGTTCACAACCCTTTAAATAAGGGTACTAAGCAATGGAAAGAAATCGAATCAAACTACAACTAGGACTCCTAGAATTCGCGACTTACTATAAATAGTAAACTTACTATTTATAGACGGTCGTGATGTCTACTAGTGCGCAAGGTTTTCGGCCAAAAATAGTAAGTGTCCTATTTGGCTTCACCAAACCATTCCCCTAATTATTCTAAGCTCTTTTCACGTTGGACGCAACTCCTAAAGCCCGACGGATGAAGAGTTATAAACAAACTAAAACTTACTATTTATAGTAAAAACGAAATTGAAACGAAAACGACCATCAAATCGGGGTTTCTAGCAATTCCGAGGGTCGCAACCCCGCATAGCTGGGTTGGTTGGCTAAAGTAGCTCGTTCTACCCCAAAATCATATATTTTTCGTCGGCTAACTCATCCCGGATTGTGAGATACGCCTGATTTAAGGTCTGATGGTCCAGATCACTTCTTTCGCCGACCGGGCCTTTTCTGATCCATCTTTGCCATGTAATTGTCCGCGACCCGCTCTACATCACCTCCCCAAATGTGCAGTTTCTGGTTGGAGTGGCGGGTCCTTTTTGTTAGCCTGCCCTCCCTTTCCTGTTTAGCTGTTTCGGTGGTTTCAATGAAATTGGAGTTTCATTTATTAAAAAAAAAAAAAAAAAAAAAAAAAAAAAAAAAAGAAGAAGTATCTGGTACCACATGAGAATTATCCATAGCCTTGCAAATCCCCTTAATCTCAGATTCCCCCACACCTACCGTAAAGGCAACTCTGTTGCAGATGGCCTAGCCAAGTTGGCAAGCGAGGGGAGGTCCAACTCCCTTTTCCTCTCTTCTGCTCTCCTCCCGCCCTCTGTCAGGGGTTCCCTAACTTTGGACAAGGCAGGTTTGGGCCTCCTTAGAAAGACAAAGCTCAAGGAAGGTGTGGGCTGACCCTCGCTCGGCTTATGTTAGAGTGCTGGACTCAGCTTTTTTTTGTTGTTTTTCTCCCCTGTTTGTTTCTCTTCTGGCAGAATTTCTTCTCTGCTCTCTTTTGGCTTTCCTCGCTGGTGTCTCTTGGTGCCCTAGGTGGTGATCTTTGCTTGGCAGTTGCCCAGCTTCTTGTCTGCTGTTCAGTTCCATATTACAGGGCTGCTTCTGCCTCCTTTCATCTCCATTTTGCTCTCAGGTCCCTCTTCTTCGGTAGGTTAGTCTTTGGCCTTGCCAGCGGTATCTTCTCTGCTTTGTGGGCTTCGCTACCAGCAGGGACTGCTGTCTGTGGTTAGCTGGTTTCTGTTCTTTGCTTCACGATTTGGCCATAGGTTGAGTGGTTCGGAGGTGTTTGTGGAGATTTCGTTCTCCCTCTCTGCTTGGTCATTCCTTTTTCTTTTTCTTTTTTTTCCTTATTTCTCTCTCTGTTTTGGAAATACAATAGGTGAGGCCGGCCCGCTTCTCTTGTGGAGCCCTCCTGAAATACATACCTGTACATTCTCTTTTGCAATACAATGCTGGTGGAGTAATTCCACCTTCTCTCTCTCTCTCTTTTTTTCTTTAAAAAAAAAAAAAAAAAAAAAAAAAAAAAAAAACAAAAAAACAAAAAAAACCTCTCTTCAGCTATGTCATTTGTCTTCTTTCCTATTTTTTGTTGCAAAGTCCACACACATGTCAACTGGTCCATGTAAATGCACATCATGACTCACCAGTGTGAAATCCGAGCACTACAAGGAAGCGGGTGATGTAGAGCAGGTCGTGGACAATTTCATGTCCAAGATGGATCAAAGAAGGCCCGATCAAAGGCAGAAGTCATCAAGACTATAACTAGAAAATTTACTATTTATAGTAAGTTACGAAATTTAGGAAGTTTTATTTATATTTTAATTCCTAAACTTCTTCCAATTCTTGGTATCCTCATTTAAAGGGTTGTATACTCATTTATCAATCATTAACAAATTTATTTCAAATATTTTAAAATTATTTCTATTTTTTTTCCTTGTGGATTTGAGAAGTCTCTGTGAGTGTCGTCCAGAGAAACTCCGTGGATTCGGAGTAGTTATCCTTGAGGAAGATGGTGACACCTCTTCACGTTCATTCCTGCGTCAGTGGGCCTCACTGCTTAATCTTGCAAAACTAAACTTGCATTTAGACTTCAGTTTTAACTCATCCAATTCCAAACAACTTGGTCGAAGCCACAGACTCGCATTTGGAATCAGCTGCGTCATCCCGATTCAACGAAACTGAGTGCATCCTGACCTAGTCAGCCAGTTATTGACTAGGCCGAGTGACTCACCCAGGTTGGCGAACTATGGCTGGGGAATACCAATGTGAGACACAAGCCTAGCCCATTGACACTCCTTCCTCGAGAACCCTCTCTCCAAGGAAGTCCAGAAGGCATTGATTTGTTTCTTTCTAATGACAAGATTTGAGAGTGACGGAGAGGGTATAATTAGAGATTGTTGATTGAGGATTTGAGCATGGAATAGGAAGAATAGCAGAGCCCAAAACATTGGAGATAAGGATGGATTGTCTGTTACCTTTGAATTCAAGTAAGGAACATAACGGATTCAGGTCCATCAATGGGTTATGATGTGCGAGATCTTGTAGCTAGGGGTAGCAATGGGTCTGGGTTTAGGTCAAGTCAAGGTTTTCCTCAGCCTGACCCATTTACAAAACTAAACCAAGAATTTCGGTCCAACTTGCCTGCAACCCATTACCTTGTGGACAACCTGACCTACTTAAAAATCATCAAGCCCAAACACAAGCTGACCGGCCCTGGACATTTAATTCTAGTCGGGTTGGGATCAACAAACCTAGCTAACCTAACCGTGAACAACCAAACTTGAGCTTAAGAATGAAAGATAGGGCTAGCTGAAGTTATGCCGAGTCCAGCCCCGTTAGTGTATACATAGAAAAATACATACATTATGTGGATTCATCTGTACTTACCATCTATTAATTTGTTTAGGTTTTGGGTTGGGTCAGGTGGATCTTTGGCCAGCCTATTGATAGGCTCGTATGGGAGGTTGGATTGGTAATGCTCAACCCTGAGCCCGGCACATTTAATTAAATGGGCACCGAGCCCGACCCACTAGCCATTCTCTCTGGCTTAAACCTGCTTCGGTCCAGTTGATTAATGGGCTGAACTTGACCCATTGCCACCCCTCCCTGTAGCACTTACTAATGAGCCTAGTTTGAAGAGATTTCAGGTTCTTATTGGATTTGTAGGAAAGAAAAGGGAAGTGTAACGACTATGGAACCATGTAAAGGGTTTTCCCATTGTTTAGATCTTTTGTGTTCGTTTGATAGCATGGTGAATTCCATATTTCAATCATAAGTACTTACCATAATCAAAGTCTAATGCACGAAATGCAAGGTGTGGTCGTTTTGAGAGTAATGTGGCATTTCCACGTATTTGCCATGATGGCACGTTCGTGACATATACATGAGCTTTAGTGCACCTGTCTGCGCTTAGCAAAGCTCACGATTCCACTTTGTTTTCAGAAAAAAAATAGGAGTACAATATTTGTGGAAAAATAGTAGAAAACAGGAGTTTTGAGAGGGTATACGGAAGAAGTGTGTTCTGGTTTTGTAGGTATAAGCTCACATTTCTCAAGATTAAGATAGGAGGCAGCAGATGTTGAAATTTGTGGTTTTTGAAAAATCTAATTCAAAAAATTTTGAGATTTTCATTTTGCCGTCAAAAAACGCTTTTTGGAAATCTTCAAATAAAATGTGCGGTGTGTGCTTTTGTCCTACACCGGAAATGAAAGAACAAGAATTAGAATTTATATGTGGATGTGTGTGTAGTATTTTTACTTGAAGATTGAGACACTCAGGGTTGCGTATGTATTGGAACACATGCACAAGCATGGGCAATGTGGTTGTAGTAGCCCTAATTAGGGCACTTTGCACTTCACATGTGTTGCAAAGTGGTCATTGCGGTCCGAGTGGTCTATTATAAGCCTAGGTGGGATCAGTGAAACGAAAATAATTTATTTTATTTTATTTTTCCTTATTTCCAACACATTTTTTCCAACAGCAGATATATTGCACCTTCTTGCCAAATCGGTTTAAACATTGATATGATGCAAATATCACCTAAAAGATGTTCTTTAAAAGGCCCTTGACCAAAAATTCCAAGAAACTCGGAGAGAATGTTTGCTGGTCTGGAATTACCCTGCGCGAAAGCTAAATTTTCAGAGCATATAAAATCATCCAAGGCAGGCAAGCTTCTGCGCCACTTCTTTCATGGTTGGTCTTTCTTCTCCTTTCAATCTCAAGCAGCTTCTAGCAATCTCGGCAATAGCTAGCAAATCCGCCATCTTTGCCTCTTTCACTATTCCTTTGTCAAGTACCTCATGCAAATTTCCTCTCTCAACATAAGACAGGAAATGCATTACCAGGCTACCGTAGCCAGGTGTCTGTTCGTCTTGGACAGGCTTCCTTCCCGACAAAAGCTCGAGCAGAACAACCCCAAAGCTATACACGTCGCTCTTCTCTGTTAATTTTCCAGTTTTGAAGTATTCAGGATCCAAGTATCCTATAGTCCCTTCCACAGTTGGCGACACCCGGATTTTATCTATTGGAACAAGCCTACAGACTCCAAAATCGGCGAGCTTGGCCGTGAAATTCTCGTCTAGTAGTATGTTGGATGACTTTACATCTCTGTGGAAAATAGGCATTGAAATACCACTGTGCAGGTAAGAAAGAGCTTCTGCAATTTCAAGGGCTATGCGGAGGCGGTCCTTCCATGATAACTGAATTGTAAGGTTGGGATCATCATGGAGTTTCTGGTATAAAGTACATCCGGATATGAATTCATAGATGAGTAACGGAACTTGGGTCTCCAAGCAACAGCCCAAAAGCTTAACAATGTTCTTATGATCGATTTGGCTAAGGATAACGAGCTCAATTATGAACTGATCAACTTGTCCCTGGGCCACCTCTTCTGGTTTTTTGACGGCGATGATCGATCCATCTTCTTGGGTTCCCATGTAGAAAGAGCCTTGACCGCCACTCCCTAGAATTCTGCTGCTATCGAAGTTGCCGGTTGCCTTTTTGAGGTCACGAGCAGAGAAGATCTTGATGTGTTTGATAGATGTACCTTTACTTGGAGAAGAATGTTGTCGTAGCAGGAGGCCTCCATTCTGACAGAAGTATTTGGCGTTGAGATTTCTGAGGTGTCTCTTCTTTCGAGCCGAATAGAGCAAATACATACATGGTATCAGCAGACCAGTGGTCACCACAGCCGCTGTGGTGAACAGGAAAACAGAATTAGAAGATTTTTACATTTTGTTCTGCTTATTCTGCTTGCTGTTTTGGTAGTGAAATAATGGAAGATGTTCTCTGACCTATGATAATTTCAACCATTGGAAAGTGTTTGTGGGGCTTGTGGCAGCCGATTCCGGATGTGGAGCCATTGCCCCAAGTCCCTGCTGGGCAGCGGCAAAAGTAACCTGGAACTCTGTTCTCGCAAGTAGCTCCTGGCGCACATACACGGCCCCAGAGGAGGTTGCACTCATCAATATCTGATTATTGAAGCCAAATGAAAAAATCCCATTTAGCAAAAGGTTTGCAATGAACACACGATCAACATGTATATATATGTATAATTTATATGTAGGCCAGTCAGCTATTTATAGGCTATGAATCACCTTGGCATCCTCCCGGGCCGTTGAGATAAGGATTCCCTTCATACCCAACAGCACATCTGCAGAGATAACCAGAACTTCCCATGCTATCAATGCAGGAGCTGTTCTCCCCACATATAGAGGAATTCGATTTCTTTGCTTGGTTACAATTCTTTTTTCCGATGGCCCACTCGAGCTTCATATGGATGTCCTGATTGTAGTCCAAAAGATCCGATGCTTTGAAAATGTAGCTTCCATCTTCGACGATAAACCCATAACTAAGAGGGCTTAATCTAGTAAAATTCGTCTCTTCACCCACATTAACAACGGAAATGTTGAGCAGATTCGTGTTAGAAGGAACATCGACTTGGCAGCAGCCACGCCCACTGCAAGAACCGTTAACCTCCTTCTCCCTTCTAAGACATATTGGTGTGCAGGCATTGATTGCAGTCTCACCGGTTGAGATGGATCCCAATGCATTGCATCCCAGAACGATGAACTTGTTTGAGTTTACAGGGAATGTGTAAGGACTCTTTTTGGGCAGTTTGATCAGAACACGGTTCTTCAAATTACAATTAAAGAGAGTGAAGCATTCGGCTACGAAGGGGGTGGAGTTGATGCGCACTTCTCCTGGCAAGATCTCGATGATTTGAAGGTTCGATCGAGCTAAGAACGGAATGCTTTGGTTGCAATTGACTTGAAAGCCAGGGAGGAAACATCCTTCTGTGATTCCGAAAGGGTAAGTGATTTCAATGTGGCCGCATCTTTCCTGGCAATGGGTAATTGGAGGGTTAAGATTGCTTGTTACAAAGATGGAAAGGTAGTAAGTGATTAGAAACAATGAGGAAGGAAAGATTGTGTTTATTGCCATGATTGAGGAGGTTTCTTCTGTTTTTTTGGTTTTTTAAAAATATGTTATAAGAAGCACCTAGGGCTCATATCGATTAAAACAAGGTTCCAACTTCGAAGAAGATCATTGTTAAATTCAGCGAGAAATTTGTACCAAGTTTAATAGTCTTGGATTGCAGGGCCCACCATTTGAAATCCACGCCTATGATTGGGACGCGACCATGACCCTTGTGTGGATCTTTTAAAGCACTACACGATGGGATCCAAGATCACTCGATTCCACAGGAAAATTAAGAAGAAATCCTTCTTGAACTTTGCAGCCGGAACCAACGCCACCGTTATTGCGTGCATCTCACGAGCCCAGTCGGATCAATATCGTCCTCCTAGTAGCTGGGGTGCTATAAATCTCTAGTCCTGGCCCACTTTCAAAGTGTCATGGGGGCATGTTTGATGAAGCATCTCACATGCCTTTTTATTGGCCATGCAACCAAGACCGATGTCTATCATCTCTTAGTACTTCAATTACCTAGATCTATGTAGGAGGTTAAGATCAGTAAAAATGATGAAGAAGAAGAAAAAATCACACAAGAAAAGTAACATGTAAGACCCTTTCAGGCTTGAGTCGGATGGAGCCAACTTGCATTAGTGGCTTGATCAAGACCACCAGAGTCAACAAGGGTACGATTGAATTGTGGTGTCAACTCAACGTAGGTCCAACTGAGATGATTGTGCCATTCTAAGAATTCATAGGATAGGAGGTATGACAAATGCACTTTTTATTCTTTCATATGATGGAGGATTTTATTCCATGCTAACCGATTCAGGTCCATCCATGGGTTATGATGCACCAGATCTCGTGGATAGGGATAGCAATGGGTCTGGGTTCAGGTCAAGTCAGGATTTGCCTCAATTTCACCCATTTACTAAACTGGGCAAGCAACCCATTACCTTGTGGACCAATTTGAGCTTAAAAATCATCAAGCTCAAGTCATGGGTTAGGATCTCGGCTGAATCACTTCCTGGGCCCCACTTTACATGGGTTTTGCTTCACACGTTCCACCCACCTAGAGTGTATCCCTACATCCCACAAGTTACCCCACTCGATCCTAGTGTGAAAATGCCCTTGTATTAAATTTGACCAGCCTATTAATAAGCTATGTGATAGGTCAGGGTCAACCTAAGCCCTTTTTCTTTTTTTTTTTTACACATGCACATACACCCCACTCACTCACATTACAGTGGATTTCACCACCTATGGATACTGGAACCCTTGACCTGGTGTTGAAACTCTTGTGACCCTACCACGGCGGCAAGAGTAAAGACCCTATCTTGTGTTGTTTGGATAGCAAGGAGATGGTGAATTCCATATACCAATAATTAGTATTTTCCATAATCAAATTCAAACGAATACAAGGTGATCATTGTGTGAGAAATACAAGATTTTTGGCATGTGCATGGCATATATATGAGCTTTAGTGCACACGTGAGCTTAGCAAAAGGCTCGGTTCCACTTTGTTTTCGGACCAAACTAGGTGTACAATATTTCTGCAAAAATAATATAAAACAGGAACTACTTGGGGCTGTATGCTGCAGAAGTGTGTTTTGGCTATGGTTCTCGGTTTTGCAGGCCTCTGCTAATGTCTCCGGAACGGCCGAACGGGAAAGGAGGCAAGCAGATTAGCAGCACCGCTCTTGCAAACCAGTTTAAAAATGGATAGGGCGCAAATATCACCTCAAAGATAGTGTTCTTTCAAAGACACTTGAGAGCAAAATTTTCAAGAAACTTGGAGAGAATTTTTGCTGGAATGGAATTACATTTCACGAAACCTAGATTTTTGGGGCATGTAAGATCGTCCAAGGCAAGCAACCCTCTACACCACTTTCTTTTTGGATCGTGGGAAAGAAGAGAGAAGTGTAAGGATTATGGAACTATGGAAAGGATTTTTCCAATTTTTAGATCTCTCGTGTTGTTTGGATAGTAAGGGGAGAGTGAATTCCACGTACCAATAATTAGTATTTTCCATAATTAAATTTGAATGCACAAAATAAAAGGTGGTTATTGTGAGAGAAATATGAGATTTCTGACATATGTGTGGTGTGTACATGAGCTTTAGTGCACTTGTATGCGCTTAGCAAAAATCTCAGTTCCACTTTGTTTTCAGACTGAATTAGGCGTACAATATTTCTGCAAAAATAGTAGAAAACAGAAAGCGAGTCAGGGGGGTATATTCTAGAAGTATGTTTTTCTATGGTTCTCGATTTTGCAGGCCTAAGATGACGTTTCTCTAGATCAGTAAAGGAGGAAGGCAGATTGATGCATCCCTCTTGCAAAGCTGTTTAAATATTTATAGGGTGCAAATATCACCTCAAAGTTGATAGTGTTCTTTAAAAGATCCTTGAACAAAACTTCCTAGAAATTCGGAGAGAATTTTTTATGGAATGAAATTACATTGCGTGAAAGCTAGATTTTTGGGGCATATAAGATCATCCATGGCAGGCAAGCTTCTGCGCCACTTCTTTCATGGTCGGTCTCTTTTCTCCTTTCAAACTCAAGCATCTTCTAGCAATCTTTGCAATAGCTAGCAAATCCACCATATTTGCCTCTCTCACTATTCCTTCATCTAGAACCTCAAGCAAATTTCCTCTCTCAACATAAGAGAGGAAATGCATTACCAGGCTACTGTAGTCTCGTGTCTGTTGGTGTTGGACAGGCTTCCTTCCTGTCAAAAGCTCGAGCAGAATGACCCCGAAGCTATACACGTCGCTCTTCTCTGTTAATATTCCAGTTTTGAAGTATTCAGGATCCAAGTATCCTATAGTCCCTTTCACAGGCGTCGACACCCTGAATTTATCTTTTGGAATAAGCCTAGAGACTCCGAAATCGGCGAGCTTGGCTGTGAAGTTCTCGTCTAATAGTATGTTGGATGACTTGACATCTCTGTGGAAAATGGGCATTGAAACACAACCTTGTAGGTAAGAAAGAGCATCCGCAATTTCACGGGCTATCCGGAGGCGGTCCTTCCATGATAATTGAATTGTAAGGTTGGGATCATGATGGAGTTTCTGGTATAAAGTACCGCCAGAGATGAATTCATAGATGAGTAATGGAACTGGAGTCTCCAAGCAACAGCCCAAGAGCTTAACAATGTTCTTATGATCAATTTGGCTAAGGATGATAATCTCGTTTATGAACTGATCAACTTGGCATATGGCCACCTCTTCTGGTATTTTGATTGCGACAATCGATCCATCTTCTTGGGTTCCCATGTAGACAGTGCCTTGGCCACCACTCCCTAGAATTCTTCTTCTATCATAGTTGCTGGTAGCCTTCTTGAGCTCGTGGGCAGAGAAGATCTTGATGTGTTTGATAGCTATACCTTTGCTGGGAGAGAAAAATTGTTGTAGGCGGCCTGCATTCTGACGGGCATTGAAATTTTTGAGGTGTCTCTTCTTTTGAACCAAATAGAGCAAATACATACATGTTGTCAGCAGCCAGGCACTCACTACAGTCGCTGCGGCGAACAGGAAAACAGAATTAGAAGATTGTTACATTTTGTTCTGCACATTCGGCTTGCTGTTTTGACTAGTGAAATAATGGAAGATGTTCTCTGACCTAGGACAATTTCAACCATTGAAAAGTGCTTGTGGTGCTTGTAGCAGCTAATTCCAGATGTGAAACCATTGCCCCGAGTCCCCGCTGGACAGTGACATAAGTACCCAGGAACTCTGTTCTCGCAAATAGCTCCTGGAACACATGGACTGGAAGTGGAGTTGCATTCATCCAAATCTGCGTATGAAAGTCAAATAAGAAAAATACTGATTTAGCAAAATGTTTGAAATGAACGCACGATCAAAATGTATATATCTATGTAGGCCAATCAGCTATTCAGGGGCTATGAATCACCTTGGCATCCTTGTTGGCCATTGAGATAAGGGTTCCCTTGATACCCATAATCACATCTGCAGAGATAACCAGAACCTGTAATGCTGTTAACACAGGAGCTGTTCTCCCCACATATAAAGGAATTCAATTTTTTAACTCGGCCACAATTCTTTTTTCCAATGGCCCACTCAAGCTTCATATGGATGTCGTCCCTGTTGAAGTCTGAAAGATCTGACGCTGTGAAATTGTAGCTTCCATCTTCGACAACAAACCCGTAACTAGGATGGCTAAATTCGGTCAAATTCACAGGACTGATGAATATTTTGAGCGACTTCCCGATGGAAGGAACATCAACTTGGCAGCAGCCGTGCCCGCTGCAAGAACCGTTAACCACCTTATCCCTCCCAAGGCATCTCGAGGCGCACGAGTTCATTGCATTCACACTGTCTGAGATGGATCCCAATGCATTGCATCCCACAACGATGAACTTGTTCGAGTTTACAGGGAATGTGTAAGGACTCTTTTTGGGCAGTTTGATCAAATGTTTAAAGCTGGTGAAGGAATTGGATTTGACGGGGGTGGAATTGATGCGAACTTCTCCGGGCAAGATCTCGAGGAGTTGAAGGTTGGATCGCCCTAAAAAGGGAATGCTTTGGTTGCAGTTGACTTCGAAGCCAGAGAGGAAACATCCTTCTCCGATTCCGAACGGGTAAGTTATTTGGACGTTGCCACATTTTTCTGGGCAATGGGGAATTGGAGGGCTAAGATTGCTTGTTACAAAGACGGGAAAGTAGCAAGTGAGTGCAAGCAATGAGTAAGTGAAGATTGTGGAGATTGCCATGATTGAGGAGGTCTGTTCTTTTGGTTTTAAAAATCTGTTACAAGGTGCCACCTACTGCTCATGTCGATTACAACAAGGTTCCAACTTAACAAGAGGTTAAAAGTGTTAAACGATCTGCACTAGGCAAGAAAGGTTTGGGTGTTTTAGACTTAGATTGCCTGCCTAGGAAGTTCCTGCGCTGGGAAGCTATGTGGGGCCGATCACGATGTTTGTGAGAAATCCACCCCCATTCATCCGTTTTTTTCAGCTCATATTAGGACACTAGACAGAGAATGAGGCGGATCCAAAACTCAAGGAGGCCACACGAGAGGGAAAAGTGGGGAAAGAAATGGGGACCGTTGAAACCTTCTTGGGTCCACCTTGATGATTATATGCCATCCAAACTGTTTATACGGTCATTGCTACTGCGATGGACTAAAACACTGAAAAATTAGCCTGATAAAAAATTTCTATGGTCATACGAACGTTTCAATGGTGATCGTTTAATCTCCACTGTCTCCTCTCGAGTGGTCCACTTGAATATTGGTTCCTCCTTATTTTTGGTCCGTTGTTATAAAATGAGCTGGGAAAAACGGATGAATAAAGTAGATTTCTCATAAACATCACGGTGGGCCCAACTAGTTTCCCATGACTGGCTTTGGCAGGAAATCCGCATCCGGATTTTCTGTAGAATATGGAATCAAACCTTCCAGCTCATGTGGGCCTTTATGCCCTATATAGCATCAGGACGCATCTCTCTTTCTCTCTCCATCTTAACCATCCATTTGCAGGAATTTGATGGGGGGATAGGATCATATGATTGGTGCCATAGCTGGGGTGCTATAAATCTCTAGTCCTGACCCACCTTCGAAGTTGCACAGGTCGTGTTTGATTAAGGGTCTCGCAAGCCTTTTATTGACCTTGAACCCAAGGCCTTGTCTGACAACTTTTTCATTTGATTCGATGTTCGATCAAAGTAGAGTGTCTATTATCTCAATAACCTACATCTATAGTTTGGAGGTTAAAATCAGTGAAAAAGAAAACGAAAAGTATCATATGTGAGACCCTTTCATGCTTTGAGTTATACGGAGCTAATTCACACAAGTAGCTTGACTAATACAACCCAAGTCAAGGAGGTTTTGGTTGAATTATGATATCAACTCAACGTAGGTCCAATTGAGACGAGTGCACCATCCTAAGAATTGATTTATTATTATTATTATTTATTTTTTTTAAAGGGAGGCATGACAAATGCACTTTTTATTCTTTCATATGTTGGAGGATTTTTGA
This sequence comes from Magnolia changhungtana, assembly GCA_030180095.1. Taxonomy (NCBI): domain Eukaryota; kingdom Viridiplantae; phylum Streptophyta; class Magnoliopsida; order Magnoliales; family Magnoliaceae; genus Magnolia; species Magnolia changhungtana. Next base: position 1,396,085 of record JASAUF010000330.1, on the reverse strand, counting down.
TGTAGAGCGGGTCGCGGACAGTTTCATGGCCAAGATGGATCAGAAAAGGCCCGGTCGACGACAGAAGTGATCCAAACTATCGGACCTTAGATCAGGCGTATCTCACAATCCGGAATGAATTAGCTGACGTAAAATTTACGATTTTGGAGTAGAACGAGCTACTTTAGCCAACCAACCCAGCTACGCTGGGTTGCGACGCTGAATTGCAAAAACCCCTGGATCAATGGTCGCTTTCCTTGCTTTAATTTCGTTTTTTACTATAAATAGTAAGTTTTAGTTTGATTATAACTCTTCATCCGTCGGGCTTTAGGAGTTGCGCCCAACGTGAAAAAATTTAGAGAGCTTAGAATAATTAGGAGAACGGTTTGGTGAAGCCAAATAGGACACTTACTATTTTTGGCCGAAAACCTTGCAAGCACTAGTAGATCATCACGACTGTCTATAAATAGTAAGTTTACTATTTATAGTAAGTCACGGATTCTAGGAGTTGTAGTTGTAGTTTGATTCTGATTTCTTTCCCATTGCTTGGTACCCCTATTTAAAGGGTTGTGAACTCCTTTTTATTAATCAATTAATCAGTTTCGAATTTTATTAGAATTTATTTCTATTTTCTGCTTTCTTTCCTCGTGGATTCGAGAAGTCTCTGTGAGGAGTCCAGAGAAGCTCCGTGGATTCGGAGTATTTATCCTCATCACGTTCATCCCTGCGTCAATTTTGCTTGAAAAAACGATTAAAAAAAAAAAATGTTTCATACTGACGGATTCAAGTCTATTCATGAGTTATGATGCACGAGATCTTGTAGCCAGGGGTAGCAATAGGTCTGGGTTCCAGTCAAGGTTTGCCGCAGCCTCACCCATTTACTAAACTGGAAAAGAATTCCTGTCTTAACTTGCCCTGAACCCATTACCATGTGGACCAACCGGACCTACTTAAAAATCATCAAGCCCAAGCCCTAGCTGACCATAGCCATTTAATTCTAATTGGGTTAGGATCAACAAACCTAGCCTAACCTTGAACAACCAAACTTGAGTTTAAGTACATAACAAAATACATACATTATGTAGATGCATCTGCACTTATTTATTTAGGTTTTCGGTTGGATCAGTTGGGTTATTTGGCCCTGACTATTGATAGGCTATATGGGCAGGTCAGATTGGTAACAGTCAACTAGAGCCTGGCTCATTTAATTAAATGGGCACGAAAGCATGGCTCACTAACCATTTTGAAAGCTTGGTTTAAACCTGCCCTAGATGCGGATCGGTCCAGTTGATTATTGCGTCACTCAACCCATTGCTACCCCTACCTGTAGCACTTACTAATGAGGCCCTGTTTGAACAAACTTAAATGGTTCTTTTTGGATTGTGGGAAAGAAAATAGAAATGCAACGACTATGGAACTATGGAAAGGGTTTTTTCCCCACTGTTTAGAACTTTAGTGTGTGTGTTTTTTTTTTTTTTTTTTGGATAGCAAGGAGATAGCAAATTCCACATACCAATAATAAGTATTTTTCATAATTAAATTCTAATGCACAAAATATGAGGTGATCATTGTGAGAGAAATATAAGATTTCTGGCATATGCAAGGCGTATATGTGAGCTTTACTGGAAAACAGGTAAGAAGTCATGGGGGAGTGTTTTGGGTATTGTTTTCAATTTTGCGGGTCTAAGCTCACATTTCTCCTGATTGAGAGAGGACGAAGGCAGATTGCTGCACCCCTCTTGCAAACCAGTTTAAGAATCGATAGGGTGTAAATATCACCTCAAAGATAGTGTTCTTTAAAAGACCCTTGAACAAAATTTCGAAGAAACTCGAAGAGATTTTTTGCTGGAATGGAATTACATTGATTTTCGGGGCATATAAAATCATCCAAGGCAGACAAGCTTCTGCACCACTTCTTTCATGGTCGGTCTCTTTTCTCCTCTCAAACTCAAGCATCTTCGAGCAATCTTTGCAACAGCTAGCAAATCTTCCATTTTTGCCTCTCTCACTATTCCTTCGTCTAGAACCTCAAGCAAATTTCCTCTCTTGACATAAGACAGGAAATGCAGTACCAGGCTACTGTAGTCTCGTGTCTGTTGGTGTTGGACAGGCTTCCTTCCCGACAAAAGCTCGAGCAGAACAACCCCGAAGCTATACACGTCGCTCTTCTCTGTTAATTTTCCAGTTTTGAAGTATTCAGGATCCAAGTATCCTATAGTCCCTTTCACGGTCGTTGACACCCTGATTTTATCTATTGGAATAAGTCTAGAGACTCCGAAATCGGCAAGCTTCACCTTGAAGTTCTCGTCTAATAGTATGTTGGATGACTTGACATCTCTGTGGAAAATAGGCAGTGAAACACAACTGTGCAGGTAAGAAAGAGCATCTGCAATTTCACGGGCTATCCGGAGGCGGTCCTTCCATGATAACTGAATTGTAAGGTTGGGATCATGATGGAGTTTCTGGTATAAAGTACCGCCCGAGATGAATTCATAGATGAGTAATGGAACTTGGGTCTCCAAGCAACAACCCAAGAGCTTAACAATGTTCTTATGATCAATTTGGCTAAGGATGACAAGCTCATTTATGAACTGATCAACTTGGCCTTCGGCCACCTCTTCTGGTTTTTTTATGGCGATGATTGATCCATCTTCTTGGGTTCCCATGTAGACGGTGCCTTGTCCCCCACTCCCTAGAATTCTGCTGCTATCATAGTTGCTGGTGGCCTTCTTGAGCTCGCTTGCAGAGAAGATTTTGATGTGTTTGATAGCTGTACCTTTGCTTGGAGAGAAGTATTGTTGTAGCAGGAGGCCTCCATTCTGACGGAAGTATTTGGTTTTGAGATTTCTGAGGTGTCTCTTCTTTCGAGCCGAATAGAGCCAATACATACATGGTGTCAGCAGCCCAGCGCACATGACAGTCGCTGTGGCGAACAGGAAAAGAGAATTAGAAGAGTTTTTTTTTTTTTTTACATGTTGTTCTGCATATTCTGCTTGCTGTTTTGCTAGTGAAATAATGGAAGATGTTCTCTGACCTATGACAATTTCAACCATTGGAAAGTTCTTGCGGCAGCCGATTCCGGATGTGGAACCGTTGCCCCAAGTCCCCTCTGGGCAGTGACAAAAGTACCCAGGAACTCTGTTCTCACAAGTAGCTTCTGGAACACATGGACTGGAAGGGGAGTTGCACTCATCAAAATCTGCGTATGGAAGCCAAATAAAAAAAAATACTCATTTAGCAAAATGCTAGCAATGAACCCACGATCAACATGTTTATATCTATGTAGGCTAATCAGCTGTTCAGAGGCTATGAATCACCTTGGCATCCTTGCGGGCCATTGAGATAAGGGTTCCCTCGATACCCATCAGCACATTTGCAGAGATAACCAGAATTTGTCATGCTGTCATCACAGGAGCTGTTCTCCCCACATATAGAGGAAGAGTTCTTCACTTGGCTACAATTCTTTTTTCCTATGGCCCAATCGAGATTCATATGGATGTCATGGTTGAAGTTCCAAATATCCGACACTGTGAAAACGTAGCTTCCATCTTCGACAACAAACCCATAACCAAGTTGGCTAACTTGGGTGAAATTTGTGGCTGTAAGCACTACCGAGACAGATATGTTGAGTGAGTTGCTGATGGAAGGTACATCGACTTGGCAGCAGCTGTGCCCGCAAGAACCATTAACCACATTCTCCCCTTGAGGGCACATTGATGCGCACGCATTCATTACACCCACACTGCCTGAGATTGATCCCCATTGTATTACATCCCACGACAATGAACTTGTTCGACTTGACTGAGAATTTATAAGGACTCTTTTCGGGCAGATTGATCTGAACAGGGTCATAAATGAAGTATCGCATGAATTTGCTTACGGCTATGAAGGGGGTGGAGTTTATGCGCACTACTCCCGGCAAGATCTCAAGGAGTTGAAGGTTCGACCCAGCTAAGAAGGAAATGTTTTGTTTGCAGTTGATTTCGAAGCCAGGGTAGAAACATCCTACTCCCATTCCGAACGGGAAAGTAATTTGGGTGTTGCCACAGTTTTCCAGGCAATGGGGAAGTGGAGAGCTAAGATTGCTCGTTACAAAGATGGAAAAGTAGTAAGCGATTACAAGCAATAAGGAAGGGAAGATTGTGGAGACTGCCATGATTGAGAAGGTTTGTTCTGTTTTTCTAATTTTTGTTTTGGTTTTTAGAAATCTGTTACAAGATGCACCTACGTTCATGTCGATTAAAACAAGGTTCCAAATTCCAAGAGGCTAATTCTTTAAACACTTTGCACTAGGTAAAATGGTCGGTTTTTTTTTTTTTTTTTTTTTTTTTTTAGAAATCTGTTACAAGATGCACCTTTTCATGTCGATTAAAACAAGGAGAATCTGGAACCTAGGTGGGGTTTTTTTTTTTTTTTTTTTTTTTGAGAATCTGTAACCTAGGTGGGGCCCTCCCTGATGTTTACGAGAAATCCACCTGGTCCATCCGTTTTGTCATCTCATTGTAGGACATGAAACGAAAAAAATAAGGCAGCCAGACGAAGAGGAAACAGTGGGACTGAGGGACCACTGTTGAAACAGTCGTATCGCTACAGAAGTTTTGTATCAGGCTATGTTTTTTTTTTTTTTCAATTTCAGTTCATCTCAGTGCGAATGACCTTATAAACGGTTTGGATGGAATATAAACATCAACATTGACCCACGGAGGTTTCACTGGTAGAAATTTTTTTCCCCACTTTTCCCTCTCGCGTGGCCTGCTTGGCCTCATTTTTTGTCTCATGTCCTTGAATGAGCTGGCGAACGGATGGATTTCTCGGAAACATCGGGGCCCCACCAAGCTTCCCTGCTCAGGAACTTCCTGCTATAGCCCCCTCCGAATCAACCCTTTCTGCTCATGGCGCCCTTTTCTTATGGAGAATCCCTAATCAACCCTTTCCACTCATATGGCCCCAAACTCTCCCATGGCACAAATTTTTTTTTTTTTTTTTTTTTTTTTAAATTTATTTTTTATGAGAATCTGAAATCAACCCTTACAGCTCATGTGACCCCACATCATAGCCTCCCTCTCGGAAGCAAGGTGTGTTGACGTCACCAAATTCTGTAGGCCCCACCATGATATGTCATATCCATACTGTCCATCCATTTTGGGAGTTCATTTTAAGGAATAAACCTAGAAAAGAGGCAAATCCAAAGCTCATGGCAAACAAACATCATAGTGGGCCCCACAAAGGTTTCAACAGTGGGCATGATGGAATCTGTGCATCAGTGTTGGGTGACAACTGACGGATACATTGAAATATACATCATGTGTCGCATTGAACAACCTACAACTTATGAGGCACTGGCAAACAACAGGTGTGTACTAGCAAACGATAGGTTTGAGGTTTGCAAGCTTCCACCCCTGCTCGCTGCCTCATTTGGCTACAACTATTTGGGTCCTCTTTGACTGGGAAGGCATTTCCATCGTACTGCAGTCTAGCGCCAGAATCTGATATGCACCTGGGATCGGATGCAAGACTTTCATGGAAAACTTCTTCTTGTCCGATGAAGATGTTAGCATCATAGGTTTGTTAGCTTCCTCACCTGGTCATTGCTGCCTTATCTGAATGTCTTAAAAGCTAAAGTTCAAGTAACACTGATGTGGAAAACACCAATATCACTATGTCATCTTCGGACGGTTGTAAGGGATCCAGCAACACAGGGCAGTACACAGGCTAGTGTATAGTCACGTACACCCCCATGTCTAAATGCAACCAAGGTTACTGCACATCTATAAAATTTCAACTTTGTTGAGCTTGAATCTTCTCAATAGAACATGAAAGTTACTAAATTCTTTATACATCGTTTGTATTAAGCTTTTGTCTGGTGGTCTCAGTCCCTCTTGCATTCTCTCTTTTATTGTCCTCAACACTATATAAATGCCATTCCAGATCAACAGGGACACCACAAAGCACAAGCGGAAGGAAAGATGCATTCAAGACCAAGCTGAAGATGGTGGCGTGTAGCAGACTTTCATTGATGGCAAAGATGGTGTCCGAGTCCAACTAATCAAATAAAGCAACAAATGCCCCACAGTAGCACTAATGCCCAACCAGTCAGGTGCAAAACAATAACAGTACCATGAACTATATTTTTGGCTGCAACACATTGTGAAAGATGCAGGGTAATTGTATGAATACAACATCTCCCGGTGATTTGGAACATTAATCCCATCTTCCCCAAGTAAGAGCACGGGAATCAGGTAAGGCAGGGCTCAGCATTTGCAGATCCTCAATATAAAAAAATCTTTACAATATGGTTACAAGAAAGCATTAGTGCTTCTCTCAAGTATAATTAGGTTGAAATACTTTACCTGACAACATTAGAAAGTTCAATTTCAAGCCCAATTGGTGTGATTCACCATATATTCTGATTACTAATAACTCTAGAACTGAAAATCCTAGTAATAGTAGGTTTGGATTTCAAGTATCCCAAAAGGGGCATCAGTGTTATTATGCTACAGTTGCAGACTAGTTTGGAATTCCAAAAAATAAAAAATAATAGGGTCTAATTTTCCATGGATTTCATTTCCTTCAGGAGATGGCACACTAATGTTAAGCAAATTAGAGGGTAATACCTATCTGGAAAAATCTAATCATGTGCATGCAATAGTACTGAATCCATACCCAACTGTTTGGAGATTGGCACTTCTGATCCAAAAAGGTATCCAAACGCCCAACCATAGCCTCTGTAGTTGCACCATAAAGGCAATACCATATATACTAGTATGCCTGAGCTTCAACTATGCCATTCCTGGGATTCAATAAAATGAGCAAATGACAACAATAAATTTTTCTCCAAGAACCAAGATACTCCAATCTGATGTACCATTCACATGTGGAACCATGGTGAATGATATCTTCCTTCCATTCAAGTTTCAACCCTAATGATGCTAACAGTTTACTGCATGAATTCTAGAAGAAAACAGTTGCATTCATCATTCAAATTCATATAGTTTTGGTCCACATGGTTGCAGGATAATTTGTGAAGTTGATAAAATGTCAATGCATACACAAATCAAAAGCTACCCGCCAAAGTGGCATCTGCAACATATCTTCAGCTCACTTGGAGAACACCTCCATTTTCTCTAAGCCCCTTCTGCTAGTGTCCTCTTTGATGTACTGATATAGAGAACTGCATCAACAGAGAAAACAAGATGCCCCCATCAATGTGTTTAGACTCTGTGACTCGGACTGACTCTGTTGGTCCTGACTCCAGTTGAGACTCAGCCAAGTCCAAGTTGACTCGGACAAGTCTCATGTGACATGGGTGAGTCATCAATCCTTGGTCCCCATCTCTCATCAATCAAAAGAAAAAATCAGGTTTAGTAGTAAAATGGACATGTTACCATTATTTCCTCGGATGAATGCGTCGCCATATTTATTTTTCAGCTGACCATTGACATATTCTTCAGTTTGCTCCATCGCTATGTTCATATATCCATCTAGACATGCTAGAATACCTGCATAATGATTAAAGCCATGCCAAAAGTACAACTCTTATCGTCAATGATCAAATACCTAAACTGGCATGCTCTAATGATATAAACGTGCTTAGGACCATCTTCTCAAAAACAAAAACAAAAAACAAAAAACAAAAAAACAGAACAATAGCTTGCTTTCCAGAACTATGTAGCCCAACTGCAATAGGACCATCTTCTCCTTTCAGTTATCTAACGGAATTTAGGACCGGAATCGCCATGCTTTCTCCACTCCTTCGATCTGATAAACTAGTTGTGGCTTAATAAGTTCTAGAAACCCTGAAACTGTATGGCAGGAAATTCCAGGCACCAATTCACACATCCTATATGCAGTTTTTGTGAATGGCAACACAGTGGCATATAGCCATATTATGTGAACCAAACCTTATATGTTACAAGCAGTGTTTCAAATAGCACTTGTAGCGTTTATCCCATCTATTTAGAGTCGGCTCTATGAATCTTCTTTCGCCAATCATTGCTATCTAAGGTTCTATCTTCATCTAGTGGGCAGACCTTCATATCCCTACTAAACAGCTCAATCCAAATCCTTTAAGGACTTCCCTGTCATCTTCTTTCGAGGCCCTTAACACTTCTACCAATGTGGCCCATTATAAATAATTTGTACCATTATGTTTGGCTGATATAATTTGAAGATCCATTTACTCAGATCGAGTTAGAAGACTACACTTAGCATCATTCTTGAGGACGAGAAGAAATCAAACACGAAGTGAAGAACCTGAACTCGAACTCGTCCAACATTTGCTTTAAGAGGGTAACGATTGATGATCCCCACCACAAATGCACAAACCAATTGATGATAAATACGAAGAACCCTTCACTTGCATTTACCTTCTCTACACCCTCATTAATCTTTAAATCTGGCCATAGATGCCCCATTTTGAACCGTCATGATTGGGAAGGATTTTTTTTTTTTTTTGGGGGGGGTGGGGTGTGTTTGGTAAACTCTATGGGGTCCACCATGATTTATGTATTTTATCGACTCCGTCCATCCATTTTACCAAATAATTTTAGGGCTTGATCCCAAAAATGAAGCATAGCCAAAGCTCAAGTGGACCACACCACAAGAAACAATGTGAATTGAATGTCTACCATTGAAAAAATTCTTGAGGACCACTAAAGTTTTGGATCAAGCTGATATTTGTGTTTTCCCTTCATCCATGTCTATGTGATCTTATGAACAGGTTGGATGACAAATAAACATCACTGTGAGCCCTAGCAAGGTTTCAACGGTGGAAATCATTATTTCCATTGTTTCTTGTGGCGTGTCCACTTAAGCTTTGGATATACTTCAAATTTGGGTTCAATCCCTAAAATAAGCTGGGGGTTCCTTGGTAAATGGATCTAGAGATTTGAAAAGGAATCCAGCAGTTTATGGTGATTAATTATAGCTGCTAAATATGGCCTCTCCCATAGGATGGAGGATAAAACAAAAACTCTTCCCTCCATCGAGCGTCCTACATTTGGAAAGGAATAGCAATGGTGGCCTTGCTAGTCTTTGATAGTGTGATTGCCCCACCCTGGCTGAATCTTTTCCAACTCTGTTCGCCATTGTTCCCGAACCTAATATCTTGGTGGGTGACTATTTTTCTACAGATGTTTGTGTTTTTTTTTTCTTTTTTTCTTTTTTTTTTTTTTTTTTGGGGGGGGGGGGCGCTTCTGATGGGGACATCTCGCGCACACGCGCACGCACACCACCACCCCTACGCACGTACGTATGCAGAAGAAGGATCCCATCATCAATCTGACTCAATGACGACGTCCAAAGAGGGCCTCCTAGCTAGAAGACAAGTTTTGGTTCAGAAAAGTGGGCCCGATAGTCAAGAAAAGCCCATCATGGGATCTCATAATCGTGGCCCACTCGTCGGAATGATTTCATTTTTTAGGTTTTGCTTATTGTTATTATTTAGAACATTGTGAACGTTTTAGATTTCTGTGTTTGGTTTTTATTTTAGTTTACTTCATCGCCAAGTAATAGGTTGCGCACATGGTGCGAGTTTTGGGGTATAGGGTTTTCTTATAAATAAGCACCTCTTGTAGCTTTTTTAATACATTGAAGATTAATAAAAATTCTGCGTTTTATTACTCTCTGAGTTGTGAAGCCTAATTGGCTGCGAAGCCCTCCCTTCATCGAAGGGTTAACCACCATGGTGCGAAGCCACATCTATCCCGATTCACCCCTATCCATCGCCATCTCTACTACCCATCTTCTACCATCCCTTCTTCTCATCTCACCCTATCATCTACACTTCGAATCAATCATCTATTGCAGCAATTCTCCTCCTCACATCAGAATTTCAGAATCTGGCCCTACAGGAGGGCTGAAACTTCGGCGGAGTACCACGCACAAACTGTACATTGGATCGAGCTGAGATTTGGGGGTTTTGGAGTCCATCCCTGGCCGACCAGGGCCAAGGTGACCTTTTTCTGAATAGTGGGCCCCACACACGTGAGGCCGGGATCACACGCACGTTTGTCTGGGCCAATGTAGTTGTCTACACGCGGGATCGTCTTTCGGCTCAGGTTTTTATCCTCTTTTATCCTCTCATAGCCGTTTTTTCATGAAACCTAGCCCTAGATTACGTTTTCCCTAAGTTATATGCCCATTTTCTTACCCTAGGGTTCCTTGATTTGAAATTGGTGAATCCCTTGGATTAGGGACTGATTACTATGCATGTGTGGATGATTATTTCTTATCTTTGAGTATCGTTTGGTTCATAATTTTTATTGATCCAGATTTTATCATGTGTAGGCCTGGACCCGCATAGATTCCCCTTTAATTGAATGTTTGGATTTTCATGTGGGATGTGAAATTTGTGTAATTGTTTCTGAATTGGTATAATCTAAGCTTGAAATCTTGCATATCACATTTAAATTTCCATGTCCTACATCAAATTTGGTATCAGAGCCTAGGGTTCTTGTAGGGGAATTCACCACATATTTAGGGTTTAGTTTATTCGAGTCTTTCATGCATCCAGTCCATCACATATAGCTTTTAGGAGTCCGTAGTCCTTGATATCAGCTGTTGAAATTTCTGTTAACAAAAAGCTAGCAACTCACGTTGCTGGAATTTTCTGTTATTCCTTATTTTGACAACTTATTGCTAGATTTTAGTAGCACTACGTAGTTTCCCTCATGTAGTCTCATAGGATCATTTAGTCTAATATAGTCGTCGTAGAAAGTCCCTAGGTGGAGTTAGCAGGTTGTACGCCCGCACGTACGGGTCATGGTTTTGGCTAGCACCCTACACTAAACATGGAACAACTGCTAGAGTCATTAAACAAGCTGTCCCAGCAGACCGAGTCTTGGGATAAGCGCTTGGAACAAAGCATAGATCAACGCCTTAACCAAATAGACACCTCCCTCAGGACAAACCCCACCATTAAAGAAAATGTCCAATCTCAGGCAGGTGGCCAGGAGGATAGACCAATGAATAGAGGTGACCAAGGAATCAGTCATGGGTATGCACCCGTGCACCAACCCCAAGAGGGGCATCAAAACCACTATTTTGATTGGCACAACATGTACGGCCTTGTGGCTAGAGAGAGTACCCCAGAGGCTAGTATAGAGTTACCCATTGAGGTCATTCCGATAGTAGATGAGTTTCGTGATGTCTTTCCTGATGATCTACCGGATGAATCTCCCCCTATGAGAGATATAGAGCACACCAGAACATGAGACACCGTAATACCTACAGCCGAGTTTACGTTGAATAGTTCTGTCTATAGGTCCACAGGTCTAAGTCCTCGTGAAGTCATTACTGGTTATAAACCTAGGAAACCTATTGATCTTGTCTTTATGTCACTGTCCCATAGGTTGTCAGAGTCTGCAGAGTCTTTTGCGCATCACATTCATTCATGGCATCAAGAAATCAAGCAGAAGATCATGACTAGTAATGAACATTACACATTTTCTGGAGACCAGCATAAACGTTTCAAAGGATTCAATATTGGGGACTCCACGATGGTCCACATCAGCCCCGAGCGGTACCCTTCGAGGGTCGTTCGCAAGTTACATGCGCGTAGCGCTGGACCCTTCAAAATTATAAAACGAAACGGTCTCAATGTGTATGAGATAGATCTTCCACCTTCCATGAGAATTAGTTTCACATTCGATGTGGAGGATCTATTTACTTTTTAGAAGACGACTGATACTTTGTCCGGCCATTCGCCCACCCATCATGATTCTCCATATCTATCCCTTGAACCATAGCCCCTTCCCGACCCATTTTCTCAGCCTCTACCTCTCATACCCACTCTTCCTGACTTTTTTTCCCAGCCTCTACCTCCCATACCTACCATTCCCAGCCCATTTCCTCAGCCTCTACATCCCATTACTACCCGTCCCGACCCATTTTCCCAGCCTCTACCTCCCATACCTACCCGTCCCAACCCATTTTCCCAGCCTCTACCTCCCATACATATTCTTCCTGACATTTCTTCTCAGCCTCTCCCTCCCATACCTAACCTTCACACACACAGAGAGGAAATAGAGGATATCCTGAACCATCAGATAGTTTCAACATAGGACGACAGGTTTCAGAAGTACCTGGTCAAGTGGAAGTCACGCCCAGCTTCAGACAGCACGTGGCTCACTGCGGAGGAGCTTCAGAGACTTGATCTTGACGTCCTGAAGCGGTTCAGGAGTTTTATTTCGCCAGTGGCGAAATCTTCGCAACCAAGGAGAATTGATGGGGACATCTCGCGCACACGCGCATGCACACCACCACTCCTACGCACGTACGTACGCAGGAGGATCCCATCATCGATCTAGCTCGATGACGACGTCCAGGGAGGGCCTCCTAGCTAGAAGACAAGTTTTGGTTCAGAAAAGTGGGCCCAATAGTCAAGAAAAGCCCATCATGGGATCTCATGATCGTGACCCACTCGTCAGATTGATTTCATTTTTTAGGTTTTGCTTATTGTTATTATTTAGAACATTGTGAACGCTTTAGATTTCTGTGTTTGGTTTTTATTTTAATTTACTTCATCACCAAGTAATAGGTTGTGCACATGGTGCGAGTTTTAGGGTATAGGGTTTTCTTATAAATAGGCACCTCTTGTAGCTTTTTTGATACATTGAAGATTAATAAAAATTCTGCGTTTTCCTACTCTCTGAGTTGTGAAACCTAATTGGGTGCGAAGTCCTCCCTTCATCGAAGGGTTAACTACCATGGTGCGAAGCCACATCTATCCCGATTCACCCACATCCATCGCCATCTCTATTACCCATCTTCTACCATCCCTTCTTCTCATCTCACCTTATCATCTACACTTCGAATCAATCATCTATTGCAGCAATTCTCCTCCTCACATCAGAATTTCAGAATCTGGCCCTACAGGAGGGCTGAAACTTCGGCGGAGTACCACGCATAAACCGTACATCGGATCGAGCTGAGATTTAGGGTTTTGGAGTCCATCCCTGGTCGACCAGGGCCAAGGTGACATTTTTCTGAATAGTGGGCCCCACACACGTGAGGCCGGGATCACACGCACGTTTGTCTGGGCCAGTGTAGTTGTCTACACGCGAGATCGTCTTTCGGCTCAGGTTTTTATCCTCTTTTATCCTTCATAGCCGTTTTTTCATGAAACCTAGCCCTAGATTACGTTTTCCCTAAATTATATGCCCATTTTCTTACCCTAGGGTTCCTTGATTTGAAATTGGTGAATCTCTTGGATTAGGGACTGATTACTATGCATGTGTGGATGATTATTTCTTATCTTTGAGTATCGTTTGGTTCATAATTTTTATTGATCCAGCCCTATCATGTGTAGGCCTGGACCCGCATAGATTCCCCTTTAATTGAATGTTTGGATTTTCATGTGGGATGTGAAATTTGTGTAATTGTTTCTAAATTGGTATAATCTAAGCCTGAAATCTTGCATATCATATTTAAATTTCCATGTCCTGCATCAGCTTCCCCCTTCCACAGAAATCTTTTCTTTCCCAATTGCGGGTTTTCTCCATCTTTAAATTTGAAAAATACTCTTTGTCGGTCGCTAGCGAACTCAAGATCCTTTTCAATTAGATCTCTTTATAAATTACTTTATGCCACTTGGGTTCCCTATGGTTTTATGGGGCGAAATAGAGTGCTAGCTCTCCCAAATGTGTCTTTTTTCCCACAAAGCGGAGGAATCAATGGATCATATTTTCATCCATTGCAACTTCTCTTCAGATATTTGGTGGAGCGTTTTTCGCTTAGCTGGGATGTCATGGGTAATGCTCGAGTTAGTGGATCACCTCTTTTGTTTGTGGCACACCGACTTAGGAGGAGCTCTAGGAAAAAGAAAAGGGTGTATCATCCTAATGGCATTTCTATGGGCTGAAAGGAATAGCCATTGCTTTTAGAACCCAAGGTGTTCTGTATCCATTACGATACGCCCATAAAAGCCGATACGTATAGGTAACAATCATGACCGTTACGCGATACAAGAGTGAAAAGGGGCAGTTAGTTTTTTGAGACCGTATCAACCGTTACGGTAGCTGTAAAGGCCGTTATAGGGCATAACGATCGTTACTCCAGTAACGGTCGAAAAATGATTACCTTTTTTTTCTATTTAAATTCATTTTTCTCCTCTTTTTCACTTTTCTCATTCCAAAACTCTCCTATATCATTTTACAATAGATTTCGATCACTCTTACTATAGCTTTTAAGATTAAAACTGTAAATTGAAGTGATTTGAGTGAATGGAATCTCAAAGGGCCTTTTCTTTTCAAAAAATTGAAAAAACAGTATTTATGCCTTTTTCTGATTTCTAGTTCTAATACTTGATTATGATGTGTAAACATTAGAGACATAATCATATTAAACAATTCACTAGATAGCCCAATACAACACTCTCACCAAAGAGTGGACCGTTACACTACCATAAACATGTTCAAAACAAAAAATGAATACATATTTGAAATATTTACATTCTTCTTGATTTTCTAGATATTTTTTCAGAATTTTTTGAGCAAAAGAAAATTTTCAACCATTAAAGGGGTCATAACGATCGTTACGCCCCCATATCGGCCGTTATGGCCGACACCCGTATTGATAATGGTGGTGACCGTTACAGCCACTGTTACCGATACAGAATAACTTGTCAGAACCAGAGTTTTACTTTAGTAGGAGTTTTCTCGATAGTGTTAGCGTTGTTTTGGGATTGGGCTCCATAATTGATGGTAGTGGGTCAGCCAAATGAGGGTCCAGTGTCTTTGTATTTTCTTAATTTCTTCTTCTTCTTCTTTTCATTTTCATTTTCTTTTTCTTGTTTGTTGTATCCTTGTAACTTTTTCCTTTGCTTAATAAATTTCTCATCTTTCAAAAAAAAAAAAAAAACCATTGGTTTTGAGCATAAGTGAGCCTCAAACACACTCATGAAGAACAACTCCACACAACCCACACATGGTGGGTGAACAACAAATGAAAGTGATTTGAATAAACCAATCCCCAATAATTTGGTGTTTCACCTTGTGGAGGGCAAAAAAAGGAAAAGAAGAGAAAAAGAGTGAAAAAAAAAAAAAAAAAAAAGAAGAAGAAGAAGAAGGAAGAAGAAACCAGATCTATACCACTATGATACCAGTTCACAAAGTGAGATTGAGAAGCAAGGTATTTTGTAACAGTAACGGTGACCATAACAGCCACCATTATTACTTTTACAATATGGGTCGTAACGGCTGTTACAATGCCTGTAATAGCCATTACAGTCTCTTTTAAAATTTTTTTAAAAAAAAAAAAAAAACCGAAAAACATATATCTGCCCCTAACATTGAAAAAACATATTTGAAAAACCTATATCTGCCCCGTAACGTTGAAAAAACATATCTAAAAAGCCTATATCTGCCCCATAATAAACCATTAGGAGACTGTTATGCCCTTTATAGGGGGTGTAACGGGCCTTTAGCTGCGGTTACAGGTTTTTTTTTCCATAACAGTTGCAATGGCCTTTACGGCATGCCATGTTGAGAAGGAGGAAGAGAGAATATGAGGAGAAGAATGGAGAGAGAGAGAGAGAGAGAGAGAGAGAGAGAGAGAGAGGGGGGTGGGGGGGGAGAGGCCTCTCCTCTACTTATAATTAGGGCTTTCATAATACAAGTGAAGGTACACAAATACTCCCTCTCCTTAAGTTATTACATGAACCAAAGACTATGTACTTAAAATCTATTCCAACACAACTTTTAAGAACTAAAGAGGGAAAATAACATGAAATAATATAGAAACCATCTTCATGTAAATTGGGTCACGTGAACTTCTAGCCGTCCATCACAATCCATCAAAAATTATTGAATCACACTTTTAAGAATAGGAGATTCTCTAAAGAAGAAGAAGAAATGGAGTGAATAATTAGAAGAAGAATCAGAACTTCTCTTGTCACAATCCACTCCTTTTCAACACGAAATTCGAAATGATTATCGAATCACACTTTTCTATTGTTGTTGCTTATTTTGATATTTGGGGTATGTCTTTTAGAATTATAATTGAAAATAAGGTTGTTAACAACCTTTTTTGAAATTGAGAAAACACAAGTGCACATTGGTAGACATGCGCATATAATTTAGAACCCTTTTTCCTTTTTCTTTTCTTTTTTTTCTTTTTTTTGTGGAAAGGATGCTGAACAAGAAATGATATTTAATTTGCCATTAAACAGAATTAGTCTCGATTTTATAAGCAGCTTATTATTTAAAAAATAAAAAAAATAAAAAACGATTTCACTATGGTAATGACCTAAGGGGGGTTTGCGGTTGGATCTTTCGGGATTTGAATCAGGTTTTTAAGATTAAACGCTTGTCAAGATGGAGGAATGAGGATAATAAAAAGGGTTGATTCAGTAAGATATTCTAAGAAGAAATGAAGGAGGAATGGAAGAAAGAGAAACTAACCAACCTCTGTAATCGACGCCCGAATTCAGCTTCACCACCACCGGTCTCCCCCTTATAGATTTCAAGAAATCCGCAGGAGTCTTAGGGGCCGCACCACCTTTCTCTCCTCCTCCGCCGCCTCCGCTCATTGCTCTCTCTCTCTCTCTCCTCTACTTACTTTACCCCTTTTCTGTTCTCCTCAGCCCTAGACGAAGGACACGGACTAGCTGCAGCACCCTACTACTAGAATATTATTGCAGACCTAAGTCCTACCGGGGTGTATGTCTTACATCTGCGCCTTGCATTTGTTTCGCCAGCTCATTTTAGGAAATTAACCCAGGCACGAGGCAGATCCAAATCACAACTGGACCACACGTGGGAAAATTGACGCCCACTGTTGAAACTTCCTAGGGCCCACCCTGATGTCTATCTCCATCCAACCCCTTCACAATGGGGAGCAGATTAGTTGAGACCCCGGATCCACCGAGGTGGGTGGGACCCTGATTGTGGATTTCACAGTGATGCATGTACCTTAAATCCATACCATCCAACCATTTTCAAAAGCTCATTTTAGTGTATGATCGCAAAAAATGAAGCATGCTCAAATCTTAGGTGGACCACACCACAGGAAACAGTAATGATTAAATCCTGACCATTAAAAACTTCATAA
Source organism: Magnolia changhungtana (assembly GCA_030180095.1). Taxonomy (NCBI): domain Eukaryota; kingdom Viridiplantae; phylum Streptophyta; class Magnoliopsida; order Magnoliales; family Magnoliaceae; genus Magnolia; species Magnolia changhungtana. The sequence continues at coordinate 1,379,057 of JASAUF010000330.1, read as the reverse complement.
AGCCACTAATGTTTATTTGCCATCCAACCTGTTGATAGGGTCACAAAGACCCACAAGGAATAGAACACAAATATCATCTTGATCCTAAACTTTTGTGGCTGACAAGAAGTTTCTAATGAACAATTATTACTCCGGATCTGGTTTGTTTTTTAAACCATGCGTCAAATTTAATTTTCAATTTAGACATGGCCCTTACAAAGGTTTGCTCTTCACAAGGTGACTCCAACTGGAAAACATAAATATAAGCTTGATTCAAAATTTATGTTACCGCCGAAAGTTTGTAACCGGATGCATTTAATCAAATTATAGTCCATGTATACTTCAATCATGGTATAGTCTTCTTATACTTCGGATCTACTTCATGATGGGATGGTTTGATAAAATTATTTTAGGCAAATCAAAAACCGTTGAAAGTGTAAACCAATCAAATGGGAAAGACTTTGGTACCTTTCAGAAATAACCGATCGACTTAATTGGCACATCCAAGTACCTAACAAATCAAATCCCAGCCAATAGTCCATAATCTCCAAAATCCCGACTGTTCACCTTTCTAATAAAAACTAGTCTTGGTCGACCCACGAAGCATTGAAAGTTCAAATAGGTCAAATGGAAAAGATCCCCGAACGGACGGGCTCGGCAAAATAAATCCCAGGCTCGCCACTAGCCGACAGTTATCCAAACTTTTTTCTATTTCAATAGATGTTAAGGAACAGTTATGTCGAGGGAAAATGTGCTGGGTGGATTGTCGCCCCGAGGTTTGAAAATGTGGCCGCTGCCAAACACGGTCGGTGATATGATCCCAATTCCATGGATCTTCAGACAATCCACTGACAACACCATTATTAACTTTAATTCCCATCCAATCCACTCTAATCCATTGAAATTTGCCTTAGACGTGGTGGGATTAAGGATGGAAAGGTTGAATCCCGATTGCCAAACGGACCTTATAGCAATAGGATATATCCAATCCCATGGATCTCAAGACAATCCACTGACAACACCATCATTACCTAGAAATCCACGCCATCCACTCTAATACCATTCAATCCCTTCCAATCCACCCGGCCAAACGGGCCCTAAGCGGATGGCCACTGGATATGCTTTATACCCAATTGAGATCTTGCACAACTCTCTTGTCATCAAAATTTTGAAGCAGGGAGGCATGACGACACCATCAGCTCTATGAATTTCGCAAAGTCATTGCGATTCCGAGGGGCCAAGGTTAGAGAGAGGCGAGAAAACAAAGGGAGAAAGATAGTCTAAGTATGCGAGGGAGCCAGGGATGGTCCGTGGACTTAGATTGCCTTGAAAATGCTCAACATACCAAGGTGTTACTTGAAGAAATAGTCTACTAAAGAAGATGTTGTAGTTAGGAGTAGAGTTTGAATCGGAGATATCCAACCATCCCTTTTGCAGGAAAAAAGAGTGTATGGTCTCTTATTTCTTTCTTTCATCTCAATCAAACATAGATCACATACATTCCATTCAATATATCTCGGTCACATCAACAACAATCATTTTTATTGTATTTCCATTAATTTTCTTTTATGCTTTCTTTGACCTTATTTTTGCCTACTCGAAGCCACTTGGCTCTATAAAGTAATGCCAGAATTTTTATTTTTTATTATGTTTGCCCAATTCTCACAAGTTATGTGAAGCACGAATAAATGTAGAGACGCCGAAACTTTGCCGAATCCAAAATAATAAATAAATAAATAAATAAATCATAAATTTTCGTACAATAAAGATTGCATAACATGTTAGTAGAAATTAGTGCCTAACGCATTTCTTTTTTTATCGCCGAAGCTCTTACTTGGAATTTATGATCACAAACAAGCCGCAAAAGTCACTTGTATTGGAGAGTTTTACGATTTTCTAACTCTTGAGGCGAACAGATGAGATTCCTTTTTTAATGTGAGCTTTTATACCATCAATTCATCATCTATCCATCCAAGACTAAATTATCCAAGATGACGGGCCTAGAGTTGCAAAGCCTAAAATGAAAGGTAAATGCCCTCTTATTGGATAGCTAAAATCAAAACACACGCTGGAAATAGCGAGATTTCTATCAAGACTCTGATATTGATGCTCGGTTGAGCCAAAATTGAATGTCCAAGAGAAGAAGTGACAGATTTGGACCTTAGAACCAATTTCGGTCATTAAATATCAAATCAAAGAGCTTTTAGAGAAAGTGGTGATTTAACATGGTATCAAAACAGAATGTCAAATGTTCGAAATCTTGGGAGCATCAATTATGCGTCCGTAATACTCACACGGGGCCTGCCATGTTGCTGGTGTTGGAGCTCACCGGAGAAGATGGTCAGCCGCCCTTTCTTCCTTTTTAGGCCCCACCTAATACTCATTATTGATCCAAACCTTCCAATCCAAAGCCTATTTTGCTGATGCCAACAGCCAATAATGCTAACAATTTTGACCCAAATGATGTGGATGAATATGGTAAGAAAAGACTTGACTACCTATGTTTTCACTAAAAGTTTGGCTCTTCATAGAGTAGAACGGGAGAACAAGATTCATGTAGCCAATCCCAATTAATTGGGAGAAGGCTTATATCATGACCACGGGGATGGCGATGACAACGAGAAGTCTACGGTAGGGTTTTTTTTTTTTTTTCTCATATTCATTTTACCCTCAACAGCTAATGCAGTAGATCTATACATTCATCAAGTGGGCCACATGCTTACAAATTATTTCCAGATTTTTCCACCAATCTAAACAAGGCCTAAAAGTTCCTTTTCTTCCTAAGACAGTTGAAATTCAGTGAAACTCTACTACATATTTTGAACTAATACAATTGAATACATGTTATCAGAGAATCTGAAAATTCATCATCTCTAATCCTAAAAACAAAACATATCCACCATGGTTATAAATTATAACAGTTTTACTCTACGCTACGGACAGTCGGATTTTCAGGAACTTGGATGCTTCTTCTTCTCATTAAGGAAAGCTCTTCCACCACCTTTTTCATGGTGGGCCTCTTTTCTCCATTCAAGCACAAGCATCTTTGAGCGATCATGGCAATTGCTTGTAAGTCCTCCATTCCTCCCTCTCTCAGCATTCCTTCATCTAAGATCTTGATCAAATTCCCTCCTTCGACGCAAGATAGAAAATGCATGCAGAGGCTATTGAAGTCTGGCGACAGCTCCTGCTTGAGCATTTTCCCGTAAAAGAGCTCGACTAAAACCACCCCAAAGCTGTAAACATCGCTCTTCTCTGTTAAATTTCCAGTTTTAAAGTATTCGGGATCCAAGTATGCCGGAGTTCCTTTGATTACTGTCAGAATCCAGCTTTCATCAAGTGGAATTAGCCTGGAAACTCCAAAATCGGCTAGTTTGGCAGAACAATTCTCATCTAAGAGTATGCTCGATGATTTGACGTCTCCGTGCAATATGGGCATTGAAGCACATGAGTGTAGATATGAAAGAGCTTCCGCAACCTCAGAAGCAATCCGGAGGCGACGATTCAATGACAATGGAGTTTGATCACCAGCATCTCCATAGAGTTTTTGGTACAAAGTGTGATTGGAGATGAACTCATAGACCAGGAAAGGGACTTGGGTCTCCAAGCAGCAGCCCAAGAACTTAGCGATATTCTTGTGACCGATTTGGGTCAGGATGACAAGCTCGTTTATGAACTGATTAACATGCCAGTGGGCCACTTGCTTTGATTTCTTGATGGCAACCAATGAACCATCTTCAAGGGTTCCCTTGTAGATTGTGCCTTGGCTGCCAATGCCTATGATTCTGGTGGCATCATAATTGCCGGTTGCCTTCTTGACCTCTCCGGCGGAGAAGATTTTTGTGTGTTTCATAGCAGTACCTCTATTGGAAGAGGAAAATTGTTGTAACAGAAGGCCTCCATTTTGATGGAAGTATGTGGCTTTGAGATTTTTGAGGTTTCTCTTCCTTTGAACCCAATAGAACCGAGCAGAACATAATATCAGCAATAAAATGCTTAGTAAACATAATACTGCAATGAATAAAAAAGAAGGTGTCAGATGTAGCTGTCTGAATACTATATAGTGATTTGTTTCTGTAAAAATCATAAAACTCTCAAATTCATGGAATACAAGGGCCATGACAGAAGACTTGGGCATGCTGTCCGCATTCTTCATACAAATCTATGGAAGATGGGGACTGAAAATTGGTAACATGATGCTCCCACCAGGGGTACCATTTACAATTGACTGGCCCACTTTGGTGATGGCCCAAAATTCCCACCTTCCCAATAAATCGCCATTTTTGGGACGGCCGAGAAAAGTTTAGAGCAACAGTCGAGATAAAATTCTAATAGTTCAAATGGTTAGAAATAACCAGTTGCTGCAATTCGTTACAATTGAGCCATCCATCAGGCAGCCATTCAGTTGGTCGATAGGGTTCATGTGTGGTGCTTGATATACATTGAAGAAGAAGAGGAAGAAGAAAAGAAGAAGATCATACGAATGGCTAATTTGTTATGAAGGGTAGATATAAATCTCTTATGGCATCCACTCCCCAATTTATGACCATTGCCTACAGTCCCAACTGGGCAGACACAAGTGTAATTCCAAGCTCTGATCTGGCAAGTAGCTTCTGGCACACATGAATTTCTCCCTGATCTGCACTCACTCAAATCTGCAACCCATGTTACAAAAAACAAAAAAACAAAAAAACAAAAAAAAAAACAAAAAAATGAAAAAATGAAAATTAGAACAGAGGAAACACCCTTATATGTATGCAGAGTTATTATTTGATGCTTGATCGAAATGGACTTTTTTTTTTTCTTTTTCTTTTTCTTTTCTGATACAGTATTGGCATGTATTCCATTTTCGAGTAAGCTACATCATTAATCTGGCGTGCCCCACAATGAGATTGTTCATGTATAATGCGAATAACCAATGGTCTACAATTGGACTGCAAGGAAGAAGGATCATCCGAGGGGGAGATCTTTTGGGTTTCCGTCATCTACCATGAGACCTACCATACCAGGGATTTAATCGCCGTAGGGTGGAGCACCCTTCTACAATTCGTTGTGACAATGTGCGCATATGTGCCCAGTAGTAAAGATGAATTGAAGACTAAATCCCATTCAGTAACATGGATGCAGAGAAATCACCCATGAAATTGAATTTTGAATTTAAATTTCAGAAATCAGCAGCCTAATAGGCAAAAAATGGAGCCATGTATGTAGCAACCAGAATAGCAATTACCTTGGCATCCGGCGGAGCCGCTGAGATAAGGATTCCCTTCAAACCCCATAAGGCATTTGCAGAGATAACCATAGTTTCGTTTTGATTCAATACAGTAGCTGTTCTCTCCACATGGATAGGAACTCGAATCATTCATTGCGGAGCAGCTTCCATTTCCTATAGCCCAATCAAGCTTCATGCTAATATTCCTATTGAAGTCCCAAAGATCGGATATGTTGAAAACATATCCACCATCTTCAACCACGAATCCATAAGGAGGCTTGTGAAACACGAAGCTGTTATTTGGTCCAGCGAGGAAGATCATGATTAGAAGTTCGTTATGGATCGTAGGTAAGGTGACTTGGCAACAACCGTGCCCGGTGCAAGAACCATTAACGACACTGTCTCTTGTATTGCAGCTCGAGATGCATGAAGAGGGTACTTGGCCGGGGTCTTGGGAGATCAGCCCCAGTGCGTTGCATCCCACAGCGACGAATCTGTTCGAGTTAGAGAACGTGTAAGGACTGTTCTCTGGCAATATGATCGAGACACCTTCTTGGTAGCTTGAGTTTGAGAAAATGTATGTTAAAATGAATGGAGTGGAGTCGACATGCACTCCGTCTTCTGAAATCTGGAGGATTGAAAGGTTGGATTGTGCTAAGAAAGGAATGCCTTGGCGGCAAGTGACTTGGAAGCCAGGGAGGAAACAGCCGTCTCCGACTCCGAACGGGAAAGGGATTTGGACGTCGCCACATCTTTTTTTGCAGTTGGGGTTGTATGAGCCAAGATTGCTTGCTACCAAGATGGGGAAGTTGCATGTGACTACAAGCAATGAAAGGAGAAAGTAAGAAAATGTTGCAGAGAAAGCCATGGTAGAGGAGATGCTTTTGTTTGGTTTTTGTCCGCAACGTCTCATGTTGTACAGGCAAACTAAGAATCATATATACATACCAAAGATCATCAAAGGGACCAGAATCATCTACAAAACCCAAGTGGGGTCCACCATGGTGTAAATATAAAATTCAGTACGCCCATCAGCTGAGAATCATTATTACCCATGATCAGAAGATAAGCTCACGATAATAAATATATGGGCCGCACCAATGGGAAACAGCTACAGTTCGTCGACATGAGTTTTTTACTTGCGCCTGATTAACGGGTTTGATGAATAGTACAAACCAAAATAGTCCCACGCACAAACCTATGGTTGGCATCTCATCCCAATAGTACAAACCTAAATTTTGTAATACCTCGAGTGCTGGTACGTCCCTTAATCTTGGTGGGGTGCAACTGATGACTGGCTTGGATGAGACATACATAACAAGATGGGCCCCACATTCCATCCGCAAGCTTCTATGGTGAACACCCCCTTTCCATTGTCCCCCATTTTGATGTAGCCGAGTTAGATCAGGCTGGATTTTGGGTCTAAGACTAACATTAGGGGAGCATATGATGGACGGTTTGGATGGACCTCAAACATCAGGTGGGCCTCACACAGCTCCAACGTATGGTAATTAGGAGTGCGATGGAAGGTAATTGATCTATTCAATCCCCCCGTATCCCAAATGCGAGTGTCGATTAAAACAAGGCTTGCGTTCGAGAAGACCTAAGATTGGATTCATGTCGTGTTTTTGCCCGGCCTTCATTGAAATGGGCATCGGTGGCAGATTATTAACCGTACACACGATATCCATTCACGTCAATCCAGACCATCCAAATGCTTTGGCAGCCTTCGTGGATGGAGCCTGGCCTGAAAATCACAGCAGATCAGGTGATTTAATTGTATGATTTAAACGGTTGCACTAGGACTACTGGCGGTTTTAGTTTAACTGTGCATTTGATGACAAGAAATCAGAAGGGTAGTGATCAGGGTCGAATATTGCATATCAGACCCCAGTAATTACTTGATTTTACATACATGATAATATTTAATGCCGGATTTTAATTGTGTTTTTATTACAGGATGAAATCAGGAGTATTAATTGCAAAATAATGTTAAAAGCATGGATTTCACGTTCTGAAGTCATCAGAGCACGAGAACGACCCCAGGAAACCAAGATCAACGCTCGAGATCCGAAGAAATCAAGAAACTGAAGTTCAAGGGGCCCGAAAAGGGTCCAGAATGCAAGATCACATATTTTTCGCCACCCGATCAACTCGAAACTTAATGCATGTGATGGGGGCCGTAAATTAACCGTACATATTAAATTTCAACCATTGGTGATCTCGGAAAGTACTCCAACTGACGAATCATCCCATGAATCATTGATTTCAGGCCAACCTGATATCTGGAACCTCTCCAAAATTGGTCCTGACGGTGGAAACCAGATGAGAAAGCGGATGGACGGGACCGATTTCACATATACATCACCATGGGACCCGCACATGCGATGCGTGTGCGTAGTGAATATATGTGCTGGTGTGCACCGGTCGGATGAAGTGTCAGCGCTTGCGCTGACCCGACTTTTCTTCTCAAAAAAACGAGTCGTGCGGCAGCGTCTTCCGAACCCGACCGCGGTCGTCGGTTGTGGGGCCCACCTTGTGTCCAAATGGACAATCCAAGCCGTCCATCCGCTTCCTGGGGCGGACATACCCCACGCCTAGGTGGAAGTTTAGTCCCATGCATGTGTACGGACGTGGATTGATGAAAATCGCAGGATGGACGGCGGAACGAAAGATCAGGTGGGCCGCACTGATTTCACTCAAAACTGACCCTTCCTGGACGGTTTCTCGACGTGAATCTCATGAACGGAGTAGATTTCTCAAAGCCGTTGCGAAGTGGGACCCACCATCACGTCAGCGCCGGTTTGGCGTTCGCGTAACCCGGCCGCTGGCCGTTTTTGCGAAGATCAGTGGGCCCCACCCGTCACCTGTACGGCCAATCTGATCCGTCCATCGTGTAGAGGGCCATGAATACTACAAAACTATGCTGATAGTTCACTCCCATGCGTACACACGTGCGTGATACAGAGGCCACAAAAGGGCTACCCGGCGACGTTCAAATCTGATCTTTTTGAGATTTCTTCTGTGGGCCACGTTAATGGACCTTCAAAACCACCCATTCTTGACTGAAATTTCATCCTGAATCCAATGGACGGGGTGGATTTTCCAGAAAACACCTCTGTGGGGCCCACCGATCACGGTTGCGAAAATTTGTACTCCGAGTCCTTCTACGACTCTGCCACCGATTCCAGCCATCCAGCAGCTATAAAAGGGGAGTTTTGGACGTGGGAAAGGCATTCAGAACCAGGGAATTCGAGATCCAGAGCCAGGGAGAGAAGAAAGAGAAGAAAGAAGAGAGGGAGATCGATTGGTTTGGTGTTCCGTTTTTTTTTATGAATTTTATTTACCCATCTCTTTTTATGGATTTTATGGGTAACTAATCTCTCAGCTAGGGCTGAGATGAAGCCCCTAATTTGATTAGCTCTTGTGTTGGTTGATTTACTTTGAATATTAATTAATTTGTTTTTTTTCTCTAAGTGAGCGTGATTGGTTTAAATTCCATACTTCTCCATCTATGAACTTGATCAAAGTATATAGATGGATGTTGTTTGGATGCTTATTACAGGTGCTTGGGTCTGATCAAGAACAGATTTCCTATAGAGAAAGAAACAGGGTGCTTTAATGAATGTACATTCCATGTACCCGACTAAGGACGTGGAATATGTTATTCATGGCATTACTTAAAGGAATTAGACATTCAGTATGCCCGAGTCAGGACACAGATTGTGCTTTCTCTGTCTGTATAAGTGGTATCAATTTAGATCAAGGTGAATCAACAAACAAAACAAGGGTTAGGATAATTATGGGTGGATTCGAAAGTCCTAGTGCTTTCTCTCTGATTGAATTTTCTTTCCTGTTCTTAATTATTTTTCCTAAAATTGTGCTTAGCAGTTTAGTTCATTATTCATTGGATTAGTTAAGAAGAATCATAAATTTGAATTGTGACAACCAGTCCTCGTGGGAACGATCTCGTAATACGTACCAGTATCGCATCTGATTCAGTATACTTGCGAGTTTAAATATCATTTAAATCGTGTTGGTTTAAATAAAACATCAAGTTTTTGGCGCATGTCTTGACTGCAAGCTTTTAGCTCCAAATTGAATTTAGGATTCTCTCTTATCATAATTCATAGTCTTAGGATTTTACTAACTTAGGTTAAAGTTTTTATTTTATTTTATTTTTATTTTATTTTTAGAAATTAATCGTTGCTTAGGATTCTTCTATCATTATTTTAGGAAACCTAATTTGGTTTTTTTTTGTTTACAGGAATTGAGGAAGGAAGCTACTAAGTGAAGGAGGAACATCTTAAATTTTCTGACATCATTCATCTCCTTTTACGGGTTCTTTCTTCCCATTCTTACTTACATAGTTTTAACTTGTTTTAAAATATCATAGTTCTAGGTCTAGTTTTATTTCCCTTAAGGTTGCTTCTTAGTTTAGTTTTCTTTCTTACATTACAATAACATAGTTTATGCTAGGACGTAGATCTCTGAATATAAAACTAGCACCGTTTGATCCTGAAATAGAAAGAACACTGCGTGAAAGATTGAGAAATAATTCTGTTGAAATGGCGAATGAAACTGAAGTTAAGGCTCTCAAAGATTATTCAACTCCTGTCCAATTTAATGCGCCTTCATGCATAGTATTGCCAACCACTACGGCAGCACACTTTGAACTGAAACCTGGAGTTATACAATTGTTGCCATCCTTTTATGGATTGGACAAGGAGGACCCATATCATCATGTGAAAAAATTCCTAGACATTTGCTCCACCTTTAAGTTCCAAAACTTCTCAGACGATTCAATCCGCCTACGCCTGTTTCCTTTTTCTTTGAAGGATAAGGCGAAAGCATGGTTGAATTCTCTAGAAGTTGGATCTATCACTACATGGGACCAACTATCTAAGAAGTTCTTAAACAAGTTCTTCCCCGTTCACAAAACTAATGCCCTCCGTAGAGAAATTACTAACTTCGCACAAAAAGAGGGCGAGCACTTTCATGAATGTTGGGAAAGATGGAAGGACTTGCTTCTTAAATGTCCTCACCATGGTTTTGAGAAGTGGCAACAAGTTCAATACTTCTATGACGGTCTGACACCCCAGAACCATCGCATGGTTGATGCCACCAATGGAGGGTCATTCATGACCAAAAGTGAAGTCGAAGCATGGAACTTCTTTGAAACCTTGTGCAAAAATTTCCAGCAATGGGACTATTCAAATAGAGGTGACAGAAGTCCCCAACCGCAAAAGAGAGGTGGTATATATGAGATAGGAGTCGTGCCAGAGCTGTGCGCCAAGCTTGATAACCTGACGAAGAAAGTTGATGCTCTGGTATTAAATAATGGACCTCCACAAACAACTCAAGTGGAGGCATGTGCCACATGTTCTAGTCCTGCCCAGTCTTGTCCATCTGGGGCAGCATCCCCAAAACTTCTCTCTGAACAAGTTCATGCTATGAACACTTTTCAAAAACCTGAGAATGATCCTTACTCGAACACATACAACCCAGGGTGGGCTAGGCATCCAAATTTTTCTTGGGCAAAAGGACCACATCAAGGAGGACCATCTGGAAATCCTCCCATGATCAGGTAGGATCCTTAGATAATGAGATTTTGCTGCCTATGCTCCATTTACATTCGGGACCATGATTTTTAAGTGCTCCTGGTGGTATTGCAACGTACCCATGCATGTAGAGGAGCAAATGCACAACGTAGTCCACCGCAAGGTTTTGACTTACTAGAGAAAGACCATGGAACTTTCCTTTTTCTTTATTAATTGGGGACTGGTTTTTTTGTACAACCTGGTTACATATACGAGAATTGAGATCTAACCAACAATCTGTTGCGCAGCACGTCAACAACACAATGAACCGAGATCTAATTTCAAGTCTCACCCACAAACAATAAACGAAAAAAATATAAACTAGAAACAAATCAAAGCAATCCAAACAAACTACAAGACAAGATATACGTAGAAAAACTCCTAACTAGGGTAAAAAAACCATGGATGTAAACTTCCACTATGAAAAATAACGAAGATTACAAGGCAATATAATAACTTCTCCTTTAAAAATACAGAGAAAACCCTTTGCTCACACCTTAGAATAACTCCCCAATATTAACATTAACCTTAGAATAGCCCTAAGGACACCTATTATAGTTTAGGCAACTTCCCTTTCGCACCCTTACGAAAGGCAACTGAAAAATCCACAGTCCTCATCAAATTCAAAAACGAATTTCGTAACCACGACCGGTCGAGAGGACCCCACAACCAGTCGAGCACCTCGGAACCTAAAATTGATGCCCGTTGGACTTTGAGTCGAGCCAGTCCATGACTGGTCACAACCAGTGAAGTGGGCTCCACGACTGGTCGAGCAAGGGCCACAACCGGTCGTACGCGGCCCCAAATGTGGTTCCACTTCTCAACAATCTCCCACTTGGAGATACATCTTCATAAACCTTTGTCTTCTTCATCCGAAGTACACCACCTTCCCCCGTCTTTAAGCCTGAAAATCAATCAAAGCTGAACAGAGCTTCAACTTCTTCCGTGTGATCGCCTTGGTCAGTATATCCGAAGGATTCTCACTTGTATGAATCTTCTCTAGAGCAATCGATCCATCTTCCAGTAACGAACGTATGAAGTGATATCTGATGGCAATATGTTTGGTCCTTAAATAAAAGGCTGAATTCTTAGCCAAGTGTATTGCACTCTGACTGTCATTGTAGAGCTTGCAATCTGCTTGCTTCTTACCCAACTCCTCCATAAAACCTTACATCCACACCATCTCCTTGCACGCTTCTGTAGCTGCAACATATTCTGCTTTCGTCATACTGATAGATACTAACTTCTGTAACTGAGAGACCCAACTGACTGCAGCACTACCTAGAGTAAAGACATAACCTGTAGTGCTTCTTCTGTTGTCGATATCTCTTGCCAAATCTGAATCCACGTAGCCTTGTAGCTTAATTTTTGATCCACCATAACACAGCCCTATATCCTTAGTACCTACCAGGTATCTAAGGATCCACTTCACAGCTTCCAAATATTCCTTCCAGGGGTTGTTTCTGAACCTGCTAACAACTCTCACTGCTTGAGTAGTGTCTGACCTCGTGATCACCATAGCATACATGAGACTTTCAATAGTTAACGCGTATGTGACTTTAGCCATATAGTCCCGTTCCTCCTACATCTTTGTACCTTGCTCTTTAGATAGGTTAAAGTGGTTGGCTAATAGAGTGCTAACCGACTTAGCACTTCTCATATTGAATCGATCAAGTACCTTGGCTATGTACTCTGCCTGTAACAAAACCAGCTTCTTGTTTTTCCTGTCACGCTTTATCCTCATACTTAGAATTTATTTTACTGCTCCCAAATCCTTCATGGCAAATTCTTTAAACAACTGTCTTTTGAGATCTAAGATGTCCTTCATGCTTGAACCGGCCACAAACATGTCATCAACGTATAGAAGAAGGATGATGTATGACATATCAAACTTCTTCAAATAGCAGCAGTGGTCAGCATGACATCTCCTGTAACCGTTTCCTGATATGAAACTGTCGAACTTCTTATACCACTACATCGGGGCCTGCTTAAAGCCATATAGACTCTTCTTCAGTCTGCACACCTTGTTCTCCTTTCCTGGTGCCACGTATCTTGTCGGCTGATGCATATATATCTCTTCTTCAAGGTCCCCATGAAGAAAGGTTGTCTTAACATCTAGCTGCTCTAAATGTAAGTCCTCTATAGCCACTATATTCAAGACCATACAAATCGTAGACATTTTCATCACAGGTGAAAATATTTCAGTGAAATCGATACCTGCCTTTTGTTGAAACCATTTCACAACCAATCTAGCCTTGTACTATTTCAAACCATCGTGCTCCTCCTTCAGTCTGTAAACTCACTTGTTATGAAGAGCTTTCTTACCCTTAGGTAGAGTGACTAGCTCCCATGTACGATTAGACTCAAGAGAGTCCATCTCATCATCCATGGCCTGTTCCCACTTAACCCATGTATTTGACTGTAATGCCTCTTCAAAATACTCTGGTTCACCATTATCTGTCAGCAGTAGATAATGTAAGGAGAGTGAGTATCGGACTGTGGGTCTCCTCTCTTGAGTAGACCTCCTCACAACTGGTGTATGCGGCTCTACCTCATAATGCTTCTATGCATGATCATCCTATGGCGATGTAACACCCGTGTTCGGAAACTCTTCCAACTCTACGAATTCCTTTTTTTCGGCTTTATTTTCCTGCACACTGTCCTTATGCATCACTTTTTCATTGAAGACTACGTCTTTGCTTCTGATGATTTTCCTATTTTCTGCATCCCAAAACCTGTAGCCAAAATCATACTGCCCATAACTTATAAATGTGCACCTCCTGGACTTCGCATCCAGTTTGTTTCTTTGCTCTACATCAATGTGAACATATGAAGTGCAACCGAACACTCTGAGATGTGTAAGGTTCACTTCTTTCCCAGTCTACTTTTCTTATGTTAGTCCATCATCCAATGGTGCTGAGGGACTTCTATTGATGAGAAATGTGGCAGTATTCACAACATCTGCCTAAAAAATCTTGGGCAATCCCGCATGTAACCTCATGCTCCTGGTGCGCTCAAGAATGGTCCTATTAATGCGCTCAGCCATACCATTCTGCTGCAGTATCCCTGGAATCGTTTTATAATGTTTGATTCAATTTGCTACACAATACTCCTCAAATCTCTTATCATAGTACTCTCCCCCATTATCAGATCTGAGATATTTTACTGTTTTACCTGTCTCATTTTCTACCATAACTTTTCACTTCTTAAATATATCAATTACATCAAATTTATGTTTTAAGAAATAGACCCACAGTTTTCTACTAGCATCATCAATAAAGAAAACAAAATAACGTGAGCCACCAAGATATAATACCTGTGCCGGTCCCCACACATCAGTGTGTACAAGCTCCAACAGATGCGTTTTTGGAGCGCATCCCGTCTTCTTGAAACTTACCCTCTTTTGCTTATCATACACGCAATCCTCGCAGAATTCTAAGTCAATAGACTTCAGCCCAGGTAGCTTCCCTTTTGACAATAGCACTTTCATCCCTTTCTCACTCATATGTTCCAACCTCTGATGCCATAACTGCCCATTCACTCCAATTGATGCGATTACGAGTGAACTATACGATCCTGAAGTCACGTACAAGGTACCTTCCTTTTTGCCTCGAGATATCACCAAGGCACCTTTTGTGATATTTCAGGAATCACTAGTGAATATCGTCACATAACCGGTATCGGCCAACTACTCCATTGAGATCAAGTTACGTTTCAAACTCGGTACATGTCTGACATCCTTCAATTTCAAAACTATTCCGTCTTTTTGATTGACATGAACGTCTCCCTTTCTAACAATACTGCACGGTTCATCATCACCCAGGTAGACTCTCCCAAAGTCACGTGACATATAATCACGCAGAACTTCTTTACATGAGGTGGCATGAAACGAAACACCCGAGTTTATAACCCAAGACTCATTACTCACATCAAGAGACAAGATCAACGCCTCTGTGTCACTCTCCTCAGATAGATTCACTGAATCCTTCCCGCTTTGAGAGCTTCCTTCTTGTTTCTTAGGTGCCTTGCAATCACATTTCATGTGTCTCTTCTTGTCACAATGTCAACACCCGTCTTTGTCTTTCAGTTCCTTGGACTTCTTCCTCGACTTAGAACGCTCATGTTTATTGTCTCCTTTGTTCAGCAATCTTCCTCTTCCTTCAACGTTTAGAGCATTTCCTGAATCCCCTGAAACTCCTGATGCCTTTCTTCTAGATTCTTCGTTGAGAATTAGACCGGACACGTCATCAAATTTCAGCTTTGTCGACCCTAAGAAATTGCTCACAGCAATCACCAAATCATCCCAACCGTCTGGCAAACTGGACAAGATCAATAACGCCCTAACCTCATCCTAAAAAATAATGCTAATGGATTCCAACTGGCTCGTGATTGTATTGAACTCGTTTAGATGTTCAGTCACGCTCCCACCATCTGACATCTTCATGTTGAATAGTCGTTTCATAAGATGAACCTTGTTGGACGTTGATAGTTTTTCATACATGGTGGCTAGGACTTCCATTAATTCTTTTGTAGTTTTCATCTTGGATATGTTGAAGGCGACGCTCTTAGACAGAGAATCAGATCGTTCCTAAAGCCTTCTTATCCAGTAAAAACTATTCATCATCTGTCATCTTTTCTGGTTTCTTCTCTTTTCCTCCTGAAGAAATATAGAGGTCCTTCTGATACAGATAATCCTGCATCTACATCTTCCAAAAGGCAAAGTTTGAACCATCAAACTTCTCAATTCTAATTTTCCCTTCTTCCATCATCGTTCCCAATAGAACTAAACCTGTCTCTGATACCAGTTGTTGCGCAACACACCAACAATGTAGTGAACCGAGATCCAATCTCAAGTCTCACCCACAAACGATAAACAAGAAGAAATATAAATTAGAAACAAATCAAAGCAATCCAAATAAATCACAAGACAAGATATACGTGGAAAAACCCCTAACTAGGGTAAAAAACCACGAATGCAAACTTCCACTATGAAGAATAACGAAGATTACAAGGCAATATACTAACCTCTCCCTTGAAAATACAGAGAAAATCCTTTGCCCACACCTTAGAATAACTCTCCAATATTCACATTAACCCTAGAATAGCCCTAGGGACACCTATTTATAGTTTAGGCAACTTCCTTTTCGCACCCTTGCGAAAGGTGACTCAAAAATCTGCAGTCCGCATCAAATTTGGAAACGAATCTGTGTAACCACGACCGGTCGAGTAGACTGCACGACTGGTCGAGAGGACCCCATGACCGGTTGTGTCAGGTCGAGCACCTCGAAACCCAAAATTGATGCTCGCTGGACTTTGAGTCGAGCCAATCCATGACTGGTCACGACCGGTCGAGTGGGCTCCACGACCGATCGAGCAGGGGCCACGACCGGTAGTGCGCGGCCCCAGATGTGGCTCCACTTCTCAACACAATCATCATTGTATCTTGGATGAGCCAGACACAAAAAGCCACACCCAATCACTGTACCATGGATGAGCCAGACACAAAAAGCCATGAGCACTAACAATCATAGTTGGTGGGATTTCTTTTATTTATTTATTTATTTTTAAATGGCTAGATTTTACCCATGGTCAAGCACGGTAGATTGAACGGTTCATAAGGTGCTACATTGGCAGTGGTGCCACATATGGTATAGATCGATTTAAAAAAAGAAGAGTTGGAAACATTTATAAGTGAGAGTATTAGATATTACTGTTTTATTGAAAGTAATTATAACTCTTTAAATTATAATAAAGATAATTTTGATTTGTTTATTGCATTGGCATGAGAACTTTTGTTTTGTTGAATTCTTACATTACTTATAGATTTCTATCGCCACTATCTCTCAAGTAATTTTTTTCCCTTTATTCAAGAGTTACGACAATTGAATCGTTGCCACGTTGGTTTTTTAAATCCTTTATTCTCCTCTTGACACTTTTCACCTCTTAGACTTCTCGACAATGCCTCTTCATTAGCTGGTGTGTATTATCCACCTAAGTGCCAATTGTACTTCCATAAAAAGTGTTCTAAATATCTCTAATGTTTTTCACATGCTATATCTTTCTATATCACGATAGGTGTCATTTCCTAATTGGCTATTTCAATAATGGTAATAAATAGAGTATGACATTGTCCCCCATGTCACTTTGCCTTTGGGCAAAAATGTGAAAGTGGCGGTGCCTCATCTTTCGGTGCAATAAATGCAACTGCTCAATCAGGCAAAAACATTAAATTCAACCATCTTGGTCAAATTTAACTATCTCGGTTGAAAAACATCAAATTCAACCATTTTGGTCAAACTCGGCCATCTTTGTCGAAAAACATCAAATTCGGCCATCTTTGTCAAACTTGGACATCTTTATTGAAAAACATCAAATTTGGTGATCTCGGTCGAACTCGACCATCTTGATCGAAAAACATCAAATTCAGTCATTTTGGCTGTCAAACTTAACCATCTTGGTCGAAAAACATTAAAGTTAGTCGCGGTAATGGAGACTATTAGTCAATCTACTTTGGATAAGGCTTATGGTAGATGAGAGTGATAGTTCGACCATGAACTTGGTCTGCCACCTCTTATACCAATTGTAAAACTTGGTCACAGTCCAAATGGTGCGGTTCAGCCATATGAGGTGGCTTAGGACTTACCGATTATTATTCCCCATTGTAAAAGATATTCTCAGGGAAAGGTTGCCCCTAGGCATTCCCCGATTTCTGACCTTAGGAATAAAATTCATGTTTTCTCGTTTGAACCATCTAAACTCCATATGTTGAGTAATATTTCGCACTTCCTATACTGGAACAAAATGTGTGTTTCGTTGTGGAATAAGCACTAGCGGTGCTAGCAATAAAGGCGCTAGATTTTCAACATAACTAGTCTCAACAATTTGCTGAGGCACAGTGGACACTCTTTTAGTAAAAAGTAGTCATCATTTGATTCAAGCTCTCAGTCTATTTAGCCATCCACATGTTGAAAATTTTAGCATGAATTTGAGATTGCTCGGCCTGAGCTCGTGACTGCTTCACAATATGCTGAATTCTCATTTGCATATCGCGTAGCCCAACCGACATTATCTCAAGTGGATCAATTCGAGATGATGATGCCATGTCCTAGTTTGTAGGATTGGGTACTAGGTACGACAACAATTCAGGCACTGGCTGCACCTGCATATCCTCCTTTGGTGCAAGAGGTTCACTAATTGTAGAAGTATTACGAGTACCTCTTTAGATTATGCCTTCATAAAATTACTACACTATATGTATACCCAAACTCTCGAGCCTCACTGGGCATGCCAAAATTGTTGGCTTCCGATTTGGTTTTAGTCACGTCTTGTGTGTGCGAGTGTGCCAGAATTGATTGTACGGCTCGATTCAAACCAAATAACTTGACCTTAAGCGTCAATATATGAAGATATGTCGACTGCGATCATATATAACTGATATCTGAGAAGGTCAATTGCCTATTTAGCCACTCGCAAAATAGTTGTAAGATGATCAAGCGATAGTTAAAGGGTGAAATTCTTCCTTCGAAGATGGGTTGTAATTTGCCTTCCATACGAAAGGATTTTAATATACCGGTGCAGTCGAGCAAAAAATGAATACTTATAGTCGGTCACAGAGATCAACTACAATAGGCCTTTCCGAAAGAACTACTTGAACTGGTGATATAAACAGTCCAACGTATGAGCATAGACTTGGATTACGGCTAATAATTATTGCTATTGGATTATTGTTACTCTTAGGATAGAGTTAAGTTATGGTAAAGAAAGATAAATTTGATAGGTTTGTTGGATTAGTATGAGACCATTTGCTTTGTTAAATTCTTCCGCCATTTATAAATCTCTATCACGACTATCTTTCTTTATTTAACAGTTATGGTAGCTGAATTGTTGCCATGTTAGTCTTCTAGATCAGTCCTTCTCCTCCTGATACATTTCCTTTCCTAATTACTCTTTCTACTCAATTGATTTCTGCCTGTTAGACTTATCGACCGTGCCTCTTCATCAGCTGACGTCTATCATCTAGCTCAACACTAGATTTACTTTTGTAGAAAGTGTTCCAAATATTTTTAAAAATCTTTCGCATGCTATATATTTTTGTGCAACAACATGTGTCATTTCCTAATTGACTATTTCGGGATGATTAGAAATAGGGTACAACGCTCACCATAAAGTTACATTTACCATCTAACCTGATTGAAAGGTCACATAGACTTGGATGGATGGATAATGTTCCATGTGTTGTCCACTTGAACTTTGGTAGTAACTTTTTAAGCCCGTTGTATGGTCATTGAATAGTTCCAGATTTTTTTAATATATAAAACTCATACATCAAGGTGGGCCCACATCTTGATTCGATCGTGTTATTTTGGGCCTACATCTCAATTAAACTAGATTGTATTTTTAAAGCCCATATCTTAATTAGACCAAATTTTATTTTTAGGACCCACCTCTTGATTGGACCAATTTTTGGGGCCCAAATCCTAATTAGATCATATTATAATTTTAAGGTTCGCATTCTGATTTGACTATCTGTTAGGGCCACGTCTTAAGTGGATTATTATTATTATTATTATTATTATTATTATTTTGCGGCCGCAACCAGATTAGATCAGTTTTTTTTTTGGGGGCTCATGTCTAGACTGGACCATATCTTTTTAGGGCCTATATTTTGATTGGATCAGAGTATTTTAGGGCCCATATCTTGGTTGGACCATTTTTTTAGACCCACATCTTGATTGGACTAAATTGTTTATATTTAACTATATATATTAAATTGTTTGTCCACATAAAAGGTCATTTAAATTCGAAGGCCAACTTCTATGACTTATATAATGTTTGGTTTAACGTGAGTCGAGATCAGTTCAAACTTTTATTAAAATGAACTTAATAATTTATTTTGAATGAATGAAGCTCCTATATATCATTTAAATATTATTTAAATATTATTTAAATATTTACCTCCCTAAGCTATATCGGATGTAAATGACAGTTATAAGATATAAATAATTTACAGGCTATTAAAAACATATAATGATTTATCTATAAATCATTTACCGTTTAAAGCCAAATGAACCATTTACGGCATCCAAACCAGCCCCAAGGGAAACCGCTTCCCTTTCCAACTATTTCCTCGAAACAGTGTTTCTCGGGCAAATAACGTTTCCTGGGAAAAAATAATAATAATAATAAATAATTCCAGAAAACCAAACAAGCCCTTGAGAAATAATAGATTGTCATGTAAAGATTTTCTGTTTTTTAATATAGATGGGTTTTAATTGAGAAATGAAAGGTTTGAGTTTTCTCCCTGAATATTCAGCTGCTCGTAAATCTCTCATAATACAGGGTTTTGGCAATGCGTTGCTGAGCCACTTACGAGATTCCAAAGCCTGTTCATCTCCTGCTTTACTCTAGAAATCGTTCCCTATATGTAATCGCTGCAACTATCCGTTTAGAAATGGTAATATTTGTTACGGTTTTTTTTTTTTTTTTTTTGAAATTTTTTTTCCATTACCCGCCCCGTGTATATTTTTCTTCCAATGTTTTTCATGGAATTTGCAGGAACCCTTCCTTTTCTACATTCCAAATCTCTGAAAATTCCATTAATGAGTGCCTACCAATCCTTTCCGCATGGGCATTGGCTGTGACGATGTTGCAATTGTAGCTGGTAGGCAACAGGCTAGCCATTGGATATGTATCACCTGTTGGGCGTGGAATTCGAATTGGGGAGCTGAAACATGGAACTCGGTGGCACGCTTAAATCAACCACATGCTGCCAATTCTCCTTCCCAATTGGATGGTGGCAATGGTATGCCGATGACAAGGTCCCGCTCAAGTCCAAGTGGATAGGCCTCACTCTTCTTTGCCCACCACCTTTTCTTTCGAGTGAAACAGGGAAGAAGTGAAAACGCTGCAGCCCATTAAAGAGGGGACGCACAATGCACGGTCCGAGAAGCGCGAGCACAAGGTCCATGAGAAGGGAGCACGCATATGCGGTCCAAAGCGGGACGTGTGTTGCATGGTCCGGAGTGGTGCATGTGTTAAGTACTGAGAGGGGACAGATTGCCATCCAAAGTGGGGTGCACTTAGCATGGTCCCATGCGCTGCAAGTGCTTACGGCGTGAGCGCTAGAGGAGAGATATGAGATTAAGGAGTTGTTTGGAATTTCTCTCCAAGGATTCCCAAGGTATATGGTATTTTTTTTTGGAGCCATTCATCCTCTCTCTTTCAGTATTCGCCAAGTAAGCATTGAGTTTTATTGATGAATGAAAATAGGGTACAAAGATGAATTAAGGGACAGATTACATTAGCATGTTACTTGTTAGAATGACAATGCAAAAATGGTATGGTTTCAAAGCCCAATTCAACTGAATTGTGATTCTTTCAATTCATTGTAGGGTAAATGACCATTTTAATTTCAAAATGGCTAGCACCATCTCCTAAAATTGCAATTCACTTTGTTTCAAGTTGAAGATGAAATTATAGTAATTTTGATTTCAGGGAGGGTCGTCGTCACGACTGGGAGTGGTGTTAGCCCCACTTTGGTCATTTTCTATTTACCGAATCCAGTTATTTCAATTCCATTCAATCGAACAGCAAATGAAGATGGAAAGTAAGTCTAGTTCGAAGATGGTAAGGTATATAGCAAATGTCAATAACCATTTCCCATTACTTGGGATTCTAAGGTCCACTTCCTTGGGGCATTCAAACACAAGTGGAATTCTAACACTTCATATTCTCAACTAGGGAATCTGGATTAATATTGACTAACCAAAATTCTCAAAATTTATAATCTCTAGTATTAATACAGAACACCATGCACGTAAGTTATTAGAATCTCTATTATACTGTAGATGCAATACTACATTTTGGTGACTTGATACTTCATCTTACCATTAAGGCTAGCTCCCTCAGAACCTCTTTCATTGTTGGCCTCTTTTCTCCTTTAAAACTCAGGCATCTTCGAGCGATCTCCATTGTTGCTTGGAAATCATCTGTTTCCCCCTCCCCTAGTAGTCTTTCATCCAAGATCTTGAATAAGTCCCCCTTTTCAACACACGATAGGAAATCCGTAACCAGGATATTGTATTCTTGTGTCTGCTCATGCTGAATTGCTGTTTGCCCAGTTAAGAGCTCAACCAAAACCACCCCAAAGCTGTAAACATCACTTCTCTCTGTTAATTTTCCTGTTTCAAAGTATTCAGGATCCAAGTACACTCTACTTCCTTTCATCACCATCACAACCCAAGTTTTATCATGTGGGATAAACCTAGAAACTCCAAAATCGACGAGTTTGGCTTTGTGATTCTTGTCTAATATTATGTTGGATGACTTGACATTTCTGTGAACTATTGGCATTGAAGCACAAGAGTGTAGATATGAAAGAGCCTCTGCAATTTGAGTGGCTATTTGGAGGCGGCTCTTCCATGATAATGGAGTTGAATTGTCGTCATCTCCATGCAGTTTTTGGTATAAAGTTTTGCCCAAAATGAACTCATAGACTAGGAAAGGAACTTGAGTCTCCAAGCAACAGCCCAAGAGCTCAGCAATGTTCTTGTGATTGATTTGGGTAAGGATGACAATCTCATCTATGAACTGATCAACATGGTTCTTGGCTACCGCATATAACTTTTTGACAGCAACGATTGATCCATCTTCAAGGGTTCCCATGTAGACAGCCTTGGCAACTGCTGCCTATGATTCTCTTGCTATCCTAATTGTCAGTTGCCTTCCTGAGCTCTCCAGCAGAGAAGATCTTAGTGTGTTTCCTAGAAGTACCTCTGCTAGTAATGGAATAATCTTGTAAAAAGATGCCTCCATTTTGTTGGAAGTGCTTGTCTTTGATATTTGTGATATTTCTCTTTTTACGAATCCGGTACAACAAAGCAAAACATGGTGCCCACAGCAAAAGAAATATGGAGATTGCTGCAAGGCAACAAAAGAAAAGAAGACCATTTAGTGTATTAGTGGTTGTATAAATGGGATTTCTGCAAACTGGTAATTTGAGATAAACCTAAATTTGAACTGCATGGTGAGAATCCACAAGATGGGCATGCCGGCCACATCCAATGAAAACATGCTTGGAAATCCATGCAAAGATCCACACTTGAATGACCAACCTCTGATTGTGAATATGGATCTCTAACACTAGGCTACTATGCATCTCCTAATTGCCAAGATTCTTAAGTTTCATATCTTGTGTGCTTGCACTGCCATTCAGTGATCCATTGATTTGTACACTTTGGCAATAGATTTGGACTGTACAATCAGTTAGCCCAACTCCAGGATGAATCTAAGCCCAAACATTGCAGCAATCCGAAGTTCATGACTATCCTAACCCACCACCCACTTTTGGACATTTGAGAAATATTTAGAGCAATGATCCAAAAGTAGTTTATGGGCTGAATTCTAGAAAAAGCCAAGTGCAACCAGCCAAACACATTTTTACCATTGGTCCATACATAGGGTGGCCTGTCAGTTGTTGGGTGCAGATTGATCAGCAGGTTCATCGATCTTATGAATAGAGCAGGTGCCATTTAGAAAATGGCGCTAGTGATGATTAATTAGAAGGAACAGAAGCAGTTATCTCTAACCTAGGATGGCAAGCGGTGCAGTTAGCTTATGACCTCTATGTCTCTGTTTAAGACAATGCTCTGTAGTCATGCATGGGGACAAACAATCGTATCCTGGAACTCTGTTCTTACAAGCATCTGTCGATGCGCACAAATTGCTCCGTGTTGCACTCATTAACATCTGCATTTCAAAGATAAATTAAAAGTAAAAAAACCCTTGATAAATAAATAAATAATCCTGGGACACAGTATGTATCTAGTGATAGGCATCCTATGATGCACGATCAAAAGAAATGACATTTTTTGGGACCTGGTGAGGTATAGGTGGGTCCTAGTTCCTAGTAGTCTACACTATTGAACTATTGTGGACCCCGTGTGCCAATATATCCCAATCAGATAATGTTTTGACAGTTAGAAATGATGACAATTAATGGTGCCCAATTGGAAAAAAATAGTATGATCCAATTGGGGAGACTTTTGGGGTGCTTCCCATACACCATGAGGCTACCATATGAACCATTTGGATTACTAGATGGTGGATCACAGATGTAAAATTTGTCTGGCAGAGCAAAGGCTCGATTACAATGTTGTATCAGTCCTGATATATGCATATGCATGTGTGTGGTGTGTTTTAGAGTAGCACTCACCTTGGCGTCCATGTATACTGTTAAGGTAAGGGTTCCCTTGATACCCCTCATGACATTTGCAGAGATATCCATAGCCTCTCTTCGATTCAATACAGTAGCTGTTCTCTCCACATAGAAATGAATTTGACTCCACTGCTTGTAGGCAGTTCCCTTCTCCGATAGCCCTTTCAAGCTTCATACTAATATTCCTATTGAAGTGCCCAAGATCCAATTCATTGAAATCATAGCTTCCATCTTCAGCAACAAACCCATAACTACTTAGGGGGTAATTCGTCAAATTCTGTTTTATATGACGAACATATATGTCGAAGGATTTGTTGATTAATGGCAATTCTTTTGGGTCAAGTGACCCATTGACTAAAGGCAAGGAAACTTGACAGCAACCATGTCCATTGCAAGAACCATTAATGACACTCTCCTTACTAATGCATACCGAGGAGCATAAGGCGGCTAGGGAAATGTTTTGGGCAATGATTCCCCATGCATTGCATCCTATGACAATGAATTTGTTGGAGTTGAAGGAAAAGCTGTAACGGCCGTTTTTGGGCAATTCGATCAAGCTTGAATCTATGAGATTTAATGGTGAAGTGTAGTATTCTGCAGTAAGTGGAGTAGAGCTGATGCGTACTCCTTCTGAGATCTCAAGAATTGAAAGGTTGGATTGGGCAATGAATGGAATGCTTTGATTGCAAATGACTTCGAAGCCCGGGAGGAAACAGCCATCTCCGACTCTGAATGGATAAGAAATTTCAACATGGCCACATTTATCAGGGCAGCAAGGCATGGGTAAGCTAAGGTTGCTTGCTACCAAGATGGTAAAATTAAATGTAATTACAAGCAATGGCAGGTGGACGCAAGGGAAAGTTGTTGAGACTGGCATGATGGAGGAACTTCTTGTGTTTGTTTGGTTTTTTATTCAACATCTCACATTTTATATATAAAAGCCAATGCTGGTGTTGATTAACACGAGGCTCTTCCTTGAGGAGAACTATAATGATGGACTGTTGGCCGGTTTTGGATACGTCATGGTGTGAGTTTGCTACCATTTATTAAACAGTGGCAGCTTATCCACTGTCTATGCAGCAGATATGTATGTCAACAAAACTGTCCAAAAGGTCTGCGTTGTATATCGGATAAAGTGTAAGACACACTGATCAGGTGATCACGAAGTATTTAAATTTATTTAGGGATCACTTTCTCTTAACCATCCATTAAATGGCGAGCAATGAGATGGTTAGGATCATTTGATCAGTGTGATTATCAGCACTTTCTTTTTTTTTTCTTTTTTTTTTTTTCTTTTTAATGATTAGCTTGTTAGTACACCCACTATCAGTTCACACATCACTGTTAGCCACCCCCAGTAGGGAATCGATACCAAGACCTCAATGTTAAAACGAGGTATCTTTCGCTTAGTCTACCACTTAAGCTATGGATCAGGATGTTGATTATCAGTCTATTCTCTACCCACAGCGGATCCCACAATTCGAGTGATCTAGATTGGGTTTCATACAAGCCATGCATTATTTATTTATTTATTTATTTTTTTATGTCTACTTCTTGTTCTTCTTTTATTTATTTATTTATTTTTAATTTTTAATTTATTCTGTTTATAACTATGGAATTATTTCTCTTCCCTTGCTTCTCATAGATTTTTCTTAAAAACATTTTTCTACATCCCAAATCTCTGAAAATTCCATTAATGATTCAATGAGTCCATTGGAACTATCCTGTTAGGTATGTTGTGTTATGGGCTTGAATGTAATAGTTGGTGCCTTGAAAATCTTCAAGTATCATCTTTGTAATTGCTTCCCTAGATATACATGACACACACATATATAGGAACACACATATATAAAGAGAGGCATGCTCATGTGGGCACCGTTGCACACGTGTCATGGGCCTAAAATCCGAATGGTCCATGTGATGCAGCACCCCATGAAACCCCCAAGGACCAATTTTCACCCTGATTCAAAACTCTGGTGGGTCATAGCAAAGAGAGATGCAAATCAATAGAGGAAATTGTTTTCTTTTGCCATAGCCCACCAAAGTTTTGGATCAGGATAAAAGTTGAGCCCTAGGGGTTTCATGGGGTGCTGCATCACGTGGACCGTTCAGATTTTGGGATCACATCACATGTGATGAGTTCTCAAAACGTTCTCTGGAGAACTTGTGAGAATGGGTGCGAGAATGGGTGCGCAGCTGAGCATGGGTTTTATATATATATATATATATATATATATATATATATATATATATATATATATATATATATATATATATATATATATATATATATATATATATATAGGGAGATGGTCACTGCTGCACCTTTCACGTGAGCACCAATGAGCACCTTTGCACACGTGTCATGTGCACAAAATCTGAACAGTCCAAGTGATGCTGCACCCTTGAAATGCTATAGGCCCAATTTTTCAGCTGATACATGACTCAGTGAGCCATAGCAAAGAGAAATGCAAATCAAGGGAGGAAACTATTTCCTTTTGCCATGGCCCATCAGAGTTTTGTATCAGGCTGAAAATTGGGCCTATGGTATTTCAAGCGGTGCGGCATCACTTGGACCGTTAAGATCTTGTGCACATGACCCGTGTGCAAAGGTGCTCATTGGTGCTCACGTGAAAAGGTGCACAGGTGACCATCTCCCTATATATATATATATATATATATATATATATATATATATATATATATATATATTGCTTGTCCCCACCTTTTTGGGAAGGTTAGCAATGTCCCAAAACCTTTTGAATGACAGGTGGGACATCCAATTATCGATTGGGACAGTTCATTCAATAGCGCCAATGGTAGCAAGCCATGATGCAGAATTCACGCTGATTGGATTATCCTAACCCTTTGAATGGAGCCAATTTGTTACAGTCATCCATTATCTACAAGCCATAAATCACATTATTAGAATCATCAAACCAAAGTGCTACTTTGGAATCATAAGCAAGAGAAAGTAGGATCTATCTAATAGATGTTTCAAGATGATGATTAGAGCTATTTTATTTTGCTACTCAATCTTGGCTTAGTTTTCCATGATATTAATCAGATGCTTAGAATCATTCGGTTAGCATGAATTTTACACCATGGCTTTCTCCTAGTTGTATAAATGAATGAACAGTTCAAATCAATGACGTGTTATCCCATGTGCCATTTAAAAGCTTCAGGGAGAGTTTCACACCGTTCTTCTTTTTAGGGATTGGAGTCCTTTTGTTCTGCTTTTTTGGTTTCTTTTGGCTTAGCCCTAGGTTGGTAGCTGGCTGTGTTGTTGTATGGGTGTGTGACGCAGGGATGAACGTGATGAGGTTGAGCACCGTCTCCCTTAAGAGGATAACTGTTCCGAATCCACAGAACTTCTCTGGACTCATCAGAGAGGCTTCTCGAATCCACGAGAAAGAAAGCAAGAAAAATAGAAAATAAATTCTATAAAATTCGAAATTGATTAATGAATGAAATAAACGAATTCACAACCCTTTAAATAGGGCTACCAAGCAATGAGAGAGAAATCAAAAGCAAATTACAACTAAAACTCCTAGAATTCACAACTTACTATAAATAGTAAACTTACTATTTATAGATGGTCGTGATGTCTACTAGTGTGAAAGCCCAATGGATGAAGAGTTATAATCAAACTAAAACTTACTATTTATAGTAAAAACGAAATTAAAATAAGGAAATGACCGTCAATCCAGGGGTATTTCACAAATCCGGCTTGCTCAACCCGGCATATCCGGGTTGGTTGGCTAAAGTAGCTCGTTTTACCCCAAAATCATAGATTCTACACCCAATAACTCATTCCGGATTGTGAGATACGCCCGGTCTAAGGTCCGACGGTCCGAATCACTTCTGTCATCGACCGGGCCTTTTCTGATCCATCTTGGCCATGAAACTGTCCGCGACCCGCTCTACATCAGTGTGTATGTGTGTGTGTATGTTTTTTTTTAGGTGTTTCAGTTGTTCCCATGAAATGATAAATGAACATAGGTTACATAGATAAATCCAGGAAATGATTTACATCAGCATGCTGATGCACGTTGAAGCACCATTCTAGAAAAGGGTTTTCCAAGGTAAATGTTCACTCCCCAAATATAGGGTTGTGATGTAGTAATAAACTCGGTGAGACCGAGGTCGAATCCACAGGGACTGAAACCTGTACGTGATTTAAAACTAACTAGAAATAGAACTAGAATAAGATGAAATTTAAATCGAGTAAATATGAGTGAATAATGGTGAAGTACGAAATTAAAACTGGTGAAATTTAAAGGTAGGAAACTAGGGTGCTAAGGATCCACTTATAGAGATCAGGGAGATCTACGCTTGATTCATAAACTAAACTGGACTTCGAGTCCCATCTCAATCCAGTTGAAAGATATCAAGTTTCAAAAGATAAGACAGATGTAAATTAGAATCGATTCTATCATAAAACCATGCTTATGAGACAAAGTACACAACAGAATTAAACCAATCTACAACCAATCAGAAGATGTATGAATGTTAGGAGGGATTCCATCACTCAACCATGTCCAAGGGGCGATGGTGAACAACAGGGCTTCCTAACCACATAATCAAAATAAAGAAAACAAATTACTTGCAGCCATTGCAGATCTATTGTAATGGAAGTCACAACAAACCATTAAAAAACTACAGGCAATTCCTTATAATAAAACTAAAATCAAAGTAGTTCAACTAACATAATCCAAGCCGTAGAATCATCCCAAAATAAATAAATCAAAAAAAGAATTTCAACAAACTAATCTCTCTCTCTCTCTCTTCACGCGAGACCCTTGACTCTCTCTTTTCTCTTCTCTTTATAGCTGCCAGGGACGAAAGAGAGCGTCGGTCGACTTCTGTTTCGCAGCAGAAACCGGACGTTTCACGGCTGCAGTGAAAACTTTTTCGCAGTCGGAAAACAGCAACAAAAACTCCCATCTTCCTTTGCTTTCTTTTTAAAGAAACAACGTCCCTTGGGGAATTTGTGGATGGGCTACACGATGGACGGATTAGATCCTCCATCTGATCAAATGTGGTGGGCCACAACCGCCCGGAAAATCCGGCTGAATCCCGGACGCTGTAACAGAGATCGCGGATCTCTTCCGCTGTGAAGTCGGTGGGTCCCATTCCACTATTTTTCTGAAAAATCCATGCCGTCCACTGGATGAAGGATGAAAATTCAGTCAGAGAGGGCCTGTTTTGGATTGTTGCTGACGCGGCCCACATGATTTCATGATCTACCGTCCGTTTGCTTTTGAACGGCTAAGATCGGATCCTCACTGCTTCTTTGAAACTTTCCACCTAGACCTTGGTAAGAAGGACATCAGGGTTCTTATTGACGGTGTGGATCACCCTTTTGGATGATGAGTGGGGCCCACAACTGCAACCAGGCGTCCGTTTCACGGATGCTGTTTCAAAAACGAAAGTTTCCGTTTTCTGCTGAGGTTGGTGGGGCCCATTATTGAATTCGACGGAGGAATCCACGCCGTCCATTAGATGCGTAACGTAAAAACGGTCGGAGATGAACGGTTTTTATTGTCCATTGATGCGTCCAAAAGAAGAAATCACGCTAAACTCCTTTTGAACGTCGTGGGACAGCCCGCTTATGGCCTCTGTATTTCGCACGTGTGTATGTATGGGTGCCAAATTCAGCAAGATTTTGTAGTGTTCGTGGCCCTCTACAAAATGGATGGCTTGGATCAGCCGTACGGGACATGTGTGGGGCCACAATCGTCCGAAAAACGGACTCGTCCGTCCATTACACGGACGCTGGAAACGGAGACTTCCGGTTTTGAGGAGATGCGGGTCAGCAGGCGCTGACCCGCCTTGGTGGGTTCGGTGCTCGTCCGTACATTCATGCACTGTGTACACACACTTTACAGTACGGGGTCCACTGTGATGTTTTTAAGATATCCAATCCGTCCATCCTGTTTCTCATATTATTTAACCCGTCGAAACCAATTTTGAACCATATCCAGATAGCAAGTGGGCCCCACTTAATGAATTAAGGGTCTGATCTGTCTGTTGTCCCACTTCCACAGGTGTTCAATGGTTGAAAATTGACTTTCACGGTTAATTCATGGTCCTCAGGTCATGTATGAAGTTTCGAGTCTATCAGATGGTGGGAACCCTGTGATCTTGCATTCTGGTTGGTTTTCGGGCCCGTTATATGCGAATGACTTGATTTCCTCTGATCTCTGGCATGCAAATCCATCAATTTTGGTCCTCTGGAGTCCTTCCCTTGCTGTGGTGATTTCAGAGCATCAAATACACACTTTTAGCACCTTTTTGTAGTCCACACTTGCAAATGTACCTTGCATCACAAACACAATTAAATTAGGATTTTAAATGGTGACATGTTCATAAATCCGGTAATAACTGGGGTCTAATATGCAATATTTGACCCTCAACAGTAAACGTCAATTACCATTTCCTAATACATGGCAATTCTAAAGGTCCTCTTCCTTAGCCATCCAAATGAAAGTTGAACTCTCTCACTTTAAATTTTGAACAAACATAACTGGAATATGGACTAAAGAGTCTCAGAGATTCTGAAAATTCATAATCTCTAATTTTAATACAAAACATGTCCACCATACATCAAAGTTATTAGAATCTCTACTATACTTTTGATGCAAAGCTACATTTTAGTGACCTGTTACTTCATCTAATCAATAAGGCTAGCTCCTTCTGAACCTCTTTCATTGTTGGCCTCTCTTCTCCTTTAAAACTCAGGCATCTTCGAGCAATCTCCATTGTTGCTTGCAAATCATCTGTTCCCCCCTCCCTAAGTATTCCTTCATCCATGATCTTGAATAAGTCCCTTCTTTCAACACATGACAGGAAATGTGTAACCAGGATATTGTAGTCTTGTGTCTGCTTGTAAGACCCTATACCCCAGAAATCTGGGTTGTACCCTGGATAGCCGTTGGTTGTAGGTCCATTGGCCCCGAGAATATTTTGACTTGATCATAATGTTGTTCCATTATCGATCCGCAGGCCGTATGTCAACCCGATGTCCGAATGTTAAGATACGGACTTAAAATTAAACAATCTGAGAAATGACCATTATGTCCTTATTTTAGGTGGGGCTCCGCCAACATCGAGTTTTTAAATCCATTAGGTCGGAGAGCCTAACCGTTGTGGTCGTAGTCAAGTTACGGAGTTACTGACGAAAACGGCATGTCAATATGACACCTGGATTGTAAGTAACGCATCGATATGTACATGTATAGTTTAATAAAATAACTCAAATGACCTCGGGTTTGTTTTTAAATCATTGGAATACTTTTTGTCAAATCACTTATATAACATTTTGTTTATTGCTACCATACGTTTAAACTTCTCAAAATTATCCTAAACCATCCCATAAACTTTTTTTTAGCTAAAAGCCACTTTAAAACCTTTTTAAGCCCATAAATAGACAAAACCCACTTTCAAACATTTCATTTCCAGCCAACTCTCTAGTTGAGGAAAATAAGAAGAGGAAAAGAAGAAGAAGAAGAAGAAGAAGAAAAAGAAAGAGAAGTTGAGGTTGAGAGCCAAACCTCTAATACTTTCAGGTGAGTGCATAGATTAGGAGCACTTAGATGTGTACGTGAGGTTTCTTTCAAAACCCTATCGCTGAAATTTTTATGTAAGGGTTAGGGTTTTGCTGAATTTTCAGTTTTAATGTTAAAGAATTGCTGGATTTTGTTTAAGGGTTGCTGAAATTCTGTTTAAGGGTTAGGGTTTTGCTGAATTTTTGTTTAAGGGTTAGGGTTTTGCTGAATTTTCAGTTTTAACGTTAAAGAATTGCTGGATTTTGTTTAAGGGTTGCTGAAATTCTGTTTAAGGGTTAGGGTTTTGCTGAATTTTTGTTTAAGGGTTAGGGTTTTGCTGAATTTTCAGTTTTAAAGTTAAAGAATTGCTGGATTTTCTTTAAGGGTTAGGGTTTTGCTGAATTTTCAGTTTTAAAGTTAAAGAATTGCTGGATTTTCTTTAAGGGTTAGGGTTTTGCTGAATTTTCAGTTTTAAAGTTAAAGAATTGCTGGATTTTATGTAAGGGTTAGGGTTTTCCTAGATTTTCTGTTGTAGGAATTATATATATTGTTGGAATTAAGTGCTGGAATTAGGTGCTGGAATTAGGAAGTCTGTATTGCTGGAATTAGGTGCTGGAAATATATATTGCTGGAATTAGGTGTTGGAATTATATATTGCTGGAATTAGGTACATATATTGCTGGAATTAGGTGTTGGAATTATATATTGTTGGAATTAGGTACATATATTGCTGGAATTAGGTGTTGGAATTAGGTGCTGGAATTATATATTGCTGGAATTAGGTGCTGGAATTAGGTTATTGCTGGATTTTCTTACAGATATGGCTGGCTTTGCTGAGTTAGTTAATTAGGTTATGAATGGAAGATTGGATGATAGATAAGATTTAGTTTTGTCGCAAGTGATACGTAGTTCTAACGATTTCTCTCCTTCATCCTTTTAATGTAGATCATTCTTGAGAAAAAGCATGCTTGTAGCATGAAGTTTTATAGCAGATTGACTAAGTCATGTGCATATCATATGCATGACTCATAGTTGTTATATGCTTGTCTGTTTGAGAGTGAATGAATCATATCATGATGTGGTGATCATAGTGGGTTGTGGCGCGACACACGATGTGTCTATGATGAGCATGTAAATTGCCTCGATACATGCTGTATTTAATGAGACCCTTATGAGGAACTTAACTGTGGAACTTAAATGTATGACGAATGTATGAGGAGACCACATGAGGAAGGTCGTCCTATGCTCGCATTGAAAATCATGACATATTGTGCTTGTATGTGGACTTATGCATATGGTAGTTGTAAATGCGATGAAACATACGTTGTTATAACTTGAGTTGGACACCACACCGGAAATGTGTAATTCAACAGGACATGATTAGAGGGTCCGTGGGTGAAAGTCCCTAAACCCCGATTGGTACCATTGGGAGCGACCAATGCTTAGACCGGGTGGAAGAACAGAGCGCTGAAATGCCGAAATACCCAAGTAGGCAGCGACTCCCACCGACGCGTGTCGATTGGTTGAGAGGTTTGACCTGACCTGCTTATGGGCAAGCAAAGATAGGTTGTGTGTGACGAGCTCGTAAATTGTCCGCTATCGTTTTGCCAGGCGACTTATGACTTCTCGCTGTTAGGCAGATAGTGAGGTTCAACACAAGTGGGTTAGACTAGTTCGGCCCGTGAACTATGTAGTCCCACCTCTGTAGTTGACCACGGTGGAAAAGTCTATACAAGTGGGTAGAAGTCCCACCTCTGTTTTAGACTTTGGTGATCCAATTGGGAAATATGAAAAGTTGTGGAAATGTTAAAAGCGTGTGTATGGTACAAGTGGGTAGAAGTCCTACCTCTGTATATAAAAATGATTTGGAAGCCTGTGCATTCATGTGCATTAAATGAGCATGACATGAAACATGCATTGTCACGGCACACACGCACTCACTGGGCTTAGTAGCTCAAGCTTTCCTTTCTATTTTTTTCAGGTGAGAGTAGGGAGTTGCAGGAGTAGAGGCTACAGACTCCAGTTGTCCTTTTTGCTTTGTACATATCAGTGTGTATTTTTTTTGTAATACCCTGCATGTGTACATCAGGTATAGTAAATATGACATGGTTTATGTTTTGGTTTTGCCCTGATGTGCTCAGTTGTACACAGTGAATATGATGAAAATTTGAAAAATGCAACGTGTTTGTTGGTTTTACTTTCAGAAATCCTCCTTGTGGAACCCCGCTTATGTGACTTAGTATGTGTTACTTGAAAGTCCGAGGTTGTCAACCAAAATCTGGTGTTTAGTAATCGTGGATTACCAACACTAGATTTAGGGTCGTGACAGAAAATGGTATCAGAGCATGATCTGGGAAGTATCTGCATAAATCATAATGTATTTACTATATATTGTTGTGTTAGAGTTGTTTGGTTCATGTTTTGCGACGTAGATGAGTTGTATGTTTATGTATTATTGTGTATATTGTATAGGTTTACTTGTTCTTTTTAGACTAATTCGATGTTTGATCTATAGGATGCCGCCTAGAAAGAATCCTGTTCAGACTCCTCTAGTGCAACCTAAGTCTAAGTCAAGATCTACGTCAAAATCTGTTCAGACTCCTCCAGTGCAACCCAAGGCTAAGTCAAAATCTATGTCAAATTCTGTTCCAGATCCAATTATACCGATTCCTGCAACAAAACTTCAACAACTGTTGCAAACGATGTCAACTATTACAGCTAATCAAAAGCAGCGATCTAGTTCTACTCCTGAGACATCAGCGCAGGAGCGGGCCAGTGCTCTTTTTTTGGAGTTTAGAGGTTTAGATCCACCTTGTTTTTCTGGCAAGCCAGATCCTATGGCAGCCGAGTTATGGAAGTCAGAAATAGAGAAACTTTTTCAAGTTATGGGTTGTACTTCCAAGCAATGTGTTACCTTAGCGACTTATCAATTGCAAGGAGAGGCAGAAAATGGTGGAAGTCAATTGTACGTTCAGATCCAAAAGTTGTGTGGACATGGGAAGCGTTTAAAGACCAGTTCGATCGTAAGTTTTTCCCCGTAGCTGTTCGTCGTCAGAAAGCACATGAATTTGAGTCGTTGGTTCAGGGTGAGATGTCTGTTGCTGACTATGAGGCTCGTTTTATAGAATTATCTCGTTTTGCTCCACATCTAGTAGCCGATAATGATTTGAAGGCGAGGAAATTTGAGGATGGTTTACGTCCTAGTTTGCGATCTCGAGTGAGGGGGTTTGAGTTGTCAACTCTTGAGGGAGTAGTAGCGAAGGCACAGATTTTTGAGTCTGATTGGAACCAACAACAAAGTATGCATCCATCTACTTCTAATCAGCAAAGGAAGAGGAGATTTATGTCAGAAAGTGGTAGTTTTCAGCCCTTTTTATCCCCAAAGAGACCTACAGTGAGATATGATAATGCAGCCAGACCTGATGTAAGACCCCTAGTATTACCATCTGTTCCTCCACGACAGGTTTTAGCCAGACCTGATGTCAGATCCCCAGTATTACCGTCTGTTCCTCATCGACAGTTTTTCGGAGCCTGTTATAATTGTGGTGGTATAGGGCATCGTAAAAAGGATTGTCCCAATCCGCAGAAACAGCAGCCAGGTCCACCACCTAGACATCAGCAGCCCCAGCAGCAAAGGCCACCATATAGGACACAGTATAGGCCTCAACAACAACAGGTCTCAATAAAGAATACAAATGGCGCGAAGCAAGGTAAATGTACCTTACCTCTTCAGACGCAACCTCGTGTTTATGCAATCCAGAAGAGAGATGCTCAGACTAAGGGAGGAGTCATAGAAGGTATCCTTGTCGTATCATCCCTTTTTGCACGTGTCCTTTTTGATTCTGACGCATCACATTCATTTATAGCAGCTAGTTTTTGTCAGTCGTTGGAATTGCCGAGAACATTGATGACCAAGGGATTAGAACTCTTGACTCCTTTAGGGAAACGAATGGTGTTGAGTTCTATATGCCAGGACTGTCTTGTTTACATAGCAGAGTATGCCCTTCCAATCGATTGTTATGTTTTGGAGTTGTTAGAGTATGATGTGATTTTGGGAATGGACTGGTTATCCAAGTACTATGCAGTGTTGGACTGTACAGCTAAGACAGTCACCTTTTCTATACCCGACCATCCTCGATTTCAGTTTATGGCTGATCCTAAAGATAAGTTTATAGAGACTTTGATGTCCTGTATTCATAACGAGTCCAAAGGTGTATGTATTGAACAGTTGCTGGTTGTACGTGATTTTCCAGATGTTTTTCAAGAAATTCCAGGTTTACCACCCGTTAGGCGTACAGAATTTCGAATAGATCTTATCCTTGGCACTGCCCCTATAGCCAGAGCCCCTTACCGTATGGCACCATTAGAGTTGCGTGAGTTACAAAGACAGTTAGATGAATTACGTCGTTTGGAGTTTATTCGCCCGAGTACTTCACCTTGGGGAGCGCCTGTGCTTTTTGTAAAGAAGAAGGATGGTTCTTTACGGTTGTGTGTCGATTATAGAGGACTTAATAAGGTTACGATTAGAAACAAGTATCCGCTCCCAAGAATAGATGATTTATTCGATCAGTTGAGTGGTGCGCAGTATTTCTCGAAGATAGATTTACGGTCTGGGTATCATCAGATTCGGGTTCGAGAGGAGGATATCCCGAAGACAGCTTTTGTGACTCGTTATGGACAATTTGAATTTCAGGTCATGTCATTTGGTCTGACTAATGCACCGGCAGTCTTTATGCAGTTGATGAATGAGGTCTTCCGTCCTTATTTGGACCAGTTTATTGTTGTTTTTATTGATGATATTTTAATCTATTCAAAGACAAGGGAAGATCATGAGTGTCACTTAGAGATGACGTTGCAAACCCTTCGTGTTCACCAGCTATATGCTAAACTGGAAAAATGTGAGTTTTGGCAGGAAGAGGTAAAATTTTTGGGGCACACAGTGTCGAAGAATGGAGTTTCAGTTGATCCAACTAAGGTTGAAGCAGTTTTACAATGGAAACAGCCAAAGAATGCATCTGAGATTCGGAGTTTCTTAGGGCTAGCGGGGTATTACAGACGTTTTGTTAAAGGATTCTCTCGTATAGCTGCCCCACTGACTCGATTGACTCGAAAGGATGTAATATTTGTTTGGAGTGGAGCCTGTGAGCGGGCATTCGCGGAACTAAAAACTCGTCTTACGACGGCACCGGTTCTCACTCTTCCATCTGGGAGTGAGGGATTCGTTGTTTATACAGATGCCTCGCTTATAGGTTTGGGGTGTGTCCTAATGCAACAGGGAAAGGTAGTAGCATATGCATCTCGCCAGCTTAGGCCTCATGAACAGAATTATCCCGCACATGACCTAGAGTTAGCAGCAGTAGTTTTTGCCCTCAAAGTATGGAGGCATTACTTGTATGGGGTTCGATTTGAACTTTTTTCAGATCATAAGAGCCTGAAATACCTCTTTTCCCAAGCCGAATTGAATATGAGGCAAAGACGTTGGATGGAATTGATGAAAGACTATGATTTTGATCTTCAGTACCACCCAGGAAAAGCTAATGTGGTGGCGGATGCATTAAGTCGTCACCACCACAGCCCAAGTGGCACAATTGATGATGCGAGAGTGGAAAATGGTAGAAGATATAGCTGAATTCGATTTTGAGATGACTCTACAGTCCTCAGTTGTACAATTAGCAAACTTGACGGTTCAGCCCTCTTTGATATCCCAAGTAATAGAAGCCCAACAGTTTGATCAATGGGCGTTGTTTTGTAA
The DNA here is from genome assembly GCA_030180095.1 of Magnolia changhungtana. Taxonomy (NCBI): domain Eukaryota; kingdom Viridiplantae; phylum Streptophyta; class Magnoliopsida; order Magnoliales; family Magnoliaceae; genus Magnolia; species Magnolia changhungtana. The sequence continues at coordinate 1,341,748 of JASAUF010000330.1, read as the reverse complement.
AGAGGTGATAATAGGGAAAAGTCAACCGGAGTGGCAAATAGGTTTGGATGGTGGACTTCGGTTTCAGGGCAGATTATATGTTCCAGATATCTCAGAATTGAAGAAGACCCTTATGGATGAGGCACATCGCACTCAGTTTACTATCCACCCAGGATCTACAAAGATGTATAAGGACATGAAAAGGCAATTTTGGTGGATTGGAATGAAACGTGAAGTTGCTAGGCATGTGTCAGAGTGTGACGTTTGCAAACGAGTAAAGGCAGAGCATCAAAAGCCGGCAGGGGAATTGCAACCTTTGGAGATACCAGTATGGAAGTGGGAACATGTAACTATGGATTTCATTGTGGGTTTACCAAGAACCGTACGTCGACATGATGCTATATGGGTTATTGTAGACCGTTTGACAAAGACAGCCCACTTTCTTCCTATTTGTATTTCTTGGTCTACAGATCGACTCGCAACTTTGTTTATAAACGAAATTGTTAGATTACATGGTGTACCTGTATCGATTGTATCTGACCGAGATCCGAGGTTTACATCAAAGTTTTGGAAGAGTTTTCAAAAAGCAATGGGGACGGCTTTAAGATTTAGCACAGCATATCATCCACAAACAGATGGGCAGTCCGAAAGAGTTAACCAGATTCTCGAGGACATGCTCAGATCATGTGCCTTAGATTTCTCTGGTAGTTGGGACGACCACTTGTCGTTAGCAGAATTTGCATATAATAATAGTTTTCAGGCTACTATTGGCATGGCACCCTATGAAGCGTTATATGGTAGACCTTGTAGGTCCCCAAGTTGTTGGACTGAGATTGGTGAGCGATGTCTTTTAGGTCCTGATATTGTCCGGCAAACGTCTGAAAAGATTGATCTTATTCGACAACGTATGCTTACAGCACAAAGCCGACAGAAGAGTTTTGCAGATCGCCGGCGTAGACCCTTAGAGTTTGTCGAGGGAGACCGAGTATATCTCCGAGTTTCACCAGTAAAAGGTGTAGTACGATTTGGTGTTAAGGGAAAGTTAGCCCCGAGGTTTATAGGGCCCTTTGATATTGTTGAACGAGTTGGCGCTGTAGCTTATCGTCTTGTTTTGCCACCCCAATTATCGGGAGTTCATAATGTTTTTCACGTCTCGATGCTCCGTAAATGTGATCCGAAGATAATGGTACCTGTTATTGACTGGCAATCCTTAGCAGTTCGAGAAGATGCATCCTATATCGAGCAGCCAGTTTGTATCGTGGATAGAAAAGAACAAGTTCTTCGTACTAAAGTCATTCCCTTAGTTAAAGTCCAATGGGGTTATCATTCAGTAGAAGAAGCAACCTGGGAACGGGAAGCAGAGATACGCAGTCGTTACCCTCATCTATTTGATTCCTAGGTACGTATAATTATGATATGGTTATTGTTGTATTGTACTGTTATGATATGTTTTGAAATAAATTTCGAGGACGAAATTGTTTTAAGGAGGGAAGAGTTGTAAGACCCTATACCCCAGAAATCTGGGTTGTACCCTGGATAGCCGTTGGTTGTAGGTCCATTGGCCCCGAGAATATTTTGACTTGATCATAATGTTGTTCCATTATCGAGCCGCAGGCCGTATGTCAACCCGATGTCCGAATGTTAAGATACGGACTTAAAATTAAACAATCTGAGAAATGACCATTATGTCCTTATTTTAGGTGGGGCTCCGCCAACATCGAGTTTTTAAATCCATTAGGTCGGAGAGCCTAACCGTTGTGGTCGTAGTCAAGTTACGGAGTTACTGACGAAAACGGCATGTCAATATGACACCTGGATTGTAAGTAACGCATCGATATGTACATGTATAGTTTAATAAAATAACTCAAATGACCTCGGGTTTGTTTTTAAATCATTGGAATACTTTTTGTCAAATCACTTATATAACATTTTGTTTATTGCTACCATACGTTTAAACTTCTCAAAATTATCCTAAACCATCCCATAAACTTTTTTTTAGCTAAAAGCCACTTTAAAACCTTTTTAAGCCCATAAATAGACAAAACCCACTTTCAAACATTTCATTTCCAGCCAACTCTCTAGTTGAGGAAAATAAGAAGAGGAAAAGAAGAAGAAGAAGAAGAAGAAGAAAAAGAAAGAGAAGTTGAGGTTGAGAGCCAAACCTCTAATACTTTCAGGTGAGTGCATAGATTAGGAGCACTTAGATGTGTACGTGAGGTTTCTTTCAAAACCCTATCGCTGAAATTTTTATGTAAGGGTTAGGGTTTTGCTGAATTTTCAGTTTTAATGTTAAAGAATTGCTGGATTTTGTTTAAGGGTTGCTGAAATTCTGTTTAAGGGTTAGGGTTTTGCTGAATTTTTGTTTAAGGGTTAGGGTTTTGCTGAATTTTCAGTTTTAACGTTAAAGAATTGCTGGATTTTGTTTAAGGGTTGCTGAAATTCTGTTTAAGGGTTAGGGTTTTGCTGAATTTTTGTTTAAGGGTTAGGGTTTTGCTGAATTTTCAGTTTTAAAGTTAAAGAATTGCTGGATTTTCTTTAAGGGTTAGGGTTTTGCTGAATTTTCAGTTTTAAAGTTAAAGAATTGCTGGATTTTCTTTAAGGGTTAGGGTTTTGCTGAATTTTCAGTTTTAAAGTTAAAGAATTGCTGGATTTTATGTAAGGGTTAGGGTTTTCCTAGATTTTCTGTTGTAGGAATTATATATATTGTTGGAATTAAGTCTTGGAATTAGGTGCTTGGAATTAGGAAGTCTCGTATTGCTGGAATTAGGTGCTGGAAATATATATTGCTGGAATTAGGTGTTGGAATTATATATTGCTGGAATTAGGTACATATATTGCTGGAATTAGGTGTTGGAATTATATATTGTTGGAATTAGGTACATATATTGCTGGAATTAGGTGTTGGAATTAGGTGCTGGAATTATATATTGCTGGAATTAGGTGCTGGAATTAGGTTATTGCTGGATTTTCTTACAGATATGGCTGGCTTTGCTGAGTTAGTTAATTAGGTTATGAATGGAAGATTGGATGATAGATAAGATTTAGTTTTGTCGCAAGTGATACGTAGTTCTAACGATTTCTCTCCTTCATCCTTTTAATGTAGATCATTCTTGAGAAAAAGCATGCTTGTAGCATGAAGTTTTATAGCAGATTGACTAAGTCATGTGCATATCATATGCATGACTCATAGTTGTTATATCCTTGTCTGTTTGAGAGTGAATGAATCATATCATGATGTGGTGATCATAGTGGGTTGTGGCGCGACACACGATGTGTCTATGATGAGCATGTAAACTGCCTCGATACATGTTGTATTAAATGAGACCCTTATGAGGAACTTAACTGTGGAACTTAAATGTATGACGAATGTATGAGGAGACCACATGAGGAAGGTCGTCCTATGCTTGCATTGAAAATCATGACATATTGTGCTTGTATGTGGACTTATGCATATGGTAGTTGTAAATGCGATGAAACATACGTTGTTATAACTTGAGTTGGACACCACACCGGAAATGTGTAATTCAACAGGACATGATTAGAGGGTCCGTGGGTGAAAGTCCCTAAACCCCGATTGGTACCATTGGGAGCGACCAATGCTTAGACCGGGTGGAAGAACAGAGCGCTGAAATGCCGAAATACCCAAGTAGGCAGCGACTCCCACCGACGCGTGTCGATTGGTTGAGAGGTTTGACCTGACCTGCTTATGGGCAAGCAAAGATAGGTTGTGTGTGACGAGCTCGTAAATTGTCCGCTATCGTTTTGCCAGGCGACTTATGACTTCTCGCTGTTAGGCAGATAGTGAGGTTCAACACAAGTGGGTTAGACTAGTTCGGCCCGTGAACTATGTAGTCCCACCTCTGTAGTTGACCACGGTGGAAAAGTCTATACAAGTGGGTAGAAGTCCCACCTCTGTTTTAGACTTTGGTGATCCAATTGGGAAATATGAAAAGTTGTGGAAATGTTAAAAGCGTGTGTATGGTACAAGTGGGTAGAAGTCCTACCTCTGTATATAAAAATGATTTGGAAGCCTGTGCATTCATGTGCATTAAATGAGCATGACATGAAACATGCATTGTCACGGCACACACGCACTCACTGGGCTTAGTAGCTCAAGCTTTCCTTTCTATTTTTTTCAGGTGAGAGTAGGGAGCTGCAGGAGTAGAGGCTACAGACTCCAGTTGTCCTTTTTGCTTTGTACATATCAGTGTGTATTTTTTTTGTAATACCCTGCATGTGTACATCAGGTATAGTAAATATGACATGGTTTATGTTTTGGTTTTGCCCTGATGTGCTCAGTTGTACACAGTGAATATGATGAAAATTTGAAAAATGCAACGTGTTTGTTGGTTTTACTTTCAGAAATCCTCCTTGTGGAACCCCGCTTATGTGACTTAGTATGTGTTACTTGAAAGTCCGAGGCTGTCAACCAAAATCTGGTGTTTAGTAATCGTGGATTACCAACACTAGATTTAGGGTCGTGACACTGCTCATGCTGAATGGCTGTTTGCCCAGATAAGAGCTCGACCAAAACCACCCCAAAGCTATAAACATCACTTTTTTCTGTTAAGTTTCCCATTTCAAAGTATTCAGGATCCAAACACACTCTAGTTCCTTTCATCACTGTCAAAACCCAATTTTTATCCTGTGGAATAAACCTAGAAACTCCAAAATCGATGAGTTTGGCTTCATGGTTCTTGTCTAATAGTATGTTGGATGACTTGACATCTCTGTGAACTATCGGCATTGAAGCACAAGAGTGTAGATGTGAAAGAGCCTCTGCAATTTCAGTAGCTATTTGGAGGCGGCTCTTCCATGATAATGGAGATTAATCGTCGGCATCTCCTTGGAGTTTTTGGTATAAAGTGTCGCCTGAAATGAACTCATAGACTAGGAAAGGAACTTGAGTCTCCAAGCAATAGCCCAAGGGCCTAGTGATGTTCTTGTGATCAATTTGGATCAGGATGAGAATCTCTTCTATGAACTGATGAACTTGGTTCTGGGCCACTGCGTACGACTTTTTAATGGTGACTGTTGAGCCATCGTCGAGGGTTCCCTTGTTGACAGTGCCTTGGCAGCCGCTACCTAGAATCTTTTGCTGTCGTAGTTGTCAGTTGCCTTCCTGAGCTCTCAGGCTGAGAAGATCGTGGTGCGTTTCCTAGAGGTACCTGGGCTAGAAAAGGAACATTCTTGTAACAGGAAGCCTCCATTTTGTCGATAGTACTTACCTTCGACCTTTGCTTTGTTGTTCTTCTTGCGAACCCAGTATGAATAAGTGAGACATGGTATACAAAACATAATAAATGCAGAGGTTGCTGCAAGGGAAGAAGAAAAGAAGATCATTGAGTGTGTTAAGTGGTTGTACAAATGGGATTCTGCAAATTGGTGATTTGAGATAAACTTAAATTTGAACTACATGGTGAGTATCCACAACGATTGTGTGCTCGCCACTCACAGTGAGAGCATGTTCTTGGAAGTCCATTCAAGATGGGCGCTTGAAGTGCAACCTCTGGTTGTGAATATGAATCTATAACACAGGGCTACTAATGCTTCTAATTTACCAAAATTCTTAAGTTTCCTATCTTGTGTGCTCACTCTACAATTCAGTGATCCATTGATTTGTACACTTTGGTGATGGATCTGGAGTGTCTGATTAGTGAACCAACTATCAGAAGAACAAAATCACAAAAATTGTACTGATTTCAAGTTCAATTCTCTCCTACCACTTCCCACTTTCGAACGTTTAAGAAAAATTTAAAGCAATGGTCTGAAATGTAGCTTATGGGGCTGAATGTCTAGAAAAGCCAACTGCTACTGCACTTTTAACATTGACTTCTCTAAGGGGTGGTCTGTTAGCTGTTGGGTCCAGATTGATTGACATGTTCATCAATCTTATGAGTTGGATAGGTGCCATTTAGAAAATGTCAATCAACAGGCACCATGCGTCCGGCGTCCAATTCTATTTACTTCGTTACATCGTCACAGAGATGATTAATTGGAATGAATAGGAATTATTTCTAACCTAGAATAGCTTGGGGCAGTGGAAATCGCGTATGACATCCAGATCCCAGTTTAAAACCATTGCCTATAGTCCCGTGTGTGCACACACAAGCATATCCTGGAACTCTGTTCTGGCAAGTAGCTTTGGGCACACATAAGTTGCTCCTTGTACTGCACTCATCAATATCTGCATTTCAAATATATATAATAATAATAATCACATTTTATCAGAAAGTAAGGGGCCATAGTATGTATGTTGAAGTGGGCATTCCACAATGCTTGACTGAAAGAGTTGACATTTGTTTGGGACCCAGCAAGGTAGGTGGGTTCAGTAATCTACACCATTGAACTATTGGAGACCCACCATGGGATGGTGCCTCCCAAGCACCATGAGGCCCACCATATGAACCATTTGGATTAATGAATGGTGGACCACTGACATAACATTTTCTGGGCAGAGCAAATGATCTTTCCTGATATATGCATATGCATCTATGTGGTGTGTTTTAGAGTAGCACTTACCTTGGCATCCAAGTGTACTGGGGAGAGAAGGGTTCCCTTGATACCCTTGAAGACATTTGCAAAGATATCCACAGCCTCTCTTCGATTTGATACAGTTGCTGTTCTCTGCACATAGACTGGAATTCAACTCCATTGCTTGGGAGCAGTTGCCTTCTCCGATAGACCATTCAAGCTTCATACTAATATTCCTATTGAAGTCCTGAGGATCTGATTCAATGAAATCATAGCTGCCATCTTCTACAACAAACCCATAAGTACGCATGCCGTAACTCATCAAATCCAGATGTTTATCATCACAATGGAGGGTGATGAAGAACAACTTATCAACTGAAGGCAAGGCTGTTGTGGGGAGTGGCACTCTGGATGAAGGCAAGGGATTTTCACAACAACCATGTCCGGTGCAAGAACCATTAACGACACTCTCCTTAGTAATGCACACCGAGTTGCACCAGTTGATTGCTGAAGACTTTTGGAGAATGGATCCCCATACATTGCATCCCATGATAATGAATTTGTTTGAGTCGATCGATAAGGTATAAGGAGAGGTTTCGGCCAATTCAATCAATCTTTCAACATCTTTGAATGATCTTGATGGTGGGTTGCATGTGGTGATGAATTGGGTAGAGTCTATGCGTACTTCACCATTCAAGATTGAGAGGATTGAAAGGTTTGGTTGGGCTAAGAATGGAATACTTTGGTTGCAAATGACTTCAAAGCCCGGGAAGAAACAGCCGTCTCCAATCCCAAATGGATAAGCAATTTCAACATTGCTGCATCTGTCGGGGCAGCCAGGCATGGGTGAGGTAAGGTAGGTTGCTAGCAAGATGGGAAAATAACATGTGATTACAAGCAATGGCAGGTGAAAGTAAGAGAATGTTCCACCAGAGATTGGCATGATGGAAGAGTTTCTTGTGTTTGTGAAGAAATTCTTGTGTTTGTTTGTTTTTTGTGCAGCGTCTCACATTGCATATATATAAAAGCCAATGCTGGTGTCGATTAACACAAGGCTTCTCTGTTCGAGGAGAACTAAAAGGTTGGACACATGCACAGTTGGCTAATCTTTGATAGGTTATGGCGTGGGTTCGCTACCATTTATTAAATGGTGGCAGTTCATCGACCATGCATGCTGCATATATGTATGTCGTTGACATCCTATTAGATGGGGCATAGGCTGAAAACCACATTGATTAGGTAATCTTAATTGTATTATTTTCAGCAGTTGAATTGGAACTGCCTATAATTTTCTTTTAACCGTCCATTTGATGGGCAGCAACCAGATGGTTAGAATTGTTTGATTAGTGTGATTATCTTCTAATCTCTAGCCACACTTGAGTCCCATGATATGAGTGATCTGTACTGCATTTCATACCAGCCATGCATCTTGGATTTCTTCTTCTGAAATCCAACAATGAGAGTAAAAGACTTTTTCTTTGACCTGCCATGGAATCATTCATCTTTCCTTGCATCTCTTGGCTTTTTCTTATACACCTCTTCCTACATCCCAGTTCTCTGCAAATTCCTTTAATGATTAGATGGGTACTTATGAACTAATCCCATCCAGCATGTTGCAATATGGGTTTGAAACGTAATGGTTGGAGCCTTGAAAATATTCAAGACTGGAGAATCCCAACTTTCAAACAATGGCATACAGAACACTACTCAAGGAGAGGTCCATATTAAAAATTTAAAATGGCAAGAATTACATGATTAAACGGTTGAAATTCCGCTTTGAGAGCTCTCTCTCTCTCTCTCTCTCTCTCTCTCTCTCTCTCTCTCTCTCTCTCTCTCTCTCTCTCCCCCATAAATGGTTTGGATCATGAAAACACAACCACAGAAACATATCTTATAACAATACGTCAGGACCTATTTTAGCAAACCTCTTCTTCTTTCTTATACAAAATACTTTATGATTTGAACTGACAGAATTGCAGCATAAACTATTAGAAATTCTTAAAATTTATAAGCTCTAGTAATAATACACAACATACCCGTCTTAGATAAAAATTATTACAGCACTTCTTGCAAGAGCTGGGTTTTGGCAACTTAATACTTCATCAGCTCCTGCACCACCTCTTTCATTGTTGGCCTTTCATCTCCTTTCAGACTCAGGCATCTTTGAGCAATCTCCACTGTGGCTTGCAGGTCCTCCATTCTGTCCTCTCTTAGTAATCCATGATCTAGGATCATGGAAAAATTCCCTCTTTCAACACATGATAGAAAGTGAACCACCAGGCTTTTGTGATCTCGCTTCATCCGACCTTGAGTGGGTGTTTGCCCTGACAAGAGCTCCACCAGAACCACCCCAAAGCTATATACATCACTCTTCTCTGTTAACTTTCCTGTTTTGAAGTACTCAGGATCCAAGTAAACTAGAGTTTCTTTCAACACATTTGAAACCCAGTTTTTATCAAGTAGGTCAAGTTTAGAAAATCCAAAGTTAGCAAGCTTGGCAGTGTAATTCTTGTCTAGTAGTATATTGGATGACCTGATGTCTCTGTGCAATATTGGCATGGATGCAAATGAGTGTAGGTGTGAAAGAGCCCCAGCAATCTCAGTAGCTATCCGGAGGCGATCTTTCCATGGAAGTGGAGTTGAATCATTACCATCTCCATGGAGTTCTTGGTATAAAGTATGCCTGGAGACGAACTCGTAGACTAGGAAAGGGACTTGGGTCTCCAAGCAACAGCCCAAGAGCTTGGCGATATTCTTGTGATCGACTTGGGTCAGTATGATGAGCTCATTTATGAATTGATCAACTTCGCTTGGGGCCACCTCTTGTGATTTCTTAACAGCAACTATTGAGCCATCTTCCAGGGTTCCCTTGTAGACAGTGCCTCGGCGGCCACTGCCTAGGATTCTAATGCCATCATAATTGTTGGTTGCCTTCTCGAGCTCTCGAGCGGAGAAGATCTTGGCATATTTCATAGTAGGGCCTCTGCGGGAACAGGAAAAATGTTGTAACTGAAGGCCTCCGTTTTTACAGAAGTACTTGGCTTTTAGTTTTGTGATGTTTCTCTTCCTTTGAACCCGATACAACAAACTGAAACATGTGATCAACGACCCAATGATCAGGAAGGTTGCTGCAATGAGAACAAGAGAAGATGCCAGAAAGGTAAGAAACACAAGTGTTAGAAGTTTGGAACCACCAAAATTTCAAATTCATGAATGCAGTGGTGCTGAGTGGAAACATTTGCTTATGAATCCATATAAAAGATGGAGACTGGAATTTGGTAACCTATGGTTTAGATATGGCTCGATAGCACTAGCTACTATGCTCCATCGGTACCATTTTCTCTTCAGGTTTTTTTTTTTTTTTTTTTTTTTTTTTTTTAAGTACTAGGTAAGCTGGGCTTGACCTGAGCCCTCAGTGTTGAAACACACCCTGTCTACCATTGACCTAGGGACCCAAAACCCATGAGTGCAATTGACTGCTTTGGTGGCCAACACAACCACCTCTTGGATGAGCCATGACCCAAAATATTCATTTTGCAACATCCTGATCAATCACAGATTTTTGGACAGTCATGAAAAGTTTAGAACAGAGAGCCTATAGATCGAATGAATAGAAAAAAACCCGATTGCTGCAATTCCTAACCATTGGCCCATCCAATAGAGGTGGCATACCAGTTGGTCTGGTTCGGGCATTCACCACTCTTAGGAGTTATGGGTTGTTACCATTTTAAGAATGGCAGTCCACAGAGTGCATTAGGTCTAAAGAAGAAAAATTCAAATTCCTTAGTTAATTCCTCATGGTAATGATTAATACAAAAGAATGGATATCTAACCTAGGATGGCACGGGAGGATTGAAATCGGGAGGATTGAGATCCCTTATAGATTCGAGCTCCCTGTTTAGAGCCATTGCCTACAGACCCATCTGGAGAGAGACAAACGGAACCAAGATCTCTGTTCTCGCATGTAGTTCCTGGGACTAATGAATGCTTCCTCATGCTTTTGTTCACATCTGCAAGCCAAGTTAAAAACACCTATTAGTTAGAAGTCTCACATGGAATCAAGATTTTAAGACATGGCTAACTTGGACTGATTCGTACAGTCTTGAGTTGAGTTGTGACTCTACTGAGCGGGGCATGACTCGTCCTAATGGGAACGAGTCACCCCATATTTCAATGACGACTCGTGTTGCCGAACCTGATCGGACTCGACTGAGTTCGAGTCAATTCGGATTAGTCACATCTTGCATTGGACACAATATGCAGGTGCAGCTACCACTTGATGCCTGATCTTTTTAAAAAAAAAAAAAAAAATGGAACGTGTGGGTCCCACCTTCCAGTAATCTATGCCATTGATCCCATGTTCCCCTCCATGGGATGGTCCATGCCCCAGTATCTGACATATCATTTAACCCTAGCCATCTGATAAAAATGGACAACTGCAACAAATGGTATTCCACTTGGGGGGAGATTTCAGAGTATCTTCCATCAACCATGAGACAGATTTAATATATCCAGCCTACTATGTTTCCATGAGGAAGAAGGAAATGAATATGAACAGTAAAACTGAGATTGTAGAGCATCAATCACCTTGGCAACCGTGAACGCCATCGAGGTAAGGATTCCCTTCAAACCCAGGAAGACAATCGCAGAGGTAGCCGTATCTTCTATTCGATTCGATACAGTAGCTGTTCTCTCCACAGAGATAGGAATTTGACTCTTTTGCTTGGGAGCATATGCCTTCTCCAACAGCCCATTCGAGCTTCATAATCGTATTCCTATTGAATTCCCAAAGATCCGACTCACTGAAATTGTAGCTTCTGTCCTCGGCGACAAACCCATAAGCACTCCCGCTATAACTCATTGAACTCTCATTTCCAGCAGCAAGAAACACGAAGAGTCTGTTAAAGTCCACTGTCAATTCCATCTCGCAACAGCCGTTCCCGGTGCAAGAACCATTAACGATGTTTTCCCTTGCACGGCATGCCGAGTAGCATGACAAGTCAGCCAAATCGGCTTGGAAGATAGTTACCCACACATCACAACCCACGACAATGAACTTGTTCGAGCCAGCAAGAAACGTGTAAGGTCCCGGCAAATTTATTAGAGCGTGAGTTTGGCAGCTTGAGTTTGGCAAGTGGTGGCATGTGGAAATGAATGGGGTGGAATCAACGCGTAGTTGGCCTGGAGAAATCTCGAGAATTTGGAGTTGGGAGTTGGCTAACAAGGGAATGCTTTGGTTGCAAATGACTTCAAAACCAGGGAGGAAACATCCGTCTCTGATTCCGAACGGATATGCGATCTTGATGTCGCCGCATCTTTTGGGGCAGCCTGGCCTCAGATTGCTAATAAGATTGCCTGATATTAAGATAGCAAGATAGGATGTGATTAGCAATTGAATGGAAGGGAACGTTGCAGAGAAAGCCATAACAGAGCAGCTTCTTGCGTTTGTTTGGTTTTTTCATAAAAGAGCAGCTTCTTACCTTCGTTTGGTTTTTTCAATGCTTTGCATGTATGATATGATACAGAAAGAATTCAGTGCTCTCGGAGTACCACCATAAGTTATACTTCTACTAGTTTGCATTTGGATACTTAAATACTCCAATCCATTGATCTAGACTGTTCATCAGGTCCAATACACATTTCATAGGCTAAGATGTGAAGATCGCACCAATTAAACAAAAATTAACCATTTTATCAATAGCCTTTAATATGGATGGTCAAGATCATTTGCACAAAAGTATGTACTCTGGACTTAAAAAGACCGTTCAGATTGATCGATTGGACTGTCCAAATGGACCAATGCAATTAGGAGCACTATAACTTATAATTGGAGCATTTCTCAATAATACTAAAACATAAATATAAATAATGATGGTGTCGATATACACAAAGCCCATATTGGAATAGACTAAGGTTGGATTCTTGGTTAATCTTTTCGTTTTATAGAATAATTTCTAAGAGAGCTGGATTGTGAAGTGCATTTATCACCATTTATCAAATGATGGTACTGATTGTGGGCCCATTTGAGAATATGAGTTCTATTGGGTGATCTTTACCATCTGATTTTAACAGTTGAATGGAAGCTGCCAATTGTTTGTTTTAACCGTCCATTTAGTGGCCACGAATCAGACAATATAATTGGTCATACCATTTTGGGTGGTCTTGATTGGCTTGCATGTATGCACAAATAAAAGACGTATATTACAATGCTCCAACCAAGCATATCTACAGTTTGCTGGAGTTTGCAGTTCGTATAAGTGGGCCAATGGTTTTGTAATCCAGACCATTGATATAACGGGTCAAACCATGTAGGCCCCACACACCAAATTTTATTTTTACTAACTGTGAAATCCTTTGCTTTGAATCTCTCTCCGTTTATGGTAAAATATGGACCTTTATTGTATTTTCTTTCTCAAACTTGTATTTTATGGACATTAATTGAAGGATTTGGATTCCTATCTAGGAGTTCTTTAGCACATGGGACATTCAAAGTGGGGCCCATCATATCAACAGTTTGGATCGCTAAACCATGGGCCCTACTTATAAAAATTGAAAAGTCGATATACGGTCATTGTATAGTGCGTCGTGTACTATCTCATCTCTCGTTAGTAACCACGGTTACATTGGCAGTTATAAATTTTTTATGTTATTATTATTTGAAAATTATTTTTTTAATACCGTTATAACGTCCGTCATACCAAGGTGCCCGTCCGCTCGCCAAAACAGCAGCCTTTTCAACTAGACGTTGACAAGTCAAAGGCACTAAAAGTCAAAGTCAGATTGACCGTTGCTTGAGACGGTTATGCTAAATTCAAATCTGTTGAGGAAAACTTTGATACTCCGGCGGATTGTGATGGATGATACACAGGCACTTGTAAATTACTCAGAAATTGCGGATGTGGCAATACAAGTAACTGAAATTAAATTAATTAGATCATAGTTCCCATTTGAGGTGTATCATGAATATGAAACTATGCTTATTTCAGTAATAGACCATTGGATTGGTTGATGTTTATTTGACGGTTAAAATTGAAAAATGAAAGAGTGTCTACAAATCAGAGGTTAGAGCTATTTAACCAATTTGATTTTGGGACATTGACTTATCTAATGAGGGTTCGGAAGTTTAGTCGGTTTAATTGGAGTTAATGTATGCCACGTGTATAATGTTTGGGTGAATATCAAGCATGATACTCTGCCAGAGTATCAAATAACTCCCCTGTGTTGAAGCCTTGAAGGCTGGGTGCAACAGATCGCGCCTCTTCAAGCATCCAAAGAGGAAACACAACCAAACTAAATCAGATCATAGAGAAGAAAGATACAGAAAATCCAAATTGCTGGGATTTTCATTTTCATTGGAGAAACTAGAAGAGATTGTAGTTCTTCCCAAGTAAATCTTATATCGGTATTAAAAAACACTTGATTGTTGTATTCCACCATGGCATTATATTTCTCCTCTTTCTTGCTATGCATTTTGCTTCTGCCCCTCCTTTCCACATCCCAAAACACCACTCATGAGTGCCCACAGAAATGCGGCACCGTTGAAATACACTACCCTTTCGGTATAGGCAATGGTTGTTTCCATTCGGGTTTTGAAGTTTCTTGCAACCTCCAGAGTCAGACTCCAATGCCATTCCTTGCCAAGACCCATCTTCAAGTCCTGAGTGTCTACAACGGCGGGTTACGCGCCAACTCAACCCATTACGTGGCCACAGATTGTGCCAATCAAAACCGTACACTTACCCATGTCTCATTGCCAGAAGATGGTCCGTTCAGCATATCCGATGACAACAGTTTTATGGCAGTTGGCTGCGATACAGTTGCAGTGATCGCTGACAATGACATGTTTGCGAGTGGGTGTGTGTCGCTTTGCTCCACACGGAACAGCATCACAAATGGCTCTTGCTCGGGTGTGGGATGCTGTGAATCGGCTATTCCAAAGGGGACTAGATATCTCGGCCTAGGCTCGAGTAACATGTTTGGCTACACGAAGGTTTCGAGTTTTAATAACTGTAGTTATGCTTTTGTGGTGGAAAGAGGAAACTTCATTTTCATGGAACCAGATCTAAGGGACTTTCTAAGGACTGCAGATATTGCTATGAAATTGGAATGGGCTATCGGTGATGCTAACTGTTCAAATACAAGTTTAAACATATGTGGCGAAAATAGTTTCTGTTTTGAGTCAATTTTAGGTTTTGGGTATCTCTGCAATTGCTCGGATGGGTATGCTGGAAACCCCTACCTAAATGGATCAAAGGGTTGCCAAGGTATGTGAAATTTTCTGCATCATTCTTTTCTTTTTCTGTTTTCTCACAAGTAATCACTTAATTCTATTGATGAAGATAACAACTTGGATGTGTTTGGATGCTCAATTGAACTGAACTGGAATAAATTCAGTTTATTATAGAGGAATTATTAGAGTAGCATGGCATGACTGCATGATACGATTTTAATTTAAAAATGGCAACCATCTTCTTATTTAAATTCCATTTGTTTGGAGTTAGTATTTGAAATGATAGGAATTGCTGATTTGGGGGAGTTGGATTTGAAATGATAGGAATTGTGAATTTGAGGAGGCTTTCTCATCATTAATGAGGTGGTGCTAGGACCCACTTTGGATATTTACTCATTGTTTAGTAGGATTATTGCACTTCAACTGAATTGAAGATTACAAATGCATACTAGAAGAAGGCTAGTCCAATCACTATAATGAATTTATCTAAATAGAGTTTTTGAGTTTTTTTTTTTTAAGCTTTTGATTGCAGATATAGATGAATGCTTGGGTTCAGAGACAGATCCTTGTGTGCCTGGTGCTCGCTGTCACAATGAAGTTCCTGGCTACAGATGCTTATGCCCATTTGGTAGCACTGGAGATGGCACAAGACATGGGTCTGGATGCAGAAAGATATTCCAAGTTATTGAAGCTATTATAGGTATGGTGAAGCAAGAAAGAAAAAAGCCATCACATCATGACCGTTCGGGGGTTGGTCACATGATTTTCAAGTTTGAAGATGTGAGTGGGCCACTCCCAGTTGTCAAATGTGACCACCTGGTGCAACCACCAGATCAAGATAGGACCATAGTCATCTCGAAATCGCATAAGTGGCTTCTTGTATTTGGCCGGCACTTGATACTTCCTATACTCCCTGCCGTCCCGCTAGATCGGGCGAGGATTTCCTGCTTTTGAAAATTATATGATCAAACCAGCCTTCTAGTAGGAAAGCCATGAATTCTTGTCTGACCGAGTCTCCTTTCTTTGGTGTTTTGCTCTGTATCTATGCAGGGATATGTTTGGGTTTTGGACTGATGCTACTATGTAGCTTATGGTTTTATTGCGCTCTTAAGAAATGGACGCTAATCAAGCTGAAGGAGCAATATTTTCGCCAGAATGGAGGGCTACTATTGAAACAACAAGTGTCTAATCGTGAGGGTAGTGATTGCACCAGAATCTTCTCATATGAAGAGCTCAAACAAGCAACTCAGAACTATGACGAGAGTAGGATCCTTGGGACGGGTGGATATGGAACAGTGTATAAAGGAATTCTCGAAGACGGAACCACGGTCGCCATTAAGAAATCCAAAGTGATGGATCAGAACCAGATCGATCAATTCATCAATGAAGTTGTAATTCTAACCCAAATCAATCATCGCAACGTGGTCAAGCTCTTGGGCTGTTGCTTAGAGACCAAAGTCCCAATGTTGGTCTATGAGTTCATCTCCAATGGCACCCTCCATAGACATATCCATGAAAAATTTTCCATGACCCGAATCTCATGGCTGAACCGTCTGAGGATCGCAATTGAGACTGCAGAAGCTCTTGCATATCTTCACTCCGCTGCTTCAATGCCCGTCTTCCACAGGGACGTGAAATCTTCGAACATACTCCTAGATGAAAATTACACTGCAAAAGTTTCTGACTTTGGGATTTCGAGGTTGGTCCCATTGGATCAAACGCAGATTCCAACGTTGGTTCAAGGGACCTTAGGCTACTTGGATCCTGAGTACTTCCAAACAAGCCAGTTGACGGCAAAGAGCGATGTTTATAGCTTCGGCGTAGTTCTTGTTGAGCTCTTGACAGGGCAAAAGCCCGTTTCTTTCGAGAGATCAAGAGAAGATAGCAATCTTGCTATGTATTTCTTGTCGTCACTGAAGAGAAAGGATTTTTCGGATTTCTTAGATGAGAATTTGTTGAGAGAAGGCACAGTCGAGCAACTGAGGGCGGTTTCAGAACTGGCGAGGAAATGCCTGCTTATAAGAGGGGATAAAAGGCCAACCATGAAAGAGGTGGCTCAAGAGCTCATTCTCATTTCTGGTTTTGGAAGACAAGGTTGGCTGGAGAACGAAGAAGAGAACGATGACAGGATGCCAGTCGATGGAATTGGGTTGAATTTCGTTGATGGTCAGGATTGTTTCCAGGCAGATTTAACAGTGACATTTGATTTGGAGAGATAGGAAGAGGATGGACAATTCTAGTCACATGGTGAGAAACCAATCAGTGCAGACCATCTAGTAGAGGGCATTACTTGCCGATGGAAAACAGTTTAAGAATCCAAACCACTCAAATAATCATAAAAATCAGTTTCTTGCCGCCGTTAACCAACTGTTTTGTGCTGTCAGCTTGAAGGACACTGTTTCCATGGAAAGGATTCGTCGAATTGGTTGGATTTTTTAACTGGTCCCAGTTTTACTCTTACCTTCTATGAATATGCGCCACACTGAGCTCAAGTGACAAACTTACAAATTAGTGCGCATTTGGAAGCACTATTGAATCGAATTGTGATTGTTAGCCTTATGGAGTGGATATAACCAAATTGTAATTTCCTTTATTACTGTCTTATATCGAAGGACATTGAATTCCAAATTGCAATTATGTTACTTTCAAGTTGGGTTAATTACAATTTCAAATGCTGCTACAAGACAGACACGTTCTATGAAATTCACTTGATTTGGAATGCCAAGGTCTGTTGGAAGGATGCAGAACTCTTCCCTCTTTGTAAGCTATTTAGGAATTTCTACAAACATATAGGGTGCATTGTGCAAACTAACCCATAAAACGAGAGAGAGAGAGAGAGAGAGAGAGAGAGAGAGAGAGAGAGAGAGAGAGAGAGAGAGAGAGAGAGAGAGAGAGAGAGATGCACACCAATTCTACGTGGAAAATCTTCTCAATCCGAAAAAGAAAAACCACAAGGCCGTCAAAGAAGAAGCTACTATATAATATTTAGGGATTACAGGCTATCTTTCAAACCCAGCTTGAGGATCTTTTTCTCATGTGTACAAAACCCCTTTCTTGAGTCTCTCTTGATACAAGAAGAAAAATAAATATCTCTAGAGTTTCTTTCCTTTTTTCACACACACACACACACACACCTCTCTTCAATTCTCTCACTCTTCTTGTGTAAGAACCTCACACACATGTAGAGACAACATAAATATAGACCCACACATACACATACGAAAAATATAAGAAACGTGACTCAAGTACTCCACCCACCTAAAGGTGAGTGGCTCACATATGAGGATGGACCATACCCAACAAGATTTGCTTTCTTAGCAATTAGTAGATAAGCACATTAGCAGCATAGTGATCATTTGGTTCAAGGAAGTTAGAGCTTAATATAAAACGAGTCAATTTTATTTTATTTTTCATAATCATTGGTATTATTCCATGTCAACCGAGCAATGAAGAGATTCATGATCCAAGGATATCTATCAAGGCTCTTTCCAAAGAATCTGAATACAAATTTGTAGGCAGACATCCCTTAGCGTGATAGACCAAAACTTGAATATGCTCTTTCAATGCAAAGGTCGAAGGAAAAAAGAAAAAAGAAAAAATATTATCTATCTAGAAATAAAGAAGTTTGAATTGTTGTTTTCATCACAAATACTCATGTGGTTTGCCGCCTTCGGCATCCCCCTCCTTGAGGTTAAGGTAACAACTTCAGGCATGGCCAGCTGCCGTAGTTTAATGGCAGTGTATACAAGGCTCGGGAACAAAAACCAAAAGCCTTATACTCCAAATTCCAATTCCTGAGTTAATGGTTATCTTTTTCCATGTGGTTGTTGTCCTTCAGTTTAGCTGTTTGGTCTTGGAGTTTGCCGTTGTGATATCCCCAACCCTTGTATTGTGAATTCGATGCTTTGTTTTAATAATAAAATTTACCTTAGGGTGTGTTTGGTTGTACCAAATTAATATCATGATATTTCATGAAATTTGATGCAACCAAAGCATACCATTAATTTTTGTCATTTCCTCTTGATTAAATTGCACATGCAATGCAATTACCATCTTGGTTTTGGACACATGCATTATCCCAATCTCCTACTCTCCATGGATGGATATGCGGGAATTCCAACACGAATTCAGAATTGGATTTGAAATAACGATATCAATAGATTGTCCATAAGATAAGCTTGTTTTACACACCCATAAACGCAAGTTTAAAATAATCAATGTGGTTAGTCTTAATCTGATACAAATCCCATCCATTCTCTTTTAAGATTCCACTGATAGCAGAGCCTTATCTCTTAAGGTAAGTTGTGGGAATTGGATGCTCAATCACTTATGCAAGTAGTAAATATGATTCCCCTCGTACCACATTTTACCATTTTTAAAACATTCTTACAAACAGAGACCTCTTTATAAAAGAAAATGGCAAGGAGTTATGTAGAAGCTAGTGATTTGTAGCTGTAACCTTTGGTAAAGAAAAGCAAGGATAGCCCATTATTTGGATTGAAATTACGACATGTAATGCTTCGATGTTGCTGATGGAGAACTTTGTGAATAGCACAAAGAATTTGTATTCGAAGTTTTTATTTTTATTTATTTATTTTTATTTTTTTTGTGGGGGGGGGGGGGGGGGAGCACACACCCATGTCCACACACTCCATGTTAGCCACCCCCGCTAGGGATCGATACCAAGACCTCAAGTGTTGAAACGAGGTATCTCCACTCAGTCTGCCAGTTGTTATGATTTGTTAGTGACTAGAGAGGATGCACATGATGGACGGACCATGATGCGTGCATGCCATCTAGTCCATCCATCATGACCAACCCTTCATCTCGCCCTTGCTGCCAAAAAATCAGACTTAGGTGGGCCATGCCACAAGGAGCAGTTGGGATGGGGACTCGCACCATTAAAAACCTTCCAGATTGTGTGTGGGGTCATCGTCAATGTTATGCCATCTGATCCATGCAGCCCACCAGGATCAATAGAAGGCCATTCCAAAACTCAAGTGGGCCACATCACATAATTTTAGAGGCTTCAGGCTCACCTGAGTTTGGTATGGGCCTGATCTTTGGGTGCCAAGGAGAACACAAGGGGACCCACATGATGGACAGATTGCATGTCATGCACACATCATGGTGGGACGCAACTAGTTCATCTTTTTGCCCGGCAAATTCAAATTTAGTGGTACATCCAAACTGGTCCTAACTGCATACATTATCAAAGCAACCATTAATTAAAGACGCCATCGGTAATTTTAAGCTAAAGAAAGGGTAATTCGACTCATGTTCTTTCCTTTGGATATCTTCCAGATAAATCCAGGATATTACTTTCTCTTTTGATTTTCCTTTTTCTGCTTTTTGGATACGAACATAATCCCAGAAATCTGAAGTATTTGTTATTCGACTGTAGAGGAATTAATCCATGCCAAGGACTTCATTCACCTAAACAAAGTAAAGGAAAAGGGAAAGGAGAGCCAGGTATGCAACTCATTCCACATTTCATGTTGGTTCTTTTATCCTGAAAATATTCTACTTGACCAGGCCATCCCGGCCTGAGTCACATTGCCTGTTCCCTGTCTCAGCTGGGTTTTCGTTTGGCTGATGACTCACGGGCGAACATCAGGCCTGAGTTTGGTTTCCTGAAGGCCAGACGACTTAGCTAAGACGTATATAGCATGTTGGCCTGAGCATATAGCTAGTGGCCCAGCTTGATCTGGGCCCAATTTCTTAGATTTCATATATAACCATATTCTCATGAGGCACCCGCCCATGGCCTACTTCCTTGCTGCCTCTACATGCGGACATCCTTCTACAGTACATGTAACAGCTACTGTAAGCAACTTATTTTTTATGGATTAATGGAAATTTTTTGAGACAATGTATTATATTAGTACCAGGTAAGCCTGCTACACATGCTAATACATTCATAATGTGTGGAATCAAAACCGTCCATTAGGTGCATTTTTCCTCAGGTGGGCAATGCTAGGGGTGAATTTGAACCATAGATTGACTTTCTAACAGGCACGGATGCCCTTGGCCGTATTCGTTCAATAGAATAGACTTGGAATGATTTTTTATTATCATCCAAACAGGCAGACAACATCAAATCGTAACGGGTCTTGATCCTAGCTTATGATAAAGGCTACACGCTTTATCTAGTTTTTACGTGCGTAAAATATAATTAATGAAGGTAATCTCCTTCCTTCTCATCTCAAATGAAGCTTTGTAGCTTCACCTCAAATCTAAAGATGAAGGGTGTAGTTTCACTGAGCTGTGAATAAAAGCAAATCAAATCAGCCATGCCAAACAATACCCTAATCAACCTCCTTTGGTATTAGATTCCATCAAATGCTTTCTTGATACTCAACCCCAACTTGTTTATTGCACCCATACATCCACCCAAGTTATTCTCTTCTTGTACAATTAAGCAAAGCAGATGCTTAGAGAACAATGTTCCAAACAACTTTCACTATTTCAAAAAAAAAAAGATTTAAAAAAAAAAAAAGATAAAGAAAAAGAAAATCAAACAAGCCTTTCCTAATCTCTTCACTTCCATTTAAATCACACTCTCCCTTCTAAAACAAGAACAAAATTACAAACCATTAAACCCAAGAGATAGAGAGAACCCATGAAGCTGGACAGAGAAGTCTCTCACCCCATTCACCCCCAACACAGACTCAAGATCGAATACACCGAGAAACCATTCAGCTGCGATGGGTGTAAGGAAGCCGGCATCGGCCTCAAATACAAATGCGACGCCTGCGAGTTCGACCTGCACAAAGCATGTGCACTCGCACCGCCTGCGATATCTCATCCATTCTACAAGAAATGCGACTTCCGCTTCTACTCCAAGCCTCCTGGCACCGTGATGCGTATCTGTGATGCGTGCAGCAAAGATGTTCAGGGGTTCGTGTATCACTGCAATCGGTGCGGATTCGACCTGCACCCATGTTGCGCCAACCTCCCACAGACACTTGACGATGGAGAACGCAACCTCTACCTTTGCATGAAGCTGTCGAGCGCTTGCCATTGTTGTGGTGGTAAGGGGCCAGGATGGTCTTACAGGTCTGAGTGCAAGAACTATAACCTTCATGTGTCATGTGTGAAGGAGCTGCTTGTAGAGAGCTGGCAAGCTATGTATCTGAACGGAGATAAGAACAAGGTAAGAGAGATGCAAACAAGGATTCCAAGCCTCAGAGGGATGATGGTGAATCATCATAGAGGGAGAGGTGGGAGGGTCAGGAGGTGCTGTCAGATCGCTGGTGGAGCCGTCCGCGTTATAGTTTCGGCCATTCTTGGAGATCCAACGGCTATCATTGCTGCTGTGGTTGGAGGGTTCATATCCAAGTAGCAGGGGCACAAGGCCCCCACACGTGCAAAACTATCATGTGGTTGCTAGATCCTGGCCGTTCGTCATGTAGGCCTCGTGGCGAGTTTGCCTGAGCCTGAAACTGGGGCTGGCTCGTTTATTTGGTGCTCAATCATACGTGTGCATTGAGTTTAGGGGGTTGGTTATTTGTTTCAGCACATGTGGCCCAATATAAAAATGAGCCAGCTTGGTCTTAGGGATTAGTGGGCATTTCGCTATGATGCCTGGTGAATGAACGGCCTGGATCTTGTACACGTGTCAGACGTGTGCACATGGGGGGATCTTGTGTTTGGAGTATGCAGATGGGCCTTCACATAGCATCCCTAAATTAGAAGGATGGTGTTTGGTATTTCTCTTCTCCGTGTTTGGATTTAGGACACTTGAATATGTGTACATATGTTTGCTGTTTGTGATGTATGCTTGCTGTTGTTCTCCTTATTTTTATGTGATAGATTTGTTTTTCATGTTATGCGAGATTAGGCTATGATAGTCAGTTTAAAATATTAGAGAAAATACTGCTTTCTATGCTCCACAAAAGAGTCCCATTTTGCAAAATCTGAAAATTTTATTAAGAGTAGAAGTTTTAAAATCAGAACTTATTTTTCTCCATTTCTAGAATACAAATGCAACAGTTCTTGACAATCACATACTAAGGGCCTGTTTGATTGTCCTAATTACCAATAAATGCTATTTAAATAGTCATTATTACCTTTTACAATTATTTAGTTTGTGGAGAACTTACTACTGCAAAAATCTTGTTTAAATTTTAATTGAATTTCATGTGTTTCTACATGCACAAATAATAAGGCCAACCATGATGAATATGTTATATACATGATGTCCATCCATTCCACAAGCTCATTTTTTGGCATGCTTCCAAAAATAAGGCAAATCCACAACTCAAATGGAACACACCATATGAAACAGTGGTCCCATCGGATCTCAATTGTTAGAAGTTAATACCTTCCTAGGACCCACACTAATGTTTATTTGTCATCCTGTGCATAAGATCATACAGACATGGATAAAAGAAAAACATAAAAATTAACATGGTCTAAAAATTTTGTACCCCCAAGTAGTTATCAATGTTAGGCGTTCGATTTCCACTATTTAATGTGGTGTGGTTCACTTGAGCTTTATATATGCCTCATCGTTTGGCTCATGCCCTAAAATACGCGGCCAGAATGAATGGATGGCATGGAAATGACCTATATATCATGACGGGCTTCACAGTTTTTGAGCCTAAAATATCTTTTCCCTCTGTTTTGCATCAAAATATTGAACCATCAATGTCAACCTTGAGTCAAGAGCCGTAAATACAAGCATAAGTAATGATAGCTATTTTACAGTGCATTCACATTATAATATGGAAATCAAACAGGGGCTAACATTGTCTACATTATTTTACAAATTGTTATGCTTTTAAGATTAGGACGAATCCGATGCTGACTTGTTCAAGCCAACTCAGAATCAATGGGCCAGTCCAGTTAGATAGCCTGAGTCAGACATGATTCGGGTGAGTCGGGCTGCTTCAGCCATAACTTGTGCAAGTCCTGCCTTGACTTGAGAGTGAATGAGTAGGTGGGAATAGGAGTCTTTTACCATTCAAATAGTCACATTATCACAAAGATGATGTTTTTAGAGGCAAATGATATCCCACAAAGAATTAAAACTGAAATTAAGGTATGGGAAGATCAAATATCACAATAACTGAATGATCCAATTAATCGGCGTAATTGCCTGAATATGAACCATTTAATAATGTTCCTTTCACCAATACCTTATGGTTCGATTTGGGTCCTTGTATTGGTTAATTTTAAATTAGCCTAGACATGTATTCACTCCCAATCCCTTTTATTTGGAGTTTTTATGTACTGACCAATTACAGGTTGGTCGATATGGATTCGACACCAAATCCTATAAACAAGGATTCAATACTCCCTTTAAAATGGTGTGATTACACAATTTTTCGTTAAGCAATCGATTCCTCCAACCCCAACAACAAGAACCAAATTCAGCTGTACCTACAAGTATTATCTATGTCCCTTCCTGCCCTGTTTTCAGTTTAGCATAGTTGCTATCTGGCCATCTCAGCTACTCCTGGTGATAGTGCTGGCCTGGGTGAAAGGTGTGGCCCTTTTTTGTTTTGTGTATAATTGCAGCAGCCTTGTCCTGGTGTGCGGTGTTTGAAAGGAAGACTATTGCTTGATGTGATCCCTTAAGGCTTTGGATTCAAGAGCATGTCCGAAGCAGTTTTTTTTTTTTTTTGGAGAATCAGGTAGAGCTGCTTGTTGGTCCCTGTGATCCACCTTGCTGATTTTTCTGGGCTGGGCAAGCAGGTCTTTGTGCAGCTATGGAAGAGGGTTTTCGGGTGCCGTTTCGTGCCAATTGCTAGTATTTTTGTCGTGGCCCTGTTTTCTCATTCTTCTTCTGTTTTGCTCTTTTTTTCGATGTTGCATAGCAGTTTTATATGATAGGCGAAACTTATCCTTTTTGTGGTGCCCGCCCAAATGATAATATGGTAGTTTTTTCAGTTCTCAACCAAGTTTCAGGTGATGTCCTTTGTGAAAAATTTAAATAATAAATAAAAATTTCTGTCATTTTAAATATCTAGCAGACCATGCTATAGATAAATCATTAATTTTCGGAGCCATTGATCAAATGACTAGAATCATTTAACCAAAGTGGTTTTGAAAGAGATGGACAATCGAAGGTGAGCCTCACGTTATGGATGGAAGCTTTTCATGAATTCACACCCCTTTTTTCTCCCACATTTTTTTTTTCTCATGGCTGATTTTGCCTCAATGCCAACAAGCACACTTCTCAGAGTGCTCCTTTTTAACTTTTATTAAATGTGAGACTTACTGAGAAACCATTTTATGCTGCATCTAAAGGTATGTTTGATTTACCGTAATTCATATTTATGTGTTAGAAAGGGAGGCAGAATTTCACCTAGAAAATCAGGCGAAACTTGATACGGTAACAGATGTTTCCAAGCCATAAATATGTGGCCCCCACCATGATGTATATGTTATATCCATGCTGTCCATTCATTTTTCAGATCATTTTAGGGCATGTGCCCAAAAATAAAGCATATGCAAAGCTCAAGTAGACCACAACATAGAAGATAGTGGGGATTGAATGCTTAACATTGAAAACTTCTCAAGGCTGCCAAAGTTTTTGTTCAAGTTGATATTTGTGTTTTCCCTTCATCCATGTCTGTGTGACCTTATCAACAGGTTGGATCTCAAACAAACATCATGGTAGGTCCTATGTAGACTTCAATTGTGCGCATCATTATCCCCACTGCTTGTGATTTGGATCTACCTCATTTTTTACCTATGCCCTGAAATATTCTAACAAAATGAATAGACGGAAAATACATCATGTTGGGCCATAGAGTTTTCCAGCACATAGAGCCTTGTTTTCTGAGTCAAGACCTAACCAAAGAGGTCAACATCTTACATTAATTACTAACCGATTTTTCCAAGTAAAAAATGCTAAATTCAATCAAATTACAAGTAAGAGAAATGCTCACACACAACTAGTTGGACACAGCGTTTTGGTCCAACTAGCTGGCATTTAATGAGAAAAAAAAATCTCTTAGGTTTAATACAAGTTCTCATTAATTAATGCTAATTAATGTTAAAAGAGGGCGTTTGCTCCATGGTAGCTTTTCGTGAATTCTTTTGAAAATAATCCATTGCTTGGGTGGGCCCTGCTTTGGGGTTAATGTAAAAATTTACCTTGACTATCAACTTTGTCACCCCATATTAGACCTAGGAACCGAAAATCAATTCCATCCATGGTTCAAGTAGAATGCACAATTAGAAATAGTGTGCAAAAATAAGCTCACCTTCAAAAATGATTCCTTTGATGAGGTGCTCTTAAATGAAGTATGGCTGTGATTTTTGAGTTCTACCTTTGGTATGGCATTGAATGATTGGAGTGGATTTTACTTACTCATAACCGTGGGGCCTGTAAAAATCAAAGGTAGACATCTCCCCCTCTACTGTTTTATTGGTGTGGCCTACCTAGATCAAAAGTCAGTATTATATTTTGTCTTAAGAAGTAGAATGAGATGACACATCTGACGACCGTAGTGGATCTCACATGCACATCACTACATCACTGATGGGCCAATAAAAATAAGGTTAGGCGTCCTCTTCAGCCGTTAAACTTCCTTGGCTCCGTTACAAGAAAAAAGGGCCATATTAGGAAAAAAACAGAAACTTGAGAATTAAGTGCGGCTCTTCCCCATGCAACACAGTTCGCCGCTGGTCATGCCACCCACCTTGATGTAGGTATTATATATCCAGGCTGTCCATTGGTTTTTCAGCTCATTTTGGAATATTAGTAAAAATAAATGAAGCAATTAGAAATCTAAGTGGTCCACATCATAGGAAATAGTGGATATTGAACTCTTGCGGTTAAAAATTTCCTAGGGCCCACCGTAATTTATACTTGGCACCCAACTCATTGAAAGGTCACAAAGACCTTGATGAAGTAAAATAAAATAAAATAAAATAAAACAAATTTCAGCTTGATCCAAAGCTTTTGAACCACAAAATGTTTTTAATGCCCATTAACCATAGTTTCTGTAGTGTGGTTCACCTGAAAATTTTATCTACTTTATTTTTAGAATCATGTCCTATTATGAGCTGAAAATATGGATGTAGGGCATGGATATACAATAAGTATATCAAGGGATGCACAGTAATGCTTGGGACCAAGTTGCACCTGATTTATTTATTTTTTTGAAAAACGCACCTTCCCTGGGAAACGGAAGAAGTTTAACCGCGTGAGATAAAGGTAACCTTGATTTTTGATATGGCTCCCCTTGTCATGTTTGTAAAATCCAGTCCCACCATCAGATGTGCAATCTCATTGTAAGTCTAGAGCCAAAATATAAGGCAAACTTGTAATTCAGGTGAGCCACACCAATATAACAGTTGAAGTAGAGATGTCCACCTTTGATTTTTACAGGACCCCAATTATGATTGCATGAAATCCACTCCAACCATTAGATGAGACAGAAAAGGCTAGGTGACGGACCCAAAAATAAGATTGACGCATGATTCCAGTGGGCCTCATCAAACGAACCATTTTGGAGGGTGAAATTTTTCAGCACACTCTTTCCAATTGTGCGGTCCACCTGAACCACCAATTGGGTTGATTTTCAGTCCCTAGGGTGACACACGTGATGGTGATGGTCGGGTATATTTTACACTAGCACCACAATAGGGCCCACCCAAGCCAATGACCATTTTGAAACACGTGTTTCA
Source organism: Magnolia changhungtana (assembly GCA_030180095.1). Taxonomy (NCBI): domain Eukaryota; kingdom Viridiplantae; phylum Streptophyta; class Magnoliopsida; order Magnoliales; family Magnoliaceae; genus Magnolia; species Magnolia changhungtana. The sequence continues at coordinate 1,314,417 of JASAUF010000330.1, read as the reverse complement.
AAGGTAACGTGAAGCAAAGTCCTACCTCTCTCTCAACATTAACTAGCATTAATTAATTACGAACTAGTTGGACGGTCCAATTAGTTGTGTGTGAGCATTTCTCTACAAGTGAATACGAGCCCAATTAAAGTTTAGAACTGCAATTTCCAGCATAGAGAGATTGTAGGACCGGAATCATCTAAAGGCTTGGGCTCTTAGACATGGCCCGAAGGCCAAGCCCAAGCCATGCTTGAAATCTAGGCCCGTGTTCAGGTCAGGACTGGGCCAATGATAAATGGTCCAATCCAATAATCAAGTGGGGCAACATTATATGAAAAGAATGAATGTTTTAAAGACTTCTGTGAGCAGTTCTAATCATCAGACATGTATAGTTTAAAGACGTGTTGAATCCTACTCATATTTCAATGAACCAAACTATTTGTATGATGGGACTTCTCATGGAGGGAGGATATTCAAATTTGTTCTTGCATTAGACTATTTTATACCTTTCATTTACATAGGTCTTTCCAGCTATATTAGGGCAGGCCTTAGGAGATTAGGGCTGGGCCAAGGCCAACCTCAGCCCGGCCCATTGCAACCCTTGCGCTATAACACTTGTAGTGGGAAGAGCTTGCAACACCAAGTTCAGTGGGCTACTGTGATGTGTAATATCCACTCCATCCTTGTGATATCTCTTTTAGACAATGAGCCAAAATCAGGCTAATCCAAAATTTTGGTGGGCCACACACCACGAAACAATGTGGATGGGAATGACCACCATAGAAACTTTTACGGGACAGTATTGTTCATATGCCATCCAACCCTTTCATGGAGTGAGACATACCAAAAATCACCTTGTTCCAACACTGAAGTGGGCAAAACCTGGGTGTAGAGTAGGGCTGAAAGTCGGCCGGGTTCAACCCGACCGACCTGACATTAGGTTGGATTTGGGCAAAATGTATCGAGTTTGGTCTCAAAGCTTGGGCTATATAAACACCAACCCGATAAAACTTGGGTCAGGCTCAGGTTGAGGTCCCGGGTTGCCCGACCCAACCCGAACCTGAACCCGAACCCGATCGATATATAAGTTATAAATTATAATTGAGTGCGGATCGTCTGTGTTGAAGGCACACGAAGTTCCAGTGCCATTGGGTATCATTGGTCCATGCCATTTCTGATGACTCAGGCTAACAAGATATGCCGGATTTCTCTCCCAAATAGATTGCGTGCTGCACAACACTACTTTTAAAGGAGTAGTTGTCCTATATTTTAACTTGTTTGTTTAGAAAAAATGAACTATAACTATAACTATAACTATAACTATATATATATATATATATATATATATATATTAATTAATTAATTAATAAAATCATATGTACAAAAAGTAAAATGTGTATTGAAATTTCATAGACTAATGTAATTACAAAAATATTAGCATGTATCCACCTAACCAACCCGACAAACCCGACCGAACCTGCTTGGGTTGGGCTTGGGTTGAGAATTTCCAACCCGAGGTTGGGTTGGGTTGGGTTAGGGTCAAGGTATAGGAACCTTGGGTTGGGCCAGGGTTGAGCACCAACTTGACGTAACCCGCCAGACTTTCAGCCCTAATGTAGAGGTTTTTGGGTGTTATTTTATATTATTACAGAGGTTTTGACCCCTCCTAAATTTTGGATCTGGGTGATATTTTGTTACGTACAGTCAGTAATCAGGTGGTGCAACTTGTGATGGAGTAGATATCACCCACATCAGGTGGGCCACACAAAACTCGGATGTTACATGAGCTGCCTACATGTGTTGTAGAGGAGTCTGGGATAAGATTGCACAACCAAGGCACGAATTGCGTCTGATAAGGTGCTGGAGGCATGTGGTCCAGCGCCACGTGGGCTGGTGTACAAGAGTCAAGCCGAGCCGAGCCAAGCTTTGCCCAGCTCAGCTCGACTCGGCCAGCTTGAGTCCTTAGCTCGTGCTCGACTCGGACTTCGAACTTGGAATAGCAGCTCGGCTTGGCTCGACCAACAGCTCAGTCCAATTCAAGTCGAGTTCGATCTAAGTTTTCTAAGTCTGTGGCGTCCAACCATCCGACTGTACCAGAGCCACCATTGGTAGGGGTCTAAGACGTCTGACCGTCCGATTGGGCTAGAGCCATCGTCTGACTGTACCAAATCCGCTCGATCAGTGGTCGTTGGTCGAATGGGTTTCGCTAATCGGACGAACACTACTCGCCGGAAAAATGGAGAGAAAGGGGAGGAGAGGACTCACTTTCAGATGTCGGTCGTCCGGACAAATGCTGGAAGGAGAGTAATCGTCAGGCGCTGGAGAACGGCGATGGATTTGAGCGAACGGATGATACGATTTGGGCGAATAGACGGCCGAGAGGCGGCGAACAGGTTAGGGTTGCTGGAAATTTTGGGCGAAAAGGGGGAGAGTCGGACGATTTGGGCGCTGGCCGCTGGGTTAGGGTTGGGTGAACGGGTTAGGGTCGGGCTAAGTAAAGATGTTTTTTTTTTTTTTTTAAAGCTATATATATGACTCAAAACTCAATCTGAGTCGAGTCCGAGCCAAACCGAGTCGAGTTAAGTCGAGCAAGGTCCAGCTCAGACTCGACTCAAAATGTTCTGAGCTCATTAAATCTGGCTCGACTCGGCTCGAACACAGTTTCGATCCAAGTCGAGTTGAACTTTTTTGAGTCGATCCGAGTGAGCTAATGAGCTAATTTGATTCATGTACAGCTCTACGCAGGCGATTGTTCTGGCATAGGATCACAGTAAAAAGGGCAAAATGGTCATTTTGAGAAAGATAATTTTCGAGTGTACTTAGCTACAACCCCAAAGCAGTGATGTGGGTCGGACCTGACCATAGGGTTACATCATACATCCATGCTATTCATTTGTTTTACCATCTTATTTTAGTACATGATCCAACAAATGAAGCAAATACAAATTTCAGGTGGACCACAGAATAAGAAACAATGTTTATTGACCATTAAAAACCTTTTGTGAGCCACAAAAGTTTTGGATCAAGTTGATATTGTTTTTTCTTTCATCCAGGTCTGTGCAACCTTATCAAATGGTTGGATGATCACTAAACATTACAGTGGACATAGGAAGTTTTTAGTGGTTGGCATTCAATGACTACCATTTTCTATTGTGTGGTCCACCTAAAATTTGTATTTCTTTATTTTTGTGACCATGGCCTAAAATAAGCCAGCAAAACAAATGGACAGCGTGGATATACAATGCATACACCGAGGTGGGCCATATGGTCACATTGCTAGTTTTGAATGATCACATTGCCAGTTTTGGATGAGAGTTGTGCTTAGAACTCTCTCTCTCTCTCTCTCTCTCTCTCTCTCTCTCTCTCTCTCTCTCTCTATATATATATATATATATATATATATATATATATATATATATATATATATATATATATATATCATTACTAGCCCATGATAAAGTTAAAAGAAATACAGCAGGAAAATCCTCTCATTGTGCATCAAGATTGGTCCATGTTATCATTGACATTGTCAGCAATGCTATATGACGATGTGACCCAACTAGATTGTAATAAGAAGGATTTCTTTACTTATGGCAAGCAAAGGATCTAAATTCACTTAAGAAACAAGTAGGAAAGGGAAAAAAAAAAAAAGAAGCCCACACCTTTTATCAGAAACACCCACACTGAGGGATGCCACGCTTTAGAAAGAGAAGAGAGCCCGCAATCGAAACAGGAGATCAAAGGAGAAACCCAAGCTCACTAGCATGGATGAGATAGGAACGAGGAAGCTCTAGTCAATTGCCCTATGAGCTTACTTCTTTTGGTTGTGGGTCCCACGCATAATACGCCAATGTGGCGTTTGTAGGTGCTGGTCCTACCATATCATAGGAAGCATTAGCGAAAAGCTTTGTGGGGCCATCATCACATGTATATTTTATCCACACCATTCATTCATTTTGCCAGATCATTTTATTAATGAACCCAAAAATGTGGCAAATCAAAAAGCCCAAATGGACCACATCATAGGAAGCATTCGGGAGAATGACTCCCACCTTCTTAAAGACCACCCTGTTTATTTGTCATCCATCCTGTTCGTAAGGTCATATAGACCTTGACAAAGGGAAAACACAAATATCAGCTTGATCTAAAACTCATGTGGCAGTAGTTTTCAATGTAAGCTTTCAATTCCGACTTTTTCTTGTGATGTGGTATACTTGACCTTTGGATCTTCCATGATTTTGGGCTCAAGCCCTAAGATGATCTGAAAAATGCATGGATGGTGCGGTTAAAACCCATACATTATGGTAGGGCCTATAGAGATTTTCCATATATACACTGTATTGGTACACACTACAAGAAAGTAGGCCTTTAGCCTCGATTTTTTTAGCCTTGGTTCAAAAAAAGGAGGCTAAATGTGGTTTTTAGCCTCGGTTGTAAAGGAACTGAGGTTAGAAATTTACTTTTTTCCTTGGTTGGTGATAAAATAAGGCCAAAAGTCTACCCTTTTGCCTCGGTTGGTGAGCAACTAAGGCTAAAAATTTACACTTTTGCCTCGGTTGTTGAGAACTGAAGCCAAAAGTTTGCCTTTTGTCTCGGTTGGTGAACAACTAAGGTTAAAAGTTTGGTCAAAAGTCTGTCCTTTTGCCTCTGTTGTTGAAAATTGTGGCCAAAAGTCTGTCCTTTTACCTTGGTTGGTGAGCAATTGAGGTTAAAAGTTTGCCCTTTTATCTCGGTTAATGAAAAGCTGAGGCCAAAAGTCCGCCTTTTTGCCTCGGTTCTTAAAAACTGGGGCTAAAAGTCTGCCCTTTTGCCTCGATTGGTAAGCAACTGAGGCCAAAAGTCTGCTCTTTTGCCTCGGTTGGTAACAACCTAAGGTCAAAAGTTTGCTCTTTTGCCTCGGTTGGTGAGAAATTGAGGCCAAATGTCTATCCTTTTGCCTCGGTTGGTGAGTAACTGATGCCAAAAGTCTGCCCTTTTGCCTCGGTTGGTGAGCAATCGATGTCAAAAGTCTGCCCTTTTGCCTTGGTTGGTTAGCAACCGAGGCTAAAAGTCCATCTATCATTTTTGGAAACTCATTTATGAAAGTGGGCCAAAAAATTATTTAGGTTTTTCTTTCATCTTGATTGAGATCACCTTATAAACAAGTTGGATGTCATATAAACATCATGGTGGGCCACAATAAGATTTCAAAGGTAAATGGTCCTATTATCACTGATCCATGCATTATGGCCCATTAAAGTTTTGAATCAGCCTACTATTTTGGGTCTCATTCTAAAATAATCTGTCCTAAAAGATGGACAGAGTGGATGCCATGTCATGGTGGCCCCACAGATCTCTTCCTTCATGGGCTATTACTACAAGGGATGATGTAGGGAATCCACGCCGGCCATGCCTGGCGAACGCCTTAGACACGTGTCAATATTCTGAGAAAGTAGCAAGGGTACTTTCAACCTTCTAAAGTTAGAGCGGTGTTTTCGTTATTTCCGGTAAAGCCCAACTACAAAAGCAAGCCACCATTCCTCTCTCCAAGGCTTTTCGGTCAATAGGTCTCTCAGCGAGTCCAAGCAAGTCTCCCAAAACCCTCATTTCTCTTGATTTCCGCTCGAAAAACGCCATTTCTTTCTTCAGTTCCAACCATTTCGTCGATTGATGGCGAAAGGAGCTTCGAAATTCTCGTTTCTCGGAAGTGCAGGTCGGTATTGCTCTTATTCCTGCATTTTCTTGTTAAATCTCGTCGAAGATCGGATGTTCTAGCTCTCAATTTCGTTTTTCTTGATTTGTTTGGAATTTCTTCGCTGTTTTTCTTTTTTTTTCTCGATCGAGAACCCTAGATCGTCTGGTTTAGAGAGGAATGCAGAGATTTTTTTTTGTGTGGCATTTTGTCGGATTCCCATAAAGAAGATCTTTGCGATTTCCTTGTTTGCATATTTTGATTCTTTTAGCATGTTTTCGAGTTTTTTCTAGTCGAAACCCTAGAAACGGAGATTTCACATGGAAAATTTGTCAATTTTTTAAAATGTTGGGAAAATTTTGCTTACTCTTGCTCTTAATTTCTCATTTTCTTTTTTCTTTTAATGATTTTACATGGTGTGGCCCACCAGTGTTTTGGAATTGCCTGATTTCTTGTGGGACTGATTCTTAATTTGTTTATGCTTTCTGTTGATAGAAAACTTCAATCAGCTATACATATTTATAGAGCTTACACGTCAAAGGTTCTGTTTTTTAATATCTCTGGTGCATGATATTAAAAACTGGTACTTGGTGGTGAATTTTCTATTTTTCGTATGTATAACATTTACTTCACTGCTATTAACTCAAATATGTTCCATAGACCTATCAAAATACCTATGCTTCTTTTACAATACGTAACGATGTAGCAGACTCTTGCTAGAGGTGGAGTTAGGAGGGGATCACGTTTTGTTGGCTGTTCTATGCATTTTCCTTAATATTTGTGTAATTGTTCTATTATTAATAAGCCACCATTTATCATCACCACCACAGCCTTTCATTTCTAATAAAGTTACTGTTTTTGTTAAGGAAACAAAAATGTTGGTGCACAGATTACATGTACTATTGTGTTCTACATTTAATTACATGGTTTTATGCTCTAGGCCTGATGGTATGGATATCATAGTATCCTTCTGCTGTTGTTCTTCTTGACTGTAGATTTAGGAAACATGAACACTGGAATATGCTTGCTTCTTCGCTTTTCCAAGCCATGAAGTTGAGCTCATTAGATGATAAATTTGGGAAGATTAGAATACGGGTATCTTCATAATTTTTCGAGCATGGTACTGTGAAAAATGATTAAATTCTGGTTAAATAGATGTTGGGGAATGCTACCATTTCTTGGAAATTGCTGAAGATCTATGAACAAGTGTACTTCATATTATATTCTGAAATGCAAATATGGATGACAATGTCCTTAATAGATGAAGAATCCAACGACGGAATGCGCAGATTCTTCTGCCATTCAAGAATAAATAAAAGCATTTTATGGTCATTTTAACAAAAACCGTGAACCCCTTCTCCCTATAAAAGCCACTTCGACCACTCATTTCTCGGCATTTCAAAAACCTTCGAGCCAGAGCTCCAACGGCAGGTTGAAGAAGCTCATTCTCTGAATCTCTTCGCCGATTTCAGGTACTCGTTCTCTCTTCTTTCTTTTTTTTTTTTTTTTTTTTTTTCTACGGATTTCTCAATTGAAATCCTCTCGAAAATCAGAAATCGGGGCAGAAATCTCTCATTTTTGTGCGTTTTCCCCATTTGGCCGTTCAAAATCCAATTTTCGCATTTTTTGGTTCGATCTGAGGAGTATTTTTTTTTTTTTTTTTTGCTGATTTCACTGAAATCTTACTCATGAAGTGGAAAATCCTGTCGTTTCTAGCTCATTTGCTAGATTTGGATTCCTTGTAAAGTTGTATTGTTTAGTGCTCTGTGTTCCCTGATAACTAATAGATAACTAACAGTAGAGATATGAAGCTCTGGTTCTTTTTTAGCAGTATTTCACGGTGAACTGGCTATTCTAACATGGAATGTTGGGTCACATTCATTGACGGCTATCCCTGACTAGACAAGCTTGATTTTTGAGCCCCCAATGGAATCTACAGGGTGAGGAACACCTGAAGCAATATTTTTTAGCTGTGTTATGTCTGCTATTGGAGGAAATAGTGCTAGTCCTGGTCGGTATATTGTATTAGTATTACAGTTTCTTTCTTCTGTTCATATTTTGATATCATACCTTTTTGTCATGCAATATAGAAGGGAACTGATTTAAGGCATTCGCTTTTATAGGTGATGTTGTGGTTAATGTGTATATCAATCACCAGAAGAAGTTTGCTTTTGTGGATATGAGAACTGTTGAAGAAGTGAGCAATGCAATGGCATTAGACGGGATAACGTTTGAGGTAACCACGTTCCCTTATTATTATTATTATTATTATTTTAAAGGTACCTAGTTCCGTTTATTTCTAAAAAAAGTATTTTTCACAATTTGATTTTGGAATGCATCTATACCAATGCTAGTGCTTGATTGTACTTTGGTTGAAAAATCAGCAGTTTGGCAAGTCACTTAGGCATGTGGATTATGGTTTAAAACTTGGAGCTTTTAGTTGCAAGAAAAGAAGGAAGTCGCTTCATTTTTCTGACCTCTTTCTTGGTGCACATTGAGCAGATTGTCTGAGATTACTATTTCTGTAAGACCTTCTCTGTGCATTATATTGGTCGACCTGGCATCAACATCCGTAAAATCTAGCATGTGCATGCACATCTCTTCGAATGACTTTATATTGATGCTTATTTGTGTCTAATATTTGTTTGCTTTCGATTGTTTTGTAGTTTTACCATCATCTTGGAAATGGAACAGTTGGACCTTATGACCCCTATGCACAAACCCTTTGTACTGAATGCCAAAGCTCCAAGGATGAGAATCTTCTATTGCTTTGTGACCTCTGTGATTTTGCTGCTCATACTTACTGTGTTGGTCTGGGGGTAACTGTACCTGAGGGTGATTGGTACTGTCATGATTCTGCTGCTCATACGTACACACTGAATGCAGGCCACTTGATGATTTGTTCCCGCCTGACTTCTTGGACAGGTTATCTACACAGTGTAGTGCACCAGCTACACGGGACTTGAATATGATGTCAACGTGTATGAAAAATGCTAGGTCATATAAATCTATGCTTAAGCTAAGGTGGGTGTGTTTCTTTTTTATGTAGTTTCATTGTAGCTATGGTTGCATTCCATCTCCTTTGATGTTTTTAATAGATACATTACCCATTGGGCAAAAAGAAAACAAACAAAGTCTTGCATGCAAAGAGATTGAAGTTCCATGCAGGAAATAAACACTTAGGCCCTGTTTGGTTGCCACTTAAAAATGAGTTTCATCTCATTTTAGCTAACAGTAACAATGCATTAGAGCCATTGGTAAGGATTAAAAATAATCTTCACAACTCATAATTTATATAAACCATGATCTCTAATATATATTGAGATGAAATCAATTTTAACTTGCAACCAAACAGGGCCTTGTAGTTCAAAGCATAAATTTTTTGTTGGGGGCCTTGCACAAAACCTTAGGATCTAGCCCTCCAGAACAAACCAAAATTATGGATAATAAAGTAATGAAAACAATCAATGCATCAATCACACACCACACAAGAGAATTTTACTTGGAAAACCCTCAAAGAGGTAAAAACCACGGGACCTCATCCAGATCAACAATCCACTATGAAGTAGAACGTTACAACCTTCTTCACTCACGCAGGAGTGGATAAACAATAAGAGAAATAGAGAAAACGAAGAGATCTAACCGATTAGGAGGACATAGAAGCGCTGAGATATAGATTGCACAGTAGATAACCTCCACGAGCAGAACCTCCCTTCTATAAGCTTCCTCACTCTCTTCCTCTCTCTCTCTCTCTCTCTCTCTCTCTCTCTCTCTCTCACACCTTTGATAGCCCTAAACCCTTTAGCAAATCCCTTGTAAAGCTTTTGGAAACCCTCTTGCATTCTCTTGTGATACCTAGAAAACCCTAGGTGTTCACTCCCTAAGTATAGGGTTGTGATGTAGTAATAAACTCGGTAAGACCGAGGTCGAATCCACAGGGACTGAAACCTGTACGTAATCTGAAATTAATTAGAAATAGAACTAGAATAAGATGAAATTTAAATCGAGTAAATATGAGTGAATAATGGTGAAGTAAGAAACTAAAACTAGTGAAATTTAAAGGTAGGAAACTAGGGTGCCAAGGATCCACTTGTAGAGATCAGGGAGATCTACGCTTGATTCACGAACTCAACTGGATTTCAAGTCCCATCTTCATCCAGTTGGAAGATATGTCACTAAAGCTCGATCTGAACTTCCATTGATCTAGTTTTCAAAGAGATGAAAGATATGAGAATTAGAGTCGATTCCATCACAAATCTATGCCCATGAGACAAGGTAAACAACAGAACTCAAATCAATCCACAATCAATTAGAAGATGTATGAAAGTTAGGAAGGATTCCGTCATCAACCATGCCCAGGAGACAATGGTGAACAATAAGGTTTCCTAACTGCATAATTAGAATAATGAAAAGGAAATACTCAAGCCACCACAGATCTACTATAATATCAGTCACAATAAACCATAAACAACTATAACATTCCTTAATATCAAACCAAAATCAAATCAGTTCAGAACATGAATCAAACCAGTCGTAAACGACCCATCACACGACAAGCTTCACCTCTTGGCCCTAGCCAAGAGATTCAGCCGATCACGATCATGATTAGGCTAAATCCAAAATAAACAGAAAGAAAAAGAAAAACAACTACACTACTCTCTCTCTGCTCACGTTCCAGCCTCCAGCCCATATGCCCACGTCCAAAACCGTCTTTTATAGTCATTGGAGGCTATGGAGAAAATTGTCAAGCCGCAAAGAATGAAAAAAGCTTTTTCGCAGCCAAGTTCGGAGCTTCAAAACTTGCCAGTTTTCTCGCGTAATTTCCAAAGAAACACCGTCCCTTATAATATTTTTGAGTCCTCTACATGATGGGCGGTTCAGATCTGACATATGATGAAATATGGTGGGCCACAACCGCCTGGAAAAGTCGATTTTCGCGGACGTGCGTAACCTTTCGCACTCCTTTGCTGTCATGATCAGCGGATCCCACAGAGGTGTTTTCGGAGAAATTCACCCCGTCCATTGGCTTCAGAACGAAATTTCAGTCAAGAATGGATGGTTTTGAACGTCCATTGACGCGGGTCAGAGAAAAAATCTCAATAAAATCAATTTTGAATGTCGCAGAGCAGTCCTTTTGTGGCCTCTGTATCGCACACGTGTGTATGCAGGGAAACAAAATATCAGCTTGGGTTCGATCCTTTCGAGGCCCTATATAAGATGGACGGCTTGGATCAACCGTACGTGGCATGTGTGGGGCCCACAATCGTCTGAAAAATGGACTCATCCGTCCGTTACAAGGAATGTCAAAAACGGCAACTACCGTTTCTGGAGAAGATGCGGGCGGGCGTTGTTTGAAATTGGAAGGTGGAGTGGTGCTCGGCGTGTATACAATGTACATGATGTACATGCACCGTATGCAGGGCTCACTATGATGCTTATCAGAAATCTGCACCGTCTATCCTTTTTTTCTCATATTATTTAAGCCATCAAGGACAATTTTGAAGCATATCCAGATAGCAGTGGGCCCCATTTAATGAATTAAGGGGCTGATCTATCCGTTGGCCCACTTCTCGAGATACCCAATGGTTGAAATTTCATATGTACGGTTTATTTATGGTCCCCAGGCCATGTATGAAGTTTTGAGCTAATCGGATAGCAGGAACCCTGTGATCTTTCATTCTGCACCAGTTTCGGGCCTCTTTAACGTGAACAGCTTGATTTCCTCGGATCCCTGGTGTGCAAATATGTCGATCTTGGTCTCCTCGAGTCCATCCCATACTTTGGTAAATTCAGAGCGTCAAATCCATGCATTTAGCACCCTTTTTCAGTCCAAGCTCCTAAAGTCACCTTGCAACACAAACACGGTTAAAATAGGCTGTTAAACAGTATCATGTTCATAAATCCAGGTACTAATCGGGGTCTAATATGCAATATTCGACCCTCAATACTAGGCAACCCCTTTTATAGTTTAGGAAACTTCCCTTTCGCATCTCCGTTGCGAAAGGACTCAAATCCGTAGTTTCGCGCAAAATCGCGGAACAAACTGCATAACCTTCGACTGGTCGAAGCCTGTCAACGACCGGTCGAAGCCCACCTTCTAGTGGTCCTGAAATTCTAGGACTGGTTTTAGCCTTCGAGAAAAAATAACACGAACTCGCTGGCCTTTGAGTCGTGCCAGGGCTCGAACCTACGACCGATCGAGCGCTTCTCACAATCGGTCGAGCGGGGCTCAGGACCGGTCGAAGACGGGGAAAAAACCCCATCAAATCTTCCCCTTTTTGACCCAGGAGGAATCCACCTTCTTCAAGCCAGCTAGGTTTCTACAAACCTCAAACTTGCCATTGAGCAAAGCCTTGGTCATCATGTCTGACCCATTATCGTCCGTGTGGACCTTCTCAAGCTGTAACACCTTCTGTTCCAAAGTGTAACGCCCCAGAAAATCGGGGGTCGTGCATAGACTCGACTCCCGAGTTTCCGAATGTCACTTATCATGCATTTATGGTTTTTTTTTTATGATTAATCAAATTTAACTGCGCAATTTGGAATTACCTGAAGCATGAAGCACAATCGCACCAGTCTACTGAAATGAAGGAAATCTCACAAATATACAGGTCAAAAAATAATAAAGAGCCGCCCAAGGGGTTGCCCAACAGGATAATAAAAAAAAACTATATCTAAAAGACTAAAGCGGAGCCCGCGGCTCAGCAAATCCAAATTTAGCCCGATCAAGCCGATGGAGAGCCGCCCATCAGCTGAAAGTAGGAGAACTCGTCCTCCTCGTCAAATCTCACCTCGCCAGGTTCCTCATGCCCTAAGTCACCTGCATCTATGAATGGGCTTGGTTGGTGTTTTAAAACACCATCCTAGAGTGGGAGTGAGTGATCAACTCAGTGTGAACTATTAGTCTCAAGTTACAACAGGCATCAATTAAATTATGAATTTAATGAAAAGCAAACATTCATAAATACCTAACTAATCTTGTTAATGTATATGCATGATAGATGATATGATGTATGCCCTCGCCACAACACTCCCTCGAGCGACTCCGTCTAACGATCGCGTATGTCAACACTCCCTCAAAGCGACCTCGACTTCCAAGTCGCCACCCTAACTAATGTATGCAGTGATAATGTTAACCAAGTTCTTAGTTAAGTCCATTCATCCAGCAGGTTTGGGAATCTGGTACACCCCACGTATCAATGCCTTAAACGGGTTGCGAGGCCAAGACCCCCCAATGCGTGAGGCCGAGACCTCGCGGTTCGTGATCCCGTCGGGTTCCTCATCCCCAACTTCAAGCACATGAGGAGTGCCGAGAGAAAGGGATCGCTCATCACTGGGGAGGCGAGACACCCGTAGGTAGACCGACAAATTTCGGTCCACGGTGTCTCATTCCACCATGCCTGGCTCACCAGGCAGTGGACCAGAAATCAAATAGTTATCGAGGGGCTACAATGGTTGTAGGGTGTTCCAAGTTCCATTACATGTGTGAGCAAACATAGTTAACAATCAGAATTTGTCAGTAAGTAGACTAAACCGCACGAGTCAGGCAAGCACGAGACGAACGACATCGGGTACTAGACCCATGCAAATAATCAGCTAGTCTGCACGCCCATACGCACTCGTCCAACTTGCGTGTTTAGTCTTAGGGGAGTCCAACTAGAGGGACTACCGCCTATCCTCGTGTTCCTGACCAATCCAAGGGTTCGACGATAATTCATAGCATGCCATCATCAAGGTTATCAACCAACATACAACATCATGTTGCATAAATCCTACCATACAATTCAATGTCCCTAACAAGCATAATACATTAATACAAACAAAGTGCATGTGAGAAGTGTGGGTTGACGAGGAAATGAACCGATTCCTACGCCTCTTAGACTTAAAATGTGCCAAGGCAAGCATCATACAAGACATGGACAATAACATATGAGGCAAATTAAGCAACACATAGGCATATGATCAACTACTATATCACCAAGCATGTGAGGGGCACAAATGCGAACATAAGAAAGAAAACCAACAAACATGTGATTCCACACATCACCAAATGATACCCAAATCCTAGGGTCTCTCTAGATTTCACAAACACTTCACTCAAGCAAGCAAAATCATTAAACACATGATAAAATCGGTGCTAGGCCACCTAAGATTAATAGTCCGCACCTATGGATTGTTGGAGACTTGAAAAATGACCTAGAGATGCCGAACCCGGTACCGATCGGCCGGAACCCCTAAAGCAATATTTATATGTTAGAATCCTAAATAAATTCCTCCTCATCACAAGGGTTTCAACGAAAATGGATGGTGGATCTTACCTAGATGATCAACGGAGTGAAAAGGGCGATTGTAGATGAGGAATCCTCCTTTGAGAAGATGTAGGGAGTTGTGGGGGTTTGATTTCCTTGGGCCCACCTTGCTCTTCTTTCTTCACTCTCCCTTCCTCTCTCCTTCCTTTCTTCTTTCTCCCCTTTCTCTCTTCTCTCCCTCCCTTCTCTAGGGTAAAATCGTATGGGGAGAGGGGGTGCCCAAATAAGACCTTTATATAGTGCCAGTTTTGGAGCAATTGGCCCCGAATGTTGGGTCTTTACTATACTAAACCTATGGGAGGGTTTTTCTAGCCTATGGGGTGTACTAGTCGATATACACCGTAGAATAGTTAGTCCTAATGATGATCTATGTATGGACACAATCGGTCCGCCATTTCGACGCGTCGATCGACAGACATGATTAGAAGTCTATTCAACGGTCACCGATGGTCGATCGGGGTCGCGACTATACGGATATGAGGAGGAAAATATCCTTACTCGATGTGTGAAGTTTGGTCACAAACCGACGGTCTGAAATTCTTAACTTTGCATAAGAGTGGACGACTCAAATCACTTAAGTTCCCACAATTTTCCCAAACTAGCCTTCTAGGGCTCTTTATTGAAGTTGGGGTGGCCCTAATGCCCCCTAGGCCACCAAATTCGGTGGGTAGGTGTCTTATGGCTCAATTAGGGCCCATGTAAAATTTGGGGACAAACGGATGAACGAATATAGGGTCTGAGTAAGCGATTTCATCCCTTAAGTGGCCCTGCAAGGGCCATTTTGGTGATTGAAGTGGTTCTGGCGGCCCTCTGGCCATGAAACTTATAGGATAGGGTCTCCATGGCCCGATGAGGGGCCACACAAAATTTGGGGACGATCGGATATGGGGTTTGGTCGTACGGGTCCGATTCGCGATCAACGGTCATCATGCCACGATCAGGGCCCAGATTTAGTGGACAGGCGTAGAAAAATACATTAAACCTTCACCGTAAATTTAAAAGAAATCCGACGACTGGAAGGCCCAGAGTCTCAGTTTCTTTTGTCATTGCCAGATTTTAATCTGGCATTAGTGGGGCGCATTGGACAAGCGCCAGATGGTACTTCTAGGTGTCCACTGGGTCCGCAGTCTGCGATGGACCACAAGCCCAGTGAGATCTATGATTTTCTAAAGTTTTAGATTTTTCCGAACCTCCTCGGTTGCTGGGTGGCCCACACGGGCTGTTGTTAGGTGTAAACGGATTATCCGGCTTAACGGCCCGCACTTGTCCCATCATAACTAGACTGGTCCACCCCAGCCTAAACTAACATTGAGTACTAATGGTCATTAAGTGATATTATAAGTTAATAAAAAATAATAATAATAAATTTCAAGGATTTTTTTGAAATCCAAAACAGTGAAATTCCGGGATGTTACAATCTACCCCCCTTAAAAATAATTTCATCCCCGAAATTGCCTAAGGGTAGTAAGTAAATGTTTTATTATTTCATTTGCTTAGGTTTTTTTTATTCTAAGTTCATATGCATGGTAAGGTGTGTACTATCTATACTAGTTTGGCTCATTCTAGTCTACCCCCCTTAAACTTTTTCACCCTTGAGGGTTGAAAACAAAAGTCAAAATCATGATTATTGTGTTAAGTGTTTGTTGATATAGTTTACCTAAGGGTGGTATATTCTACTCTTAATGATCAAGCTAATACGAAAAAACGGTTGTGGTAGGCTCAAATCCGATACGTCGATTGTCCGCCTGACTAGGGCAGACAATATGTTGTATCCCTTCTAAATCCTGATGGATCCTGGTCTTCTGCTCAGTCAAAGCAGTGAGTCCGTTGGTAGTCGCTCAGGATTGAGAATTGAGTCAAGCCGCGAATACTTCGCAAGTGTGTAGTCCCGTAATTTCATAGTCTGATCAACCTAAATGCTTAGGAAATATCTCATATCCTTGAAAGGTTAAAATCTCCTACCTTTAAGGTTGTCATTCGGGTCTTTGTCAAATGGAGTTCTTTGGGTCTAGGATTGGATTTGGGGAGTATATTCTTGGAAATGATTTGAGAATGTATTGGAGAAGGAGTGGTTAATAATGGGTTTGGGAAAAAATGGATTTGAGAATGGGATTGAAAAAGTGGGTTGGATATTAATTTGAAATGGGGTTTTGAATTTGGAGCTTGGAGTTGAAAGGGATTTGAGAGTGGTTTTGGAAATGGAATGGGTTTGGAAAGAATTTGAAAACGGGTTGTGGAATATAAGGAGTTGGGAGATAGGTTTTCTTTAGAAGAGGATTGAGATCCTTTAAATGGTTGGGAGAGAAGTGTTGAATGTGAGGTTGTTGAGGATGGGTCTTGGAGGGGAGAAGCTTCCTATTTGGAAGGGTTTGAGTGAAACGAGGGAGAGGGGTAGAGTGAAGAAGAAGATGGTGGGTTTGGAGATTGGGTTTAGATGATGGGTTTGTGAATGGATAGAAGAATGTGGGTTGGGTATGAATTTGAAGGAGAAATAGGCTTGAATAAATGGTGTTGAGGATGGGGTTTTGAGGTTGTGTTTGAGAATGTAATTTGAGATAGCGTTGAGGATGGGAGTTGAGAAATGGGGTTTGGAGTAAATGAGTGAATGAGAGATTAGAGTGGAGGTTGGCGAAGTGGAAGAAGATGGGTTTTGAAATGGGTATAGGTGAAGGAGGGAGTCGATTGAGTTGGAGTGAGATTTGAAGGAGGAGTTTGGGGAAGATGGTTTGGAGAGATGGAATGTGGTGATGGGTTTGAGGAGATAATGAGTTGAGGGAATGAGTTTTCAAGAAGGGTTAGAGGTTGGGGCATGGAAAGAAATGAAGAGATTGAAGGAGTGTTGAGAGAGGGTGTAGAAGTTGGAGATCATTGGTGATGGGTTTTCTTTAGAAAAGGGTTGAGTGGTTGAAGGAAGGGAAATGGGGAGGGAGTTGAGAGATTTGAGGTTTTGAGGGTAAACGAGGGAATGGAGTGGGATTTGAGAATGAAGTGTGATGTTGGGTCTCGGGGGTATATGTTGGAAAGGGGTCTGGGTTGGGTATGAGAAAAAAAAAAAATTTTAAAATGGGAGTTACTTGGAGAGAGTAAGTTTGACGTTGGCTTTGTGAATGAGATTCTATGGATGGACTTGAGAATGGGGTTGAGAAAAAGAAAATGTTTAAGAAAAGGTTTGGGTAGGTGGTTTGAAGGTGAGGAAGAGGAGATGGGGAGTTTGTAGGAGGAGAAGATGGATTTTGAAGAAATGGGTTTGAGTATGGGAGAGTGAAGATGATGGAGTGGGAATAGAGAGAAAGGGGATCTATTTATTGTAAGGTTTCTTGTACTTTCAATAACTGAATTATTTTTAAAATTTTTATAATGTTTCATCACTAAGTTTAAAGTCTTCCCACCAAATTTCATATCATTTAGGTTGTAAATAAATTATTAAAATTCTAGGAGCAACAACTACCTGAAATAAAAAAAATTTTAGACAGTTGATAGAACATCTTAATTTTAACTATATTATAATTTTTATTTTATTTTTTTCTTATTTTTATATAAAACTAGACACATCAATCTTCAATCTGGATTTTGAATCACCTAAATAGGAGTTATAACGAAGGAGATATGCATTTTTGAAGTTGACCCAAAATGCAGGAAAATTCCGGCGGGGGCAAAGCCGGTCGGGCGGGGTCCCGTGGAGCTTCTGGACGTTTGGGCGGGGTCACGCCTGTCCGGGTGGGGTCCCGCGGGTGTTCTGGACATTTGGACGGGGTCACGCCTGTCCAGGCAGGGTCCCGTGGGTGTTCTGGACGCCCGGGCGGGGTGTGCGGGCGGGGTCCCGCCGGGCCTCTGCACCACGGGCAGGGCGTTCTTTATTTGGTGTTTCCCGGGCGCCGGTAAGGACCCCCGGGATGGGCCATATATGATTTTGGGGTAGGAGAAGCTAATCTACGCAATGGGCATAGTAATTTTGTGAGATTCCTCCTATTTAGTGGTCAAAAATCTATTCTATCTACATTTTCACTATTTCCAATGAATTTTCATTCATTCTTAAGTATTTATCCCGGAATGGGTCAGAACTAACAAATTTGACCCCGAACTAACAAATTTGACCCAGAACTAGCTCATTCGGACTTGAACGTTGGCTTCGACCACCAAATCTTTCGATTTCAGGCTCGATCCTAATAATGTATTGGGGAAGCTTAAGAATAGAGTGATGACAGGTGGATACCTTAAGGAGCTATATAGAAAGGCAGAATTTCGAATTTGGGCCTGCTTGGCTAGCGGCACTAAGCTGTACTAAATGGGGTTGTAATGCTAACCCCACCCCGAGATTTGGGAACGACATGACTGGAGTGAGTGAGGAAGGGGATTCCATGGATCGGAAGGAAAGCCCGCGATTTACCTTTGATAGCATGCATCCCAAACTTGGCATTATAAAACATGGGATGGAGGCAACCTAGGGACAATATCCTATACATGCATTCATTGCCACTCTTATAATTTCATTCTCTTAATCCCACCTGATGCGGTTGGCCAAACGGGCCCTTAGGGATTGGATGGACTGGGCCAGCTAAATCTCCTAGTTAGTCCAATCGAATTTTGTCGTCATGCTCCCCAAACTACTTGTTCGGAAATGGGCTGAGGCACCATAGGACCCTCGGATTTCCTTCTCTCACTACCCATTCCTAACCCCTTGCAAGTCCTTTCTTTCGTCTAAAGTCGTTGGTTCAGGATCTAAGATGGTTCTTAGCGTTCTAAGTCCATATTGTGTCGTCTAATCCGTATCTTCTCAAGTTAGCGGACGCGTTAGCGAGCTCATGACCCATGGCCCAAGGAATTCCAAACTATTGCTCTGATACCATCTGTAACGCCCCAAAAAATCGGGGGTCGTGCATAGACTCGACTCCCGAGTTTTCGAATGTCACTTATCATGCATTTATGGTTTTTTTTTTATGATTAATCAAATTTAACTGCGCAATTTAGAATTACCTGAAACATGAAGCACAATCGCACCAGTCTACTGAAATGAAGGAAATCTCACAAATATACAGGTCAAAAAATAATAAATGGCCGCCCAAGGCGTTGCCCAACAGGATAATGAAAAAAACTATATCCAAAAGACTAAAGCGGAGCCCGCGGCTCAGCAAATCCAAATGCAGCCTGATCAAGCCGATGGAGAGCCGCCCATCAGCTGAAAGTAGGAGAACTCGTCCTCCTCGATAAAACTCACCTCGCCAGGTTCCTCATGCCCTAAATCACCTGCATCTATGAATGGGCATGGTTGGTGTTTTAAAACACCGTCCCAGAGTGGGAGTGAGTGATCAACTCAGTGTGAACTATTAGTCTCAAGTTACAACAGGCATCAATTAAATTATGAATTTAATGAAAAGCAAACATTCATAAATACCTAACTAATCTTGTTAATGTATATGCATGATAGATGATATGATGTATGCCCTCGCCACAACACTCCCTCGAGCGACTCCGTCTAACGATCGCGTATGTCAACACTCCCTCAAAGCGACCTCGACTTCCAAGTCGCCACCCTAACTAATGTATGCAGTGATAATGTTAATCAAGTTCTTAGTTAAGTCCATTCATCCAGAAGGTTTGGGAATCTGGTACACCCCACGTATCAATGCCCTAAACGGGTTGCGAGGCCAAGACCCCCCAATGCATGAGGCCGAGACCTCGCGGTCCGTGATCCTGTCGAGTTCCTCATCCCTGACTTCAAGCACATGAGGAGTGCAGAGAGAAAGGGATCGCTCGCGGTCACTATGGGGAGGCGCGGCACCCCAGCGTAGGCCGACAACTCGGACACAGTGTCCCATTCCACCATGCCCGGCTCACCAGGCAGTGGACCAGAAATCAAATGGTTATCGAGGGGCTACAACGGTTGTAGGGTGTTCCAGGTTCCATTACATGTGTAAGCAAACATAGTTAACAATCAGAATTTGTCAGTAAGTAGACTAAACCGCACGAGTCAGGCGAGCACGAGACGAACGACATCGGGTACTAGACCCATGTAGTCGAACTGCTGCCTCCCATACGCACTCGTCCAACTTGCATGTTTAGTCTTAGGGGAGTCCAACTAGAGGGACTACCACCTATCCTCGTGTTCCTGACCAATCCAAGGGTTCGACGATAATTCATAGCATGCCATCATCAAGGTTATCAACCAACATACAACATCATGTTGCATAAATCCTACCATACAATTCAATGTCCCTAACAAGCATAATACATTAATACAAACAAAGTGCATGTGAGAAGTGTGGGTTGGCGAGGAAATGAACCGATTCCTACGCCTCTTAGACTTAAAATGTGCCAAGGCAAGCATCATACAAGACATGAACAATAACATATGAGGCAAATTAAGTAACACATAGGCATATGATCATCTACTATATCACCAAGCATGTGAGGGGCAGAAATGCGAACATAAGAAAGAAAACCAACAAACATGCGATTCCACACATCACCAAATGATACCCAAATCCTAGGGTCTCTCTAGATTTCACAAACACTTCACTCAAGCAAGCAAAATCATTAAACACATGATAAAATCGGTGCTAGGCCACTTAAGATTAATAGTCCGCACCTATGGATTGTTGGAGACTTGAAAAATGACCTAGAGATGCCGAACCCGGTCTCGATCGGCGGAACCCCTAAAGCAACATTTATATGTTAGAATCCTAAATAAATCCCTCCTCATCACAAGGGTTTCAACGAAAATGGATGGTGGATCTTACCTAGATGATCAACGGAGTGAAAAGGGCGATTGTAGATGAGGAATCCTCCTTTGAGAAGATGTAGGGAGTTGTGGGGGTTTGATTTCCTTGGGCCCACCTTACTCTTCTTTCTTCACTCTCCCTTCCTCTCTCCTTCCTTTCTTCTCTCTCCCCTTTCTCTCTTCTCTCCCTCCCTTCTCTAGGGTAAAATCGTATGGGGAGAGGGGGCGCCCAAATAAGGCCTTTATATAGTGCCAGTTTTGGAGCAATTGGCCCCGAATGTTGGGTCTTTACTATACTAACCCTATGGGAGGATTTTTCTAGCCTATGGGGTGTACTAGTCGATATACACCGTAGGATAGTTAGTCCTAATGATGATCTACGTATGGACACAATCGGTCCGCCATTTCAACGCGCCGATCGACAGACATGATTAGAAGTCTATTCAACGGTCACCGATGGTCGATCGGGGCCGCGGCTATACGGATATGAGGAGGAAAATATCCTTACTCGATGTGTGAAGTTTGGTCACAAACCGACGGTCTGAAATTCTCAACTTTGCATAAGAGTGGACAACTCAAATCACTTAAGTTCCCACAATTTTCCCAAACTAGCCTTCTAGGGCTCCTTATTGAAGTTGAGGTGGCCCTAACGCCCCCTAGGCCGCCAAATACGGTGGGTAGGTGTCTTATGGCCCAATTAGGGCCCATGTAAAATTTGGGGACAAACGGATGAACGGATATAGGGTCTGAGTAAGCGATTTCGTCCCTTAAGTGGCCCTGCGAGGGTCATTTTGGTGATTGAAGTGGTTCTGGCGGCCCTCTGGCCATGAAACTTATAGGATAGGGTCTCCATGGCCCGATGAGGGGCCACGCAAAATTTGGGGACGATCGGATATGGGGTTTGGTCGTACGGGTCTGATTCGCGATCAACGGTCATCATGCCACGATCAGGGCCCAGATTTGGTGGACAGGAGTAGAAAAATACATTAAACCTTCACCGTAAATTTGGAAGAAATCCGACGACTGGAAGGCCCGGAGTCTCAGTTTCTTTTGTCATTGCCAGATTTTAATCTGGCATTGGTGGGGCGCATTGGGCAAGCGTCAGATGGTACTTCTGGGTGTCCACTGGGTCCGCAGTCCGCGATGGACCACAAGCCCAGTGAGATCTATGATTTTCTAAAGTTTTAGATTTTTCCGAACCTCCTCGGTTGCTGGGTGGCCCACACGGGCTGTTGTTAGGTGTAAACGGTTTAGCCGGCTTGACGGCCCACACTTATCCCATCATAACTAGACTGGTCCACCCCAGCCTAAACTAACATTGAGTACTAATGGTCATTAAGTGATATTATAAGTTAATAAAAAATAATAATAAGAAATTTTAAGGATTTTTTTTAAATCCAAAACAGTGAAATTCCGGGATGTTACACAAAGTATCCCTGATCCAGTGATACCGTATCTCTATATGCTTCGACTTGGAATGCTGACTTGGATTCTTGCTCAAGTGTATAGCACTCTGACTATCGCAATAGATCACATGCTCCTCCTGCTTCAACTTAAGTTCCTGTAAGAACCTCTTCATCCAAAGCATCTCTTTACATGCCTCTGTGACTGCAATGTACTCGGCCTCTGTCGTCGACAATGCCACGACCTTCTGTAGCTTGCTCTGCCAAGAAACTCCCCCCGCAAACGTGAACATGAACCCCGATGTAGACTTCCTGGAGTCTATGTCACCTGCCATATCTGCATCTGTGTAGCCCTCTAACACAGGTTTACCGTCACCATAGCATAGGCTCAACCTGGATGAGCCTCTTAGATACCGTAGTATCCACTTCACCGCTGCCTAATGCTCTTTGCCATGATTGGAAAGGTACCGGCTGACAACACCAACTGCATATGCTATGTTTGGGCATGTAAACACCATAGCATGCATCAAACTTCCTACCGCTAATGCGTAGGGTATCTTCTGCATCTCTTCCACCTCTACCTTCGTCTTGCGACACTGTCTGTCGCTCAATCTGAAGTGACCATCTAGTGGAGTACTGACCGGCTTCGCTGCATTTATATTGAACCGCTTTAGGACTTTCTCAATATACCACTCTTGTGACAGCCAGAGCTTCCTGCTGCTTCTGTCACGGGTTATCTCCATTCCTATGATCTGTCTAGCCGGGCCTAAGTCTTTCATTGCAAAAGACTTGCCCAACTCTTGTTTCAGCCTATCGATCTTCTTGATGTCTTTTCCCATGATGAGCATGTCATCAACGTATAATAGCAAAACTAAGAAATCACCATCTGAGAACTTGTGCGTAAACACATAGTAGTCCGACTCCGTTCTATCATACCCATGTTTCAACATAAATGAGTCGAACTTCTTGTACCATTGCTGTGGAGCTTGTTTTAGCCCATACAAGCTCTTCCTCAGCCTACACACCATATGCTCCTTTCCCTTGACTTCGAACCCCTCTGGTTGGTGCATGTAGATCTCTTCTTCCAGGTCACCACGGAGAAAGGCAGTTTTAATATCTAACTGCTCTATCTCTAGATCCATGCTAGCCGCCAACCCAAGCAACATCCGTACGGATGTCATCTTCACCACTAGTGAGAATATCTCTTTGAAGTCTTTCCTCTGACCAAACCCTTTCACCACAAGTCTCGCCTTCAACCTCGTCTGTGAATTCTTCTGCTCAATCTTCTTTCTGAACACCCACTTGTTGCTTAAAGCTTTCTTGCCCTTAGGTAATTTCACCATGTCATAGGTGTGGTTCTTATGCAAGAATTTCATCTCCTCTTGCATAGCTGTAAGACCCGTATCCTAGTTCGTACTATTCCGTCGACTTCCGCGATCCTTCCCGTCGAATTTCGGCAACTTGCGACGTTAATCAACGTTTACGAACGATCCTAAGTCATATCCTGTATATTTGAGTCGGCTTAACCCGGGACTTATATCTTAGCGACCGCGCCGTCGCCGCTATTCCAACGTCGCGTCTCGTGCGCCAATCCGACTCTTAGATCATAAGATGTGGACCATACATTATAATAACCGTGGACCGCACATTGCGGGACCCACCCATCCCATGTGGTACAAATCCCTAGGTAATTATGAGGGAATGGATGACATCACCCTAGCTATAGTCACCCTAGCCTAGCTATAGCCACCCTAGTCTAGCTATAGCCATCCTACCCCCTAGCCTTCTTACAAGTACTTATGACTAGCCACCCTACCCTTAGCCCTCTTACAACCATTTATTGCAAGCCACCCTCTCTTACAAATAATCATGGCCTACCTAAGCTACTCTCTCCCTCTCTTTACTACACACTCTCTCTCCCTCATTTCTCATCACTTTTTCCCAAGCAAGAGAAAAGGCTCTCGTCCAAGCCTTCCTATGGAGAGAAAAGAGTGATTTTGGTGGCCCACCTTTCCCATCCCTTTAACCATCATCCTAACCATTCAAACATCATCTTCCACCATCAAGTGAGATACTAAGAGATTGGCTTTCCGACGGACCAAGAAAATCGACGGTGGGTGCTTATTAAGCTAGATTTTTCATGTTTTTATGGTGGACCAAGTGAGGCCTACCGATCAATGGTATGGATCTCACTTGGGACCTTAAGATGTGGCCGACGGCCCACCTTGATCTTCATGATCATTCCGTGATGGGGCCATTCTCCATGGACCCTATCATGATGTTTATTTTTCTAGCTTGTAAAGGGTCATCTAGACCTTTCATTTTTGGTGGAGAAGGGATCTCCACCGTTGATTCTTGATTTAGTGGGCCCACATACAATGGGACCTACTCGATGTATGATTGCTTGTAAGGGAGGGCTCATAGTGGCAGAGCCCTCCATTATGCGTGTCCCGTCTCTCTCTCTATCTCTCTCTCCCTCTCTTTTTATTTATTTGATTTTTGTGTGTGATGAAATGGCCATGTGGCCCACTTGGATGGACACCACCACGAGGCATGACTTTTATCCAAGTCATCTATAAGTGGGGCCCACTTTGTATATGTGTTGTACACCCACCATCCACCATTTGGTGGCCCACTTGAGCAGGGCCCACCTTGTATGCGTGAGTGCCCAACTCGTCCAGCGTCCAGAGACGCTGGACGTTGTCTGAAAACACAAATATTGGCTTTGATTCAAGGCTATTTGAGGAGGGCCACATGTGTAGGCCTCATGTTAATGTATGTATTCAATCCATGCCGTCCATCATTTTACCCGTATCATTTTAGGCGTTGAGCCCAAAAGTGAAGTCCATCCGATCTTCTGGCAGGCCATAGCATATAAAACAGTGGTTTCTACCGTTGAAAACCACCCCGCCGTTTCTATACACCAAAAAATATCAGATATTGGCTCGTTTGGCTTGTCTCAAGCTATGGGGACCAATGGTAGGATCGGATTTCTCTGATGCGGGCCCCACCTGTGAAAAACCTCAGAGAAACAAGTTTTTAAAAAAAATAAAAAATTATTACATGCAGCAGACGCCGCTGCCGCACTGCCGTGTCGAGCCGACCGGCCGCTCTTCTTGGCGGCGGCCGGCAGCGAGGTCCTACGGCCCTCAGTCGTGGGCCCCACCATGATATATTTATTTTATCCACACCGTCCATTTGGTGGGACACATCCTGAGGTGGTTCCCCTCCAAATTTCAGACCCATTAATGACTCAGGTGGCGCACATTATAGGAAACAGTGTGAATGAACGTATACCATTGAAACTCTTTTTGTGGACCACAAAAGTTTTGGATCAAGCTGAAATTTGTTTTTCCCCATCTGTAAGATCCGTACAACCTTATGAACGGGTTGGATTGAATATAAACATTATGGTGGGCCCCACGTGGGACCCACAGTGATGCATGTGTTGGTGGACGATGATTTGTATGTGCGTGTGTGTGGGTGTGTGCGTGCGTGCTGCATGTGTGCTGTGTGCGTGCGTGTGTGTGGTGTGTGTATATATGTGCATATATATATATATATCTATTTATATATATATATATATTATATATGTTATATTGTATATATTATATATTATATTATATAATATATATTTGTTGGTAGGCCTTAGGGATTTTAATGGTGGAAATCATCATCACCACTTGTATTTTTGTGCGGCCCACCTTGGTATACATGTAAGGCCCATGTGACTAGGCCCATCTGGATGTATTTGTGGCCCGTTTGTTGGGGCCCACTTGGTATATATATGAGGCCCATATGATTAGGCCATCTTAATGTATTGAAGGCCCATGGGATATGGCCCATTGCAATGTACATAAGGCCCATTGATGCGGCCCACTTGATTTATATAAGGCCCACATGAGGCGGCCCATTTGATGTATCCAAGGCCCATGGGTCGAGGCCCAACGGGGTGTCCTTAGGGTCCATTGCAATGTGTGATTTTCCCATGGTTTGTGTGTTGATATTATGGCGGGCCATGCCTTGGGAGCAATGTTGGTTTGACGTCCACATTGTAAGAATAATGTTGGTTTAATGTCCGCATTGTAAATCTTCCTAGGGCCCATTGATAGGCCCACACTAGTGATGTGTAGGCCATCTAGGCCCATCTTCGGTGTAAAGATAGTTCATTACTTTATAGAATGCTTAGTACCCTTCCATGATTCATGCGCATACGCATCATATGTATGCTTGATATGAGAAATGTTTGATCATAGCATAAGCCGTTGGGCTGAGACATTTACGGGACTCCTTATGAGACGGAGTACCCCACATGATCACGTGGTACGCGTGAGATTGCTGCATGATTGTACGGTGTGACTCATGCATCTCGCATATGTGTGACTTGATCACTGCACGCCCTAGCGACATCAGGGCCGTGGCTCCATAGGCACATCGTGGATGGCCGTATCGGATACCAGAAATACTTTGTTCTAGCACTGTGGGCACTTAGGATGTCCTTGGGTGAAAGTTTCAGAACCTTTTTGGTACCAGGAGATGCTCCAACGTCTAGACCGATTGGATACACGAGCGCCCGAGTACCGAATACCAGTAGGCCGCGTCTCCCACTGTGTCATGGTCGGTTGGAAGGGGTTGTGGCCTTATCCGCCTGAGTGAGGGGGCTATAAGTTAGGCTGAGTTTGACCAGCTTGCAAATGAGTCTGCTATCAACGAGCCGGGTAGGTATTGGCAGACTACTGGTCAGGCGGATAGTGTGGTCTCTTCCACTTGCTTGACTGTGCAGCTAGGGAGGAGGCAGTCAGTGTGAGGTGTATTAGACCCCGGTGATATCCAGAGAGGAACTATACTGATATGTGTACTTGATGAGTACTGACATGCTTGCTTTGCATCTCGCATATGACATTTGGCTACATAGGCCTCGCATCGCATAGCCTTGGTATGGCCGATAGCATTCATGCCTTACATTATATAGCTTTGGTACAGCTGATAGCATTTATGGACTTACTGTTCACACCCCAAGTATAGGGTTGTGATGTAGTAATAAACTTGGTAAGACCGAGGTGGAATCCACAGGGACTGGAACTTGTACGTTATCTGAAACTAAGTGGAAATAGAACTAGAATGAGATGAAATCTAAATCGATTGTAATTTGAAAAATAATGATGAAATATTTATCTAAAACTTAAGAAAATCCAGAGAAGGGAAACTAGGGATTCAGAGGATCCACTTGTAGAGATCAGGGAGATCTTATGCCTGGATTAAAAATCAGAAAAATTAACTGAACTGCCGTTAATAAAGTTTTCAAGAGATGAGAGGTACATGAATTAGAATGGATTCCATCACCAAACCATGCCCAGGAGACAAAGCAAAAAACAGAATTAAACTAATTACCAACCAATCAACATGCCATGAAAATCAGGAAAGGTTACCGTCATCCAACCATGCCCAGGAGACGATGATGAACAACAGGGCTTCCTGACGTCATAAAACATAAAAGGAGAAAGAAATACTCAAAGCCATCGCAGACCCATTGTAATTTCAGTCACAACAGACCATTAAAGACTAAAAACATTCCCTTAATTAAACCCAAATCAACATCAGTTCAGTTTAAACAAAGGCACAAGCAAAGAGGCATCCCATCACGCTACAAGCTTCACCTCTTAGCCCTAGCTAAGAGGTTTAGCCACACATGAGTGGACTAGATCTCTTAAAATAAAAGAAAATAAATAAATAAAGCAGCTAAAAACAAACTCTTTTTCTCTCTTTCTCTCTCTCTCCTCACGTCTCCACCCGAACTTCAATCTGTTGCTCCAAGCCCAGCCGTACTCCCCAGCCGTTGTCTCTCTCTCTCTTTTATAGAACCCAGCCGTTATGCACTCCCTGTTGTAGCGGGAAACAAATAGGCTTACGCTGGTACTCTCGATTCCCCATTCTTGAGTTCCGATGAAGGATCCACTCCGTTCAATGAATGCACAACGAAAAACCGTCCGGGAAAGGATATTTTTGGAGCGTTGATCGCGCGGCCCACCTGCTTTCTGCTCTGCCGTCGATCGTCCGTTTGGAAGGTTGGATTTTGATTCTTGCGATCTTTTAA
The DNA here is from genome assembly GCA_030180095.1 of Magnolia changhungtana. Taxonomy (NCBI): domain Eukaryota; kingdom Viridiplantae; phylum Streptophyta; class Magnoliopsida; order Magnoliales; family Magnoliaceae; genus Magnolia; species Magnolia changhungtana. The sequence goes on along the minus strand of JASAUF010000330.1, from coordinate 1,286,243 downwards.
AATTCTTCTACCTGAGACTTGGTAACATGGGCCATGCGAATCTGGTGAACGAGTCGGATTGCCTGTATGGACAATAGGTGGGGCCCACAACATGAATCAGCGTCCGTACCTTGCGGACGCTGTGCGTACGCGTGCCAGCTTGCGGTGACATCAGTGGGGTCCACATACCCTAGTGTTTGAGAAATCCACACCGTCCATTAAATTCCCCTTAAAAAACCGGTCAGGGATGGTTGCTTTGGATCGGTTTCTACGTGGCCCACGAGGTTTTTCATTGCACCGTTGGTTTTTCGCTTGAACAGTTAAAAGATGATCTCCGTCGTTTTTCGGTATTCTGTCACCTAGGCGATAGTTAGGACCCCCCTCTGGAGTGAATGAATGGTCCCGATCACCTATTTGGATGATGGGTGGGTCCCATTGATAGAGACCGGCAGACGCAGGTGCGTCCGCTGTTGCTGGCGCGGAAAGAGTCGGGTAAACCGACTTTGACTGAGAATCCCGGTCCGGTGCGCCTCCAGTGAGCTTGTACATGGTGTACACTCACCTCAAGTGCGGAGTCCACTATGTTGCTTATGTGAAATCTGTTCCGTCCATCCTCTTCCCCATCCAATTTAAGACGCTGACAACGAAATTGAAGTATATCTGGATATCAGGCGGGCCCCAGATGAGTGATTTGTGGGCTGATCTGTCCGTTGGGCTGCTTCCACAAGGTCCAACGGCCAAAATTCAACGTGTACGGTTAATTTATGGTCCTGAAGCCATGTATGGAGTTTTGAGCCAAGCGGATGGTGGGAACACTGTGATCTTGCATTCTGGACCAATTTCGGGCCACTTGAGCTCAGTTTCTCGATTTTCTCGGAACTCTAGCGTGTAAATTCGTCGATCTTGGTCCCCTGGGGTCCGTCTCATGCTTTGGTGAATTCGGAGCGTCAAATCCATGCATTTAGCACCTTTTTTCAGTCTCAGCTTGTCATCACATCCTGCATTACAAACACGATTAAATCAGACCATTAAATAATATTATGTTTGTAAATTCAAGCAGTAACTAGGGTCTGATATGCAATATTTGACCCTCAACACTTACCTGCATACTTCCACATTATTCTGATATTGTATACTTGGCACTTGCCTTACGCACACACTTACACCATCCTCTAAGCTTTTGTAAGCTTATGCATGACCGTTGCGTGCAGGTGCCGTTGGACAGTAGCAGCGCTGAGGCAGGGGCGCGTACCAGACTATTTTGGAGCTTTTTGATCACCTTGTATTTCACTTTCCGCATTGTACTTAAAAGTTTTTGATATAGTGGATATGTGGTGATGTTGTTTTGTGACTTGGTTATGCTTGTGGTTATGCTCCATTACTTTATAAAAAAAAATTTATATTGAAAATCCTCCTTGTAAGATCCTAGGATCGGAATCTGGCGTATGGGTGCTGGAAGCCGAGAATGTGGTACTACGGAGGCTGTCGGCGCCGGATTCGGCGATCGAGAATTTTGTGAGCCCGGTTTCCGAGTTTGGGGCGTGACAATAGCTTTCAACTACTCCCCCTTATGCTCATCGACTAGGGCCTCAGAATAATCTTCTGGCTCTCCCCCATCGGTTAGCATAATGTACTCATGCGGCGAGTACCTCTTGGACGGTTGTCTGTCCTTAGATGACCTCCTCACCTATGACTCAACAAGTGGATCAAGTGGGGGCTGCTCCCCTGGTCCATCTTCTGAAGGAACTCCCTCGTCCTCTGCACATTGTTGTACTCCCCCGTCATCAGGCACCACGAGAGGAGTAACCGGATCCATGTCCTCTAGCTCACCTGAACTAGGCTGGTTCTTCTCTGGCTTACCAATGTCTTCTATATACTGATCTTCAAAGAAAACCACATCTCTGCTCCTGACAAGCTTCCTCTCGGTCGGATCCCACAACCTATAACCAAACTTTTCATCACCGTACCCTAAGAACACACACTGCCTGATCTTCATATCGAGCTTGGACCTCTCGTCCTTTGGTACGTGAACGGATGCCCTGCATCCAAACACCCTGAGATGACTGTACGATGGATCATGTCCAGTCCACACCTTCTCAGGTACTTCTCCATTCAATGGGGCTGATGGAGACTTGTTTATCAAATACACCACCGTGCGCATTGCTTCTCCCCAGAACATCTTGGGCAACTTCGTATGGGATAACATGCATCTGATTCTCTCAACAATGGTGCGATTCATTCGCTCAGCTACACCATTATGCTGAGGGGTCTTGAGAAACGTCTGTTCATGCCGTATACCCAGGGACTTGCAGTGCTCATGAAAGTCACCAATGTATTCAGCACATTGTCAGTGCGGATGCACTTCAATGATCTACCTGTCTCTCTCTCGACCATAGCATGAAACAATTTAAACACACCAAAGACCTCGTCCTTGGATTTCAAAGCATAAACCCAAACCCTCCTAGATGCATCATCTATAAAAGTAACAAAATACAATGCCCCACTGATCAGGGTCAAATATTACATATCAGACCCCAATCATTACCAGATTTTACGTACATGATAACGCTTAACTTCATATTTTAATTGTATTTTTAATTACAGGATGAAATCAGGAGCGTTAATTGGAAATTGATGTTAAAGGCATGGATTTCATGATCTAAAGTCTCCAGAGCACGGGATGGACTCCAGATAACCGATAATGAAGATTTTACACGCCTGGGATCGGAGGAAAGCAAGCCAAAGGGGCCCGAAAAGGATCAAGAATGCAAGATCACATGTTTCCCGCCATCCGATCAACTCGAAACTTCATACATGTGATGGGGGCCGTAAATTAACCGTACATATTAAATTTCAGCCATTGAGGATCTCGGGAAGTGGTCCAACAGACAGATCAGCCCATTAATCTTCACTTTGGGGCACACCTGATATTTGGAACTGCCTCAAACTTGATTTTGACGGTTGAAATTATATGAAGAAAAAGATGGACGGTGCAGATTTCTCGTAAACATTATAGTGGACCCCATATATGATGCATGTACACCATGCATACGTGTGCTGGCGCTACACCGGACGGCAGAGGCGGTCAGCGCGTGTGCTGACCCACGCTCTCTCTCCGCTTCGTCAAAAACAGCGGTTGCTGTTTCCAGCGTCCCGCAAACCGGCACCGGTCTTCAGTTGTGGGCCACCATCATGAATCAGCGATCTAATCCGGACCGTCCATCCTCTTCCTGGGGCATCCATAATCCACGCCAAGGTGACGGAAATGGAAAGTACAATGAATACTAGTTTTTCAACCGTTCAATGGTAAAACGGACGGTGAGTTCAAAACTCTGTGGGCCACCACAAATCTAACTCGAAATTGGGCATTCCCAACCGTTTTTTCATCCTCCATCCAATGAACGGAGTGGATTTCTAGAATACCAAGTATGTGGACCCCACCATCACAACAACAGCGGGTTTCGCGTCCGCGTAACGGACGACTGCTGTCCGTTTTTGCGGCTGTTTGTGGACCCCACCCGTTAACCGTACGAAAGATCTGATCCGTTCATCGTGTAGAGGGCTTCGACAGCTTCAAAACCATGCTGATATTCTGCTCTCATGCATGCACACGTGCATGATACAGAGGCCACAAACAGGCGGTCTTGTGACATTCAAAACTGATTTTGTTGAGATTTCTTCTCTGGGCTACGTTAATGGATGTCCAAAACCACCCATTCTTGACTCAAATTTCACCCTGAATCCAATGGACGGGGTGAATTTTCCAGAAAATACTTCTGTGGGGCCCACCGATCATGGCTGCGAAAATTTGCACTCCATGTCCTGCTACAACTTTGCCACTGACTCCAGCCTTCCAGCAGCTATAAAAGAGAAGTTTTGGACGTGGGAAAGGTATTCAGAACCAGGGAATTCCAGATCTAGAGCAAGGGAGAGAAGAAAGAGAAGAAAGAAGAGGGAGAGATCGATTGGTTTGGTGTTTTGTTTTTATGAATTTTATTCCATCTTTTTAATGGATTTTATGGGTCACTAATCTCTCAGCTAGGGCTGAGATGAAGCCCCTAATTTGATTAGCTCTTGTATTGGTTGATTTACTTTGAACATTAATTAATTTGTTTCTTTCTCTAAGTGGGCTTGATTGGTTTAAATTCTATACTTCTCCATCTATGAACTTGACCAAAGTATATATATGGATGTTGTTTGGATGCTTATTATAGGTGCTTGTGTCTGATCAAGAACAGGTTTCCTATAGAAGAAGAAACAGGGTGCTTTAATGAACTATACATTCCATGTGCCCGACCAAGGACATGGGATGTGTTATTCATGACATTGCTTAAAGGAATTAGACACTTTGTATGCCCGATTAAGGACACAGATTGTGCTTTCTCTATATAAGTGGTATCAATCTAGATCAAGGTGAATCAACAGACAAAACAAGGGTTAGGATAATTAGGGGTGGATTCGAAAGTCCTAGTGCTCTTTCTCTGATTGAATTTTCTTTCCTGTTCTTAATTGTTTTTTTTCTAGAATTGTGCTTAGTAGTTCATTCCATTATTTGTTGGATTAGTTAAGGAGAGTCATAGATTTGAATTGTAACGACCAGTCCTCGTGGGAACGATCTCGTAATACGTACCATATCTATATTTGATTCGTATACTTGCGAGTTTAAAAATCATTTAAATCATGTTGGTTTAAATAAAACATCAAGTTTTTGGCGCCGTTGCCGGGGACTGTTTCGTTCCCACGTAAAATTAAACCAAATCTAATGCATGCACTTTATTAACATGAGAAGCAATTTTAACGAATGAAACTCTATGCTGTTTCCCTGATAAACAATCAAGACAGACCACAAACATCAGAATAAACCAAATCTAATGCATGCACTTTATTAACATGAGAAGCAGTTTTAACGAATGAAACTCTATGCTGTTTCCCTGATAAACAATCAAGACAGGTTTTGAGAGGTGTACCTGTCACATCTGGAAGGAGCCGCTTCTTTGCTAGTACCTGAAGCCCTTTTTCACTCATGTGGCCTGGACGCCTGTGCCACATGTCAATAGTTGAATCTTCCGCTGCGTTCAACCCACCCTTGCACATACTAACACTTGCCTTGTATAAGGTGCAACACTTCTTCCCTCTGGCCATGATCAACGAACCCTTGATGAGCTTCCATCGCCCACCAGCAAACCGGTTTTCATAGCCATCATCATCCAGCCTTTCCATCGACATCAAGTTGAGGCGAAGGTCTGGGATATGCCTCACATCCCTAACAACCAGTGTGCACCCCACATCAGTTTTTACACAAATATCACCGACTCCCACGATTTTTAATACGCCAGAATTTTCCATCTTCACAGTCACATAGTCACCTAACTTGTAGCTTGTGAAAGAGTCCATGTGTGGAGTCGCATGAAAAGAAGCTCTCAAGTCAACCACCCAGTCGGTGTCCTGACTCGTAGCCGTGAGACATACATCATGATCTGCAGAAAGAATAATTACCATGTCGCCATCTGAAGCGACCACAGTGGAATCTGATTCATCTTCCTTCCCTTTTCCTTTCTTGTCGTTCTTCTTACCACGACATTCATGCTTGTAATGGCCCTTCTTGCCACAATTCCAGCAATCAACATCTTTTCTGTTACTTGACTTGCCTCTTATTTTATCTCGGGCCTTCCCGCCCTTCCTGTTCTTTCCTCTCCCCCGTTCCTGTGTCACAAGGGCCTCTTGCTGAGTAGACCTCTGAGACTTCCTCCTTGTCTCCTCATTGAAGAGACAATTGGTTACCTGTTCCATGGATATCTTTCCGTCTGGCGTGGAGTTACTTAGAGACACCACCAATGTCTCCCAACTGTCAGGCAATGAACTAAGTAATAGTAAAGCCTGCAATTCATCATCCAGGACCATCTTCATAGAGGTGAGTTGGTTCACTATATTGCTGACCTCATTCATGTGCTTGGCCATAGAACCACCATCCTTGAATTTGAGATTCACAAGTCGTCTTATCAGAAAAATCTTATTACCGGCTGTCTTCCTCTCATACAAATTTGTAATTTCAAATAGTTAGTGGTTTGAGGTTTCCGTAGACACATGGTGGAACACAGAATCATCCAACCATTGTCTAATAAACCCCACCACCTTTCGGTCCATCTTCTTCCAATCATCATCAGTCATATCCTTGGATTTTGCTGATATGCCTAAAATTGGAGAATATAGGTCCTTGCAATAAAGCAAGTCCTCCATCTTAGCCTTCCATATGGTCCAGTTAGAACCATTGAGCCTGATCATCCTTGATGAGCCACCTTCCATAATTTCGAACCGATCCTACCCGTTCAATGAACTTAGCTCTGATACCACTTTGTTGGGGGCCTTACACAAAACCTTAGGATCTAGCCCTCCAAAACAAACCAGAATTATGGATAATAAAGCAATGAAAATAATCAATGTATCAATCACACACCACACAAGAGAATTTTACGTGGAAAGCCCTCAAAGAGGTAAAAACCACGGGACCTCGTCCAGATCAACAATCCACCATGAAGTAGAACGTTACAACCTTCTTCACTCACGCAGGAGTGGATAAACAATAAGAGAAATAAAGAAAATGGAGAGATCTAACCGATTACGAGGACATAGAAGCGAAATGATATAGATTGCACAGTAGATAACCTCCACGAGCAGAACCTCCCTTCTATAAGCTTCCTCTCTCTCTTCCTTTCTCTCTCTCTCACCTTTGATAGCCCTAAACCCTTTAGCAAATCCCTTGTAAAGCTTTAAGAAACCCTCTTGCATTCTCTTGTGATACCTAGAAAACCCTAGGCAACCCCTTTTATAGTTTAGGAAACTTCCCTTTCGCATCCCGGTTGCGAAAGGACTCAAATCCGCAATTTCACGCAAAATCGCGGAACAAACTGTGTAACCTTCGACTGGTCGAAGCCTGTCCACGACCGGTCGAAGCCCACCTTTGACTGGTCCTGGAATTTCAGGACTGGTCTTAGCCTCCGAGAAAAAATAGCACGAACTCACTGGACTTTGAGTCGTGCCAGGGCTCGAACCTAAGACCGGTCGAGTGCCTCCCACGACCGGTCGAGCGAGGCTCAAGACCGGTCGAAGACGGGGAAAAAACCCCATCATTTTTTAGAATCAATAGTAGCTCTATAGTCCATACAAGTTATTATTAATTATTATATTGATAGCACAGATGGTTAAATTTCAGATAATTATGAAATCATAGTCATTACAAAACAGCCAAGCAAATCAGAAAGGAGCTCAACCCAAAAAGAGAATGATTATAAACTTGGTCCGATTGACCAAAAAAGAAAAAGAAAAAAAAAAGAGGTTATAGAGCCTATCCAAACATACAAGAAGCCTGCTCTGATGTGGAACCTCTAAGGAAGAAGCCGAAAGGTTCATGTTCCCCTCAAGATGATAATGAAAAACCCACCCACCCTCCTGAAAATCTTGAATTGCCTCCAGTTGTAGAGGAGATGTGTGATGCCATGGATGACCCAGTTCATGGTTCAAATGATGAGGTTGTTGATGTTGCCAAGGATGAAGAGATGGATACTGTGAAGGAGCTGGCAGAGGAGTCAAATGAACCCGTACTATAGAACGCATCCGATGTAACTATAGAAGAGCTCTCAAAGAAGCTAGGAGAAACAGCTGAAATGTTAGATGGACGTCTTCAAGTTAGTGAAGCGAATAATGATCCACAACAGTCCACTGGAGAAGTCGAAAGTGAGAGGAAGAAGGAGAGCTGGTGCCCAGATGGGGCCCAACCACAAGACAGTGTAGATGTGGCAGGCGTGATGGACATGGAACCCAACGATAGCTTGGGTGAGCCTAGTGATGCAGCGGCCGACATTGATAATGACGGAGCAATTGTTGATATGGGTGATCCAGCCATTGAGATTGCTTCCCCTATGGTACATCTGCCACTTATTTTTTGGGTTAACCACCCTTTCTATTCTTAATTTATGTAAGCCAACCTCTAATTACAATTCATTTGAACAGTGCATGCAAACATGCCTTTAGTTTATAAAAAGATCTATTAAAATTCAAACAGAAACATTAACCACACTTCAATATTTGGTTCTATTCTCACTGAGTGGTCTTAATTGCCTTTCTTTATAGCCTACTGTGACTCATGTTAGAACATTCAATCCACTGTCCGCTTTGACAAACAAATGGGATTCATAATCAAGCTGCCACGAATAGTAAAAGCTTGTCTTCCTGTGGAAAAAGAAGAAGGAAACAAGATCTCTGGAAAAAGAAGAAGAAGAAGTCCCAGTCTCAATGCCCTGTGGTGCAATTTCCAAAAAAACACAACCAAGGAAAAATTCTCTCAATAAAGCCAGCAGCAGCAGCAATGACAGAAATCCTAGATGTACAGTAGCAGCAACAATGACAGTATGATTGTTTTGAAAACTTTAAATAAACCATTAATTGTTTTATTGGTACTGTGCTGATTTTTGTCTTGATGGATGTTAAATGGGTGAAACATGCACAGGTTTAATCATTGGTTGATTATAATATTGTTAGCTTTTGTTAATAGAAACTAGATTTAGCCTCTGTTAATGTCAACAAAGGCTAAATCTATCTGTAGTCTCAGTTTTGCCTCAGTTACCTAAACTGAGACTACAACTCCTGTGGTTAAAAGCTTTAGCCTCGGTTGTTGAGAACCGAGGTTAAAAATAGATTTAGCTTCAATTGGAGGTAACTAAGGCTAAAATTTAGATTTAGTCTCAGTTGAAAACAATGGAGGCTAAAATTTTGATTTAGCCTCATTTCAAGAAAACTGAAGCTAAAAAGATTCTTTTAGCTTCACTTGAAGAACCGAGGCTATAAAAGTTATTTTAGCCTCGGTTGCTAAAAATGAGGCTAAAGCCTTTAGCCACGGGGGTTTCAACTTTGGTTTATTTAACTGAGGCAAAACTGAGGCTAAAGGTTTTAGTCTCAGTTTTTAACCTTTTAAGCCATGGTTTTGAACCGAGGTTAAAGCCCCCTTTTCTTGTAGTGACACCAGCCAATCTGCTTCCATTACAGTGGGCCATAAGAACTTTTAATGATGGGCGGTCAATCACTATTGTTTCTTGTGGTGTGGTCCACCTTATCCAGGATTTAGGGCTCATTTGGGAACGTGGATTTAGAACCTTTTATGTTTGAAATCCCTATATTATGTTTGGCACCTTGGATTGGGAAGTAACTTTAATCCAAAAGTAGTTGTGCATATTAGATTTACAGAGGTTTGAATTTAATTACTAAATCAACTTTAACATCTCTAATTAGTGAACGTATGTAATGTTTGATACAATGGTTGTAATAAGCCCGCTAAAATATATACTTTGCCTAAAAATGATGAAATTCCAAGTCTCGGATCAAGCACAAGATCATGTCTAAGTGACTAATCAATGATTTGTAACCATTGATTTACATGGACAATTTTTGGAAGGTGTTAATCATCATATTAAAATAATTATAGTGATGCAATTGATAATCTAGTTGTTTTGGGTTATCATTAGTGGACCATATGCCCAAGAATTTAATAGTCTAATGACATACATATTACACATCAACTCTTGGAAGGATTTTAGATGTAATCTAGGCTCCCACCATGGATTTCAAACCCCTCTTTGATGGGATTTGAAACCCCCAATTGCTTTAGATTGCCAAACGACCACAGAATTTGAAATCCCCCTAAATCATGGTGCCAAACGACTCCCTTAGAATCAACCTCTTTTTATGAGATAATGCCCTAAAATGAGACTAATGAATCGGAGTACGACGATCCGCATTGGCACATGCACTGCAATTATTAGTATTCGCTGCATGGCAGTTTAAAATTTTGAAGTATGTATTGGAGTTCCAACCCATGATCAAGGGATGGTGAAGGCCGGTGTACGGCGTGTGCAATCAATTTTGAAATTTTAAATTATGCTATATTTTCTTCTGTGCACAGCTCAAGCGTGATTAGCAGATTAACAAATGAACATCAAACCCTCTCTTTCTCTCTCAAAGTTAGGGTAGGACGCATATTGCCTCCGCCTCTACTGAAAAGTACAATTTTTACGTGTTAAGGCGCACCACCCACAGTCCTTTTTTTTTTTTTAACCGTGCGATGTCATGCCTTACACACGCACACGTTGTGCTTTTTTCATTTGTGTTGGATCGGGTATGCGTGCGTCCGTCCAGTGCCCATTATCTGATCCCATCATTAGGTGGGCCCCATCATGCCGTGGTTGATAATCAGGTCAATCCATTACCGAGTTTTCCAAACAGGTGGCATATACAGAAGGTTAGAAATATAATCATTAACAGCCAATATCCAACTCTTATGCATGCGTGTGACCAACATGAACATTAGAAGTTGGGACAGTGCATGTTCACGTGTAGTCGTACCTGTGATAGGTCCCAACGCAGAGAATATACACACTAACACAATTGTTCTCTTCGGGTGAGAACGTACCACACTTTTGAATGCAAATACTTGATAATAATTAACGAAAACATTGGCTGCTTAAATAAGCAAAGCCATGTTCCACAAACCGAAATACAAGGAAAATGGGAAACTGCAACTAACAAATAGAACTTAACAATTGTAAAACAGAATCCAAATAACAAAGCATAATGAACAGAAGATAAATGACGTAAAACTCGCAAGTAAAACTCACAACAACCCATTCCACTTCTGCTCGTTGAGAAACTACCCGCTCCTGCCTACAACTCATGTCCCCAAATATTAGGGAGTCGGTTGCAACTTCCACTTCTGCACGTTGAGAAACTACCCACTCCTGCCTGCAACTCATGTCCCCAAATATTAGGGAGTCGGTTGCAACTCACGTCTTGCAACTCACGTCCCCAAATATTTGGGATTTGGTTTACCCCTCCTCTCAGATCGTCGTGGTTTAACAATCCCTCCCCCATCAAGCGAAACCTTGTCCCCAAGGTCCATATGTGGAAATTGCTCAAGCAACGACTGAGTTGGTTCCCATGTGGCCTCTTCCGCTGGTAGACGCTTCCACTGAACTAAGCTCTCATCTTCAAACCTGTTTCCTCGTTTGACCCAGCGAATGTCCAAAATCTGTTGAGGTTCCAGTAGAATTATGTCTTCATCGTTCACTGGTGGCATTTCCGTAGAAGGAACCACCAGATCTCCCACGAATTTTTTGAGCAATGAGACGTGGAAGACTGGATGAATTCGCACTCCTTCCGGCAGCTGAAGCTTGTAAGCAACTGTTCCGATTTTCTGTACAATGGGATAGGGCCAGTAAAAGCGACTAGCAAGCTTCTGGTGTACACGTTTGAAAATTGATTGTTGCCGATAAGGATGCAACTTGAGGAACACCATATCCCCCACTTCAAAAGTCACATCCCTTCTGCTTTGATCTGTTGTCTGCTTTATACGATTAATGGAAGATTCCAAATTGGCTTTAAGTTGACGCAGCAACTCATCTCTTGACACAAGACTCTGGTCTACCTCATGTACCAAAGAATCACCACTTCGGTAATTGTGAAGGAGAGGAGGTAAACGACCATACAATGCCTGAAATGGAGTCATGCCAGTAGACGCATGGAACGTTGTATTATACCATAGCTCAGCCCATGGAATATAAGTGCTCCACTTGCGCGGCCATTGATGAACAAAACAACGAAGATATTGTTCGACACATCGATTGACCACTTCCGTCTGACTGTCGGTTTGCGGATGATAAGCGGAGCTGAGTTTCAGTTGAGTACCCGACATTTGAAAGAATTCCTGCCAAAATCGACTAATAAAAATTGGATCCTGATCGCTAATGATCAATTTCGGAAGGCCATGCAACTTGATAACTCCTTCCACAAATTTTTCAGCCACACTCTTAGCAGTAAATGGATGGGACAAAGTTAAGAAATGTGCAAATTTACTTAACCTGTCAACGACTGCTAAGATTGTATCCTTGCAGTGAGAGGTTGGCAATCCTTCAATGAAGTCAAGAGTAATATCATCCCAAACTTAGCAGGGGATAGGTAACGGTTGTAGTAATCCAACAGGGGAAAGTGTCTCAGACTTCATTTTTTGGCATACCTCACAGTGCTTGACATACTCTTGGACGGATTGGTGCATTTTAGGCCAATAAAATTGTTGAGCTAGTCGTTTGAATGTCCGTAAGACGCCTGAGTGTCCACCAATTTTGGTGTTGTGTGCCTCATGCAGGAGCTTAGTGCGCAGCGTCACACATGAAGGAATAACCACCCTTCCCTTAAATAACCAAAGTCCTTGGCACTGAGAATATGGACCATCGGTTTGAGCCTTTGCCACCTGAGCTATGGACTGAATATAAGAATCCCCTTCGTAAGCAGCTTTAATCTCGTCCCACAAGGTAACAAATGTACGTGTCGGTCATGATGAAGTACATCGGACTGCTTGGTCAGCGTGAAAGGGCATCTGCTACTGAGTTCTCGCGTCCAGGACGATAAATAATTTCGTAGTCGTAGCCCATTAATTTGGCTACCCACTTTTGCTGCTCCGGCGTCGCTACACGTTGATCCAGAAAATACTTCAAGCTGCGCTGGTCGGTTTGAACGAAGAATTTTCTCCCCAATAAATAAGGTCGCCACATGCGTATGGCTTCTACAATTGCAAGCATCTCCTTGGCGTAGGTTGACCATGATTTTTTGGTAACTCCAAGTACACGACTCATAAAGGCAATGGGCTTGCCTTGCTGAGTTAGAACTGCGCCAATCCCATCTCCAGAGGCATCGGTCTCAATGGTGAAAGAGTCATTGAAGTTAGGCATAGCCAAAGTGGGAGTGGTGGTCATTGCTCGCTTAAGAGCAGAGAAAGCTGTTTCGGCCTCTTTATGCCATCCAAACTTCCCTTTCTTGAGTAGGTTGGTGAGGGGTCGAGCGATAATGCCGTAATTTTGAACGAACTTCTGGTAGTAACTTGTCAAGCCTAAAAACCCATGTAATTCGGAAATATTAGCAGGTCGGGGCCATACGAGCATGACTTCAATTTTTTTATCATCAACCTTCACTCCTTGCGGCGTGATGATATGCCCCAGATACTCCAATTCTTGCTGGCCGAAAACACACTTGCTTGCCTTAGCAAAAAACTTATGCTGTCTCAAAATTTCCAAAGTTTGTGCAACATGTGCCATATGCTTCTCCCAAGTGGGACTATATATGAGAATATCATCAAAAAAGACCAAAATGAACTTTCGAAGATGAGTTTGAAATATTGAATTCATGATGGCCTGAAATGTGGAGGGCGCATTACAGAGGCCAAAAGGCATTACGAGATATTCGTAATGACCATTATGAGTACGAAATGCAGTCTTAGAAATATCAGGAGAATTTACCCATACTTGGTGGTATCCGGCTCGCAAATCCAGCTTCGTAAAATATGCGGCGCCATGTAATTCATCCAACATGTCTTCCACTGTTGGAATGGGGAAACGATCTTTGATGGTGGCATTATTGAGTGCACGGTAGTCTGTGCAAAATCGCCAGCTACCATCTTTTTTTTTTACCAATAATACCGGTGATGAAAATGGACTGGTGCTAGCACGAATATGTCCGGAATCCAGCATCTTCTGCACTTGCTTCTCTATTTCTTCTTTCTGGAAGTGAGCATATCTGTAAGGGCGTACATTAATAGGTTCGGTGCCCTCTTTTAATGTAATGCAGTGGTCTATCTCGCGCACAGGTGGTACGCATGAGGGGTCTTGGAACACGTCTGCATACTCCTGTATTACCCGCTGCATGTCTTGATGATTAATGCCATGAACTGCACCCTGTAAGACTTCCTCTGTAGCCGAAGGAAAACATACTGCAAAAAACGTCTGGCTTTGTCGGCAACCCTTTGAGAGTTCTTTTAACGTAGCCTCCTGAATGGACTGCTCGCCCAGTCCTTGTAACCGTCGAGCTTGGTTATTCCAAATGAAATCCATGGTTAATTGCTTCCAATTACAAACCACGGAACCCAGCATTTCCAGCCATTGTATGCCAAGCACTAGATCAAGACCTGATAACGGTAGTGAGAAGAGGGTGAGATAAAACTTAGTTCCTTGTAAATTCACCATTAACTTATCAAAACGCCCTTGACACTTCAACCACTCGCCATTTGCAACCCGAATAGTAAAAGTTTCCGTTCGTACCACTGTTAACCGCAACATGCTTGCCAGACGGTCACTGATAAAGTTGTGTGTTGACCCACTATCGATCAGCACCACTACTTCAAGAGAACCCATTGTTGCTGTCATACGCATTGTTCTTGGAGCAGTCCATCCTGTCAATCCTGTCAATGCGCGTAACGTAATTTCAGGTTCAAGTTCAGGTTCCTGCACCTCATCTTGCATCTTCTCCTTGGTCAAATTCTCCTGTTTATTGGTCAGTGACATCCTCACAGACCACATTACCAGCACCTGCGTAACCTTCCAAGAGTAATAGCTGAGGTTTTTAGCATCGATGCCCGGCCGTAAATCGTTCATTGCAGTTAAAGCAGAGGCCTTACACTCGTCTCCTCTGCATCTCCTCCTAGGATAAACGCCTGACTGGAGCAACCGGAGTAGCAGGAGCTACACGAGTGGGTTGTGGAAGAGCTAGAGGAGCTCTCATAGGTGGTGGTCGCATGAACCGCCGCTGTCGTGCAAGCTGCTCGTCTCTCATTCGTGCTAAATTGATGGCCTCCTTGAGGGATTTCGGTTTAAACATCCGAATCCCATCAGAAATTTCAGCCTTCAAGCCGCCCATGAACGTCCCCACCAACGCCTTCTGCGTCCATCCACTTACTTTGTTGCCGAGCTTCTCGAATTCACGTTGATAGTCTCTCAACGTCCCCAGTTGCTTGATTCTTGAGAGAGCTTCATCAAAGTCTTCACAGCCTGATGGTCCGAAGCGAGCCCATAATTCCTCTTGGAATCTTTCCCATAAAATCACCTGTCTTTCTTCCGATAACGTCTTACGAAGCCACTGCCACCACTGGTTGGCCTCCCCTTCAAGGTGATAAGCAGCCATGGGAACCTTTTGGTGTTCTGCCGTGCCTTGGTATTCAAAGAATTGTTCCACACGGTTGAACCATACGGTTGGGTCATCTCCTGAAAATCGTGGGAATTCCAGCCTCGCCGTTTTGGAGGAAATGATCTGCCGACCCCCATTGTTGCCTTCTTGGTGATGG
The DNA here is from genome assembly GCA_030180095.1 of Magnolia changhungtana. NCBI lineage: Eukaryota > Viridiplantae > Streptophyta > Magnoliopsida > Magnoliales > Magnoliaceae > Magnolia > Magnolia changhungtana. The sequence goes on along the minus strand of JASAUF010000330.1, from coordinate 1,271,113 downwards.
TTGTCGTGGGTAGGATTCTCCTGGGTAGGATTCTCCTGAGTAGGAATCTCCTGGTTTGCGATCACTATACTCGAAAGTCAATTAATAGCTTCCTCCATTCGCTGAAGTCCTGCATGAACTACATCAAGTCCAGATTCCAAGTGCTCAATACGCTTTTTGTTAGTACCCATTAGTAACCTGGCTCTGATACCAATGATAGGTCCCAACGCAGAGAATATACACACCAACACAATTATTCTCTTCGGGTGAGAACGTACCACACTTTTGAATGCAAATACTTGATAATAATTAACGAAAACATTGGCTGCTTAAATAAGCAAAGCCATGTTCCACAAACCGAAATACAAGGAAAATGGGAAACTGCAACTAACAAATAGAACTTAACAATTGTAAAATAGAATCCAAATAACAAAGCATAATGAACAGAAGATAAATGACGTAAAACTCGCAAGTAAAACTCACAACAACCCATTCCACTTCTGCTCATTGAGAAACTACCCACACTCCTGCCTGCAACTCATGTCCCCAAATATTAGGGAGTCGGTTGCAACTTCCACTTCTGCACGTTGAGAAACTACCCACTCCTGCCTGCAACTCATGTCCCCAAATATTAGGGTTGGTTTACCCCTCCTCTCATATCGTCTTGGTTTAACAACCTGGTACATGGCCAAGATCTGGCATCTGTACTCCAAGGTGCCACGTTTTGTTGATGATGCTTCACTTTACAATAGTGTAAACAGGCGGTCACCAATCGGACCAATCTGGCCCGAGGACGGTCCATGCCCAACGAAATAATTAGAACCGTAGATGAGTCCGTATGATGCCTTATTGATTTTTTCCTCCCGGAAAACTTATTTCACAAAAAGTGACCTTTTAGGATTTTGATGCTGGTATTCCTTATCTGTTAGAATTGGCAGCTGAAAAAGTAAAGGTATTTTAGTCTTTTTGAGTTCATCCATACAACCTAAGGTCTAGTTTTGCAATTAAAGTTTCTTTTGGGCAGATGAAATTGGTGGGTATGTTGGGTTTAAAGGCCTTAAGATTGGCCAAAAAAAAAAAAAAGGGCCTGAGGCCGAGCACAGTCATCTAAATTTGTGTATGATCTGGACTGTTCTCATTAGTCGTTCCCCACCATGCATGATGTTATTACACATGCCTTTGAAACTCGAAATGACGCCTCTTATTCGAGCCCAAGCCCTACCTTACTAATTAGCAGGCTTTGATTCTGCACGTACTAGCCTCACGCCTCATAGTCCAGCTGAAGCTTGGCTGAAAACGTGCCGGGAATGGAAGCCCAACAAGCCAGCCCGACCCATTGTCTACCCTAGTTTTAACGGGTATCTGGTTCTACTTTCGAGAAGGTGCCCACATAGATTGTTGTTAGACCACACTTACCAATGTGCTGACGTGTGCATAGTCACACCCATTCATTGGGTGGGTTGCATCATAAACATGGCCTAGCCTAAAATTAGGCCAGTCTCCTCACGGGGTTGGAAGTGCATGAGAAAGAAACAGTAGTCTCCTCGCCGGGTCAGAAGTGAACCAGAAAAATGAAAGGTATGATCATTCATGTGCATGCATTTGGAAAATTGTATATGTGACACGCATTAACTCATCTTTTAAATAAATGAAATTGTCGAAACCATTATCGTGAGAGAGGTCGTTAGTTTCTAAATCACATTAGTTAAATGTTAACATAAAAAATAATATACAATTTTATTTTATTTTTTTACAATTCAAATAATTGTAAATGTAAAAATAAAATAAAACATTAATTATAGAGAAGCGAGTCAAGCTTGGCACAAATCGGTTGTGAATGTAAAAATAAAATAAAACGCTAATCATAGAGAAGTGAGTCAAGCTTGGCAGAAATTGGCTCAATTCGACCAGCAAGCTATTTCAGCTTGGGTTTGGCTTGGCTTGGTCCTCAAGCTTAACTGCTCAGCTCAGCTTGATTCGGTCAACAGCTCAAGTTAGCTTAAGCTCGAACTTGGCTCGGGCTGGTCCTCAAGCTTAACTGACTAGCTTATCTCGATTCGGTCAACAGCTTAGGTCAGTTCAAGCTTGAACTTTCGAGCCAACTTCAAATTTGAACTTTTGAGTCGAGCATTATTTTTTAAATGTTTATGGGCAAACCTTTTAATATATTTTATCATATTATATTATATTATATTTTATATATATATATATATATATATATATATATATATATATGGAAACAGTACTATGAGGTCCACTACATGGGAACTTTTCATGAGGTCGAGCAATGTGGGCCCACCATGATGTGTGTCAAAGACTCAAACATCAACCTCATCGGTAAGATGCAACATTCCATGGTGGACTAAGGGCTTAAAAATCAAGTCAATCCATGACTTGGGTGGTTACCTCCCATTAAAACATTCATAATCATTTATTGGCCACACAGAGATGTGGTTCACAGATCTAGCCCATTCATTGTGTGTCCCATTGTATGAGGGGCCAAACAAAGTTTCAACCGTACCCAAAATTCGTGTGAGCCCCACCAAATGATTTATATATGTTTTATATATATATATATATATTTTTATTTTAGATTTAGATATATGGCCCACCTAAGTTCTGTATATGACTGATTTTTGGGATATCCCATAAACTAAAGGAGACCCATCAAATGCACAATGTTGAAGTTTGACAAACATCACGGTGGGGCCCACACAGCTTGACCTCATGGGAAGTTCCCATGGGGTCAACCTTTTTTTTTTTTTTTTTACACACACGCACACACACCACCACACACTGGGGATCCACTGCTGAACCCTTGACCTCTCCATGAGTCTAAGTTCCCATGGGGTCCACCTTGAGCTAAGCTAAGCTGAGCCTATTCGAATTAAGGCCAAAGTTTCAAGCTAATTTTAGTTAAACTTGGGCCAACTTGAGCTGAGTTCGAAATTCTTTCAAACTCAAAATATCAGCTCAACTCGACTTGTATCTAAGTTTCGATTCGAGTCAAGCCGAGCAAATTAACTAAGCTAGCCCAATTCATGTCCAGCTCTCTACTTAATTACTTATAGCCAGACTTTAGACCAGTATCTGAAAAGTTATAACCAGCCTAATGCAAGAAATTGAAGAGGTGACTAGCCATTGGTGCAAATGCGCCTGACATCTCTCTATCAGGCCATTCATCAAGTGGGATCCACGTGAGCATGCGTTGACAAAAATCATGTTAGACCACTCATTCGGTAGGCCGTACAGATACTTAAAAATGGACGGTTCAAGAAGAGAGGAAGATGACCTGTATATGTTTATCATGCACGTGCACTCCATGTCTCCGTCTAATACGTTAGCCAGTCTTATTTTTTATGCTGCCGCCCACTTAAGCAGCCCGTGCCCCGAGAGCTACCATTAGTAGGGGGAGACGAGGCCTTCCCTCGTGGCACATCTGTCCACATGACAAAATACGAACAATCCGGGCCATTCACCAAGTCAACCCACCGTGAAAAAAATGGATGGCTAGGAAAGCATTTCCAATGGTCGATATACAATGACTTTTTGGATGGGAAATGTACATACGGGTGACACATATCGAATGATCCTGATCCGGAAGCAGATTGGCTGGTGTACGTCACCAAGTTATGTGGGTCCCATCATTAGGTATGTATTATATCCCAACCGTTCTTTCATTTGGCCAGCTCGTCCTACGGCTTGAACCAAAAAAATAAGACAGATCCAGAGATCATGTGGACCACACTGCAAAAAACTGTGGGGGATTGAACGTCTACCATTGAAACCCTTTTGGGGGCCAAAGAAGTTTTAGATCGATATGATATTTGTTTTTACTCTTCATCCAGGTCCGTGTGACATTATAAACAGATTGGATGGAAAATAAACGTTATGGTAGCCCTACGAATGTTTTAACGGTAAGGTCATTGTCCCACTGCTATTTCTGGTGTGGTCCACTTAATCTTTGGATAGAATCATTTTTGGCATCATGCTCTAAAATGATCTCACAAAATGGATGAACGGTGTAGATATAATAAATACATCATTTTGGGGCCACGTAACTTTGATCTACTTTGAACTGTTCGTACAACTGTGAGCTGGAGGAGATGCCACGCTGACTTGGCACGACACGAACCCACATCAGCCATATCGCTGGTGTGCGGTACACCAGCCAATCCCTTCTGACTGATCCCGCATATGTGGCAAGTGTGTCACTAAGAAAATTGGTAATGCTGAGCAAGGGTTCTTGGGGCGTATAGACCTCAGGTATCACCCACCAAGTTTACTCGCCGCAAGTAAACCTTAATTTGCAAACTCGACTTAGGGGTAATTTTTTACTATAGGCACGACTTTTCACCTATTCGGCCCAATGCGACCGATCACAAACTTAGATAACTAAAATAGACCACCGACTGTACGGAGAACCTATTTTGGACGAAAATAACCCTCCTTTTTCACCTGCTTCGTACCTTAACTCAAGGGTATTTTGGTCTGTCCGTACCCTAAAAATCGCCTTCCATCGACTAAGTTTCCCGCCAGCGAAAAAACTAATTACCCTAAAAGACACTGTCTACTTTGCTAATTATTTTCTAGACTTAGGGTTGTACGGCTAAACCCAAAAAGACCAAAATGCCCCTCCCTTTTCAGGTGCTTACCCTAACAGTCAAGGGGTATTTTGGTCTTTTAAGTAGGTGCCGAACCCTAAAAAGTCCATTCGCCTATAAAAAGTTTTCGCCCAGCGAAAAACCTAAAGGCATCGTACGGACTCGTCCATTCGCCCTATTATTTTTGAGCAAAATCCTTGAATCATAGATTTTCACCTTCCATAAACCGTTACCGATGTGGTGACAGTTGTTTCACTCTCTCTAACTACCCTTTGAATGGACGATTGAGATCTCCTTTCATCACTGGCCCATTGAGGGTGTGATCTACTAAATGAACAGCCCATTGAGGGTGTGATCTACTAAATGAACGGTCTAGATCATCATGCTTTATTGGACCAAAAAAACTAATGACAACTCATTTTAAGGCGTGGCCCAAAAAAAAAGAAGCAAATTCAAATATCGTGTGGACCACACCTAGAGCTAGGTAGGATCCGATCCGAACTAACGAATCCGACTCTTTTGAACTGGTCGGATCTAATCCAACCCGAATCGAAAGCCAGGATAGGGTCAGATCAAGTAGACCCACTTAGATCCAACCGCATATCGAGTCGAGTTCGATTCGATAGCCAATTCAATCCAATCCAATCTGAAATCCGATCCGATATGATCCAGTCAGGTAGTATAAAAAAAAAAATTTTTTAAATAACTTTTACTTTTACCCGAACGGCGAACCCTAACTCATCCCTACCCGAGTGGCGCCACACGAGATCCTTCTTTCTCTCCTTTCTTTCATTCTTTCTCTCCTCCTTTCTCCCCATCTTTAATTTCTCTCCTGATTTCCCTCATCTCCTTCTTTCTCTCCTTCTGTCTCCCGATTTTTCTCCCGTTTCCTTCCTAGCACGAAAGTCTCTAGCTCGACTTAACTCAGTCCAGTCCGAATCGACCAGACATACTCAACTCGATCTAATTTGGTTTCCCTGACCAAGTTGGACTCAGTTCAAGTCAAGCTAGCAAGGATTCAAATCAGATCGAGTCAGCCTTGCTGGAATCCGTCCCTAATCATATCGAGTTTGGGTCAAATTCTTGAAAAAATATCGGATCAAGTCGAGTTGGACCTAATCCGGTCTGACTTGACTCGATGCCCACCTCTAACCACACCTCAAGAGACGGTGGTGATTGAATGCCCACCATTAAAAACTACTTGTAGGCTGCAAATGTTTTGGACACAAGTTAACCTTATCAACTGGTTGGATGGTAAACAAACATTATGGTGAGCCCTAAGAAGGTTTTAATGGTTAGCATTTAATCATACTGTTTCCTATGGTGTGGTCCACTAAAGATTTAGTTATACTTTTATTTTACATCATGCCCTAAAATGATTTTGGATGGATTGGGTGGATATACAACCGAAGTGAATTGCATGTTGAGTAAACTCTATGGTGCCCAACATGCTTTTATGTATTTCACTTCGTCCGTCCATTTTACCATATAATTTTTAGGCTTGACCACATAAATAAAGTATATCCAAAGCTCAAGCACCACACCATAGGAAACAAGGTGATTTGAATATCTACAGTTGAAAACAATTCCGAAGGACATGGAATTTTTGGATCAAGTTGATATTTGTGATTTCCCTTCATTCATGTTTATGTAATCTTATGAATAGGTTAGATAACAAATAAACATTAGTGTGGACCCTAAAAAAGTTTTGACAGTGAAAATCATTATTCCCAATAGTTGATGTGGTGTGGTCCACTTGAGCCTCGGATATGCTTCAATTTTAGGCTGAAGTCCTAAAATGAGCTTGAAAAATGGATGGATAGATTGGATAAACCACATACATTCAGGGCCCGTTTGGCCGGTTGGATTGGAAGGGATTGGATGGTAGTGGAAGGGATTGGATGGTAAATCCTTGGAATGGCATGCTTCAAACAGGGCAGGTGATCCCAAATCGATGGATCTTCCGACAATCCACTGACAATACCATCATTACCTTAAATCCCATCCAATCCATCCCAATCCGTCCAAATTAGCCTGCGACGTGTTTGGTTCATGGGATTGGAAAGGATCCGAAGCTTTAATCTTCGGATTGGCCGGGCGTGCCAAACGGACTGGATGTATCAATCCAGGGATATAGCAATCCCATGGATCTCAAGACAATCCACTGACAGCACCATCATTACCTAGAAATCCACGCCATCCACCTTAATACCGTTCACTCCCTTCCAATCCACCCGGCCAAACGGGCCCTCACAGAAAGCCCAAATATAGTTTACCAAGTATGAGGAAAGCATGCTCAGTTATTCAATACCCAATCGCATTCCGTATGTGAAAGCATATATACTCAATTATTCCATACCCAATCCCAAACGATGAAAGCATACTCAATTATTCAGTATCCAATCCCGTTTCATATACAGCACATACATCAAGGTGGACCCCATGGTCACAGCCTCATCGAGGTCGGTGTTTCCCAGTCTCAAATGTGCATTCCCTTTTGGGTGCCCCAGTACTTTATTTGTCCATCACCGTCTTATAAAGTGAAAGAAAACGAAGAGACCTAGAATGGAAGGTCATCAGTGGAAAATGATAAAGCCGTCGACTGCAACTCAAAAATGGCGAAAAAGCAAACTGAGATGACTAGATGTGGTTCACATGCATGATTCTGAATAAAACACGCGTTGAAGTGGAACTCAAATAAAACCATCTAGATTCTAGGGCACATTTAGAGCCGTACAAGAGTTGAACTGAGTCTAGCTTGGCACAGCTCAGCCAGTAATTAATCCCAGCTTGAACTCGGCTCGGCTTGGTCCTCATGCCTATCTAGCCAACTCAGCTCAATTTGGTCAACACTCAGGCCCGCTCGAGCCGAGCTCAAGCTTGTGCAGCATTTTCTCAAGCACATATAATGAAGTACATCCAAAGTTCAAGCGGAACAAACCACAGGAAACACTGTGTGAATTAAATGTCCATTGTTGAAAACAATTTTGGAGGAAATTGAAGTTTTTGATCAAGTCGATATTTGTGTTTTCCTTTCATTCATGTTTGTGTGATTCTACGAACTAGTATAGACAACAAATAAACATCACTGTTCTCCCTGAAAAGGTTTCAACAGTGAAAATCATTATTCCCAATGGTTCCTGTAGTGTGGTCCAATTGAGCCTTGGATATGCTTCAATTTTAAGCTCAAGTCCTAAAATGAGCTCGAAAAATAGATGGACAGCATGGATAAACCACATACATTTACATAAAGCCCAACATAGTTTACTCAGTATGATGAAAGCATATTAAGTTATTCAATACCCAATTTCATTTCATATGTGAAAGCATATTCAATTATTTAGTACCAATCCCAAACGAAGAAAGCATACTGAGTTATCAATACCCAATCCCATTTCTTATGTGAAAGCATACTCAGTTATTCTATACCCAATTCCATTTCATAGACAACACATACGTCAAGGTGGGCCATGATCACTGCCTCACCGAGGTCGGCGTGTTTCCAAACCTCAAATCCGCGTTACCTTTTGGGCGCCCATTGCTTTATTTGTTCAACACCGTCTTACAAAGTGAAACCAAAGACCAGAACACAAATGGATGCTCATCAGTGGTAGACTGATAACGCAGTTGACTGCAACTCTCCACTGGCGAAAAAGCGAACCGAGACCAACTCGGTTTTAAGGAGATATCAGATCCAATGCTTCCTGAGCATGGAAACAACAGATCCTCCGTCTTCATAACGTGGCATACATGGATTAGATGAAACCGTTCATTTGATAGGTCAAATGATTAATGAGTCATTGCCCAAAAATTACTATTTCTGGCCAATCCCAACCCTTCAATCAGTGTCATTACATGGCTCACATTCAATGGAAAAAAAAAAAGTCCATTTATTAGGTGATTAGAATGTTCCAATCAAAGAAGGCTTTTGAATATCATCCAATCAAAGGCAGTGCTTGCAGGATGCTTGGATTGGAATTGGATCATCGTACAAATGTTACGTGTGCACAGTAAACAATCTCGAAATACAATAGATATAGTGCCTCACAACGCACTGGATCCGTTTTAGTGATGAATCCACAGCCATGGATCCGTCACCCCACTTTTCAACTGTCCATCTTTTCCAAACACATTGATACGTTTTATGGAAATATACCAAACACGCAATTTCAAGGCATGCCAAACTTTCATTCTGTGATTATTGGGAATTAAATAAAAATAATTGCAGGATGTGCGATTGTGAATAAAACGCGTGACGAAATGGAACTCAAATCAAACCGTCCAGATTGTGGGGCAATCTAAAATCAAGACCTCTGTTTAACGGACATTTATTTGTTGAATCCACACCGTTGACTAGTTTCTGTTTCCATCATCCACCAGTGGTCCACACAGGCTCAGTGTAATTAGCTTATTATCCGTCCAAAGCGAGGAGCACAATTTTGGACGGTTTGATTTAAGTTAGTGCATGCAACGTGTACAGTTTCTGAGTGCACGAATTTGAGCCATCAGATTCTACTACACTTTTCTCATAAGTGTTTTCTGCTGTGGGAACATAAGACTATTTGGTGCAATCAGTACCCTTGTTTTTATTACATTGACTACATGCAAGAAACATCTCTTAAAAGGATACTACTCAGAAATATCAGAGCCACGTCTCCTCGTGGTCCAGTCATTATCAGAGATGCTTCCCTCCAACCGTCTACTTGGCTGAAAATCAACGCACTAAACGTCATTTTAGCTTAGCCCTCACGTAATACAAAAGATGACCCATATATCCACTGATGAACCTTGGCCTAAGAGACCACATTCATTGGATGATCATAACCGTCGGATTGGACTACTTCTACTAGCCACTATGAAGCATGGATGCAACGGCTAAAGTAGACCGGTGATCCGTGGATCTTGGGCTATGGTCCATGTATATATACGTTGGTCCAACCGATCAACAGTTCAACTCCCCCTGATGTATGAATGTACGACGGAGTTGCTATAACAGATTCAATAATGTGATGTTTTAACAGATTCAATAATATGATGTTTGCTTGTACGATGGAGTAGCAGATTGGCGGTTGTACCCCACACCAGCTATGTTGTATGTACGTGTCCTGCGAAGACGAGCGCTGACGCTACTCGAGCTCGAGTTGTACGAACGGTTTAAAGGAGATCAAAGTTATATGGCCCACGATGATGTATTTATCATATCCACACTGTTCATCCATTTTTCAAGATTATTTTAGAGTATAATCCCAAAAAAAAAATCATATCCAAAGCTTAACTGGACCACACCACAAATAGAAGAGGGGATAATGATTTTCACCATTTCGTAAGGCCCACCATAACTTTTATTATCCATCTAACATTATCATAAGGTCAAACAGACCTCCATGAAGAGTTAAAACAAATATCATATTCATCCAAAATTTTTGTGACCCCAAAAGGGTGTCAATGGTAGGCGTCCAATTACGCACTACTTTTTGCTGTGTGGTCCAGTTGATATTTAAGTCTGTCTTATTTCTCAATCCTTAAGACCTTCTGGCCAAATGAATGGACAGTTTGGATATAATACATACCTCAAAATGGTACCCACGAAACTTGCTGATGCCAATACACCAGCTATATAGCTGCGTGGGTTACACCCGCCAATCCCCGTCCGTTGCAATTGCTAGCGTCAGTGTACTATCCGGGGGCGCGGATTAGATACTAACAGTCAGTAGCGAAATTGCTATTGAAGTACGTCAACAAGCTCTGCGGACCTCACCATGATGCATGTGTTGTATCCATACCATCCATCTATTTGGAGAGATTTTATGGGGTGAGAAAAAGAATGAGAGAGATCTAAAGTTCAAATGTAGCCATACCGTAGAAAACAGTGGGGACAGTGACCTCTACTGTTCAAAATTTCTCAGGGCCCACATAAGTTTCCAATTAGGCTTATATTTTTGTTTTCACTTCATCTATCACTATGTTAACTTATGAATATGCTGCATTTAAAAAATACGTCATGGTGGGCCCTATAAATGTTTTAACGGTGGGTGCGACTGATCGGACAGTTTTCTGTGTAGGTCCACTTGAATTTTAGATCTATCTCATTCTTTTTCTAACGCCATAAAATTATCTTTGCAAATGGTGGGACAGCATGGATACAACACATGCATCATAGTGGGGCCCACAGAGCTTGGTGACGTCACTTCAGTAGCAATTTGGCAACTGATCTTGTCAGTATCTAATCCGCAACCACGATCCACCTACCGTCAGAAGCATATCCACTGTACATGCAAACATCAATGATTAGATCTGTGTTTTAGCGACGGACGCGGATTTTGCTATACAATAATCTCAAAAACATGGATGAAGCGTATGGATATGATAAATACATCATTGTTGGCACATATACCTTTGATCTCCTTTAAACCGTTCGTACAACTGGCAGCTCGAGGAGCGTCCACGACACGTACATACACCAGTTATACAGCAGGTGTGCGGTACACCAGCCAATCCGCTTCCGTAGGTACTCGGTTACTGAATGATGTCAGTGGGCCCACAATAATGTATCCCTAGGTCTGTAGGAATAGAATTCAGTGAGGTGGCGAATTGCGGCATGTCACAGCCGATTTGCAGTTTGGTTCAAATGAACATCACTGATTCTGATGTCGAAATAGAATGGTGCATGATTCAATGGTCAAAAATTCAATTGTCGATCCAGTCAACAGTACTCAAATGGATTAATCAAGCAATTTACAGAGCTGATGGCTTTTCCTTTTTAAGTCATGTTTGAATTTTCAATTAAGTGATAAATACCCGGTAAATGGGTAATAATTATTTCACCGGGTATCTACTGAACTATTTCATGTGCTTGATTTGATTAGCTGAGGTTTAAATACAAAAACGGAGAAGGCCAAAAAATATTTGTAGGTCTCACCATAATACATGTTGATTATCCTTTTCATCCATTTGTAAATGAATTTATGGGAGCTAAAGGAGAGGCGTATTCAAAGTAAAATGGATGGAAAAAGAAATATATATATATAAACCTCCCGATATATATATATATATATCATATGTTATATATTATATATATTTTATATAAATATATATATGGATATGAAATAGATATATAATACACATTACATTGGGGTCCACAAATTTAAATTAAGCCTTTTGAACCGGTTTCCAATGTAGAAATTCATTTAAAAATCAAACTGATGAAGCAATAATAATTACCCACTTACAGGGGTAATTACACAAGCTCTCAAAAAAAAAAAAAAAACAAGCCCTTAGTGAGTTGTTTTTGCCTGTGTGCACCAAGTACTTTTAGAGGTAAAACAATTGTTTAGTATTCGAATGGATATCAAATATGAAAACCGAAAAATGAAACTTATCACCAAAGTAGGATCACCATTCTAACTGAGAGCAGCAAGGGATGTTTAATCGAGTAAGGAAAGGACAATGCCGAGATTACAAGTTACCATTGACCTAGCATATGAGTATGGTGGATAGTTCATAAGACTATAGTCATTTTTCATATCCGACACGCATGCGGAGATGAAAGTGAATCATAATTAGCAGCTATGACTAAGCTAGTCCGATGTAGAACATATACGAATTGAGCTACTCTTAAAAATTAATGGTTCCACACTGATGAGTAGTAGAGATTATAAATGTCCCAAAGAATTGGACAAGTAGCTTTGTACTAGATTGATTTATTGTTGATTTGTTGTTAGGTTTTTGGATTGATGGCGAGATCTTTTACTTTGAACCCTCTATTGCTATTTATAAATTTTGTGGTGATGTGGTGAGAATAATCGATGGCTATGTGGCAATGTTGTATGTTACCAACTGTTAAATGACGGTTATTTTTACCTGATCACGCCTTGCCTTCATCTAACACATACTTATCATGATGGACGTGCATCATGCTAATGTAGATATAATGATTACTCATTTTTATCTCGAGATTTTCCAACCACCACAACTCTTGGAAGATTTATATTTGGTGCACGTTTTGACAATATCATGCTTGCAATATGATCATGTCTATGGCATTAATTAGAGGTGGGCACTGGACGACTTGATTCAGCTAACTCAACTCGTTCGACTTGTTCTGATATGACTCGATTCGAACCGAATAAGTGAGTCGGTCCGATCCAAGTAAGTTTTGCCAATCCAAACTCAAACTGAGTCGAGTTCAAGTTACTTAGTAACTTGACCCGACTCGATCCGAAACCCAACTCTCTAACCCTACCCACCGCACCTTATCCCGACCCAATCCCAAAATCTCTCTCCCTTCCTCATCCACCTCATCTTCCAAGCCCAACCTCTCTCTCTCCCCCTCATTCTCCTCATCTTCCAAGCCCGACAACCACCCGCCACCTTCACCCTCCTCCACTCTCTCCTCTCCACTCTTCCAATCTCTCACTCCCTCATCTCTCAATCGACTCAGTACTTCTGACCGGATCGGACTCGGTTCGAATTAGTCCAGGCCAGACCAAACTTGGATTGACTCAGGCATGCTGGACTCGATCTCGAGTCGAATCAAGTTCAGGTCAAGCCTATTTCAAAACTGGATCAAGTCAAGTCCTCAGTCCAACTCTACTCAATGCCCAAGCCATAGCATTAATATAGTGTGGTCAGATATGGCTCAAACACTGTCCTTCTATCTTAGATTATTATTTTAGGATATGAGCACAAAAAATGAAACAACCATGCGATGGAAAGACAACGGTGATTGAATAATATTTGTCATTAAACTTATTGATCAAGTCACACAAACCTAGATGATATATATGTTTTATCTGATCCTTTCATCAGTTTTGCCTTACCATTTTAGAGCACAAGTTCGAAATGAAGGACATCCAAAGTTCAAGTGGACCGCATGGGAAGATAATTAAGTGGGATTGAAAGCCTAGGTAGGTTCACCGTATGAGCAGGTTAGATGACAAATTAAAATCACTGCGGCCTAGCAAGGGCAGACGTTATTATTATCATTGTTTCCCGTGGGGTGGTCCACGGATGGATGGCGTAGAAATAATGCATACATCACGGAGGGCCCCACACAATCTTATACCACGTGGCTAGGTGGCGTTGGGTTCACCACGCAATCCGCGTCCCAAGCAACCATCTCTCTGCTAGGTGAAGAGTGCAATTTCCGTACGCTCCATGCGAAAGCGCCAAACACTAGCACGACACAGGTGACACCTACCGCGCGCGTGCGCCATCCAGTACATTCATCAGAGGGTCCCACGAGCGAATGTTTCCTATCCAAAAAAGCAGGTTAATGCATCGACCAACCAGATTTAGGGATAAAGAATACTCAAATTAGGGCCCCACCCCACCTTATGAACGGACCGGATCTGGGTACATATGTTCGAGGTTGGCATATACAGATGCGTCTGTCTCTTACGCTTGATCACAGACGTTTTAAAATAGCGCTTGATGGATGATCCACGTAAGTCATGTTATTCCGAGTTACATCGGTTCGACTCACTAGGACACATTTAACAGCCTATCATGAAAAAATTGCACCTGATCGGATGATCCACCAATGTTTAATAGCCATCCCCTTTTTCAAGCAAAAGATGGATGGTTAGGATTGCCTAACGAAAGCGACTCTTTACAATCATGAGCAATCCATGGTAACCCCAAATGAATAGATGGATTAAATTGTTGGTTTGACCTATTATTTTTGTGTAAACGATCTTGACCGTCCATATTAAAGTCCATCTATTAAATGTTAATATTACTGTGATGTTTGCTTGAACAATCCAGAACAATGGTTTGGACCATTTAAATGTTATAATGCACTAGGAGCACTGGAGCATTCTTTTTATTTTATTTTATCACACGTGCACACACCCCACACACTCATATTAGTGGAATTTTACCACCTATGGGTACTCGAACCCTTGACCGGGTGTTGAAGCTCCTGAGACTCTACTCATGCACTGGAGCATTCTTGCTTCATTCATGGTGTGTTAACATCATTATCATGATGTATGTGATGTAGAGCGGGTCGCGGACAATTACATGGCAAGGATGGATCGCACACACCATCGGACAAATCGTGTATCTCATTGAGTTAGCCGACGAAAAATATATGATTTTGGGGTAATTGCTACTTTATGGGTAACCAACCAGCTGACATACGGTTGTTGAAGCTCAATTGCGAGAAACCCCGATTTGACGGTCGCATTCTTGTTTCAATTTTGTTTTTATCAAATAGTATTTTAGTTTGTTTATAACTCTTCATCCGTCATTCATGAAAAGAGCTTAGAATAATTAGTTTGGTGAAGCCAAATAGGACACTTATTATTTTTGGCCGAAAACCTTGTGCACTAGTATTATCATGATGTATAAATAGTAAGTTTATATTTATAGTAAGTCGCTAATTCTACCTCCATTCTTAGTTTGGGTTGTGAACTCGTTTTTATTCATTCATTAATCTATTTCGATTTATTTAAATTTATTTCATTTTTCATCCAATTTTCTCGTGGATTCGAGAAGTCTATGTGAGGAGTCCAGAGAAGTTCCGTGGATTCGGAATAGTTATCCTCTTGAGGAAGACGGTGCTCGACCTCACGTCCTTCCCTGCGTCAGTATGTATTATATTTATACCGTCCATTCATTTTGCTACAATATTTAAAAAATGAACCCAAAAAAGAGATAAATCCAAAGCTCAGCTGAATCACACCATATAAAGATGTGGGACAATGATACCGCTGCTGAAACTTTCTTAGGGCCCACCATGATGCTTGCTTGCAAGCCAACTGGATGAAGGGAAAACAAAAATATCAACTTGATCCAAAACTTATGTGGCCCCCAAAAGGTTTTCCAAGTATAAGTATTCAATTCCCTCTTCTTTCGGTGGTGTGATCCAATTGAGTTTTGGATCTGCTTTATTTTTTAGCACATGTTATAAAATGATATAAAAAAAAATGGATAGACCGCTTGGATATAACACAAACATCATCTGGTGGCCCACATAATTCATGACGTAAACACAACATACCGCTTCAGTGGTGTGTGGCACGGCCCGCAATCAACTTGTGGTCCACTACTCGTACGTTGAATTTATGTCGTTGATCCTAGCGTACGGTTTAACGGTGCCCCCTCAAAAAGTTAGGAATATATCATACTCAGGCTGCGAATGACGCTTCATACACGCGCATCCTAAAACATTAGACGTGGCAAGTAATAAGTAAAATAAAACAGACTAGACTGTGCATCCTACTGCCGCCAAGTTATAGTCCCAAAATCAGATAGCTTGAAAAATCCTACGGTCTGATCTGTGGACGACCCTAATTTTTAACTCATGGCCAAGTACCATAATTTGGACCGTTTTAATTTTATTTCTTATGCCAAATCTGTAATTGGTAAGTAATTATTAAGTAGCAACGTATCATCTGTAATTGCAAGTAATTCTTAGGTAGCAGCGTATCATCCATCACACTTTACCAAAGCATTAAAAAGTATGAGCGGAACGGACGGCACAGCTGCAGCTAACTTGCGTGGGAAGCGAACGGACGGCGCAGCTACAGCTAACTTGCGCGGAAAGCGAACATGTTCCCATTTTCCTCGAAACCAGAGATGTTGTCGGGTCACGTCACGAGCCGTACCGCGTCATTGCTGATGCGGAACCCGCGGTAACGGAATTCGGTACCGATGCCATCCTGACGTGTCACTCTCACCCATCCTTTATATCTAGGCTTCGTCTCGCCCTCTTCTCTTTCCAAACATCAGTCCTTCCCAACATCGTCTCTCCTTTCATCCAAATGGGCTGCTGCTTCTCCTCACAGACTAACGCCGTTACTTCCTCCACAGCCAAAGTCATCTCCGTTGACAGCACTCTCCATGAATACTCCGTCCCAGCAACGGTCGCTCACGTCCTCAAAAGCGAACGAGAAAGCGATTCACTCTTCGTCTGCAGTTCCGACAAGCTGTATTTCGATCAGCGCATCCCACCGTTGGATCCAAGTGAAGAACTCCAGGTGGGCCAGATCTATTTCGTCCTTCCGATCAGCAAGCTTCAGTACCCTCTAACTGCATCCGACATGGCCGCGATGGCGGTGAAGGCGAGCGAAGCGCTCAACGAGGAGGGGCCGAAGGAGAGCACTCGGCGACGGAGGCCACGAAGGAAGAAGATCCAGATATCGCCTGTTTTGGAGGTGGACCAGGGTCTTGGAGATGGAGATTTTGATGGGTTTAAGATATTTGAGAAGGAGTATGGAGGGTTAGAGAGATCTGGATCGGTGAGGAAGTTGCAGAGGAATGCGTCAAGACGGGCGAAGATGGCTTATCGTTCTTTCAGAGCGAGGCTGACCACCATCCATGAAATCTCTGTTTCTGAGTAAATTAGAGGAGAGGGAAAAAATCTCTCTTTCTTTTTTTTTTCCTTTTTAATTTTTTGTAAAAAGAAAGACGTGGGTTTGTTTTTTTTTTTTCTTTCCTTATTTGGGTATTGATACCTATTTCAATTGGAAATAATAGATTTTTAGATCGGAAACCACTGTTTCAGCGAGTTTGGAGAACTGGGAATTGGTGTATATGAAGAAGGGGCTTTTGGCTTATGTAAAAAATTGGAACTTCTACTGCCATGTTTATGTTCTCTTTATAAGTTCATTTGATGAACTATGTTGTTATACTAACAACAAATGTATCTATTGACCAAATTTACGTACCTATGGAGCTCATTGTTCAATCCATCGATTAAAATACTTGATTGTATTGAATTCTAATAACTAATTGATAAATTGGTCAACCTTTCATATGTTAGGAAACATATGATAACATGATTATTTTGCGATATGATTATATGAAAGTTATATACTCTATTTTAATTATCATATGTCTATGCATGACAGATTACTCTAGCCTCTTTGTATTGCAGATACAATAAGGTGGATTGACTTTACCAGCAGTTAGTTAAATGGTGGGCTAGTGAAGTTGTTTGAATTGTAAGAGTACATTCGAGGATAAAAAAGTTGGTTGTATTCAGAGTCAGCGATACAATAACTATCATAATAAAAGTGATGCTCAGTATCTGTTACTTGATGCAGTCATAATTATTGACTCTATGATATTAGAAATGAGTTCAATATACTTTGGCTTGAGATATGAATAATCAAAGAGGCTACAACCGACTGTCAAAGACTTGATTGAGTAGCAAAAGGAGGAATCAGCCTACGCAGAGGCTCATTTATGAGTAGCTAGTTGGTGAGGCAATAGCTTGCCAACACTATGATCCCTAGCTGATCTGAAAGGATGATTAGCCATAATGGGAACTAAGACGGGTTGAGGTAAAAGGCCTACGGGTCATAAATCCTCTGACCAAGTGACTATCTAAAAGATTAGTCAATGATACATCGAAGGGAATGGGGCTGAGTCTAATATATGAGCTACCAGTGTTGGCAACCCAACCTATACCAGTAGAGATCCTATTAGATATGTTTAATGGGTAAACAACAAGATACGAGGTAGACGATTGCACTGATGCAAATGAGCCTCTTCTATGGTATACAGTGCGAGCAGCAACGCAGAAGGATGAGTTTGTAGAACTCTTAATGAATCCATAGCCATATATTTGGTGGTGTATACAGTTGCTGCATATACTTGATGGAATTCACCTATATGGGTGTGGAGGTGGAGGCCGCTTCGTATGAGAATCTGGGCGAATTCTCTAGAGAACTGATGAAATCTAGGTAATGGTGCATGGCCGAAACGTATCGAATCGCAGAATCACTTGTAGCGAAAAAGTTGTGTGAGTGGCATGTACTTGTGATCTACATCAAAAGGAATCAGGTTCAAGACTATGGTGTCACCTGATTCTTGTAGACCTGTCATATTTACTCTAATGTCGGTTCAAGTCTATGGTGACACCGGCACCACTATACAATTCTTCCATTTTAATCTGAAATGTCAAAAATTTTGAAACATGTGGGGGATTGTTGTATTTTAAATTATTTTAAAATAATTTAGTGTTTCAAAATATCCATTGGTCATAGGTGCCCTTTGGATATGTCTTTTCACTTAAGTTTGAAAGGTTGCATCCTTTCAATTTTTGTTTTGAAAAGTTGTATCTTTTGGAGCCTAAGGGTCACACCAATTGGATTTAAATCCAATAATCATAGCCCTTTGTGAAAGGGTGTCTCTACACCCTTAAGGGTGTCTTCACAAAGTATATAAATAGACTTCTGATTTTAAGTTTTGAAATGGATTAGCAAATCAGATTTCATCTTAAAAATGTGTTCAAGTATTTTCTGGTTCGGGTTAAGACTACAAGTGATTCGAGCCCGTGTACAGTGAGTGCACCGCTGGGACCGGGTAATAGTCGTTGTATCCTGGAGGTCGATTGCTCTGGAAACCTGTTGCACTTGGGACACTGTCCAAGGGAAGCAAATTCGATTTCAAGCCGAGTGACTCACGTCACGCCTCGACTTAAACAAATTGATAAGTTTTCTAGCTTTCTTATTTTATTTTATATAATTTAAATAGTTTTCCAAACTCCAATATCCAACAGCTTATAACTAGTATTGTCTAAAATGGGTGTGTCGCCCGATATGTACTGGTATTTTACATAAACGATACAGCCCGTATCGGCCGAAAACAGCCTGACCGATTCAAGGTGATACGGATTATATCGATGGTGAACGATACGTTTCTCTGTAAACCGATTTTAAAGCTTGTTTATGAGAGCCGAGCAAGAGATTTCCATAACTTGGGCGTGGTTTGAGTTGTCTACAGGTTTCTCTGAAGAGAGAAACTTTGTTACTCTGGTCACGTGTGATGGATGATACTTAGGCGCTTAGAAATTACTTATGAAATGTGTGGCAACCGATAAATTTTCAAACTTTTAGACGAATCATGAGCCAAAAAGTTTTTCTTTTTTGATAATGTGTGCGTGTTGACATTTATTGGACGGCTAGGTACGAAGAAAATATACAATGGTCCATTTTCTTTCAATGAACCAGCCTCTGCAAATTTAAAATAGTTCAGCGAATCTGATCTGGGGGCGGTGAGAGAACCGGTCACATTCAGGCAAGATACAACAAGGTACCACAACTTGTGGTACCGTACCATCTTTCTTTCTTACTAAATGGCACTTGTGCAGAGCATCAGTGCCATTAAAGATGTAGCCCCACCGCAAATAACACATGGAACAAAAAAGAGGCTGGACCATTCATCAGGTGAGCCGCATTGTTGGAATCAACGGACAACTGACTCAGCATGCATGTGTGGCCTACCTAGTGAGTGGATAGGTCTGATTTTCAAGAAAGATGATGTTCATTTGAGGGTATATTATTTTCAAAGTACTGATTATAATGTATTCAAATGTGGACGATTTCTCAGCGTGTGTATCAAGCATCATATTCTGCCTGTGTATCAAATAACTCCACTAAATGATGAAGACTTCCTTGTGCCTCCATGGCCACTCAGATTCAAGCATGTGTCGCCTCACTCGGACGACGCGACTGAGATTATCCAACCTTAGACCTGTCCATATTCTTCGTATTTTAATGAACACGTTATCTTTTCAAAACAACATCTAAACAGATGGACCACAAGCCTTTTTTTTTTAATTAACAAGGTATGGTAGACCATACATGATCAATGGCCTGGATCTTCACAAGTGTATCAAGGTGGCATCTTGGTACTAAGAAAATAATCAATCTGATACAAACAATCCTTTAGCATTTTTGGTCCTTGCGTAGAGAGATTAAGGGCCTACTTGGCCAGCTGTATTAGGTAGGATTAAGGTGGATGAAATTGCAAAAGTTACAATAAATGCATGTGTAAGGTATTTCCCTGAAATGGGTTTATCCCATTGGAATGTAGGGGTTAAAAAATAAATCCTAAACTTTACTTTCAAATTGCATTTCGATTGAACATGAATGCAACAAAAATCCATCATACGTGGTAGTAATCCCATGTCACACTTTTCAATACAATGCTCATTTTCTAAAGCCTACAAAGTTAATTTTAATCCCATATCACACTTTTTCCAATCACGTTATCCTGAATTTCAAAGTGGGATTAGTAATGCAATCCCATTTAATAAAGCTTAATACCATTGTCCAAACACGCCCTAAACAATATCACACTTAAACAAGGAAGGGTTAGTTATTTTTATTATTCGAGTAGCTCTGGGTTTTTTTGAAAGTAGAAGTCGGTGACTTTGTCAAGGTGATTGGCGGATTTGGAAGAATCCAAATATGGTAGAGATTCGGATTTTCTCGAGAAATTTTTTGCTTTCGGTGCTTTCCCCTTATATTTTCGTAGAAATCTTGCTGAAAAGAAATTTTCAAAAACAAAAATTGTAATGATTTAATGATTTTTAAAATTTTAAATATATAAGAGTAAAAAAAAAAAAAATTACATTTAAATATACTTTTTTTTTTCTCGTGTTAAATTCATTATATAAATCCCTGGGAATTTAAAAACTGACTAGATTTTGAAAATATCGTGACAATATTATTTAATCAATTACCAACAAAAATATGGTGAGAATTTCAAAATCTCTGCCATACTCATAGCAGTGTTTATCATTTCAACCAATCCAGTTACCCCTGCAGTCGAAAGGCAACTTGAAAAATACTTCTCAATTGGACGAACACGATTGACTCATCACCCTCCCATGTACGGTGGCGAGATCTACCATAGTTCAGTTCTTGTGGCCCTCTATCAATATTCCATATTCTCCATTTCCTGACGAGTGATTATACAAAACTCACACTGATTGAAAGATCCTAACCATTGACTGGATTTGCCAAAGTATGTTTATATTTAATAAATAAATAAAAACGGAGGGAGGAGCATCCCGCATTTAGCGGACAAAAGTCCGTTGATTGGGCAATGTGATGGTCAGAATGGTGCGACTCTTGGGGGAATGCCTGTGTAAATCTATGGTGGGTCCCATCTGATGGTGGTCCAGATACCGCACACTTGACCTTGGGGTAGATGGGAGATAGACGCCGGTCCAATCTTCCGGCCACTGTATTTAAAAAAAATCATGATGCATGTTGCCACGTCTAATACCTGAATTTTCCTATTTTTCTTTTAAGTTGGTACCAGTATCAAATGTCGACTAACCATATCCCTGACATCAGATTCATTTGACCACTTATCAAATCGGTCATTGAATTTGGATGCTGACCATTTCTTTTAACCATCTGCACTATCGAAAATTGGATGGTTAGGATCCTCCAATTAATGTGGTTTTTGGGATACGCTACATCCATGATGTAGTCCAAGAATTCGACCATCCAGATTATCTTACATTCGAGTAATGTGGATGAGTCAAAAAAAAAAAAACCAAAAAACAAAAAAACAAAAACAAAAACGAAAACGAAAACTAAAAAAAAAAAAAAAGAAAAAGAAAAAAAAAAAAAATCCGTCCATCGTTTGAACGTGTGAACTCTATAAGCTACGGTCAGGAAACCGCGAAGGGCGACTTAGACGTCTCATGTATTTTTGAGGGGCATTAAAAGCATAGGAATCAAAGTCTTGAGATGGGCGCCGATTGGATACTGACGAGGTCAGTATCCAAATCCCTGCTGAAGTGACGTCACCAAGCTCTGTGGACCTCACCATGATGCATGTGTTGTATCCATACCGTCCAATCATTTTTAGAGATAGTTTAATGTCATTACAAAGATAATGAGATAGATCTAAAGTTCAAGTGGACCCACCACAGAAAACCATGGGAGCAGTCACACTCACCGTTGAAACATTTATAAGGCCCACCGTGATGTATTTTTGACATCCAACCTATTCATAAGTTAACATAGAGATAGATTAAGTGAAAACAAAAATATCAGCTTGATTGGAAACTACCTTGGCCCCTAAGAAGTTTTGAACGGTGGATGTCACTGTCCCCACTATTTTCTATGGTGAGGTCCGTTTGAAATTTAGATCTATCTCATTCTCTTTGTATTGCCATAAAATGATCTCTAAAAATGGTTGGACGGTATGGATATAACACATGCATCATGGTGGGGTCTACAGAGCTTGGTGACGTCACTTCAGTAGCGATTTGGCTACTGAACTTGTCAGTATCCAATCCGCGCCCCTTGAGGATAAGAGGACCATCTCTTGATTTCCGGTCCAAAAACGTTCCTCCCATGCAGCATTCAATGAGGTAGGTGTTTGATATAGGCGTGGGCCCCGCATATCTTGATGATGATCCAAACCAGTCATCCAAAGGCTCCTTCATTGACTGGCAACCCGTGAATTTTTTTTGCTTTGATTGGACTCTCATACCAAAAAATAAATGGACCTTCGCTCACGGAACGCGAGCCATGGCTGGTTTCTGTCTTTCTAGTGTCCATTTGTGTGCCATTGATTTAAAGGTTAGAATCGTCCAAGCAGTGTGATTTTTGGACCATGGTCCATTCACTATTTGACCTATCAAATCAACCTTTTGGGTATAGGTGATCATGTATACCACATGCATGAGATGGAAGATTTTGATAGAATGTAGAATGCACATGAAAGCTCCCATGCGGCCACCTCTTTTTTCTCGTTGGATGGCACGTGTTAGAGATCCAAGCCATTCATTAGATAGAGCGCAATGTGAACATGCCAGATTGCAAAAGGTATGGAAGTAGATTGGTTAAACCGAGCCATGGTTTTGGACGGTTGGACTTTTCTTTTTCTATTTTTCCCTTCTAACCACTTATTCTTACCTATAAACGTGGACTTAGAGGTGCACACGAAATCGGCAGAACCGGTAAACCGGTTGGGAACTGACCAGACCTCACGGTTTGGTCCGGTTGGTCAGTTCTGATCCGGTTCTGAACTGCACTGGTTCCGATTCCGAAAATAAAAGAATCGGTTGGTTGGTTCAGTTCTTGATGAACAGTAAAATCGAACCTGAAACCGAACCCTGGATCAATAAATAAACATAATAATAATAATAATAATAATAAACAGGCTGATTCCTTCATTACTGGCCAGACTGTCGAAATCAATGGACAGCCAATGGTGTGAATCCATGTACATGCATGGCCCACCTAATGAGTTGATGTGGATCACACGTGGTTGGGAACGACAGGGTAGTTTTGCATGCAAGAAGATAAGGGATGGAAGAAAAAAAAGCAGAAAATTGAGAAATTCAAGTTCGAAATTGACTTTTTATTGTTATTTGTCAAACCGATTAAAGAGGGTTGATAGGACAACGTGCATGTGCTTCGGCTCAATAAAAAGGTGGCAATTCATCCATGGTACACGTGGAATACCATGCACACCAAACTCGACCGTCCAATTATGGGTCTCATGGTCGATGGAACATATATAATCCATAAATCAAAATGCCAACAATCCCAACTGTCCTATTGACGGCCACCAAATGCACGGTTAAAAGGAAACGGTTGCCGCCAGATTATTTTTTTTTTTCATCACGTGTAGTACGGGTGGGTGACGCAGGGATTTACTTGATGAGGTTGATCACCGCCTTCCTCAGTGACTCCGAGGAGTTCACGAGAAAAAGAAATAAAAATAATTTTAAAATATATGAAAAAATATTTGTTGATAGTTGATAAATGTATTAAATGAGTCTATAACCTTTAAAAAAGGGATACCAAGCATTGGAAGAAATTTCATAATTAAAATACAACTAAAACTCCTTAAATTTTGTAACTTAGCATAAATAGTAAATTTACTTTTTTATAACAAGTGTTTTATGTGGCTTGACCACATTATTCTCCTAATTATTCTAAAAACTTTTCATGTTGGACACAACTCCTAAAGCTTAACGGATTAAGATTACAATCAAATCAAAATTTACTAAAAATAGTAAAAATGAAAATAAATATGGAATTTCACTGTCGATCTGATGAAATATCGCAAATTTGGCATGGGCAACCCGGCATAGCCAGGTTGGTTGGCTAAAGTAGCTCATCCTACTCCAAAATCATATATGGTATGTCGAGTAACTCATTTCAGTTTACGGGATATTCCTGTTTTAAGGTTCTGACAGTCTTGATGACTTTTGCCTCCGATCGGGCCTTCTTTGATTCATCTTGGACATGAAAGTGTCAGCGACCCACTTTACATCAATGGGCATGCTAGAATTAATAAAACCGATCAACTTTGACCCCGAGCGCTGAAATAAGCTTATATATGAACGTATATGATCTAATTGTGGGAAGATTAGTCACCTACTCAACTACTTGAAAATTTTTATAATGACTAAGGGTGGGGTTCTTCGAAGTGGATTATGCTTTGCTTTTCAGAACAACTGAATTTTTAGTATATCAATGTAGTTAGACAAAAGGAGAAACTCATAATGTATTATTAAGAGTGATTGCAAAAATGCATCTCTTGAAATAACTGTTTCATATTGGATAAAAAGACAAATCCAAGCATATGAGTATAGATTTGGAGTACAATTAAAAATTATAGATAAGAATTATCACAATTAGATTATCACTACTTTTAGGATAAACTAAGATAAAATATAGATTTGTTTTGATTTGATTGCGTGTTCAATTGTAGATAATTTTTGCTCCATAAATTTTCATCTAGGATTTCTCAGCTATATATCTTTCCCCTCTCATTAAACTTTTGGATAGCTTGGCAACGTTACTTCACCGACTATCCAATGATATATAGTATTGGATTTATACTAACTATGATTCCGCAAAAAGTTACTCCACATATACCTCATGTTTCAAAATCTTCTGGTACACCTATTTCTTGTACAATGCCACATGTCATCCTTTTCTTAACCTTTTACAGATAGGCCAGAAATAGGGTATAACAGGACCAGGTCGGATAGTTAAGATAATTCCGTCTCTATGATCCACAGGCCATCCTCCATCTACAGCGGGGCCCACTATTTGTATTGTCTACATTGGCGTGCGGGTGGCCACATATGCATGTTTCAAACATTGAAAAATTAGACCGCTGATGCTTTTGGCGTTTAGGCATGTGTTTCACATTTGGGGCTCATTTTATTAGTCTTTGGAATGACCTGGGCTTGATCAGATTTTCAAACCCATGTTCATAGACTTTCGCGGTCGTACTGGATCGTAGATGAACGGTTGTTTACCAAACCTATTTGGATTTTCCATCATAAAACATAACATCCTCTTCAGATGAGTATGTAGCCTTGGCCTTCCAGTCTCTCATAGGTTACCTTCGTCGCCGTCAGCATTTGGTACTCTCTCAGTAGCTTTAATAGTTCACTGAAAGCCTTTGGTATAATGAACAGGTTGTGAGAACCGACCGTGACAAAGGTTACCGTGCTGATGCAGCAGGATTGCAATGTAAAACTCACTGACCTAATCAATGGTGTAAAACTCATTGGGCCCCAACACGGTTTCACCCGGCATCAGGCTGGGCCCACTGACCTAATCCTCAGCCGACCAATGTTAAGTAAGGTCTGCCAGGCTGGGCCAGGCCTACTTGTCGATCTTAGGGCAGATGCAACAGGCCCAGATCTTGTCAAGGATCGAATACATGGGCCTAAGGCTCAAACCAAACCAGCCCTAGATGGGCTGGACTCTCCCAATAAGTCGCGCTTGGATTTTAAACTATCAGGCTTGGTCTATTCATATGTTGAACTTGATTGGCATAGGCCCGGTCCATTGAAAGCCCAATTAATTCCTTGACATCATGTAAGACAAGGACATTCATGTCCGACATGGACATTTACGTATTGTGTTTGGGTGAGTGGGCAGGGAAGAGCCTTCCTGTTCTGCCTTCTAGGCCCAGGAACAATATTCCCAGTTATTTTTTCACATTGGGCCTTAAAATCAAAACCAGGCCCAACCATAACATAATAGGTTGAGATTGGGCTGGGCCCAGGTTGGCCAGGCTGTTTTTTGTGACCATAGGATCAAATCAGGTTGGTTCAATCATGTAGGTTGAATGTGAACCGTTGGGAAATCTTTCAGGTGTCCATTGTTTCTTTTACCAGGTTGGTCCACCAGATGAGTGGATCAGTCTGATTTTAGTGCGTGGTTATATACGCGGTTTTGGGTACCATCCAATAAGTAACTTCTTAAACTTGTGTAAGTTAATGAGTTACTTTTTTTTACTTAAAGTTTGTTCAGTGTTCACAATTGTAAGAGTAACTCATGTGGTGGAGTTACTTTTGTTAGTAAGTTTTTATTTTTTGCTTTTCGACTTTTAACTTTTCTACTTATTTCTCTCTTCATGTGATAGATGGTCCATATAAAAAAGGGCCCACATGATGGGCGGTCAACATCAAAGGCGGGGCCACATTATGGATGACCCATGGATTGTCCACATCAAAGGTATGCCCCTAATGATAAATGGCCCATATCTAAAGTAGGCCCCACATAATGGATGACCTACATTGAAAGTAGAGCCCATACAATGGTTGGTCCACATCAAAGATGGGCTTCACATGATGAGCGGTAAACAGTGAAAGTGAACTCCACTGGATAATTTATTTTGATGGTGGGCTTCGGAAGATGGACAGTGAATATTAAGAGTGGACTGAACAAACTTAAGAGATAAGTACTTGTATGATGTTGAAAATCAAACATACTTTTTAACTTTTGAACTGATAAGTATGCCAGTTATCAAACATGCTTATCTGCTGAATATGTAGAAACTAAGATAAGCTACTTGAGGCAGAAGTAACTTATGTAAAGAGACCGGGGATTAAAAAGTGGAGTTCAGCTCATGCACTGTTCAGGACATCCATAACACTCCTCAGGTATATGTGGAGGGGCAGTGTGTTAGGCTAGCTAGGTCTTTCATTGAGCTGGGCACCAGGCCACACAAACTGGAAAAGGACCTGCCCAACAGGCCACCTAACCAGTTAAGAATCTGGGCTCGACCCAAACCCAAGCAGGGCCCATTGACAGACCTAGGGCTAAGCAAATCTCAGGTGCAGTTACTCGGAATAACAGGTTGCACCAAATATCATGAAATTACACCCATTCAGCATTGAAATTAGTTGTTAAGGAAAAAGCTTATGCTGTTGTTAACGGGAATTGATTGAATCATGCATACCAAAGCCCAACAGGGCGGCTTGCCACTCTAATGCACTCATCTCTGCCCTTGCTTGGTTATCAGTATGCTTATGTGAAGCCTACATGAGCATATCTACTTTCAGCTTCGACCCATGTCTTAGTGATTCAACGGTTTGGTATGCAGATGACAGATGGGCCTTGCTGGATGGCCCTTTAACTAAAACACCCCGGAGTGTTAGTTTCTAGATGTTCGACCCATCAGTATGCTGGATGGCCCTTTCACTAAAACACCCCGGAGTATTAGTTTCTAGATGTATGATGTTTGGTTAAATGTGAACAATTCTCTTAACTATCTAGTTGCTGCAGATTTTCAGTTCATTGACCCCCTAAAGCGGTCCCCATAATGTCAACAGCTCAGATCAACCAACCATGACCCACTTGTGCAAAATTACCCAAATAGCTTTGTACAACTATTCTGCCCAAGCATTGTGTTATATATATATATATATATATATATATATATATATATATATATATATATATAGCCATGCTCACTTGCCCACCTGCGCATGTGCGCACCTTTGCACATGTGTTATGGGTGTCTAATCCGAACGGTCCATGTGATGTGGAATCCCATGAAACCCTAAAGAACAAATTTTCACCCTGATCTAAAATTCTGGTGGGCCATAACAAAGAGAAATGCAAATCAAGGGAGTAAACTGTTTTCATTTTTCATGGCCCATCAAAGTTTTGTATCAAATTAAAAATTGGACCCAGGGGTTTCATGAGGTGTTGCTTCACGTAGACCGTTCAGATTTTGGAGTCACATCACGTTTGATGAGTTCTCAAAACAGTTCACACGAGTTCCTTGCAAATTGGTGTGCAGCTGAGCATTCGGATATATATATATATATATATATATATATATATATATATATATATATATATATATATATGGAAAAGGTTCTATGCGTTCGAGCTGTGTGGGCCCCACCATGATGTATGTCGAACATCAACACCATGCATTTGATGGGTCCCCTTTAAATTATGGAATATCCAAAAATCAATTGTATAGGGAACTCAGGTGGGCCATACCATCTAAAATAATGTAAAGACATCCCTAAAACATATAAAAGAACTTGGTGGGGCCCAACTAAAATTTGGATGCATCAAAAGCTTTGTCTGACCCCTCATCCAAGTAGGACACATAATGGATGGGCTGGATTTGTGAACCACATCTTGGTGGGCCCAACAAATGATTGTGAATGTTTCACTGGGAGGAAAACCCCTCTCAACTTTTATATATGGTGTGGCCCACACAAGTCACAGATTGACTTGATTTTTAATCCCTAGGCCCATTGTGGATTGGTGCATTGGACTGATGGGGTAGATGTTTGACACACATCACAGTAGGCCCACACAACTCGACCTCATGGGAAGTTCCCATGAGCTTGACCGCATGGAACCTTTTCCCAACACACACACACACACACATATATATATATATATAGAGAGAGAGAGAGAGACTCATGGCATACTCATGGCATGCACAACACATGTAATATCTGCAAATAAATAAATAAAAATTGAATTTAAATTAAATTAAATTCCAATTTGAAATTGGGAATCTATCTCCTCCAATCTCTCAACTTTCTCTAGGTATCTTCCTTTTAAGGAGAAGAGTTGCATGAGTTTTATTAGGAATAAAACTAAAGCATAAAGAACCCTGCGTATATATGTCTTTTTATTTAATTAAAACCAAGATTTGTGTGGTGAAGGGTCTGGATTATCATTTCGTTCATCATACCCATAGGCTTGTGCATGGGCCACCATGGTGTGAATCTTTCATCAAATCTGTT
The DNA here is from genome assembly GCA_030180095.1 of Magnolia changhungtana. Taxonomy (NCBI): domain Eukaryota; kingdom Viridiplantae; phylum Streptophyta; class Magnoliopsida; order Magnoliales; family Magnoliaceae; genus Magnolia; species Magnolia changhungtana. Next base: position 1,241,731 of record JASAUF010000330.1, on the reverse strand, counting down.
AATCAGGTGTAACTAATCGAGATGAAGTGAAAATACAAATGTGTTGCCTGCCTTATTAGTCATAAGTCAAAATTTTAGATCAAAATGTAAACTATTTGTCAAAATATCGATTTTTTATCTCAAGTTTTTTCGAACTCCATTTTCTAAAATCTCAATTTTTAATGAAGTACTGAAAATGTAGAGTGGAATTTTTCATGTGCTATTTTCAATTATTTTGGTAATTCGAACTATTTGATAACCAAAGGATATTCAATGCTTAATTGGAAAAACCACTTAAATTTTAAGAATTTTTTTTCATCCATCACAACTTGACTTCAAACTTACAGCGGAATGCGGTAAGTCATTGCCCTTTAAATTTTTTATTAAATTTTGACAAAAATATCCTTATTAACTTTTCAAAATGATAACAATGCCCTTCAGATAGAGTGGTGTCACTTCTCATTGGTCCAAGTCATGGCCAATGACTCGAGCTACCACTTCTCATTGGTCCAAGTCATGGCCAATGACTCGAGCTACCAAGATACGTCGGATTTCTCTCCCAAATAGTTTGCGTACTATACAACATGACTTTTAATGTGTGAAACTTCTTTAGGCCCTATAATGATTTGTGTTTTAGATCCACACTCTCCAATGACTTACGTTTTAGATCCATACCGTCCATTAATTTTTACAGATCATTATAGAGCATGATCCCAAAAATGAGGCACATCCAAAGTTCAAGTGGGCCACACCATAAAGTAGTGGAGATTGAATGACTACCATTGAAACCTTCCTAAGGTCCACTGTGAGGTTTATTTGTCATCTAACCTCTTCATAAGGTCACATAACCCAGACGAAGGGAAAACACAAATATCAACTTAATCAAAGTCTTTTGTGGCCAAAAGAAGTTTTCAACAATAGGCATCCAACTCTTACTATTTCTATATTGTGGCCGATTTGAGACTTGGATCTTCATCGTTTTTTGTCTCATTTCATAAAATGGTATAGAAAAATAGATGAATTATGTGGACCTGATACTCGACATGATGGGTCCCATGGAAGTTGCACATGTTAACACTTCTGGTTTTCTTCCCTCGACCTATAACGTGCCACTCCTAAATGTGCAGGCACCCTTACCGTGGTGCTCAACTTGACTTGTTTATTCTATATCCACTCCATTCATCTGAATTTCTAGATCACTTTAGGGCATTATCCAAAAATCGAAGTAGATCCAATTATCAGGTGGACCATACCATAGGAAATAGTTGCGATTGACCATTAATGGGCCACAAAAGTTATGGATCAAGCTTATATTTGTTTTTACTCTTCATCTAGGCTTATGTGATCTTATAAACAGATTGGATGGCAATAAAAACCACCTAATTAAACATTAAGGTGAGCCCTAAGAAGTTTTAATGGTAGGGTGTTCAATCACCACTGTTTCTTGTTTCTTGGAGTATGGTCCACCTGATAATTGGATTTTCTTAATTTTTTGGTATCATGTTATAAAATGATCCGAAAAAATGGATGGATAAAGTAGATACAAATACACACATCAAGGTGAGCCCCATGGTCTGCGCTGCACCGTCTTAGGTGAGGCTAGGGTCTCACCTAATCTGCTCCCTGCACCACACGGCCAGCAATGATTTACATGGTCGCTACGCTGATGTATTTCTTAGATCTACACCTTCCATCCATTGTTTAAAAAATCATCGTAGGATAATGTGAACCCAAAAACAACATAGATCAACTACCGTACTGATACAAAACTTCTGTCACCCAAGGCGTTCAATCCCCATTGTTTCTGTGGTATGGCTCACACGAGTTTTGGATCTACCTGAATTTTAGATTCATGTCTTATTATAGACTTGCAAATCAGACGCACGGAGTGGATTTTTCATGTACATCTCTATGGGCTGCACACAACCTCGGGTACCAGAATATCTATGTCGAGGTCATGGGTAATCCGTGGATTGGGTAGCTAAAGATGGATGGGTTTGTCACGGGATCTTTGGAGCCATAGTAATGTATATGTTTTATCCATGATGTCCGTCCATTTTGACAAATCATTTTAGGGCATGAGCAAAAAATGAGGTAGACTGAAGGCTTAAGTGGACCACACCATAGGAAGTAGTGGGGATTGAAAGCTTACCATTAAAAACTTCTTTGGGAGCTCAGAAGTTTTGGATCAAGCTGATATTTTTCCCTAATACAAGTCTGTGATCATATGAACAAGTTGGATGGAAAATAAAAATTACAGTAAGCATTAGGAAGTTTTCAACCATAGGAATTCAATCTCCACTACTTCATGTGGTGTGGTCCATTTGAAACTTCAATCCACCTCCTTAGGCTCATGCCATTAAATAATAATCCGCTGATCCAAAAGTTTTGTGGCCCACTAAAAGTTTTTATAGTCCATGACCATTGTTTGCTGTGGTCGCCTACATGTAATAACAGATGCCATATGATATTGGGCGAAGATAACATTGCCATTTGTACAAGTGTGACCCTTGAGCTAATGATGAAGCATTTGTTTGATGGGACATTCACCGGTATGCCTAAGAACTTTGCATTCAACATTTTCATTCTTATAAATGTGTCAATTTAGAGAATATCCAAGGGATGCAAAAAAATAAATAAATAAATAAAAATAAAAAATAAAAAATTTTAAAGGTGGTGTAATTTTTTGTTTAATTCATATATTTATTTAATTCAATAGTACTTGGTGCTTGATATAATCTCAGGGTTATAATTATTCTATCAAGACGAGTATAGCACATAGTCTATTAATTGAGAGGCTATGTTTGAGAGATATGTGGATGGAGCATAGGTGTGCTAAATTTGGTAGCAAAGCAATAGCATGTTTTGTTTCATATTCTTCAAAAGAAAGAAATTGAAACAATAGAAGCAAATATGATAAATTGTCATTTTTAGACATTTGTAGTTTGGTAAAAGGTTTTTGTGAAAATAATACTTATTTTTAGATATCATAGCTTTTTTAAACAAATTACCAAACAGATTTTCAGTACTTATAAGTACATAAATTCAACAGTTTAAGCTTTCAACAGCTAAATTAATTTTTAAACTTTATTTTCAGTTTACCAAACGACACCTTATATGGTTCGATCATGTGTAACAAAGACTACACTAAAAGTGTTGGGATGCCTTGCACAAACCTTAGGATCTAGCCTCCCGAAACAAACCAGAATTATGGATAATAAAGCAATGAAATAAATCAAAGCATCAATCACACACCACACAAGAGATTTTTACGTGGAAAACCTCAAAGAGGTAAAACCACGGACCTCGTCCAGATCAACAATCCACTATGAAGTAGAACGTTTACAACCTTCTTCACTCACGCAGAGTGGATGAACAATAAGAGAAATAGAGAAACGAAGAGATCTAACCGATTATGAGAACATAGAAGCCATAGATATAAATTGCAAAGTAGAAAACCTCCTCGAGCGAACCTCCCCATTCTATTCCTCTCTCTTTCTCCCTCTCTCTCACCTTTGATATCCCTAAACCCTTTAGCAAATCCTCAAGCAAAGCTTTAGAAACCCTCTTGCTATTTTGTGATCCCTAGAAAACCCTTTTTATAGTTTTAGGAAACTCCTTTCATCCTAGTTGCAAGGAAGGACTTATGCATCCTAGTTGCGAAAGGACTTGCGCATCCTGGATGGCAGTAAAAGGACAACGGGTCAAAAAAAACCCATCAAATCTCCCCCTTTTTGACCCAGGAGGGATTCACCTTCTTTAAGCCCAATTTTGTTACAAACCTCAAATTTGGTGAGCGAGCAAAGCCTTGGTCATCATGTTCGACCCATTATCGTCCGTGTGGACTTTCTCAAGTCGTAACACCTTTTGTTCCAAAGTATCCCCTCGATCCAAGGATACCGAATCTCTATGTGCTTCGACTTGGAATGCCGACTTGGATTCTTGCTCAAGTGTATAGCACTCGACTATCGCAATGACCACGTGCTCCTCCCCGCTTCATAAGTTCCCGTAGAACCTTTTCATCCAAAGCATCTCTTTACATGCTTCGTGACTGCAATGTACTCGGTAGTCATGCTACGACCTTCGTAACTTGCTCCGCCAAGAAACCGCTCCCCCGCAAATGTGAACATGAACCCCGATGTAGATTCCCGGAGTCTATGTCACCCGCCATATCTGCATCTGTGTAGCCCTCTAACACGTTTACATTCACCATAGCATAGGCTCAACTGGATGAGCCTCTTAGATACCGTAGTATCCATTTTACCGCGCCAATGTTCTTCTTTGCCAGATTGGCAAGTACCGGCCGACAACACCAACCGCATATGCTATATCCGGGCGTGTACACACCATAGCATACATCAAACTTCCTACAAACGACGCGCAGGGTATCTTCTCTCATCTCTTCCACCTCTCGCCTTCGTCTTGGGACACCGCCCGTCGCTCAATCTGATTTACCATCTGTCGGAGTACCGACTGATTCATATTGAACCGCTCTAGACTTTCTCAATATACCGCTCTTGTGATTCCTTCGCCGCTACACACGGGTTATCTCCATTCCTAGGATCTGTTTAGTGGGCCAAGTCTTTCATCGCAAAAAGACTTGTCCAACTCCTGGACAATCTTCTCGATGTCTTTTCCCATGATGAGCATGTCATCAACGTATAATAGCGTAACTAAGAAATCACCATCCGAGAACTTGCGCGTACACACAATGGTCCGACTGCTCATACCCATGTCTTTGTAACATGAACGAATCGAACTTCTTGTACCATTGCCGTGGAGCTTGTTTCACCATACAAGCTCTTCCTCACCTCTACACACCATATGTTCCTTGCCCTTGACTTCAACCCCTCCGGTTGGTGCATGTAGATCTCTTCTTCCAGTCACCATGGAGAAAGGCGCTTTAACATCTAACCGCTCTATCTCCCGATCCATGCTTTTAACCCAAGCAACACCATATGGATGTCATCTTCACCACTGGTGAGAATATCTCCTCGAAGTCTATACCTTTCCTCCGACCAAACCCTTTACCACAAGTCCGGCCTTAAACCTCGTCTCGTGAATTCTTTCATCGCTCAATCTTCTTTCTCGAACACCCACTTGTTGCTCGAGCTTTCTTGCCCTTAACCATATCATAGGTGTGGTTCTTATGCAAGGATTCCATCTCTTCTTGCATAGCTTTCAACCACTCCTCCTTATGCTCGTCGGCTAGGGCCTCGTAATAATCTTCCGGCTCTCCCCCATCGGTTAGCATAATGTACTCATGCGGCGAGTACCTCTTGACTGGCCGTCCGTCCTAGATGACCTCCTCACCCGTGGCTCAACAGTGGATCAAGTGGGGGCTCCCTCCCCGGTCCATCTTCTCGAAGGAACTCCTCGTTCTCTCGCACTTCTTTGTCGTACTCCCCCGTCATCGTGCACCACGGAGGAGTAATCGGATCCATGTCCTCTAGCTCACCCGAACTAGGCCGGTTCTTCTCTAGCTTACCAATGTCTTCGATACACCGATCTTCAAAGAAAACCACATCTCTCGCTCCCGACGAGCTTCTTCTCGCCGATCCCATAACCTCAGTAACCGAATTTTTCATCACCGCACCCTAAGAACACACACCGCCCGATCTTCATATCGAGCTTGGACCTCTCGTCCTTTGTACGTGAACGGATGTCCCGCATCCAAACACTCGAGATGACCGTACGATGGATCCCGTCCACCCACACCTTCTCGTACTTCTCCATTCAACGGGCCGATGGAGACCCATTTATCAAATACACCGCCGGCGCATTGCTTCTCCCCGTAACGTCTTGGGCAACTTCGCATGGGATAACATGCATCCGATTCTCTCAACAATGGTGCGATTCATTCGCTCGCCTACACCATTATGTCAAGGGTCTTGGGAACCGTCTGTTCATGCCGTATACCCCCTGGGACTTGCAAGCACTCGTGAAAGTCGCCAATGTATTCACCACCATTGTCGCTTGATGCACTTCAATGGTCTACCCGTCTCTCTCTCGACCATAGCATGAAACAACTTAAACACACCAAAGACCTCGTCCTGGATTTCAAAGCATAAACCCAAACCCTCCTAGATGCATCATCTATAAAAGTGACAAAATACAATGCCCCACCCAAGGTTTTTGTCCTCATAGACCACAAACATCGAATAAACCAAATCTAATGCATGCACTTTATTAACATGAGAAGCGCTTTTAACGAATGAAACTCTATGTCATTCCCACGATAAACAATCAAGACAGTTTTTAGAGGCATACCACACGTCTCGAAGGAGTCGTTTCCTCGCTAGTATGGCCCTTTTTCACTCATGTGGCCTGACGCCCGTGCCACATGTCAATAATCGAATCTTCCGCCGCGTTCAACCCACCCTTGCACATACCGACACTTGCCTTGTAAAGGGTGCAACACTTCTTTCCTCTAGCCACGATCAATGAACCCTCGATGAGCTTCCATCGCCCATCGCAAAAACCGGCTTTCATAGCCATCATCATCCAACCTTCCCGTCGACATCAAGTTGAGGCGAAGGTCCGGGATATGCCTCACATCCCTAAGAACCAATGTGCACCCACATCGCTACACAAATATCACCAACTCCCACGATCTTTGATACGCCGATGGGAATTTCCCATCTTCACAAATCCCATAGTCACCGACTTGTAGAACTTGAAGGAGTCCCCGTGTGGAGTCGCATGAAAGAAGCTCCCGAGTCTATCACCCAAATGCCCCGACTCGTACCGTGAGACATACATCGTGATCCGTAGAAAGAATAACTACCATGTCGCCATCCGAAGCGACCGCAAGTGGAATCCGATTCATCTTCCTTCCCTTTTCCTTTCTTGTCATTTTTCTTACCACGACATTCATGCTTGTAGTGGCCCTTCTTGCCACGCCCAAAGATTCAACCTCTTTTCTCGTTACTCGACTTGCCTCTTGATTTATCTCGGCCTTTCCGCCCTTCCCTGTTCTTTCCTCTCCCCGTTCTGGCGTCACAAGAGCCTCTTGCCGAGTAGACCCCTAGACTTCCTCCTTGTCTCCTCATTGAAGAGACAACTGTTACTGCGTTCCATGGATATCTTTCCGTCCGGGCGCGAGTTACTTAGAGACACCACCAATGTCTCCCAACCGTCGTGCAATGAACTAAGCAATAGTAAAGCCTGCAATTCATCATCCAGACCATCTTCATAGAGGTGAGTTGGTTCACTATATTACCGACCTCATTCATATGCTCTACCACAGTAACCACCATCCTTGAACTTGAGATTTACAAGTCGCCTTATCGAAATATCTTATTACCTACTGTCTTCCTCTCATACAAATCTTGTAATTTTAGCCATAGGCTTTACGGCCGAGGGTTTCGTAGACACATGGTGGAACACAAATCATCCAACCATTGTCTAATAAACCCCACCGCCTTTCTGGCCCATCTTCTTCCAATCATCATCACATATCCTTGGATTTTGTCGATATGCTGATTGGAGAATATAGTCCTTCAATAAAGCAAGTCCTCCATCTTAGCCTTCCATATGGTCCAAGAACCATTGAGGCCGATCATCCTCGAGCCACCTTCCATAATTCAAAACCGATCCTACCCGCTCAATGAACTTAGCTTTGATACCACTTTGTTTTGCCTTGCATTTTAGGATCTAGCCTCCTGGTAACCAGAATTATGGATAATAAAGCAATGAAATAAATCAAAGCATCAATCACACACCACACAAGAGATTTTTACGTGGAAAACCCTCAAAGAGGTAAAACCACGGACCTCGTCCGATCAACAATCCACTATGAAGTAGAACGTTTATAACCTTCTTCACTCACGCAGAGTGGATGAACAATAAGAGAAATAGAGAAAACGAAGAGATCTAACCGATTATGAGAACATTAGCGCCGAGATATAAATTGCAAAGTAGAAAAACCTCCTCGAGCGAACCTCCCTTCTATAAGCTTCCTCTCTCTTTCTCCCTCTCTCTCACCTTTGATATCCCTAAACCCTTTAGCAAATCCTCAACAGCTTTAAACCCTCTTGCTATTTTGTGATCCCTAGAAAACCCTAGCAAACCCCTTTTATAGTTTTAAACTCTTTCTCATCCTTTGCAAAGGACTTTATCCTAACGGACTTGCGCATCCTAGTATGGAAGGATTTGCGATCATAGTTAATGAAAGACAACGGGTCAAAAAAAAAACCCATCAAAAAGGACAATTAAAAGGCCCAAAAAGATATGAATAGAGATAATAACAAGACTTGATGACATATAGTTTAATTGAACATTTGACCCTTGCGAGAGTGGAATGGTTAAATAGGATTCATATACATAGGACTTTAAGTAATTAAGATAAGGCTTAAATGAGTATATCATACATTCCATTACAAGAGTAAGTTTTGTTAGGCCATGTATGCATGCCAAGGAGCCCTTCACACACCACATGCAGCAAGGTGGCACGTGTGTGATTTAACCTGTCCATTAATGGGCCCAGCCTTGTAAATGCCCTTGTTGGACCCACGCCCGATCACGTACAAGTTCTATTCCTAAAGGCTGAGACCTGAACCCAAATGAAACGGACCCAGCAAGACCCTGATTAAACAGAACACAGCCCATTTACAGCCCTACTTGTCATGTGGGCCGTAGTTTACAAAACAAATGTACGGCTGAAGTTTTCTTATTCATCCAACTATACCTACCTTCATGGCCCACCCACAGTGGACGACGTTGTTGTTGTTGTTATTATTATTATTATTATTATTATTATTTCGGCTGAAGAAACGTACACCCAGCCATGCACCCGTCATTAATAAAACATTTATAATCATTTGTTCGGCCCATTGAGAACTGGTTCACAAATCCAGCCCATCCATTATGTGTGTACCACTTGGATGAGGGGTCAGACCAAGTTTCAGATGCATCCAAATTTCAGGTGGGCCCCACCTAGTGATTTTATGTTTTAGCCATGTCTTCACATGATTTTAGATGGTATCGCACACCTGATATGCTGGCAAGTGGTGGCATGTAGATGGTATTCTATGTACACGTGAGCTAATCAAAGCTCGAGTATGGGACCTTAAATTTTAGCATTTAACCACATTACAAATCCCTCTGGCCGGGCCCACATTCGCCCACAAGTTTGAGCACATATGCATCAATGGCATATAAAATTATTTTAATTAGTTAATTAATGATATGATGATATAAGGTTTAACCGAAGAAATGATCTTTGATGGAGTGGGAATGCCGAACAGGGTTCGTATATCCAACCCGAATTAGCTGACATAAGGCTGAGATGATGATGAAGAATCAATGACATGATGAGGCATGATTAGGATGTATCCCTATTCAATGATTTAAAGCTCTGGTTACTAATTTTAATGTTATCTCATCTCCTCAACTAAAACATGTTGATTCATAATACCATTTTCAACCCATGTATTCCTTCAACAAGGATGCTCTCAAAAACGCGTGCCTATAAAAACCCACGTGTGAGGCTTCGCACTCTATCGTGTGGCGCCCTTAGATCCATCAGATCCATCAGCAACCTAACTCAGATCAGACACGTCGCGGTCCACTCATCGTCGATCATTGATTGATGAATTCCAACTTGCCAAAAAAGATTAAGTGGAAGCTTTTGAGCATTGAATAATAATATGTAGTGGTCCAAGCATATCTTAATGTAATCATAGGGATTACCCACATAAAACTACTCATTAAGAGATTTAAATAATCAGAGTAGGCTCTACGGTTCCTAGCAAAGGGAAGAACAGAAAAACTTTGATACTCTGGCAGAGTGATGGTTGATACTCAGGCACTAAAAAAACTCTACAAATGAGATACAAATTAATTACTTGAGATTAAACCATTCAATTTGCTGCCCCCGATCTAGATGGATCATAAACCAAAACTAATTCCGCTTTCATTTGGTGGACATATAATGGACAGCTGTAATAAAAGTAAGTTGGGTTACTCACGGTTGATGACCTATACATTGGTGGTTCCATGTGTACAATTTGAGTGCCTGTGTATCAAGTTACGCTATACCAGAGTATCAACTCCCAAACAAAAAATGTTACAGTGACATTAGTATTTTATTTGAAAAAGAATGAGAGAGAGGTTAGAGAATAGTTGGTTCATATGTGGCTTTTGAATCCTATGTGAAGAAAGGAGAGGTCCCTTTTGATAAAGAAAAGGTTACAAAGGTTTCTTTTTAGGGGAAGGTGAGATTAGTGAAAGATGTGTTAATGGCACATACCTATTGTCACGAGATCTTGCCCAATACCTATCAATACCTGTGTATTCTCGTGTGCTCATGTCATTCTCCTTCATTGTACCATGGCATGATTGCACCCATTAAACTTGTATATTTCAATTGCAATAGAAACATTAGAATAAGGAATTTCTCTTTTAAAAGTAAGTGGGTGGAGAGAGAGAGAGAGAGAGAGAGAGAGAGAGACTTGTATTTTGTTTCTTTCTTACAATGAGTAGACAAAAAAGCACACGTCTTGGGGCACGAGAAGATGCATGAAAGAGGAACCTAAGTGGGTGACATGAATTATTAAATCAGAGACAAAGGAGAGGGCGTGCAAAACCTAGGTTTGATAATCAGTACAAAGGGTCCCACTCACAGAATTTTATGATTAGAGCTCATTCACACCCTTCTATTTTTAAGGGCTGGAATCTTCTGCACCACCTGTTTAACGCTGCGCCTGTTGGGCTTACCCTGTTGTATATGTAAAATCCACTCCGTCCATCAAGTTCTTTTCTCGATTCAAGGCCCCGTGACAAAAATCAGGGAGACCCCACAAACCACAGGGAATAATGATGGTGGGATGTCAACCGTAGGTAATTATATCTTTCATCAAACTCATCAATCAGGTGTAACTTACTAGAGTAAAGTGAAAATACAAAACCAGCCTGAGCCACATATCAGGTGGCCCCACACAGCATGAATTAGAAGTTTTATGAGCAAATTTACATGGTTCTCATTGTTATGGCCCATAAGAAAAATAATAATAATAATCTTTGGCTGATCTTTTGTATTATGGTTCACATATGGTTTCTCACCTGATGAACGGTGTGGATTTAATATAAAACATAGCAGGCCCCACAGAGCGTGGGTGTTATATGCAACTGTCTAAAGCAGGTGTTCTAGACTATTTGATCAGTTCTACCTTTTCCATGCATGCTCACCTTTAGAACCATTTTTTTCAGTGCATCAGTACATTCAAGGAACTGATCTACGTGCAAAGGCATGAGAAAGGGGTGTTTGATTGATAAGTGAGGGTGTAAAAATCAGCTCTCTTTTGCTCATCCTACCTCCTCTGTCATGATGATACGTTGGAGACCCGAATCCCAAGTCTACAGTCGAAAAAATATGCCTAGTGTTCACATTCATGCCCAACAGACATGAATCCAAGAGGTACTGTTTCCTCTGCAAGTACCAATAAATAAGCTTATTCTACCAGGTGGGGCCCACTGTGGTGTGTGCACAACATCCAACCTGTACAGCAGGTCATCCCGCCTTGATTGTTGGATGCCTAAATATTAGACCGATCAAACTATCATGTAAACTACCATGTGAATTTGAAAGCTTTTATATACAGGTGATTGTCACTTGTTTCCTATGGTCTTCCTATGGTGTGGCCGCGTAACGAATGAACAGGTGTGACTCACTTAATACACAGGCTGAATGGAATGCGTATAATTCAATTGCCCCCTCCCATGCAATATAGTGTATGAATAAGCAGATGAATAGACAGTTGAATAACCTTTTACACATAGGTGAATAACTTCTAGAATATGATTATTCTACGAGGACTTGTAGATGATAAGCATATTCACAATCAAGAGGCTAGGAATCTGACCAAGATTGATTAAAAAAAAAAAAAAAAAAAAAAATTTATTTTAAAAAAAAAAAAAAAAAAGGTTAGCATGTGCACTAGCTCCCGTGATGGAAATGAGGAACACTTTACAAGAATGAGGCAGTCGTGGGATGATTCTCATTGTTTAAATGTTATATCTTCATATATAATAAGCTGATAATTTGATTATACTGAGGACTAAACATATATATATATATATATATGTGTGTGTGTGTGTGTGTGTGTGTGTGTGGGAAAAGGTACTATACGCTGGACCGTATTATACCTTCCATAAGGTCGAGAGCGGACAGCACATTATTCGTCGAATGGTAAAAATTATAAATAACGGGGAGATTTTATAGGAAACTAAAGAAACACGGCGTAGATTAGATACTAAAATAGCTAGAAACGTTATTGAAGTGACGTCACCAAGTTCCGTGAGCCCCACCATGATGTATATTTTCTATCCATGCCGTCCATCCATTTTGAAATATAATTTAAGGGATTTACACCAAAAATAAGTTATATCCGAATCTTAGATGGACCACACCATGGGAAAACAGTTGTTTTTGAATTTCTACCGTTACAAACTCTTAGGGCGCACTGTAATGGTTATGTAGGGAAAAATAAGTTGTTATTGAATTTTTACCATCCAACCTATTCATAAGGTCATGTAGACATAGATGAAATGAAAACACAAATATCAGCTTGATCCGAAACTTCTCCAACTCGTAGGAAGTTTTTAATGGTAGACGTTCAATCCCCACCTTGTAGTCCACTTAAGCCTTGGACCTACCTCATTTTTTGATTCACATATTAAAATGATTTGAGGAAATTGTTGAACGGCGTGGATATAAAACACTTACATCACGTTGGGCCCCAAAGAGCCCTGCCCGGACGGATTACCGTCCGGGAGGTGGTAGGACGCAATCCGCGTTCTATTAATGGAAGCAGATTGGGATTGGCTAGTGTAACTCACATCAGCCATGTAGCTGCTGTAGGTACGTGTTGTGCAAGACGAGCACTGATGCTCCTCCAGCTCCGAGTTGTACGAATGGTTTAAAGGAGATCAAAGTTACATGGGCCCACACTGATGTATTTATTATATCTACACGGTTCATCTATTTTTAGAGATCATTTTAGAGCATTATTCAAAAAATGAATCATATCAAAAGATCATCTGGTCCACACCACAAATAGCAGCGGAGATAATGATTTTCACTGTCGAAAAATTTGTAGGGCCTACCATAACGTTTATTTTCTATCCAATCTGTTCATAAGGTCAAAAAAACCTTAATGAAGAGGAAAAAAAAAATCATACTGATCCAAAACTTCTGTGACCCAAAAAGAGTTTCAATGGTAGACGTTCAATCTCACACTGCTTTTTGCAGTGTGGTCCAATTGATAGTTAGATCTGTCTTATTTTTAGTCTAAAGTCTTAAAACAAACTCACCAAATGGATGGACGGTTTGAATATATATAACACATACCTCATGATTAGACTAAAAAACTTGCTAACGTCGATACAATAGCTATACAGTTGGGTGAGGTACACCAGCCAATCCGCTTCCCTTTTTAATTTGGAAGTAGACATACGCACAGTTGAGTAGCGAGTCGGCTACTGAAGCTACGTCACCAAGTTTTGTGAGCCTCACTATGATGTATGTGTTGTATCCACACCGTCCATCCATTTTGAAATATGATTTTAGGGCATGAGTCAAAGGATGAGGCAAATAAAAATTTGTAATGGACCCACCATAGAAAACAGTGGGGAGAGTGATTCCCACCATTGAAACTATCCCAAGGCCCACCATAATGTTTATTTGAAATCCAACCTGTTCAAAAGTTTAAAAAGATATGAAATAAGAGAAAACACAAATATCAGCTTGATCTAAAACTTTCGTGGCCTTTAGAAGTTTTCAATGGTGGGCCTCACTATCCCCACTATTTTCTATGTTGAGTGCACTGGAGCTTTGGATTTAACTCATTCTTTGCATATTGCCCTAAAATGATCTCTCCAAATGGATGGAAGGTGTGGATATAAAACATACACCATGGTGGGGCCCATTGAATTTGGTGACGTTACTTCAATAATGTTTCTAGCTACTTCAGTATCTAATCACGTGTTTCTTCGGTTTTCTATAAAATCTCCCGTTGTTTAAAATTTTAACCATTCGACGAATAATGTGCTATCAGCTCTCGACCTTATGGAAGGTATAATACGGTCGAACGTATAGTGTGTGTGTGTGTGTATAAGGAAACGCCCACCTGCGAACCAGTTCGTACATACTATGTACAAACTTTTTTGAGAACCCATCATACGTGATGGGAATCGAAAATCTGAACCGTTCATGTGAAGTAGCACCTCGTGAAACCCCCTGGGCCTAAGTTTTACGTTGATGTAAAACTTTGATGGGCCATGAAAAATGAAAACAGTTTCCTCCCTTGATTTGCATTTCTCTTTGCTATGGCCCACCAAAATTTTAGATCAGGATGAAAATTTATTACATAGGGTTTCATGGGATTCCGCATCACATGGACCGTTCAGATTAGACACCCATGACACGTGTGCAAAGGTGCGCACGTGCGTAGGTGCGCAAGGGAGCATGACTATATATATATATATATATATATATATTTCATAAATTGATGTATTTCTTTATGGATTAATATATTTCGTACACATGTGGCCCACCTTATGACCATGTGAGCTTACTTTTGAGACATGGCAGTGATCACTTGATGAGTGGCTCCAATATGGTACGAATTGTTCCTTGCTTTCACATGTCGGGATGTGCATTTCTCCTGCAGCCACTAACCTCCAATCTTGTGCTACGCGTGTTCCTTGTTTTCATGTATCAGGCAAGTGCGTACTTTTCACGCAGAGATTAGAATTATTTGATACTCAAGCAGAGCATTAGGTTTGACATGCAAGTACTTAGAATTATACCCATTAACTCGTCCTGGTTAATATGAGTCGACTCAGACTCAGATGGACACTGGGACAAGTATTGTGTAATTGAGTCAACTTAGGTGAGTTTTCTATTGGTTGATTTGATTAATTGTATTTTGTATAGGAAGAGGAAAGCCTTTACAACAAGCCTGGACTGTAACAGTGATTAGTTTGCCTTGTATTAAGATGGAAATTAGATATGTTGAACACGTATGTCAGCATTCTAATTATCAATATAGACCAGCTTTTTTTTAGACTCACTTTTGCCAGCCAATGGACAAAAATCAATCTAACAATGTTTCTCACCTTTAGAAGAAGGGCTTGCAAAATGAATGGTCCAGTTAAATTATTATACACGATTGAGTATGGCACGTGTGGCACGTGGGAAGAGGAAGGGAAAGAGGATGACGAAAGAGATAAAGGAAAAAAGGTTTGGAAAATAGAGACAGGGAGAGAGAGAGAGGGTTACGAGAAGGAGAGAGAGTAAGGTACAGCTACTTTGCATCAAAAAGTCGTCGACACCGCACGCCGATTGCGTACTAACTCAGGCGTGCCGAGTAAAACTCTGTGGGGCCCACGGGACATATGTTACTGTCCATAGGTTTTTCCACCTCAGTTTCAAAGCATGACCCAAAAATGCATATACAAATCTCAATTGGGCCGTGCCATGGAAAATAGTGAGAATTGAATGCCTACCATTCAAAACTTGGTAGGACCGTAAGAAGGGAATGGGGATTGCGTAGTAACTCACTAAGTTAGCATACTGAGTGAACTTTATGAGGTCTACATGATTTATGTATTCTATCCCCTCCATGAATTCATTTTCTCAGATCATTTTAGGGGTTGAGTCCAAAAATGAAGCTTATATAATGTTAAAATAGACCACACCACAAGAAACAGTTGAATTGAACTTCAACGGTTGAAATTTTCGTATTTGTGTTTTCCGTTCATCCATGTCTGTACGATATTATGAACAGGTTGACAAACATCACTGTAGGGCCTAGCAAGGTTTCAACGGTAGAAATCATTATCCCCACTCTTTCGTGTGGTGTGATCAACTTGATCTTTGGATATGTTTTTTTTATTATTATTACACGCACCTGACAAACACACCCACACGATAGTACGCCGTAGTGGGATTTCACCACCTAATTTTTTGGCCCATACTCTAAAATAATCTTGATAAATGGGTGGACGGTGTGGATATAGCCCACACATCATGGTAGGACCTACATAACTTCCCAAACATTGAGTGAAATTAGCATGGGACTCAATGCAATTCCATTTAATGTAATTCCAAGCTTTTCCATTCTTCCCAAACATGGAGTGGAATTGGCACACGACCAGATGAATCCCATCCCACCTAATCCCTTCTAATCCCACCGCCCAAACTGACCCTAAACTCAGAGTCTACCACTGAGGCAACGACTCAAACCCTCTTTGGATTGCTTCAATTTTGGATTCAACCCCTCAAATTAGATTAGATGGAAAAATGGTTGGATGGCATGGATAAACCACATACATTCAAGGTGGGCCCAACTGAGTTTACTCAGTATCATAAGAGCCTACCGAGTAACTCAGATTGAACTCAGTCCATTCTTACCGTACTGAGCTAACTCTGATGGGCCCACTGGGAATGTAACTACTCTATCCATGCCGTCTATCTATTTTTTCTTCTTATTTTAGGAATTAATACCAAAATTTAAGCACACCCAAGGATCAAGTGGACCATATAATAAGAAACAGTTGGAATAATGACTTCCACAGTTAAAACCTTTCTAGGGCCTACAGTGATGTTTATTTCTCATCCAACCTGTTCATGAGATCACATAGACATGGATAAAGTGAAAACACAAATATAAGCTTGATCCAAAACTTCTGTGGCCTCTAAGAAATTTTCAACGGTAGATTTCAATTCATATTGTTTCCTATGGTGTGGTCCATTGAGGTTTGGATACACTTCATTTAATTTTAGACTCAAGCCCTAAAATTATTTTATAAAATGGATGGACAGAGTGGATAAAATATATAAATTACGATGGACCCCACAAAGTTTACACAGTACACTTAACGTGCTGAGTTACTCAGTACGCATTCCGCTTCCCTTTGAATCAAGCTGATATTTCTATTTTATCTTCGTCCATGTTTGTGTGACCTTATGTGCAAGGCGACGACAAATAAACAAACGCTGTAAGCCTGAAAGGTTTCAACAATGGAAGTCATCATTCTTATTACGGTCTACTCAAGCTTATGATATTTTTCAATTTTAAGCTGATGGACTCATGCCCTAAAATGAACTGGAAAAAGGGATAGACAGATACCCTAAAATGAACTGGAAAAATGGATAGACAATGTTGATAAGACACATATATCATAGTGGGCTCCACATGCTTATATGGTGATGAGTTACACACAATTCCACATCCATCTACACCACCCTTCACGTGAGCGAATAAAATCTAAGTCATCCTTTCATGAGCACTTACAATTTACATATTCCCTAAATACCCTAACCTACATTGGAAACCGGCCCCTTCTAATGGTATTTAAAATTTCAAAGTGTAATTAGCTTATTTAGGGTAATAAAAGTAATATATACAATTCAAATCATCATTTCAGCATATGGTCCCACATAGAGAGGTTTAAGATGCATGTATTGGCCAATCTTTGCACTCAGAGGAGATAAATGCGTTTTGTTCTTTGTGTTTGTCAATACGGGATTAGTAGATACATGCATTTTATGCTTGATCAATCCTATGAAATTAGTTTATATTAAGATGCATGTACTCTCCAATCCTAGACTGTCCAACATAAAGATCCAAAATGGGCCCTCAGTGTCATGTTGGTTGGGGGAACATGTCACTGAGTTGTCGCTTGGTGGCGGCCCCGCCATAGCAAAACCCCAACAAGAAGCCAACAAGGGAATTTCTTCACATCAAAGAAAATTCCATTTCTCCTGTAATTTCATTTCAGTTTTGCGAGCAGGCACTGCTAGATGATAATTCGATCGCCGGGTTGTTATTGGTGACCTGCATTGTATGTGTTATGCAAGTATGCATATCTACTACCAACGGACAGAAGCTGGTATTTCTTCATAAAATGTAAATTTTGAAACATAATCAAAGTGATTTGTAATAAATTTTCATGCAATTTCTCTTCCAAAACCACACCTAAAGTTCTTCTAATGCAGCTGACAATGGGCTAGTGACACAGGGAGGGACGTGATGACTTCGATCACCGTCTTCCTCAGGTAATAACTACTCTGAATATATGGAGCTTTCTGGATTCGTCACAGAGATTCCTCGATCCGCGAGAGATTAAAAAAAATAATTTTTAATAAATTCGAAATAAACTAATTGATGAATAAAAATGAAATTACTATCCTTTAAATAATGAGCTCAAATCTAAGATGAAGTTTTAGATTCGAACTCCCTATAAACGTGACTTATTATAAATAGTAAACTTACTATTTATATACGGTCACCATTTCTATTAGACTTCATGATTTTTGGCCAAAAATAATAAGTGTCTAATTTAGTCCAATCATGTTATTCTCCTAACTTTTCTAAGCTATTTTCACATTGGGCACAAAGTCCTAAAACTCAAAGAATTAAAAGTTATATGCCAGTTAAAGCTTACTATTTATAGAAAAAATGAAAATAAAATAAACTTTTGACCATCGATCTAATAGAATCTCACAAATTTGGCATAGACAACCCAATGTAGTAGGGTTAGTTGGCTAAAGTAGCTTCTCCTACTCCAAAATCATATATGATATGTCGAAAAACTCATTTTGGTTTGTGAGATACAATTGTTTTAAGGTTTTGATGATTCTGATCATTTCTACCTTTGATCTCGCCTTCTCTGATCCATCTTGCCATGAAAGTATCCACGACCTGCTCTACATCAGTTAGGCTCATGAGCTGCATGCCAGGCCTTTTGGGTCCATGTCGAGTTCTATAGTCATCATTTGTTGTCTAAGCTCATGCTTCATGGTTTTAAGACTCCAAACAGTTGGATGCAATTCATCCTACTTTACTCACATTTACTAACCGATCCGGTTACAAATTACAAGTCATCCCAAACTCTGGCGAGTTGTGACTCGATTCAGGGCCGGACTCGTCGAGTCTTAGCTATTCTCAGTTTTGACACCTCTATTGAGACCCAAACAGGTTCCCGAATCTGAGCCTGTTTAGTGCTGTCTTTCATTGGGCTTGGGCCTGAGCTCAGAGCCATGAATAACTGGGCTGAGCTAGAGCTACATGTGACCCCGTGCTACCAGTACGCGGTTTGGCCAGTGACGTTGCCATCAACCAGGTGACTAGTTGTAACGCCCTGAAAATGGGGGGTCGAGTAGCAACTCAACTCCCGAGTTCCAAAACATTACTTATGCAACATATATGCTTATGATTCAATGTTGTCTGTGTTAGTGCATTAATCACGAGTGGGATTATACCAAAACAGTAATTCATACTCTAGATCAAATTGTAAAATGCAAGCGGAAGACTGAAAGACATAAATACACGTATATAAGTCAAAGATCACGATCGGTCTCCAGAGTATGAATACATCACTGAGTCACCATATACATGTAATAGTCTCAAAAATCAAAATGTCAAAATAGTACAACTACAATGATAATCCCTGTAGCCCCGTCAATTAGAAGATGGTCTACATAGACCCGCCCGATAGCTGCGTAAAGGAGAAACCCTCCTCATCATCATAGAGACCGGCTCCGCTTCGCAAGCATCGCCATCATCTGAAACTCAATTAAACAGGGTCTGATTGGTGTGTACACACCGTCCTGTAACGTAAGAGTGAGTGATCGACTCAGTGGAACAATAAAGTAAAGGTTAACATGTTATCAATTCAATCAAGCAGTAATGATAAAGCAGTAAATCACACATCCCTAAGTACTCTTGTTAATGCAAGAATGATATGAATGATATGATGCATGCCCTTGCCTACGCTCCATCAGCGACTTCATCTCACGTTCGCGCATGAACAACACTGCCTCGGTACTTGACCTGCTACGCCTGAATGCACGTGTAATGCAGCGCATGCATATGATTACCAAGTTCTTATTAGTCCTTTTCATACAGCAGGATTGGGAAACTAAGGTACCTCCCTTATATCAATACCCAAACAATTATCCATTCTAAGATGGTTAATCCTAGTAAATCTCATACGAAGTTGCGGTTCTAGGTCACTACCACCAACGCCCTACCAACTGGCAGTCTATTTTAGAAGGCACATCACCGACCCGACTGGGGACCACAGCCAGGCTGCGATGGAGTAGGCCTAGCTTATACTTTCGTTGCTACGGAAGGCTCATCGCCTCAACGTAGTCTCAGATTATGCTCGAAGTCACTACAAAGGGCACGTCTAGGGCTGTCAGGGCTGTTGCACGGAATCGTTATACCACTCCCCCATCACCCATTATGGCTTCGTCATTAAAATATTATAGGCCGACAGCTCAAATACAGTGTCTCATACCACCCTATTCGGCTCACGAGTCTGGGTTGCTCACTGGTCACTACGGGGAGGCTCGTCGCCCCAGCGTAGGCCGACAGCTCGACCACGATGTCCCATACCACCATACCCAGCTCATAAGTCTTAGCGGATCGAGGTACCAAGGTTAACGGGGTTTCCACTGGTGAGTTTGGTACCTTAGGTTCAAGCAGTAGCGTCCAAACATGGTGAACATACATAGGGCCAATTGGGTTACTTGACGAGGTCGACTAGTACGAGCGCACATCGAGTTGATTGACATGAAGTACGTAGGCACTCCATGTGGCCTAACCATTGTCAATAATCGAAGTACGCCACGGATTCGTCAAACACATCTTGTGTGGCGAAACAACACCATCCACCAATCCAGGCTCTGTTACCGATTGCCTGGACTATACAATAGCCCCAATCACATTCAATTACAACAAAATATCCTATAAGGTAGTTAAAGCAGTAATGGATCAAGATTTCAAATCATACAATCATGTCCACTTTAGGGCTGTCAGGGCTATTGCACGGAATCGTTACACCACTACCCCATCACCCATCATGGATTTGCTCTTTTTTTGTTTGTATTTTATGGAATACAACATAAACATATGCATTGCATAGATATACAAACACTATAATATACGATACATGGAGTAAAGCATACACATAGTTAAAGGAGTTGAGAATAATATCTCAACACCCAATTAGAGAAGAATTTATAAGCACTTACTCATACAGACAGTTTTACATACACTTAGTCTGCACATAACATCATACATGGTATGTAGGAGTTAGAATACGTATTAGGGCAAGTCCTTTCGTCAAAGGATTGTCGCCTATACAACAATCACATATCCACGATGGTTAGTCGTGGCGTACACTAATGCATAGTTTAGACCCACTTAGACATTTTCACAAACACTTAGGCTACAACTTGTACATACACGATATATGTTAATATAACAGGTCTTAGGCTCATTCGTTCACCCAGAAGTTGATACACATGCATCTAGCATACATAGACAGCAAATAATCATGACAAGCACAAATCCGTATTTCATACATATACGGTATTTTCTACAAATACGAGAAATATAGTATATTCAACATAGTTAACGTATTTATGAAAAACGAAACGGACAGCACTTTGTATATGTGTAATAGCATCCACGTCAGTAATATATCATTAACTGACATTGAAAGCCTTCAAAACCATAATCTATACGTTTAAAGTCCGCACCTTATGCCGTAGAAGCAAGTAACGGACTCAGTTTAAACACCAAGTCTTCATCAACGGTAGAACGGCGACCTATGGCATGAAATAGGTTAGCTATTTCATCACTTCCACTAGTTGAATCTCTAGAACTGATTAGGGTTAGGTTTTCTTACCCGAAAATGGAAGCAGAATCGCCGGAAAAGCGATACAGTAGTAATGGATCGGCACGTAGAAGAGTAGGGATCGATTCACAAGAGTGATTCTAACTTCACTCTCATTTTCTTTCACTTTACTCTCTTCTCTCTCCTAGGGTTTTCTCAAATTCGTATGGAGTGAATGAGAGAGGATTTAAGGTCCTTATATAAGCCTAAAACTGATGAGAATGGCCCCAGGGCCAAGGTATACTTAGGTTGTGTCCAAAGGGCATCTGTTTCAGCTCAACGGAGCACTTCCGGAGCCCCCCCTTAAGCCAAAGGTCAGACTTAAGCTCCCTGACCATGGATCTAAGTCGAGTTAAGGTTTTGTTCCAATCGGATTTCCAGATCGCATGTGGCGGACCAGTTTCAGTTCAACAGTCACCGGAACTCGATCAGGATTACAAGTACACTGCCATGTGTATGAAATTTCTCATGATCCGAGAGTGTATTTGGGTCAGATTCTGACGGTCTGATTACTTATATCAGGCCCGCAAGCGACAAGTCTCAGATTACTTAAATTAGATTTAATTTATAAAGAAAACCACATTTTCTCACACACTTCACTCCAGGCTCAAGCGAATAGCTCCGGGACACTATCTGGATTTGATTTCCGAGATAGTTATCAAGCCCAGCAAGGCGGTCCTAATTATATAACTCCGTATTATTCAGACTTTCGACGTGCGGTCCAGATCCAATACGGAGTTTCAATGTGCTCCCGAGAGCAACTGGGTAATGAAATTGATCCTAGATTTTAGGGAAACCTAGCATCAATGATTCTACAAGTTTTGGCTCTTGCAGATCGTACTTAAAGTGGATCAAGCGGATTTCGTAGCTAATCTAGTTTAGCACTTAGTTACTTCTAATTTAATTTCTAAAGGATTTGAGGTTTGAGAAGTTAATAAGGGGTTAGGATCGACCCCTTGCCTAAGGACATCTAACTCCAGGTTGACAAAAATCTGGGGCGTTATACTAGTGGTCGGTGCTATGTGGTAAATCTCAGGTGGACCACACCATGGGAAGATGAGGTATATCTAAATCTCAGGTGGACCACACCATGGGAAAGCAAAAGTGATTGAATGTCCACAATTAAAAACATCCTAGGTCCTACTGTAATGGTTATTTGACATCTAACCTATTGATTAGGTCATACAGACTTGGATAAAGTGGAAAATATATATATCAGCTTGATCCAAAACTTTTGTGGCACCTAAGAAGTTTTTAATGGTGGGAGTTCAATCAACACCGTGCGGTCCACTTGAGATTTGGATCAACCTCATTTTTGGTCTCATATCATAAAATGATCGGGAAGAATTGGTGGACGGCATGGATGTAACACATACATCATGGTAGGGGCCACAGAGCACCGACCACTAGCCATTGGCTAGTGGCAGGGTCTCCACCCAGTCCGTTTCCGTGTCACCGACTCACCATGGTGTACGTGATATCCAGCCCTGCATCTCGTAGGCCCCAGTGAGTAGATGGTCCATCCCATAACTTAGGCCTGATCAACTCATCAGGTGGGCTGCACGGGTAAAAGAAATAATAGACAGTTACCCATGGTGGTAGACTCCTTGGAGTTTCAACACCCGGGTCCTTAATCTTACCCGCGTGGTAGACTCCTTGGAGTTTCAACACCGGGTCAAGGGTTCGAGTACCATGGGGGTGAAATCCCACGGCGTGCGTTTGTGGGGTGTGTGCGAGTGGCGTGAGTGTGTAGGGGTGTGTGTGCGTGTGTTAAAAAAAAAAAAAAGAAATAATAGACAGTTTACAAACATCACCGACGGTCCCAATCTAAGCGTACACGTGTTGCGGCCAGGAGATTCCCTTCTTCTGTAGCAAATTGACTAAATTAAAGCAAATTCGACTTTTCGTAATGTGGGTGTCTGCTATTTTCATTGTATGCGTCCATTTCATGTCCATCAATCAGACAATTACGCTCATCCGTTCAGTGCAAATTCCCGATCAGGTCACACGTACAATACCCAACACTATTTCAACGGTTTCGATTGAGGTACAAATATGCCACGCGTCCGTTGGCTGTATGCATGCGTATGGACAATCATACTCTTTCAACCTATCAAATAAATCCTCTCATTAAATATCAATCGTACAAATCACGAGAAAAATCATTATCATCTGCATAACCTATAATCATTCCCCCCAGGATTCGGGCCACGGTGTGTGGACCATCAAATCATGGGCTGGTGGTAAAAATGACAACAAACCTACATTTACGGAAAATTACATATTAACCACTTGGAAGTAATCCCTGGTTAAACGTTTGTATCTAAATCAGTAATCAAGCACCCAACCTTGGTACTTATGGAATTTATGTAAGAGGTACGAACCCTTTATTTGTTGGGCCCCACAGTCGATGGACCTTGTGCTGAAAACCACATGGGTCAGATGATCCAATGTGCTGATTTAAGGACTTTTGCACACCAACACACGAACGGTCCCGATCCTGTATACGTGGCACATGTACAGAGATTAAGTTCCCAAGATACTTTTCTTGCTAATTACTACATAAACATATAGCTCGACTGCTTGAGATTGAGGTTTCCCAAGCAGCACACGTGCAAAAGTAACATAATTGCGCTGTCCACTCATCTAGTGGGGCCCATGTGGATACAGAGATGGAGCAGTCGTTGTAGTTTCTTAACCGTTCGATCAAATGATATATGTTTCAGCCCCACCTGACGAGCGAACAACCATTATTTTTCTGGCCAAAGCATATTTACAACGGTCACTACCAAATGGATGTCCCGGATCTCTCACACGTACATAAAGTGGGCCAGTGCTTCATGAAGAAAATAGTTCATAACTAGCGAGAGAGTCCCCATCATGTGACGCGTGGTTGCTTAAAAAGCAAGAACAAGACCCATCTCTGTCCACGTGATTGATGGATATTATGCCCATCGTTTGTGGTGAAAGGCTAAGAGAAATCCATAAAAGACGAAGGAGATGAAAGAGAGGCATCAGATGGAGGGTGATGGGTTGGTAACTACACAGTCCAACACTAATAGACCCCTCAGGATATCCAGATATATCCTACCTAAGAATCTTATTTGTTCATAGACTAGTAATTGTGCTTTGAAAGAGGCCAGGCAACCAAACCAAAAGTCCCACTCATGCACCTAAATCACGTACAACTCATCTACACTGCTACACTTCATAAATCACATTATTGCTCACCGACATGTCCACCCCTAAATCTGGATGGTCCATTCCATGGCCTAACCTTCGCTTGCCCAATATCATGTAACAGATTTCAGAAAAGTCTATTACAAGAAAAAGGTTTATCAGCTCTTTTTCACATTTAATGTGGATTAAGATTCCTATTATAAACAAGACAAATTGTAAGTTTTTTATTTTTTGAAATATCTCTAATAGTATGGACTATTTTGATCATTCTCAGACATCTGCCTTTGGGGTGTAACTTTGGATTCCATGTCCTGCAAAAGATAAGTTAGCTGGATGATCATAAATAGTGCACTTTTGGCCAATGAACATGGATTGGATCTCATTTCGGTTAGCTTTTGTGGTCTTGATAAGCATGTAGGATTGCATGAACAAAGTAGATTTCAGGCCATGGCCAAGCCAAGATAGTGCCAACTAGGTAGACAGTCTATATTGGTCATGGCCATAGGAATTATGGTCACGAAGACCTGTCAGAAAATAATATTGATGATTAAAACCCTTTATGGGCTTTTACTGTAAATAAGAGTTTTGGGAACTAAAAAATCTGACTTCCTTATATATTGTCACAGTTAGGGGCCATCGATCTCATGACACCAATCTCGGCCTTTGGGCAGGCGACCTATATCAAAACAGGTGCACCGGATAATAGCACACTTCGGAAATTCCATGGTGATGAGATGCTGAACTCCATTGGTTGCTGTTGGACTAGAAGTCCTAATATTTTTTTATTTTTTATTTTATTTTTTTTTTCTTAAAGGCCTCTTAAGAAAATAAAAACTAAAATTTATTTACATTTTAGAGAAAATAGGCCAAAGATGGAAGTATTAGAATACTCCAGCCTAGTTTTTTTTTTGTTTTTTTTTAAAAAAAAAAAAAAAAAAAACCATAGTCAGTCATCATATCAAATCAATGGTCTGGATGACCCCGTCACCTTGTATATCCCTTTTAGTTATATCCATATTTATAGAATATATAATGCTCACGATGTTTGGCCAATTTTACACTTGCAATTATTTGTCGTGAAAAGATTAGTGAATAAGTTGTTTTGGGTTGTGGCTAGCCCTTTAACTTGGGGGTAGAGGTGGGCACCCAACAAGTTGAACTGACTAACTCGACTCATCCAACTCGTATAGATCCATCTCGACCCGAATTGGGTGAGTCGGTCTGAACCGAGTAGGCTTCGCCTAATTTGAACTCAAACCGAGTTGAATTCGAGTTACCCAGTAACTCAATCTAAAACTCAATCCTATTAGATTCGAACCGATCCGAAACTCGACTCGACTTGACTCTCTAACCCTACTTGCCGTACCCTATCCAACCCAATCCCAAACTCTCTCTCTCCCTCCCTCATCCTCCTCCTCTTCCAAGCCCGACAACCACCCACCGCCATCACCCTCCTCCACTCCCTCCCTCCCTCTCTCCTATCCACTCCCTCCCTCCCTCCCTCATCCTCCTCCGCCTCCACCTCCTCCTCCTCTCCCCTTCCTCCCTCATCTCTCAATCTGACTCGATGTCAACTCATCTTGACTCGGTATTTCTAACCGGATTGGACTCAATCCAGATCAATCCAAGCAAGACTGAACTCGGATCGCGTGCTGGATTTGGTATCGAGTCGGATCAAGTTCAGGTCAGGCTTATTTCAAAACCGAATCGAGTTGAGTCAGCCCTAACTTGGTCCGACTCAACTCGTGCCTGGCTCTACTTGGGGGTACTTTGTTTTTTAAATTTATTGATGACGTAGCCTGCTCTCACTGCTCTTCTATTTTCTATGTAACTTGTATTTTTAAGAATGTGTAATTACAAATGCTCTTTTGAAGATCACTATATTGACCGCACTACATCTACCCCATACATTTACTTCACAGCTTATGCTAGAACATAGGCTCAAAAATGAACTAAATATAGAAATATGGTGAGCAATAACAACAGGAAAAAGTAGAGATTGGTTGCCTATCATTGAAAGATTACCTATTAGCTTCTTTATTTTTCTCTTAGGCTAATGTAATACCCGCATGTGGTTTCACCTTTTCCTTCTCTCTCATCTTCTCTTCCCTATTCTCTCCACGTGGGTTGCAAGTGACATGACCCCTACTAATATATGCATATGAAAGAGAGATGTCCCCATTTGCTTTTCCTTTCCCCTCGTTTGGTAGCACAAAGGGGGTTTCCAGCTTTGACTCTACCCTTGTCGCAGCTTGGATTCCCACGCTCCAACTGGGCCCATCATTGCCCTTGCATGGGTAGTGTCCCTCTCCTAGGGCCCACTCTCACTTCTCACTATCTCATCTCTTCTACTCATTTTTCTTTCTCGAATCTACAATATTCCTCCAAAAAACCCAATAAAATAAATAAATAAAATATAAAATATAAAATAAATAAAAAAATCAATTGTTACACCTAAATGATATGTGTACAGTAGTACCCCTTGGGAGTGAGCCATGTGGTGCTCTACTTTACAAACCTAGACCATCTAATATTTAAAAACCACAGCGTGACACGTGCCACTAATTAATCATGGACCATCTAGATGCCAGTTTATATGCTTAGAAACAACCGATACTCTGTCAGGGTGTGATGGTTGATAAGCAGGCATTGGGGCTTGCACACATGTCATCCTCTACATTGAACCGTCAAAATCATGTGTCCCAGTTTACATGGATTGCAAATAAAATTTTTCATTGATCTTTAGTCTCCAGAACAGTAATTTACTGGTGGACATAAATCATAGGATCGGATGGTTTAATTGATTTCAGCTCTCTGAAAAAAACATCCAACGGTCTGTATTCAAAAATGTCCATTAATCATAGGATCGGATGGTTTAATTGATTTCAGCTTTTGAAGATGACCTACTCTACAGTGGGTCCCAGAATTTGGGCGGTTTAAATTTAATTAATCTATGATACATGTACGAACTCTGACTGCCTGCGTATCAAACACTATACTGCTCAAGTATCGAATGACTCCCCACGTATAATCTCTAGTTTTACAAGGCCAGACACGCGTGTATAAAGCAGTTCATGAACACGCCACCATATGTGGCAGCGTACATACGTGCATGAGATCGTAATCATCCATCGCTCCGAACTCGTAATTTACATCCTCTTTCCGGGAAATCAAGCAATTCCACATGTCAGCTATGCCACAATATTAGAAACAGTGGCAGTTAATATAGATTGTTTTATTTTTTTGTTATTCACTCAATTTTTTGTGTTAGAATATTAAAATAATGTGATAAATCTTCTGGACGGTATGGATCTCATCCCAAACTGCTATTTTGGCACATACGGTGGTGTGCACATGAAATGGTTTATACACGCGCGTGGGCTTAGCGAACGCCGTTTAGGCCGACAAAGTGGAGTTAAATGATACTACGGCCGCGTATGATGCTTGATGCGCAGGCACCAGGATATTGTAGACGTGGCATGTATTAACTCAAATCAGCCGACTAAATTGTGAAACCTACAGTCTCTAACTTAGAACATAAAAATCAGATTAGTTGAACGATCCTGATCCTTGATTCGTGGATACTTCTTTTTTAAAAAAATAAGACCATTGGATTTATTTTTTTTCATTTTTGACCGTCAAAAATGTCCGCCAATCTGATAGTGAGATAATCAAATAAACATAATTTTTAGTCCATGATACATCTAAAATGGTACTCCTAATTTGATTAGTTTATTCCATTACTTGAGTCTACTTCTGCAATTCGCAAGTGCATGTGTATCATCCATCACACTCTGCCAGAGTATCAAAGTTTTTCTCACCGGGCAAAGATCTTTCTCGATGGACAATCATCCAAGCCATGCCCCACATCGTTCGCCCGTACGATTCAGCATAGAATGGAGTATGTCGTGTTGCAACAAGCAATATATAACCCCCAGTGTAATCTAGGCCATTGATCTGCTCGGTCCACCATCAATAGACCAGAACCCAAGGACAATCCTATTAACCTGAAAATAGACGGTCTGGAATGTCCACGTGGGAGCTTAATAGAACAATGGTCTGTGTCACCAAACCGCGGGCCCCACCTTTTCAAGTTGAAAACGCTAGCAGAAGGTGCATATCCTCGTGTGGAAGATCATGTATACATGAGTAGGTCTCACACGCACACAACTAATTGTAGATTGAAAAACATGCAAATCACTGTGTGGGGTCCCACCATGCTGTATTCATATTATCCAATCCATTCAACAGGGTGGCCCCATTAAATGAAATGGCCAAAAAATTATGCTGATCAAATCATCATGTGATCCACACCCTTGGAAGCTTTTCGGTGGTTGCTTATTATATATTTTCAATCGTGTAGACCACGTAATGTAATGATCGGATCTGCGTGATTTTTGGGCCTTGCCTAACGAGTAACCCTATTAGAGCGGTTGGATGCCATACCTAATCGACTTTCTCCGCACTTCACATGAAACATCTGTTGCGTACGGTCGTTTCTTTAAAAAATGCAATGTGGCGTGCATGGAATGCGGCATGCGTCGTGGCAGAGTCTACACATTGGGAGCAGGTTAGGTGTTACTCGGGTAACATGTTAACGGATGTTTTTCTGAACTTGGGACCTACTTTGATGTATATGTTGCATATCCATGCCTTCAATCAGTTTTCCCAGATCATTTTATAGGTTGGTACAAAAAACGAAGAAGATCCAAATATCAAGTGGACCACACCATAGGAAACAGCGTTCATTGAACGCCCACTAGTAAAAATTTTCTAGGGGCCACCATAATTATTATTTTCCATCTAACCTTTTGATAAGGTCACATAGATCTTTATGACCGGAAAACAGTAATAGAAATTTGATCCAAAACTTTTTTGACCCCCAAGAAGTTTTAATGGTGGGAATTCAATCCATACTATGTGATCCACCTGATATTTGGATCTCCCTCATTTTTAGAACCACATTCTGAAATAATCTGTAAAAATGGATGGACGGCGTGGATATATATACATAAATCGAGGTGGGCCCCAAGTTCATCGCCCCGCGGACTATGCTGTTTCCCTGTCTCACCTAATCCGCGGCCGGAGAAATACCATTGGCACCCGCCTAACTGCTAAATACACCCATCCTTTCCACTTTTGGGTATACACACCCGTACAGCATCTGGCAGTTAAAGTGGGTATAGACTGGTACATGGCATGAATGTGCTAGTTGATCTGAGCCGTCCATCAGAATTACCACTTGCTACTGTCTAGAACTCAATATCCAAGTCATCGGTAAAGTGGCCCACAGTCTCCATTGACGGTTATTATAATCTTTCCCAAAAAAATCCAATCAATGGACAGTACTATAGGCTAGCTTTCGCATATATAAGACCACTCACTCAATTTGGGCCTTAGATGGTGGCCTACTTGAGAGGTGGCCGTTCAATGGATGGTCCACATCAATCATGAATCAGCACGTTCGCAGTGGGGTTTACGGAAGGTTACCAAAACCTGATATGATGTTTGGGAGGTCTCGAGTTCAACTGGGTTGGACCGCAGTTAAAGATCCACCTAGCAAAAAATACATTATATCATGTGTGTGCAAAATCCAACCCTTCTAATATGTTGGTCCAATCACAGGGATCAACTTAAGTAAAAATCAGGCCCGTCAACGAATCAAATGGGCCATACTACTGAAAAAATATTTAACCATTGATAAGTAATAAAATATAATTATAGTCCACTCGATTAGTGGATGTAGATGATATTTGCCAAAGGTGGTCCCCATGATGCAGACGACCTATTTCACGGGATGGATGTCGCGCGCATACGAAAGGTTGGAAGTTATTCTCTCATTGGACGGTTACTTTTGTTCTTTTGAAATTATGCTAGGATTCCCTTCCGTTTCTTTCTTTCTTAGATAGAGCTGCATAAAGAAATTCTGATGGAGTATACGGCGCGCTTGCACACATCCACCATACATGGACACCACTTTCTTCAATCTAAATCGTCCGAATCCTTGTTTCACTTCACATGAGGCACATCCTTAAAAGTAGATTGATTGGATGGGTTGGTCTGGAATTCTGACACGTGATGAATTTGCAGACAGAACCAATTTATGGTTAGATTTAAACCGAATGCCGTTAATATCTGATATTAAGATAGAGTGGTACTTGATCGAAGGGTTAGGAGATTGACCATATATTAAATTAACTATCCTTACATTAATAAAGCCATATGCGGAAGTTGGAGCTAAACTCTAATGAGCCTTTTTTTTTTTATACCTAAAAAGCAAACAAAGGGTAGAAAAGCAAGACTTGCTAATCCGATGTAAGAGTGTAGGTGGACAGTTCTTAAAACTATAGTCTTCTTTCAAATTCAGCATGAAAGTATAGACGAAAGAAATTAAAACTATCGGTTACCACCATTATCTATTACTAAGTTGGTATACCTCGTTGTTAGTTCACACTTCATTGTTAGTCATCCCCACTAGGGAATCGTTACCAAGACCTTACCATTGAAATGAGGTATCTCTCACTGGATCACTAACTTTAAGTAAGTACAAATTAAGCTAATCCTAGAAACTAAGGGCCCACGGCTAAAAAGCGATGGAGAAAAATAAGTCTCCTAAAGAACTGGATAAATGCACTAAATTAATTAATTGGCGGTAGTTAAGTTTTAAATTGATGTTGAAAACTGTCTCATGAAATTATAGACTCCCAGGCAATGTTTTAAAAATAACAATTGCGTAGGTGATGATACTAGATACTACAATTTGTAAAGTCGCATTTACGTTCTCCTAATTTAATTATGCTTTGCTTTTATCAAATGCGATCTTACCAAGACATAGTCCCAACGATGTCCTTATTAGGAGGCTGCTTCTAAGCCGTTAATATGGTGCTGCCAGTTCTTATCTAAGCAGAATGTTTTTGACATTTGGATTAACACACTTACACACACTTGTATCTTGAAGACCGACCGTTGATGCCTTTTCATTTAGGCCGTACATTTGTTGGCCAGAAATCCAACATCAAGGATCCTCCACTCATTGAAAAGTTTGGATTATGCCCCATAATGACAGGCCCATGATCTGGATGGTATGGATTTACCTTCATGATTGCGAGTGCACTCATAGCTGCTGCCTATTATGAGTGCATTGTACGCTAAGATTAAAAGCCCGTATCTCGCGCACGTATGCAGCTCGAGTGCTGGACAGCCTACTTAAATCTGCTTTTTTTTTTTTTTAAACGGTACAAAAGCTACTAGGCTAATCTCGTGATTAGAAGCAAGGCACACAGCGGCCAACAAACAATCTGGACGGTTTATCCAAAAGGTCCAAAAATGGATTGACGGTACCCCGAAAATCACATTGATCGGACGTACCTAACTATCCTACATTGATGGCCCGTAAATGGACGTTTAAGAAAAAAGAAACCAAGGACGCATCCATTCAACGAGCACAAGTGCTTAATTTGGGACGCGTCTAGCATCGTGGCGTGCCACATGTGTGTTTGTTTTATCCACGCCGTTCATCTCTTTTTCTGATCATTTTAGGGACCCACCGTTGGAAGGGGCCCACCCAGATGTTTATTTGCAATCTAACTTACTCATAAAGTCACACAAACTTAGATTAAGGGAAAACACAAAAATCAGCCTGGTTATTAACTTCTTCGGCCCTCAAGAAGTTTTTAATGGTATTCGTTCAATCTCTATTTTGTGGAGTACTTAAGGTTTTGATTTGTCTCATTTTTGAGGTCATACTCTACAATGATCTGGAAAAATGGATGGACCGAGTGGATAAAAAAAATTAAATGATGGTGGGGCCACGGAGCTTTTCCAGCACCTACTTGGATTAGGTGCGGCGCCGGCCTCGACGACGACGGTGCGCCCATTACCTCGGGGCCACCTTTTATGTATGTATTCTACCTCCACGCCGTCCATCCGTTTTTTCAGATCACTGTAGGGCATGATTCAGAAAACGAAGCAGATCCAATTCTCAGGTGGACCATACCTTAAGAAACAGTGTTGATTGACCATTAATGGCTCAAAAACGTTCTGGATAAAACTGATATTTGTTTTTTACCTTCATCTGGGACCTTATCAACGGGTTGGATAACAAATAAACATTACGGTGGGCTCTAGGAAGTTTTTTATGGTAAGGCCTTCAATCACCATTGTTTCCATAGTATGGTCCACCTGAGATTTAAATATTCTTAATTTTTGGTTTCATGCCCTAAAATGATCTGAAAAACGGATGGACGGCGTGGATATAGATCACATAAATCAAGGTGGGCCCACGGTAAGTAGGGTCCCTCTTACTTAATTCGGATAGTTAGGATGACTCTATCTGGATTAAAAAAAAAACCTTTGGGCGATGGCTGATCTAAAATGGGGCCCATTAATGAACGGTCAGTTCACATGGATTTTTATCCAGGAAAAATCCAGAATCCTGTAGCATTTTGCCTTTCTCTGTTCTTTAAAAAAAAAAAGAAAAAAAAGCGCGAGAAAGTGAGAAATGACACAAGAGACCCTCTCTCTCTCATGCGTGATGTGGGACCCACAGCCCCTCGTGGGCAGAATTATTGCTCGTGATTCCTCGGCCCACTCACAAAAAAACCTTCAGGACAATCCTATCCCTTTATTTTATTCATTTTCAGTGCCCCATCATTTCATTTTCTTCGCCTATTTAAACCCTCCTCCTTCCCTCCTCCTTTAACTTCAACTGTTCCTCTTTCTCTCTCTCCAACCCTCCAACCAACATGAGGATGATCGACCTGGGCAACCAACGTGTCCCACTCCACATCATCGACACGGCGACTTCCGTCGACTGCAGCAAGGACGTCAGATTCCGGCGTTCGTTCCGTTCGTTAGTCGAGTGCATGGTCCCATGCTGTGGCTTCCAACCCTCCACAGAATCACCCTCAGGCGACACCGAGTCGACTCACGGCTCGACCGTGACTGGTACCTTCTTCGGCTACCGTAAGGGCCGAGTCAGCTTCTGCCTCCAGGACGATTCCAGAGCCTCCCCTCTCCTCCTCCTTGAATTCGCCGTTCCTACCGCCTACCTCGCTCGAGAAATGCAGTACGGCCTCCTACGTATCGCCCTCGAGTGCGCCCGCCCCACCTCATCTCCCTGCTCGCTCTTCGCTGTTCCCGTCTGGTCCATGTACTGCAACGGCCGTAAGGTTGGGTTCGCCGTTCGTCGACAGATGACGAAGAGCGACGTGGCAGTCTTCAAGCTCATGCAGTCGGTGTCAGTTGGTGCCGGCGTCCTTCCAAGCGAGTCCAAGTCAGAGGATGGGGAGCTCATGTACCTACGTGCCAATTTCGAGCGAGTCACTGGGTCACCTGACTCAGAGTCGTTTCACATGATTAACCCAGTTGGGAGTTCTGGTCAGGAGCTGAGTATATTCCTGTTGAGAGCATGACTATACACCGGAGTTTAAGTGTATATCAGTGAGAGTTGGATGTGATGAATACCACGGAAAGAAGATGGTGCCGCAATATCTGGCTTTCTACTTATTACAAAAATACCCTTGTATCATATTCTTTATTAAAAAAAAAAAAAAAACCTTTATTTTAATGAGTCTTTATCTTTTTCTCTTCTGGTGTAAAGATAATCCTCCCACTTCACCTTTTCTTTTTCTTTTTTATTTCTTATTTTTTTTTCTTTTTAACATGGCTTTAGGATAATCACTAGTCTTGAGCTTTTGGTAGTACGAGGGACTATGTGAAATTGTAGTACTTGGGACATCGAATGGATCAAGGTGTGAATGTCACACGTTGAAGATCGGCCAGGGCTCATGTCGTTGGTAGGTGCTGCGTCCAACTTCCATTATAAGAGCCAAAAGTTAGGTAACTGAAGGTCGGCACCTTGTAAAATTAGGGGTGCTAATGGCTCCAACAGCCTAGGCATAAGGCTTGAATCCTAAACTTGGCTTGAGGGCCTGGCTTGGGCTTGTAATACAGGGTCAGCATTTTGGCCGGGCCGGTACCTACAATGAATGGCCATCATGGTATATAGGTCCAGCCCAATCATCAAGTAGGTTACCATTATTTAAAATAATGGACAGCTTAAAACATTTGTAAGAGTCTCATCCAACATTCAAGTGTAGTTTAAACTTTTAGATCTAGAGTAATCATAAAAAGATTGTTAGATCTTAACTATTTCTTTAAGAATGCCTGTATTAAATCGAATTTTTCTTCTATATTTTTTAGTGAAATGTGGTGATGCAGAAATCTAGTTAACTCTCCTTGGAGCTTTGAATACCCGCACACGAAGAGGACAAAGGAGACCCTGGCTGTAACGGGGGACCCTCCGATGCCAAAGTCAGATAGGAAAGTTGGATCTAGTAGAACGTATGATTTTTGGGTGAGATTTGTGTGTTAAGTTGTGTGAACCTTTCACTATTAGAGGGCTCTTATTTATAGCCTTACGGGTGTGGTTGCGTAGATGACAATTTTCCTCTTTAGCAGGTGCGTATCGTAGAAGGAATCGTATCTCGATCATGTTGTAATTGTCTTCCGAGATCTTCGGTTGAGATCTTGAACAAATCTGTGTTGCAGTTATCTTCCAAGATCTTCGGTTAAGACCTTGGATAGATCTCTTCAATAAGACCTGAATAGTCGAAACCAGTAAAAACATGTAATAGGAGGCAGAGGTCAAACATTCGAGGTGACCTACATAGTTATCCCGAGGAGTAATCTTCTGACCTAGATTCTCTGGTGAGCCGTAGTCGAGTTTTCTCCTTATTGTTGAATGGATCACCGACCTACCAACCTTCCCCTGAATGACGTATTCGAGAACTGAGACCGAACTTCCTTCGTAGAATATATAGATGAAATCGCGAATAACTATCATCTTCATCTTATCGTATGGTGCAAGGCTTCCCTAAGTGTAGAATATCGAAGTTTTGTCCCATATGGAGTCACACCTCGGGAACTCTTACCAAGAGATGATCCGAGCAATAGCTCGAAAATAGATGGGACCGTGAAATTAAGAGCTCGGCATCCGATGGAAGTGGAAATACTTCGTCTTCTGATAGCCAGGCTCGGGGAATAGGTGATTTCCCCAGTAGTAGATTACAATTTTGGTGGTTGAGGAGCTCTTTAGTCACGTCTGGCGCTGACTAATCATACGATGAGCATAGCTGTCCGAGCTGATCCCTTCTCCTTAGTGATCAATTTATTTTTACCCATAACAAAATGTATTCCGAAACACATTGATTTACTAATATGATTTTGGGATGATTTGCACAATTAAGAGGAGAAATTTATTTTACAATTATCTTGTTGTACATTATTATTTGTTATACAAGGTTTTTAAGATTGAGGTTTCCATGGGGGGATAGATTTACTTGAGTTGTGAGTAGTGGGAGAGTTGAACAAACCTTGTGTGGAAGATGGTCTAATATCCTCTCACAAATTGATAGGGTATTTAGCTTGGTTCACAAGAGTGGAGCTGTGATGAAGATAGCCATTTCATAAAAATACCAGCTATTTGAACATGAGGATATATATAATCCAGATCCTTTTGATTAATCAACCTCAATGTGTTTTGTGGTAGCGTGAAAAGCTAAATTCCACCCTAATGAAATGGAACTAATATCATCATGCCATGTAATTGGTGGAGAGTGAAGATAAGCTTTAAAGATCTTTTAGTACAGTGGTAAGATGGTATAATATTTCAAACCTTTAATCATGCAACTCTTTTTCTTATGAGATTATATTAGCCCTAGCAAGGCTAATACTTCTTTAGCTTAAATAAGGCAAAATCTAGGCAGAGCCAAGGCTCAGGGAAGTAATTAGGCCACCAATTGCCACCCTACTGGAATAGTGTCAACATACATGATGAGGACTATAGTTTCATGTGGTCCTCCAATTTACACAGATTTATATACCCTTTAGTAAGATTTGGGGGAATTTGAACAGGGACTTTGTTTGTCTTTAGTTAGGGCTCATGTATTGACCATTGACCACCTCTCTTTAATAATGAGTGCACACAACCATGGTTGGTGCCATCCAGCTAGACATGGTTTTTTTTGTGTCCCCCAACAAAGAGGTCCATTTCATCCTTCAATAGGACATCTTAACTTT
Source organism: Magnolia changhungtana (assembly GCA_030180095.1). Taxonomy (NCBI): domain Eukaryota; kingdom Viridiplantae; phylum Streptophyta; class Magnoliopsida; order Magnoliales; family Magnoliaceae; genus Magnolia; species Magnolia changhungtana. The sequence continues at coordinate 1,204,798 of JASAUF010000330.1, read as the reverse complement.
CTAAAATTAAAGGTTTTTAGGTCATGATTCCAGATGTGGACATGCACACGAGCAACTGGACCAACCTAGGGGGCCCCACCCATCCCCCAAAAGCATTGCCTACGGGAGGCATGATTAGAAACCTAGGCATTTCATGAGTAAATGGGTCGTGGTTATCCGGTATAGGTGTTTTGGTTATTTTGGAAGATTCCATGGCAAGAGTAAGTGCTATTGGATTCGGGACAAAAGAGATCAAAGGTGGGCCCCCCAGAAAATACAGCAGGTGGGGTCCACCATAAGCATGCCCTGTCCTGAATAGCAAGGCCCAAGTGGGCACACCTTGCATAACAAAAAAGATCAATCAAAAGAACGGTTTATGTCCGTCGAGACCCACTTGATGAGTGGACCAGCCTGATTTTTTGTACCACATCACGTTCGCCGTGAGTCCCACCTGATGATTTGCCTGAATGTTATACGTGCGCGCCATTTTGGCACGTGTGATGCGAATCAGAATAACTTGGGAACATGTCATCATATATATATATATATATATTAAAGGAGCGACCGACAGGGTGTCGCCAAACACCATGTGGGGGGACGTGAGAGTGTTGTAATTTTGTGGTGCGGTTGGAGTTAGGACCACTGCACTGTGTCGCTAAGCGGAGAAATGGCTCAAGTCCTGTCCCTTTCGATAATAGACCCATCGATGGATCACTTCATTTTGGCTAAGCAAACCTAACCTCAAGTTGTGCCAACCTTATAAGAGAAAAAGACCAAGAATTGGATGGTTAGGAACTCAAATCTGGAATATTTTTGAGTCATGATCAAACCACTGTGGGACCCATCAGATTGACTGTATGCACCTCAACCATAAAAGTACATAAACAGTGCCCAAAAATTCTCATTAACTCACTAGTTACAAGGTTTTCTTTAACTTCAAACAAGCTTAGATTAAGCAATGAAGAATCCGGGCCACAAGCGATGTGATGGAACGGAGCAGCTGGCACTGGTCCCATGTGTCCATATGAAAAATGGTAGCTTCACTCCAATGGATCTTAGGATTTTTGGTCTTGTAGCGAAGCGAGGAACGCATCTTTCATGTGTGAGGCAGTGTTGTAGAAGCTTCAATTGATCTTACCTACCCTTGGATCAATCAAAGCCAATGGCCCTTTATTCATGAATGAGAGAGAGAATGAGAGTTTAGGAATCAAAAGATCATTTGTTTTTTGCTTCCAAAATAATGTTGAAATTCAGTACATGGGCCGAAGAAGGCAGAAACAACGAAAAGGACATGAATGGCTACGCATCTCCGAGCGGTCGTGCGTGTTTATGATCTTTTTCTACGGTGGATATGCGTTCTTGGGCAGAAATTAGAGCAATGTGTAATCTAGATTTACATCATGAGTAAGAAGATAAGAAAGAAGCATCATTGTGTTTTGTCATTGACGAAGAAATGATAGGATGATGACGATTGGATGATAATGACGAGAGGAAATTTGCTAATTCCACACGCATCCACATGTGGGCACACGTGAAAATATAAAAAATGACTGTTAGAGCTAAAGCTTTAGATAAGGTTGGAGATAACGCTTACAACTTCTGCCTACAAAATAAAACAATTTCACTCTTTAGGTAGGCCATAATGTATAAATTAATTTGACCGTTAATCTTTTCCAGCCATTCATCATTTGTTTTGATTATCGTATGGCCCACCTGAGGTGTGAAATGGCCTTAATTTTTTTAATACCAGAAGATCTAAACAGTGTATTACACCTTATGAAAAGCTCAAATCTAACATATGCAACCAAGTGTGTGGATGTATAGGATTCCTATGCACGTGTGGAATTCGCAAACCTCTAATGGTGAATTTACTTGTATATATACTTATATGAATCTTAGGGCTGTCAAAGGGCTGGACTAGACAACCCAATGCAAAATTTTGAATAAGCCCAGCCCAAACAGTTAAAATATGGGCCTAAGACAAAAAAAAAAAACCTAGGCCCAGCTTGTTGATGGGAGAAGGGATAAGAAAATGAGCGTGGATTCGGTGAGGCCGGGGATATATAAGCAGTTTATTAGTTATGTCTATTCCAAGAGTTCTGCTAGGCTCACACGTGCATGCACACATGGCTGACATCTAAGCTCTGCATCAAATGAATGCGGATTTGGTGAGGTCGTAACTGTGGGGCCCACCTTGATGTACGTATTGTATATCCATGCTGTCCATCCGTTTTGCCATCTCTTTTTAGAGCATAGGCCCAAAAATGAAACCGATCCAAATCTCAAGTGGACCATACCACAGTAAACAGTGGTGATTCAATGTCCACCGTTGAGAAAAAAGTTTTGAATCAAGCTGAGATTTGTGTTTTCCCTTCATCCACGTCTTTGTGACCTTGTCAATAGGTTCATGGATAATAAACATTACAGTGGGCCGTAGGAAGTTTTAAACGGTGGGCGTTTGTTTAATCAATACTGCTTCGTGGAGCGGTCGTCCACCTGAGATTTGGATCTGCTTCATTTTTTGTCTCATGCCCTTAAAATGATCTGAAAAAATGAATGGCGTGGATATACAACAAATACATCAAGTTGGGCCCCACAGTCACGGCCTCACCGAATCCGCATTTGCATCAAAAGGCCACACATGTAGCAAAACAATGGACAATGTAAAAGAGATGATTTCCAACCGTCCCCGGTCAATGTACGAGTGCGGCCATGACAATAGATGGATTGGCCTCATTTTGTGGCCACATCATCTAACCAGTGGCCCCATCTGATGCACGGTTTGGATGAACCCTGCAACTCTAAAACCGGCACGTATGGCCACCTATAGAGGGCTTAGCAAAACAATGCCATAGAAGGAAACAAGTGGGGGGAAGGACAAAAGGGGCATAATTCAACGTAGCCATCTCTAGTCCATGTTACATACAACCTACATTCCACCGTACATGCAGAAAGGACAGTGCATCACTACCATCCATCTATCCGCCCGTACTCTTGATGGTCCCACGGTTCAAAAAAATGCACCAACTAGTGTTGGCTGCTCGGTCTGTATTTAATGTTCTTAATTATGCAGGTGTGCCAAAATCAATACAGCAGCTCGATCCAAAGCGATCAACTTTGACTCTAAGCGCCAAAATAAGCCGATACCTACCTCCAATATGAACATATATGATCAGATTTTGAGAAGATTAATCGCTTAATCAACCATTTGCGGAAGTTTATAACGATTATACAATAATCAAAAGGATAGGATTCTTGATCCGAAGATGGGTTACTTTGTGCCTTCCACGTTAAAAAAATTAAAAAAAATTAAAATAAAAAATAAAAAAAAAGGACTTCCTAAATATCATTGCAAATCAAACAAAAAGAAAAACTCACAATTAGTCGCTAGCATTATAAGAATGCGTCTCTTGAAAGAACTGCTTGATACTAGATAAAGAACAAATCTAGCATATGAGCATAGACTTGGATTACAACTAAATATTATAACTAAAAATTACCGCTTCTTAATTACTGTTATTCCTAGGATAAGCTAGGATTAAAAATAAAAAAAATAAATAAAAATAAAAAGATAAGATAAGTTTGTTTGTTATGTTGGATTGGGTATGTTGGTCATTTTTGTCTGCTGAGATACTTCTTTTGAGACCATTCCTCTTCCAAATGCCTCTCGGCCACTTGCTTCATTTTTGCTGACTAAGGTTTTGTTTCGATTGCCCTCAGATGTAAACAGCTCAACCACGCTTCTTGCATATCGACCATAATTATCTGTCAAACATATAAAATTAAACTTAGGCCAACTGTACGCCCCACCCCCAAACAGTGCTACAAATCTTTGAAGATATTCTTATCCACTTCCTATTTATCATACAATGCCACATGTAACTCTCCCATCGGCTTTCTCAAAATTGCCATAATTAGGGTACAACAACTAGACAACCATATCCATCAGATCTCTACCCTTAAAAATGGAGAGAAAAAACTGAATGGCAAGCAGACATTCACCAAGGAAAGTGGAAGAGTAACCAATGAGTAAGATTACATATTCTCAAGACATTTCTTCCAAATGCAAACTTAAATTTGGAAATAATCACCCAAACTGGAAAAAAAATGGTTCGAACTAGCTCTCTCATTCGGTCCAGCCCGAAAATCAACCTGATTCGTAATCTTGGGTCCATAGTTCGACCTCAGATTATTTTGGGTCCATCATAATCTTGGGTCCATCGTAATCAACCAACATGTTCAGTAGACACCTAACAATTAGTTCATCTCATTTTAGTCAACAGTAATTATAAATATCTAATATATAATTACTTCTAATATGAACTCTTATGTATTTAATGCAGAATATTATTGACTAAAATGAGATGGAACTCATTTTTAGGCGTATTCCAAATAGGGCCTAAGCCTGTTCACAAATCCAGACTCTTTCAATCAAGCAAAAGCATTTGTTTTTTGGCAAAAATATGCGAACGATACTCTAAAACCATTTCTCAGGGTTTATTTCTACATAAACACGCATGTTACTTGAAATGAAGAAATTGGGAGATTGCTTACAACATAAAATCAACAAGAACAACAACAACATTTATCATCTACAACTCTATAGCAATCAACCAAACAAGATATTTTGTAATTCTCCTTATCAAGTTTAGCTTGAATGGTCTCTCCATGATGACAACATCCTTGCCTCAGCCGTAGCTAGAACTAACAATAGCCACCGCCATTGGTTAACTCATAGTGCATTTCAGAAAAACCCATGCCAACTCATGAAATGGCGAGTCTAGTGAGAGATGATCCCCTCGCTCCCACGGAAGCTTAAAGGTTTTCACTCTACGCCTACTGCCATCCATTCCAGTCAACTTGAGAAGTTTGAAACGCATGAACACCCATGTGCATGCAAAAGTGCCATGTGCCCACCTACAAAATGCATGAATCTAATCTTAACCATGATAAAATGTGTGGATTTTTTTCTCTTTTTATTTTTCCTTTTTCTTTGTGCTTTTTTGATTGGACCCATGATCCTGCTCACCTGAATTAGAGTCAGTTATTGCCCTCCCGATAGAGGTTCAGAGGTCCTATTGCTGCTCGCCTAGTTCTGCCATTCATTAAAGACAATTAAAGTTAGAAGCAGGCACGCACACCCACCCATATGCAGAAGAAAATGCAAAGACACACACACACACACACACACACACACACACATGCACATATCTAAACATAGGAGGATGACAGGATTTTTCATCTACATACACATGCATACACACACATGCGTATGTATTTCTTCTTTCCAAATGTAAGCTGGGAGCAGATCCCTAACTTCCTCAACATTGCAAGTGTGGCCACAATAACAAAGGTACAGAGCTCAAACAAGGACTTTAGGCAGCCTTCATCATCCCATGAATTTTCAATTGTTTAATGGCTGTGCAGAGTTGGATGGATCCATCAGCGCATTGCACACTATGCTAAGTTAATATACATACATACAAACATGCATACATGCATACATGCATATATACATATAAATAGCTGCAAAGAGAAAGAAACCTAACCACTTCCAATTGCAGGGACATCAGAAGAACCTCCCCAAATTAAAAGCCTTTCTTTGGATAATTCTACCTGCCGCATGGGAATGCATTTCCTCAAGTCAATTTCATTAACGTCTAGCTATGCTGATACAGTAAAGCTTAAGGAAAATTAAATCGTTAAGAAAAAAGACGACAAAAAAAGCATATAGAAATGTGTTGCAATATACACTTGCCTCTTTCTGCCAGTCAGTACGCCACGTGATTACTACAAGGATGAGGGTCTGTAGAGCAATCCCAGTAATCATTCCACTCCAAATTCCCTTAATACCAAAGACAAATAAATAAAATTTCACATACAGAAATACAGAATTGTAACAGAGAATCAAGCCTACCATAAATGACAACTATAATACCACTTACTACAAAATTACAGGAAAGCCCCTAATAATCCAAATCAATTATCCAATATCTATGTGATTGCTAAGAAAGATAAACAGTCATTCCAACTTACCTCCAACCCGAAATTGAATTTGAATCCCAAAAGAAAAGCAGTAGGCAATCCCACAATGTAATAACACCCAATATTTATATAAGCGACAGTTGTTTGCCAACCAGCTCCAATGGCCACCCCTGCAAATTCACACATAAGTGGAAAGTTCAGATGAAACTTGCAAGCTAGGAGATTTTTAATTGAAGCTTCAAACCATCTAAATCTTGCATAAGACATGCTAGCAAGTTCCATTATGTTTTCATTCAATGAACTTACTAAGAGGTTTTCATTAAAAACAATTTAACAGACATGTTGCGGAATTCAGGTTGTTATGAATTTTGTATTTTCTCAGTCCCTTCAAGAAGTGCTGTTCGGAACAAGAGCCTTGTGATCAGTCTCGGTCCCTTCAAGTAGTGCTGTTCGGAACAAGAGCCTTGTGATCAGTCTCGGTCCCTTAAAGTAGTGCTGTTCGGAATGAGAGCCTTGTGGACAGAATGGTCTGCCTTGTAGTGGTTCTCTTTGCGGGAGCTGTGTCCAGTTTTTGGGAGTGTTGGATCTTTTATTCTTTTTTGTATTCTTTTACCGCTCAGTCTTTCTGGCAGGCTTCTTAATAAAATTCCTCACTTCAAAAATAAATAAATAAATAAAACAAATCTTGTATTCTGTTCTGATGACAGCATCTAGAGCCTCAAACCAATTACTGTTGAGAAAAGTCTTAAATCGGAAGGTTTTGAGGTCGTTCGACCTTCGTGGGAAGCTTACCGGTCGTGGATCGTAGGTTCGAGCCTTGACTCAAAGTCCAGCCGAGTTTGCTGTTTTTTGTAGTAGGACTGGTCGAGGGTCACTACGACTGTCGAGGTGGGCTACGACCTCGAAGACTCACTGACTAGTCGTATTTTTAGATTTTGACTCTTTTTGTAGCTTGAGTGTCCTCTAAAATAGCTGTAGAGATAATGTATTTAAATTTCCGGGGTTTCCAAAGGGTGTATTGTTTGAATCGGGTAACAATATGATAGATGTCATTTTCCATTTATTCTCTTGTGTGCTTGGTGCCATCCATCCTAGATCTAGATTGTATTCATGATCCCTAACAAGTGGTATATATCTGAATCGAGGATTAGTAATAATGGCAAGCGCTAGGTATGATATTGAGAAGTACTCTCGGAAAAAATAATTTTAAGTTATGGAAGGTTAAGATGATTAGCACATTAAATCCAAGCAAGGCGAGGATGGTGCTCTTAAGGAGCGGAAGTCCACTATGAATGATGAATGGAACTTTTATAAGAAGGCATTATCATCGATCCGTTTAATTCACTTCTCTACAACGTCATGAGGAGAAAAATGCTGCTGGCTAAGTTATGGGCGAAGTTAGAGGATGTCTCGAAGAAGTCCTATCATGGTAACTTCAAATGGCGGAGATCCATCTGGGTCATTAGCAACTTTAATAAATTGGTTTGCATCTAGATATGGAGGAAGTGATAAAAGATGAAGAATGAGTATGTTCCCCCGGCGTTTTGAGACATTCAAGGACACTATGTGTAGCCACAAAACCACGAGTGTCGAGATCTTTATGAGACAACTAAACACATGGGGACGTCTTCATTTACGGTCCAGGAATCATCAAGGCAAGTTCTTCCTAGATCCAATCCAGAGGCAAAGGAAAGGTAAAGTCTGGAATTGTCATCGGGACAAGGACATACTACTGCCTGCAGCCCAAATCCATCCATGGATGTTGTGATGTTTTGTCTGTGTCTGCAATACAACCATACGATGATCCATCTTTTTCACATGACTCATCGTTGGTTCATTGTCGCAACCCCATTGCTTCCATGATGTTTGATGGGGTGGAGCGTACCTTGACAAATGTGAGGCACGTTCCTGATTTGAAGCAGACCCATTTCTCTTGGTGTGCTTGAGGCAAAGGATGCAAACATTGATGGTGCTCTTAAGGTATCCAAGGGGGAACGGGTAGTCATGAAAGCGCAACGACTCAATCATGTTTACAGGTTGATCGGGAGCACTTCAAAAGGTGGAGCTATAGTAGATGTAGCGGATTCCACCTTTGCACGTGTGTGGCATGATGGGCATGGCCACATGAGCGGAACATTCCAGACGTGTGGACCCAGGGATCACCCACTCCATCATACGGCATGATCCTATCGGCGAGGTACATGGATACTCCAATATCACCATCTTCTATTCGAGATGGCTCTGTGAGCCCAGTGCGAGAAGTGGAAGGTGACTATGGGTGATGTGATGGAATCCATATGGGAGCGGGTGGAGCTTCCGGTGGGCTGCAGTGTGATCTTCGAGAGGATCATAGATATAAGGCCATGTTGGTAGTGAAGGGTTATGCCGAGAGAGAAGGGATTGGCTTCTCGGAGATATTCGCGCCGACGGTATCAGTGTCTATTAGATCCGTGTTTGGCGCCGATTGGCCAACGTGATCTTGAGTGGAAGGATGGATGTGAGTCTGCACCTACATGAAACAACCAGAGCGGTTCGAGTTAAAGGGGCGAAAAGACTTTGCGGGAGGTCGTGGTTCGACACTAATCCCTAGCTGGTTTAATTCCTTCATGGTGAGTCGAGAATTGATGACATGTAGATCGTCAATTATGACATGTCTGAAATCAATGTACCGAAGACTCGGTTAAGTGGGACGTTCGGGATGAAGGATCGAGGGGTTGCAAAGATGGTTCTCGGCATTGAGACTGAAGGAGTAGGCTTTGGTAATCACAGGAGGAATACCTTGTGTGGTTCTCGGCATTGAGACTGAAGGAGTAGGCTTTGGTAATCACAGGAGGAATACCTTGTGTGTAGGTATTAATCCATAATGTGATGGGCCAGGTAAAGCTGGAGAGCGTTCCCTACGCATCTCTCCTCAAGTTTTCCTCAAGACATGTCCCAAAATAGATGAGGAAAAGCAGGATATCTCATGAGCCTTATTTGAATGCGGTGGGCAGTGTATGCCATGGTCTGGATTAGACCGGTTATTTCACAGGCTATCAATGTTGTGAGCAAGTACCTGTAAGAAGACAACGTCATTTCTTTTGTGAAGACATGAGCAAAGGTGGTTGGGCATGTGGATTTAGATCCGTGAGACATGATCAACCCTGTAGAGAAGTTCAAGTTCGTGAAACTTCTCTGGGCTCGGCGATGGCGGAAAAGAAGGACTGAGTGTGATCTTGAGCTATGATGTGAAGGAGAAGAGGTAAAGGAGCTACATGGTTGAAGATTGAAGACTTGGTGGAGATTGTTGAGAAAAGTCTTAAATCGGAAGGTTTTGAGGTCGTTCGACCAGCTGGAAGCTTTGACGTTGCGTAAAAAGTCCAAATAGTTTTTTGTTGCTTTCTTCGTAGCTAGGACCCATCGAGGGTCACCTACACCAGTCGTAGTTACGCTTGATTGTTTCGCGATTTTGCGCGAAACTGCAGATTTGAGTCCTTTCGCAACTGGGATGCAGAAGGGAAGTTTCCTAAACTATAAATAGGTGTTCCTAGGGTTTTTCTAAGGCATGGTAATGTATGCAAAAGCTTTCTAAAGGGGTTCCAGAGTTTCTAAAGGGTGTAGCAAGGGTGAGATTCGAGGTTGTTTGAATCGGGTAAGTCCTTTCTCTTTGTAATTGATGCTTTCATAGTGGTGATCTGTCACTTTGTGCCGTGGTTTTTTCCCGAAAGGGTTTTCCACGTTAAATCTGTGTATTCTCTTGTGTGCTTGGTGCCATTAGATTACCATCCTAGATCTAGATCTGTGTGATTCCGCAGGCCAAAAATCCCCAACAATTACGTACTTGACCTTCTTGTACCGTTTGTTATTACACTGAGGGTAACCTCCCTGGCCATTTTTAGATTGACTCTTTGTAGCTTGAGCGTCCTCTCTAATAGCTGTAGAGATAATGTATTTAAATTCTTTCCATGTATAGAGTAATAATAGATAGATGTCATATTTATTATCCTCATTGTATATGATGATATATCTGTATAAGAAGCCGTTGATTGGGGTACTGCAATTGACAGAAACAATTCAAGAATTCTTCAAATTCTCTCAAGTTATCATGGTATCCAAACGGACCATCTGGGTCATTGATCATTGAGCCCATTCTAACCACAATCTCCAGATCTTTTCGACATCATCATCATCTCCATCCAGGCAAGCCCCCCGATCCAAGGCTTCTGATTTCTTTGTCATCGCCACAGCAGGACACTACTACTGCCTGCAGCCCAAATCCATCCATTGTTGTTGTTCAACCCTGTCCATCTGGCTCATCGTCATTGTCGCAACCCCATTGCTTCCATGAAACCACAACACCCATTTGCCAACCCATCATGAAACATGTCCGGCAAATCACCTCTGGCAGATCCTTTCTGCATATTCTTCATCCTGTTACTGCAAACTGTGAAACTGCAGAACTCATTCCAACCCCATCCCCATCCCGCAAACCTAGCGCCAACCCACCCATCATTAGTTAGTCGCTTGCACTAATCCCTTTCCTTAACTAACCAGTTCTCTCTATCAAAGCACCATAGGTGGGCTTAGCTGACTAACGAGCATCAAAGACCTGAGCTTACCGCTACGAGTAGATTCGTAGAGTAGACTGAATCGCCCAGCAAACTTCGGTCTGGCGACCCCCTAACCTAGGTTTGGCGCTTGCACGCCCAGCTGAAAAACTATTGCTAAAGCTATAGCACAACAGCTTGACTTTACATAGACGAAGTGCTTGCTTTGAAATGACTTCAACGAACACGTTTCAGGCCGGATTGACTAACCTAACCATTAAGGAGGCCTTGCCATAGTTGGGTGCTCTGCTTTAGTGTGATTGACGAAGGCTAGGCTAGGTTTGGTAATACCCAAAACAAATGAAAAGAGATCGGGATCGGGGTCGATAGTTGGCAAGGAACGTCGATCTCCCCCCCAACCCATCTCGGCCCTTTTTTGCCTATTGCTGATCACCAAACCCATCTTCAATTAAAACCCCATCCTGTTGCCAACCCCATCGCATCCCTGTAATCCGGCTGCCCTACAGCCTCTAAATCTCCAACACCTGATCGGAATCATCTTCACAACAACGTCCTCTTTGTCTCGTGTTAAACAGGCTCACATGCCTTGTATATGTTGTATACCTTATATAGAGGATTCTGAGTTTATTATTTTCCTTGTATAGATGACTGTAATCTATATATATTCAACCCCTTTAGGTTGTCTCAAATACAGAAAATCTTTCAGCTCCTCTCGGTTTACATAGTATCAGAGCATCACTAATCCAAAACCGGCACCACTTGTCAGATCCGACCATCCCTGCGTCCAGTCATCATCTTTGCTGCGTCTGGCCCCCACCCCTGCTGCGTCTGGCCACCATCCCTACTCGTTCGACGGCCCCTGCGTCATCTGACCACCCCTACAGCGCCGCCCCTGCTCGTCCAACTACCCCTATTGCACGCCCCTCTGCTCTCCAATCTGTTGTTGTTGTCGAACTTCGTTCCAGATCCAGCACCCCTGTTGTTGTTGCTCCAGATCTAGATTTTTTAGATCCAGCGCCCCTGTTGCCCTTGTTGTTGTTGCTCCAAATCTAGATTTTCCAGATCCAGAGCCCATGTTGTTGTTACTATTCCGCCAAATCCAGAAACTGCAATCCCTTAGGTATCTCCTGTTGTACGGTACATCTAAAACCTTCTTCTGTTGCAACTCTTTGCGTACTTTACATTACTTCAAATCAATGGACAAGACTCATCAGGTACAAAGGCCCCACGTTATAGTTTTGATGGTACTAATTATTCTCTATGGGCCATCCATTTTCAGAACTTCCTCAAGGGTCGTAGTTTGTGGGGACTAATTGATGGATCTGTTACTATCCCAACTTCCACAGATGCCGACAAATTAGCTGATTGGGAAATGAACAATAGACGGATTATCACCTGGATTCTCGATTCGATCGATCGGTCCATTGCTGCTAACCTTACACCTCATCGCACTGCTAAGGCAATGTGGGAGCATCTCCAAACAATTTATCAACAAAGTAATGTGCCCTGGTTATACCGCCTGGAACAGGATCTCGTTAACCTTACTCAGGGTGACGACAGTATTCAATCATTTTACTCCAAAATTGTCACAATTTGGACAGAGATGGCTATGATGGATCCAACATTTCCTCATGACTTTAAGATATTCCAAATTATGCGCGAGAGTGCGCAAGTTCGACAATTTCTTATGAAGCTACGTCCGGAATTTGAGCATTGTCGGGCTGCTCTCTTGAACCATAGCCCTACTCCTTCATTAAATTCGGTTATTAATGATTTATTGGCTGAGGAACAACGATTGAAAGTTCTCTCTTCCTTCCTCAACTCCGGGATCATCTGATATGGTGCTTGTTGTGTCCACCACTACACCAACACGTGGTTCCACTCCTTTCACTTGTAGCGGCTGCAACAAAGTGGGTCATGTTGTCGCTCAATGCAAAGAATGGTACGCTTATTATCGACGGACTGGTCATGGTATTCAGGACTGTCATACACGTGCCTATGCATCTTCTTTCGACCGTGGACATGATGGTCGTGGTCGTGGCCGTGGTCGTGCTCTTTCTGCTACTATTGTCACTATTTCTTCCGAGGCGTCTGTTAGTGATATTTCATCTACTGTTTCTACTGAAGGTCTTTCATCACCTTTGACTCTTGTGATGCTCCAGTAAATCGTTCAGGCCCTTTCTACGGCTGGTATGTCAGGTATCCCCATCTTCTACATGGTTCTTCGATTCGGGTGCTTCCAATAATATGAATGGTGCTGTATCACATCTTCGTGACATTCGTCCCTACACCGGAAATCAGGATATTTCTACTGCAGATGGCACTAGACTACCCATTCAGTCTATTGGATAATTGACTTTATCTCCTTCTGCCCATCGTTAGTTCACCCTTCGTGATGTGTTTCATGTCCCTAACCTCTCCTCCAATTTAATTTCAGTTGGTCAACTCACATCCAATAACTGCTTAGTCATATTTCTTCCCAACTGTTGTTTTGTAAAGGATCTGGCAACGGGGAAGGTACTTGAGATGGGTAGGCGGCATGGTCGTCTGTACGTGCTGGACTTTGATCCATCTGTCACTCCAGCTCGTTGTTTCTTTTCTCCATCTTTATCAGATATTTGTTCGGCAAATAAATTGTAAAAACTGTGGCACTTTTGCCTAGGTCATCTGCATTCCGATCGGTTAGTTCAGTTGTTTTCTTCTAGCATGCTAGGGAACGTTTCTCTTAATAAAAAAAGATTTGGATTATTCTTGTTCATCTTGTTGTCTCTCAAAAAGTAAGTGTATTCTTTTTCCTCTAAGTACTACAAAATCATCTTCTATGTTTGAACTAGTGCCTACAGATGTCTGGGGTCCTTCACCAATTATGTCTCTCTCTGGGTTACGATACTATGTTATATTCATTGATGATTTCACACGTTACACTTGGATTTACTTTCTGCACTCGAAGTCACGGGTTTTTAAAAAATTCAAGATATTTCACTCTATGGTGGAGACTCAATTTCAGGTTCCAATTCAAACTCTCGCCTCTGACTCAGGGGGGGAGTATCTCTCAACAGATTTTCGTACATTTCTTCAGGGTCATGGGATTATTCATCAGACCACCTGTTCTGAACTCCACAACAGAACGGGGTGGCTTAATGAAAAAATCGTCATATTGTTGAAACTGCCAACACCTTGATGACAGCTATTAGTGTTCCTCGTTTTTTCTGGGCGGAAGCAATGTTACATTCAGTCTACTTGATTAAGCGGATGTCAACCAACGTTCTGAACAGTAAATCTCCATACTCTGTTCTCAACGGCTTACCTCCACATTTCATGTTTTTGGTTGTGTCTGTTATGTTCACCTAGCTTCACGTGAGCATAACAAACCATCTCCAAAATCGATCAAATATATGTACTTAGGATTTGGAGAAACTCAGAAGAGTTTTCGATGTTATGATCCGGTTTCTCGTCGTGTTCAGGTTTCACGACATATTATTTTTCTTAAACATATCATTCATCTCTCTCCTCCGCACGCCCCAAAGTCTCCTGGTCTAACCACCTTTCCTGATATTCTTTTTGCTTCGAGTACTCTCCCTCGTCCGTTGCAAGTTTACTCGCGTCGACCACGTACAACTCTATCACCTATTACTCAACCCGAACCTACTGTACCTGTTGCAGATCCTGAACCTACCTCGATACGTCATTCCACTTGTGTACATCGAGCGCCTGTTCGCTTGATATGCTCTGTCTATCATGAATGCTACTCTGGATACAGTCACTAATCCTACTTCCTACACTCAGGTAGCCACTCATGATTGTTGGAAGAAGGCTATGACAGAAGAACTTGCGGCATTGGATGATAATCATACGTGGGACATTGTCACTCGACCCGCTGACCAACAACTAATTAGTAGCAAATGGATTTATTCTGTCAAGCTAAAGTCTGATGGATCATTGGATCGATACAAGGCTCGACTTGTCGCTCAGGGATACAAACAGAAATACCGAATTGATTATGATGAGACATTCGCTCCCGTGGCCAAGATGAAAACTGTTCTGTACTCTTCTGGCCATATCTTCTGTTAGCTCTTGGCTACTTGCTTAGATGGATGTGAAAAATATTTTTCTTCATGGAGACCTCCAAGAAACAGTATATTTGAAACCTCTTCCTGGCTCTTTAATCCCTGACAATAAGGTATGTCGCCTAAAGACAGTCATGTATGACCTCAAACAGGCACCTTGGGCATGGTTCCAACACTTTCACGATATTGTTTCAGGTGTTGGCTTTACTCAAACTAGTCATGACCCATCCTTATTTTTGCACACCACTGCTAGCGGAATTGTCATTATTCTCGTCTATGTTGATGACCTACTTTTGACTGGTAGCGATACTACTGACATCTCAGCTTTAAAGGATGTTCTGCAATCATCCTTCAAGATGAAAGACCTCGGCCATTTAACATACTTTCTTGGGCTTGAAATTTCAAGTTCTAAATGTGGGATCCTGATCAGCCAGCGTAAATATACCAAGGTTCTTCTCGCTTTGGCATCATCGACGAATCAGAAGACAATTTAGACTTCCTTAGAACTTAACGTTCATCATGACCGTAACGATGGTAATCTCCTTGCACGACCCGATTTATACCGCCGTTTGGTTGGGAGTCTGGTTTACTTAATTATGACTCGCCTTAATATTGCCTACGCTGTCCAAGTCGTCAGTCAGTTTGTTTCAGCTCATTTCTCTTCCACATGTTGCATCCCATGATCAAATTGCTGACATTCTCACCAAGTCCCTCACTTTTGCACGTCACTCATTTCTAGTTGGCAAACTATTCTTGTCGATGACTAGCATTAGACAGGCTCACATGCCTTGTATATCTTGTATACCTTGTATAGCTAATATACCTTGTATAGAGGATTCTAAGTTTATTATTTTCTTTGTATAGATGACTGTAATCTCTATATATTCAACCCCTTTGGGTTGTCTCAAATACAGAAACTCTTTCAGCTCCTCTCGGTTTACATCCTGCACCTACTCTATTGCCGAGCCATCACCGGGACCCAAACCCATTTTCTCCCCTCTGCTCACTCATAGGGGTCCAGACCCCCACAGATGGGGAAGCGAGTCAACTGAACATCTCAGCCATTGACGGGAATTTCGCCCACATCTGATCCTCGGTTCTTGTTTAGCATGGATGATCGTGTTGGGTGAATTGTGACCTCGTACGATCGTGTCGGGTGAGCAACAGCCGCTTCGTCACAGTACTGACTTATGGGCTAACGGGTCACACTTTGGCCAAGTATCCTACAAAGAGACTCCCGAGAGCCAGAAGTATTGAAGGAATGGCCATAGGAATGGGCGCATCATGACATCGTAAGATGTCTCGCCCGAATGAATTTGTTGGTACTAGAAATGTTAGAAAAAGTGAACGAAAAGAGTAATAAGAAGTGAAAAGGACAGAGACACTTCCCAACCAGAAAGCAAAATTCCAAACCCATCTCCGCCCAAACCCATCTCACACCTTGACCTAGATCTGCCCAAACCCATCGCACAGGATAAATTGCCAGCCGGCCGATTCGCTGCCACCTGCTGCCAACATCTTCAACCAGGACCCACCACCTCTCTCGATACAAATCTAATTTCAAATCTGTGCAAGGTATACACAGATGTGAGCTCATTTCATATCGACACAAAACATATGCAAGTGTCGAATGGCAAACCTGGAAATTCCGATGTGCTAGAACATCCTTACATTTATAAGAAAATGCTGAAGATACAAGTATAAGATATTGAAGAAGTATGTCTGGGTTTCCATGATGCACTCCAACTGTATAAATAGCTTATAAACAACAACGACCAACAAGAAAAAAATATATATAGATTGAGGTTTTCTTCTAATAGCTATGTCAAATAGTCTGACACACGTCCAACACAATTGTTTAAATTGGTGTATTGAAAGTTAAGTATCTCCCTGAAAATAATAACGGATGTTTTTCTGTATGATAAAGATTCATGTAATTCTTATAGTTCTCTTTTTCCAGAATGATTCAAAATTTCATAGGCCAACCTGATAGAACTGGTTGTATGCTGCTGAGAATGATTGTAGCTGAGAGAAAGAGTGTGAGTTTACTAACTTCTTCCATGACCAACTTATTTTCTGTAAAGATGACTGGGAAATCCTTCCTTGTTATCATTAATCCGAGCACAATTATACTTTGAATGATCACTGACATCATCACCACAATCACCACTGAAAACTTTGCTGCTCTTGCCCGCCCAGCTCCCAGCTCATTTGAGACCCTCACACTAGCAAACAAAAAAGTGAAAGAGAGATGTAGCTAATTGAGTAGTCAGAAATG
This sequence comes from Magnolia changhungtana, assembly GCA_030180095.1. Lineage (NCBI taxonomy): Eukaryota > Viridiplantae > Streptophyta > Magnoliopsida > Magnoliales > Magnoliaceae > Magnolia > Magnolia changhungtana. The sequence continues at coordinate 1,187,942 of JASAUF010000330.1, read as the reverse complement.
AACAAACTTATATTAACTGGACATGATGTTCTTAAAATTAAATTGGACCGTAACATTGTAAGAATGGGATCAAATCAAATGGTAAAAGTAGATAACCAAATTTGGTTTTTTTTTCTTTTTCTATTTCTTTTATAGAAGTGATGCAAATATTAAAAAGTATATATATATATATATATATATATATATATGGGATAGGATATTATTAATAATTTTTTTTTTAAAATGTGATCAAATTTACCATATTCTAACATCCCATTCCAAAATTCAGTTGATTTGGTACCGTTCCCTGGAATTTATATGTAGCTTTGAACTATTAGAAAAATCAAAACTAATCAGAAATGGGGAAAAGATCAGTTTTAACATTGTCTACAGCAATGTTTTCCGTTATCGTGAAATGTATTGCACCCTTGGGATAAGGATACATATTGGTTATCGCATGATATATATTGGTTGATGTATCACTGTTGTTGGGAAACATGGGGAAACATTAGGAAATTGGTCGAAATTTTCAATGAAATTTTAGGGATTGTTAAAAAAGACATCAGTACACACTTAGAAATCAAAACATCATAAAAAACAAATGGACATAATAGGTTTCCTTTGTATAGGGTTCTAATCTATTTGGTGTCTAACTGAACTAATGCAAGCATATTCAAAGTCAATTCATATAATTTACAAGTGCAAGACGACATGTATAAGCAATGCATTCAAAAGAAAAGAAGTAAAAAAACTAGGAATATACTTGTGAACAACGTGCATGGCTGTCGCTCAGTCCCACATAGAGTTCCACATATATTCAACGTGAAATTATTGAAAAAAAAAAAATTTACTCTAAAATGGGGGCCAATTGATCACTGAACGAAGTGGAATTTTGAAAGAAAAAAATTCATTAAAAAATTAACTTTTTTAGAAAAATCTCCAAATTACCAAGATTCACTAGATCAAGTTACATACATGTTTGATTTCATGTTTGGACACCAAGATTGCAATCGATTTAGGAAATTTTGGAAAGTTTTCCCCAATTTTCCGCAAATCCGTCAATCTTCCCCAAAATCGCAAAATTAGAGTGTATGTGATGATGGTTTCATCAAACACTCTTCAATACTCTGAAATGAGGTCCAATTGACCATTCATTGAAGTGAAATTTTGAAAAAAGAAATTATTTTTTAAATATTTTTAATCAAAATTATTTTTTCTGAAAAAATCCCAAATTACTGAGAATAAATGAATTAGGTTACATACATGTTTGATTTCTTATTTGGACAATAATATTGCAACTGATTTGGGAGAAATTGAGAAAATTTTAACCTTTTTCCAATTTTCCGAAAATCGGCCCATCTCCCCCAAATCTCAAAATCGGAACTCCGAATCCATGATTTTTCATGCATAACATGAAGAATCATGGATTTTTAACCCATTTGACACTGATTTCACATGATTTTGCAGCAAAAAAATAAATTGATCGAAACTTGAAAATGTTAACCGGATCGAAAACAGCCCCAAATTGGCTAGGATCTTGATCCCAAGTCGAAATTTATATTTTTCTTCGAAGGGATTCAAGCAGACGGGTTGAAATCCACAATTGATCTAGTTAGAAGTGGAGAGGAATTTAAATAAATAAAAGAGAGAGGGAGAGAGATTTAGAATGGGTTTTTTCAAATTTTATGAAGAAAGCCTTGGACTTCTCACATTTCTATGCGATATCCGTCAATATCGACCAATGTTGTCAACATCGAGAATTTTATAAAAGGGATTGGCTGTGATATCTCATGATATTTTACAATATTTACGATATCATATAATATCTTTTATGATACAAAGAATTTCATATCCCACCTTGGGGTTTCATATCGCCTAGGTGGAATACACGATGTTATATAACAAAATATAAAGGTGAGAGGTACGCTTTTTATTATTGCAAATGCCATGCCAATAGGTAAGGTTTTGACATACAGACAATGTAACTCTACTGCTTTAGCTGCCCAAGCCATTCGAGAGGCTGTTGTTGGGAATATGTGGAACCCTTTCCCTCTATGTAAATCACTTAAGAATTTCCACAAACATACAGGGTGCATTGTTTGTGTAAACCAACCCACAAAACCATAACAAGCATAACTACAAGTGTACAATGGAAAGAAAATTAGAGGATAGAGAGTGAGAGAGATGCACACTGATTTTACATGGAAAACCTTCTCGATTCGAGAAGGAAAAACCACAGGGCCATCAAAGAAGAATCCACAATGTAATATTTGGGGATTATAAACGTTCTCTCAACCCGGACGCGGATTGCGTCCTACCCCCACCCGGACGGTAATCTGTCCGGGCAGGGCTCCGTGGAGCCCACCGTGATGTAACTGTTTTATCCCACCGTCCAACCATTTTTTTCAGAAAATTTTAATATGTGATCCACAAAATGAGCCAGGTCCAAGGCTTGAGTGGACCACACCAAAGGAACCTGCACTGATATGACACCCACCGTTGAAACCTTTCTAAGGGCCCACGTGATGTTTTGTTTACCATAAAACCTATTCATAAGGTCACGTATACGTGGATGAAGTGAAAATACAAATATCAGCTTGATCCGAAACTTCTCTGGCTCCCAAGAAGCTTTTAATGGTGGATGTTCAATCCCCACTTTGGGGTCCACTCAAGCCTTGGAACTGCCTCATTTTCCGGTTCACATATTAAAATTTTCTGAAAAAATGGTTGGACGGCAGGATGAAACAGTTACATCACGGTGGGCTCCACAGAGCCCTGCCCGGACGGATTACCGTTCGAGCGGGGGTAGGACGCAATCCGCGTCCCTCTCAACCCTAGCTTGAGGATCTTCTTCTCATGCGTACCAAACCCCCTTCTTGAGTCTCTCTTGATGCAGGAGGAAAAACAAATATCTTTAGGGCTTTTTTCACCCACACACCTCTCTCACACTTCTTATGCAACCATAGGCTACCCCACTCGAGCCTGGTGTGAAACTGCCCCTACATTAATCACCCCCGGTGAGGAGTCTCAAACACGAGACCTCCCGCTCTGATACCAATTTGATACAAGACAATTAACCACTTGCTCTAAAAGCTCGAACTGTTAGAGCATGGCGAATCAATCCCTTTATCTCATAGCTCAGGTCCCACATCTCATGAGTTAAGACCTCGGCTAAACCCCCCTCGTGGGCCCCAAATCACATAGGTACTGCCTCACACAAGCCACCCACCTCACACAGGTGGGGCCCGCCTCACACGAGCCACCCACCTCACATGGGCCGCCCACCCCGAGTGTGTCCCTGCCTCCCATGAGCTACCCCACTCGAGCCCGGTGTGAAAATGTCCCTGCATTAGATACACATATATAGAGACACACATGCAAAAACATAAGACACGTGACTCATGTGCTCCACCCATCTAAAGGTGGGTGGCTGACATATGAGGATGGACCATACACAACAGCCGCAAGGACAAAACCTTGCACCACTATCAATATTCTAGGCACTGGTTCCTAGGTAGGAAGAAAGAGACCAATTCTCCTTTTCTCCTCCTGCCTTCCTCCTCCTTTGCATGGCTAACACACCTTCTATCTCTGGGCGAAGAAGTAATTAACTATCTTTGTGTTCCAAGGGTGATGCAGGACAATTAACCACTTGCTCTAAAAGCTCGAACTGTTAGAGTATGGCGAATTAATCCCTTTATCTCATAGCCCAGGCCCCACATCTCATGGGTTTTAAGACCTCGGCCGAACCCCCTTCGTGGGCCCCGAATCACATGGACCGCCCACCCCAAGTGTGTCATCACATCCCATGGGCTACCCCACTCGAGCCCGATGTGAAATGCGCATTAATCACCCCTGGTGAAGAGTCTAGAACACGAGACCTCCTCCGTGGGCTGCACCCACCCCAAGTGTGCCCCTGCATCCCACAAGCGACCCCACTCGAGCCCAATGTGAAAATGCCCCTGCATTAATCACCCCCAGTGAGGAGTCTCGAACCCGAGACCTCCCGCTCTGATACCAATTTGATGCAGGACAATTAACCAATTGCTCTAAAAGCTCGAACTGTTAGAGTATGGCGAATTAATCCCTTTTATCTCATAGCTCAGGCCCCACATCTCATGGGTTTTAAGACCTCAGCCGAACCCCCTTCGTGGGCCCCAAATCACATGGGCCGCTGTTGAGGGTCAAATATCGCATATCAGACCCCAGTTATTACTTGGGTTAACGAACATGATACTGATTAATGGCCTATTTTAATCGTGTTTATATTGCAAGGTGAATTTACAGGCTTGGACTGAAAAAGGGTGGACTGAAAAAGGATGCTAAAAGCATGGATTTAACGCTCAGAATTTACCAAGGCAAGGGACGAACCCCGGGGGACTAAGATCGACGGATTTACACGCCAAAGATCCAAGAAAATCGAGAAACTGAAGCTCAAATGGCCTGAATGGCGTCCAAAATGCAAGATCACAGGGTTTCCGCCATCCGTTCAGCTCAAAACTTCATACATGGCCTGAGGACCATAATGAACTGTACACGTCGAATTTCAACTCCCAGATCCCTGTGAAAATGGCTAAACTGACAGATCAACCCATAAAATCTTGATTTGGGGCCCACTTGATCAGCTCCCGGATCCCTGTGAAAATGGCTAAACTAACAGATCAACACATAAAATCTTGATTTGGGGCCCACCTGATCTTTGGATGCGCTTCAATTTTGGTTTCAACCCCTTAAATTAGAAGGGAAACATGATGGATGGTGTGGATTTCTCACGAGCATCACGAGTGGACCCCACATATAAGGTGGGAGCGCACCGTGCGGTGCACTCTCGAGCCGCACCGGACCAACCAAGATCGGTCAGCGGGCGCTAACCGATCCAATCTCGCATAAACAGCGTCCGCAGTGTGCGGACGCTGATTCACGTTGTGGGCCCCACCCATTGTCCATATAGACAATCCAAACCGTCCATGAGAATCACGAGGCCTCTATCACTCAGGCCTAGGTGGCGAAATTTCAAAAGGTATCGAAGATACGTTTTTGATCGTCCAAAAGTAAGACGGACGGCAAGAAGATCTAGTACAATGGGCCACACCAAAATTGAAACAAACTCGCCCTTCCTGATTTGTTTTTCGACATGCTTCCAATGGACGGAGTAGATTTCACAGACATCGGAAGGAGTGGGCCCCACCGATAGCCAGCGCAAGAAGCGCTAGCTCTATTTCGCAGTCCGGAAGAACCAGACGTTCCGGATCGTCTTGGCCCACCATCGATGATCGGATGGCCGATCTGAACCATCCATTGTGTAGGCCGTCCCAAAACGTCGAACGCTTTTCTTTTGGACAGAATCAAAGGAAAGTGGGCAATTTTCGGCTCGTTTTCTTGGCTGCGTAAACAGATTTACGCAAGGAAATTCTTGGCTGCATAAAAGGTTTTTCGTCCGACTTCCATCACACTACGGTGTCCACCGACTCAAAGAAATCACTCCCAAATGACCAACCTTCTTTGGTTCTATATAAAGGAGAGGATAAAAGGTTCATATAAGGAGAGGAGAAAAGAAGAGTTGTTTTTTCCTTTCTTTTTCTTTTTATTTTATTTTGTTTTGTTTAAGGGATCCAGCCCATTCATGTTGGGTTGAACCTCTTAGCTAGGGCTAAAAGGAGAAGCTTGTGGAGTGATGGGACTGATTCCTACGGGGCTGATTTATGTTTGAATGAATTTGATTTTAGTTGATAATTAAGGAATGCCTTTAGTTGTTAATGGTTTGTTGTGACTAAAATTACAATAGATCTGCGATGGCTTAAGTATTTCCTTTTCCTTTTTGTGATTATGAAGTTAGGAAGCCCTGTTGTTCACCATCGTCTCCTAGGCATGGTTAGATGACGGCACCCTTTCTACCGTTCATACATCTCTTAGATTGACTGAAGATCGGTTTAATTCTGTTGTTTGCTTTGTCTCATGGGCATGGTTTTGTGATTGAATCCATTCTAATTTATTTCAATCTTATCTCTTTAAAACTGGATCAAAAGACGTTCAGATTTGATTTTCAGGTTATATCTTCCAACTGGATGAAGATGAGATTCGAAGTCCAGTTGAGTTCATGAATCGACCGTAGATCTCCCTGATCTCTACAAGTGGATCCTTGGCACCCTAGTTTCCTACCTTTAAATTTCACAAGTTTTAGATTAGTATTCTCACCATTATTCTCGCATACTCACTTGATTTAGATTTCATCTTATTCTAGTTCTAGTTCTGGTTACTTTCAGATTACGTACAGGTTTCAGTCCCTGTGGATTCGACCTCGGTCTCACCGAGTTTATTACTACATCACAACCCTATACTTGGGGTGTGAACAAGTTTTTGGCGTCGTTACTAGGGATTGACGGTTACGTTTCTCTGAGCTTAACTAGATTTAGGATTAGTTTAAGATTAGGATTTTAGGTTAGAATTTTTCTATTTAATTTATAAAAACTAACCTATTTTCTTGTTTTGTAGGATCCTGACATAAACGTCTAATTTGGTAATCCCTTTCTAAATTCTCTACTTTTTCTATTTTTAGAATTAGGGTTTTATTTTTAATTCTAGGCTTTCTTTTTTTGAAATTTTCGATTTTCTAATTTTAGATTTAGATTCTTCCTTTAAGTAACTTTCTATTTTCTAGTTTTAGAAATTTTTCCCTTTTTAAAAACTAACTTAGCTTTTTATTTCTAAGATTAGAAACTTTCCTTTTTAGTAACTAACATTCTATTTTTATTTTTAGAAACTTTTTGACTTTAGGATTTCTATTTTTAGAAACCAATTTCTTTTGTTTTCTTTTGCAGAATTCTAACATAAGAACTTCCAACCTGGTAACTTCTTTCTAATTCTTTCTCTTTCTATTTTTAGATCTCTTATTGTTGTAGGATTTTTTCTTTTATTATAGGATTAGACTCAGAATTAGGGTTCACCATGGAAGCTTGGGTACGTGTCTATGCTGAGAGGGATAAGCAGTTTTGGGGAATGCCTGAGGGTTTTGGAATTCAACGTATACCTCAAGATTTTTCTCCATCGAGAACCGACATTGAGAACCGACTAGAACGTTATGTTCCATCGGTTAATAGGTCCGTATACGATCATAATTATGGGAATGAGGATTATTATCAACCATCATATTCTCCCATGTATGATCAGTATGACTATAACTAGTGGAAACATCAAAACTGGGAAGATGAACCAACAACATGTTATAATGATTATTCTCTTGGATACTCTACCATTGAGATCCAACCAGAAACGATCCAAGAGGATTCATTTTAGCATAACATGACCTGTTTTGCGAAAACTACAAAAACTTTGGAAGCACTTACTTCAAGCGATAATTCTCTTAGGTCCTCTACCTTTAAAATCCAACCAAAAACGATCCAAGAGAATTCAATTTAAAATTCCTTCCAAACTCTAGAGCTCAGCCAACAAAATACACTCCAAAGACTACAAGAACTTATAAAAGATATTCAACATGGGAGTTCACATGATGCAATTGTGGAGAACTCTGGTATTTGGAATGAGGAGTTGGATTCCATTAATAAGCATACGGTTCAATTTCCCGATGAGTCGATCTCGATGACTGTTCAAAAAAATGGTGAAGAGACATGAGTGTCTTTCAAATATAATGATGATGACACACTTCACTCACAGGGCACACTAGATTTCAATGATGAGGAAGAGGTTGGTTTATGTGAACCTCAACCCAATCTGGGAATAGAATGTGAGGAAAGTGATCTCATCCCAAATGTGCACTATACTGAACTAGAATATGATGAGTATTGGGATGACAATCATGAATGTGCAGCCCCAGTTCCCCTAGAATTAATCTCAAGTTTGGTCCAGGTCAATGATCAAGAAGTACACGAAGGGAGCGGTCATAATGAGCTACTCTACTCACCTAACATGTCTGATTTAAAAGTGGAGGATGAGCCCCTTACAACCGACCCTTCTAACTCTTGTGAAACATGTTTGGACCACTCCTCTGAATCAAATGATGATGTGATTCGAGTTGCTCGCTACGACCCTAGAATTTGAAACCACTCAGTTGAGGCCACAATCTGAGCTGTATACGTTTAACAATTCAACGGCTCGATTGAGTAGTTTCAATGAACAGAGAGATCACATCGATGCTTCCCCTATTGATTTTCAATCTGTCTGTGCAGGACTGGAGCAAGAGAGCGTACCTCCACCCACTTGCAAGGATGATGGATTCCTTGGGCAGATCATCACGAGCTCCAATGTGAAAAATAAGTCACGCTCAGCTGAACTTCCCAACTCTTTGGATGATTGCTTGGCACACTTTGCAAATTCAAACGATCCCATGTCAAAAGACAAAGTGGATGCCTTGCAAGACAACATCTCGGTAATCATCACTGACCAAGAGAACCCTTATTCTGAAGCCCCTTTTCCCCTGCTCCTAAATGTCTACCATTAAAGGACGAGGAGCTGACAATGGAACCGAAGTTTGATACTTCGGAATGTGTTGAGACTACATCACTTTTTGCGAAGTTTTCTGAACTTTTACTTGTAGTCTCTGATTCACCATGGGATAATAACACTGAAACTTCTTCTGTCACAGGTGAATCGTATATACTCTGGATACCTCAAGCAATTCAACGAAAATTTTCTTATGAAGTACATAAGTTTCTCTGGAAAGTCATGCTCCAGGGCGCCCAAGCCTATTGCGAAAGGGGCTTTTGGATAATCCTGTTGAGGAACTTACTGAGAAACTTATCAAGATATTGGCCGAAAGAGGAACCTTGCGGCATGATCGAGTAGTTTTTCTCTGCTTGCATAGGACTATGGCAGTTTGCATTATACTGTTCTAGGATGGACAGTTTTATGCCATTAGGTTAGTTTGCTTTCTACATTGTTTTAAGATAGTTGCTTTTGTTAGTGTCTCTCTTGTGCTGACTTGCTTTCATGCTGAGATCTTTGTAGAAAAGCCTCTTGATTCTTTCGTCCAGGTACTATCTTTCCATCACTCCTCTTTTACTTTCGTTGTCCCATGTGCATTGCATGTTTATCTCTTTTACATCGAGGACAATGTCAATTTTAGGTTGGGAGTGAGAGTTTAGGTACCTAATCAGTGTTTTCTTGGTCTTGAACAAAAATTGTGAAAATTTTTAAAATTTTTCTGGAAATTCTTGTGAATTCGAAGTGATTTTGACAGTCGTCATTAATTTAGAACTATAAGATACGGAGTGTTGGGGATTTACGTCTCTTGGATTTAGTTGTCTGATAGATTCCACAGTTGAGTTCGACTTATCAATCCACGATTAGAAGTTTTAAACATTGATTGAATCATGATCTCACATGTCACATCTCACTTACACATTGAGGTTTCAGTTCAATATTGAAAGATTAACTTATTAATCACTAAACATGAAAGGAACCAGCCTGAGAAATTTTACCATCATGTTTATAAAGAAGAATTGAAAGGGTTGGGCGAATGGTCTTCACCACAGGTTTGCTCCCTATAGGTGAAGGTTGATTCCCCAAGAATGACAGTCGGAAAGGGCTAGGCGAATGGTCTTTACCATAGGTTTGCTCCCCATAGGTCAGGATTTAATTCCCCTCCTTGGCATTACTTTTAATAGAAAAATCAAAAGTTGGAATTTATGAGGCAGGTTTTGGTTCAGGTTTTAATTGTCATGAATCCTCTTATTGGTTACCAATGATATCAAGAAATAGAGAAGTAAATCTTAAAGTTGCTAAGTCGAGATTACATTATACACTCATGGATCTTAATGTTTAGAAATTTTCTAATTGGCGGATTAATACTTTGATCTTGATTATGAAGTCTACCGTGCGCTTGAGTCTAAGAGAATGCAATGCCCAACATTCATGAATCTTAGACTTCTAATATCTGGATTGTTTTTTTAAAAAAATAAAAAATAAAAAAATCACTCGAGTTTTTAGAAATTGTCCTGTAATTCTCAATTTATTTTTCGCATACTTTGCTCAAGACTAGCAAAATGCTGGTTGGGAGTTGTGTTGAGGGTCAAATATTGCATATCAGACCCCAGTTATTACCTGGGTTTACAAACATGATACTGGTTAATGGCCTATTTTAATCGTGTTTGTATTGCAAGGTGAATTTACAGGCTTGGACTGAAAAGGGGTACTAAAAGCATGGATTTAACACTCAGAATTTACCGAGGTAAGGGACGGACCCCAGGGGACTAAGATCGACAGATTTACACATCAGAGATCCGAGAAAATCGAGAAACTGAAGCTCAAATGGCCTGAATGGCATCCAGAATGCAAGATCACAGGATTCCCGCCATCCGTTCAGCTCAAAACTTCATACATGGCCTGAGGACCATAAATGAACCGTACACATCGAATTTCAGCTCCCGGATCCCTATGAAAATGGCTAAACTGACAGATCAACACATAAAATCTTGATTTGGGGCCCACCTGATCTTTGGATGCGCTTCAATTTTGGTTTCAACCCCTTAAATTAGAAGGGAAACATGATGGATGGTGTGGATTTCTCACGAGCATCACGAGTGAACACTAAGGTGGGAGTGCACCGTGCGATGCACTCTTGAGCCACACCGAACCAACCAAGATCGGTCAGCGGGCGCTGACCGATCCAATCTCGCATAAACAGCGTCCGCAGGGTGCGGACACTGATTCACGTTGTGGGCCCCACCCATTGTCCATATAGACAATCCAAACCATCCATGAGAATCAGGAAGCCTCTATCACTCAGGCCTAGGTGGCAAAATTTCAAAAGGTATCGGAGATACGATTTGATCGTCCAAAAGCAAGACGGAAGGCGAGAAGATCTAGTACAATGGGCCACACCAAAATCGAAACAAACTCGCCCTTCCTGATTTGTTTTTCGACACGCTTCCAATGGACGGAGTGGATTTCGCAGACATCGGAAGGAGTGGGCCCCACCAACAGCTTGCAGTCCGGAAGAACCGGACGTTCCGGATCGTCTTGGCCCACCATCGATGATCGATGGCCGATCTGAACCGTCCATTATGTAGGTCATCCCAAAACGTCGAACATTTTTCTTTTGGACAGAATCAAAGGAAAGTGGGCAATTTTCGGCTCGTTTTCTTGGCTACGTAAACAGATTTACACAAGGAAATTCTTGGCTGCATAAAAGGTTTTTCGTCCGACTTCCACTGCTACAGCTGTCCACCGACTCCAGCAATCACTCCCAGCCGACCGACCTTGCTGGTTCTATATAAAGGAGAGGTGTTGAGGGTCAAATATTGTATATTAGACCCCATTTATTACATGGATTTACGAACATGATACCAAATAACGCCTCATTTTAATCGTGTTTGTGCTGTCAGGTGTATTTACGAGCAAGGACTGAAAAGAATGCTAAAAGCATGGAGTTAATGCTCTTGCACCACCAAGGCATTGGATGAGACTCCAGGGGACCAAGATCAACGCCAGAGATCCAAGAAAACCAAGAAACTGAAGTTCAAGTGGCCTGAAAGTCAGCTAGAATGCGAGATCATAGGGTTCTCACCATCCGTTTGGTTCGAAACTTCATACAAGACTTAAAGACCATATATTAACCATACATGTCGAATATCAGCCAATGGATCCTTGTGGAAGTGATTCAACGGACAGATCAGCCCATGAATCCCTGATTCGGGGCCCACATGAGATCTGGATATGCTTCAATTTTGGACTCAATGTCTTAAATGAGCTGGAAAAAGGGATGAATGGATTGGATCTCTCATATCCATCGCAGTGGACCCCACATGTACAGCGTGTGTACATGGAATACACACGCCCGGCGCTGCACCGGACCGCACGCACCAGTCAAAGTCGGTTGGACCGGCGTCTTCCACAAGAAAACGGAAATCTCCGTTTCTGGTTGCAGCGTTCGCACAGACGGACGCTGAGACGCGTTGTGGGCCACCGTCTTGAGTACACGGACTAATCCTAACCGTCCAAAAGATTCCCTAGGTCCTTATCATCCACTCCTAGGTGATGGAATTGAAGAAGGTACCGAAGATTGGTTATCTTCCGTTCAAACACAGGATGAACGGCGGAAGGAAATCGTTAGTGGGCCACACCAAATATAAGTTTCACCACGTCATACCAGACTGTTTTTTCGAGATGAAATCAATGGACGAAGTGGATTCCTCATACACTTAGAGGAATGGGCCTCACTGACAGTCAACGAAAAAACGGAAGTTTCCGTTTCCAGCATCCGCGAACAGAGAGATCAGACAATTTCAGTGGGCCACCTTCGATCATCATTCGGTCCATCTGGACCGTCCATTCGCCCCAGGACGTCAAACCGACGGTACATAGGTGGTTTTCCAGACTCATGTACAAGCGTGAATGAAAATAACGCCAAATTATTAAATGGACGGTGGGTTTAAAAATCAATGGGTCGCATTTATCTTAAGCCAAAACCGGGTCTTCTTTGAACGGTTTTTCGATCAGAACAAAGTGGATGGCACGGATTTTGCATAAAAACAGCTTAATGGGACCCACCGACTTCACAGCGGAAGAAATCCGCAGCCTCTGTTACAGCGTCCGAAAACCGACCGATTTTGGGTCAGATGCGTGATCTGGAAGTTGATCAGATGGAGGATCTGATCCGTTCATCGTGTAGCCCATCCACAAATTCCCCAAGGGACGTTGTCCTTTTGAAAAGAAAGCTAAGGATTGGGAGTTTTTGATGCCGTTTTCCGACTGCGAAAAAAGCTTTCGCTGCAGCCGTGAAATGTCCGGTTTCTGGTGCGATTTTTCATCCGATTCCAGCTCTCTTGTCCCTGGCAGCTATAAAGAGAGAGTTAGAAACAAAAGTTAGGGATATCTCACGGCAGAGAGGAGAAAAACGGGAAGAGAGAGAGAGAGAGAGAAATTCGTTGTTGAAATCCTTATTTTTATGTGTGATCTAGCCAACATGGTTGGCTAAACCTCTTAGCTAGGGCTAAGAGGTGAAGCTTGTGGTATGATGGGATGATTCTACGGCTTCGATTATGTTAGTTGAACTACTTTGATTTTAGTTTTATTATAAGGAATTGCCTGTAGTTGTTTTTATGGTTTGTTGTGACTTCCATTACAATAGATCTGCAATGGCTGCAAGTAATTTCTTTTCTTTATTTTGATCATGTGGTTAGGAAGCCCTGTTGTTCACCATCGCCCCTTGGACATGGTTGAGTGATGGAATCCCTCCTAACCTTCATACATCACACTGATTGGTTGTGGATTGGTTTAACTCTGTTGTTTGCTTTGTCTCATGGACATGGTTTTGTGATGGAATCCATTCTAATTACACCCGTCTCATCTTTTGAAAACTTGATCAAAGGAAGTTCAATTGTTCTTTAGCGATATATCTTCCAACTGGATGAAGATGGGACTCGAAGTCCAGTTGAGTTCGTGAATCAAGCGTAGATCTCCCTGATCTCTACAAGTGGATCCTCTGAATCCCTAGTTTCCCTTCTCTGAATTCCTTAAATTTTATATTAATAATTCACCATTATTCCTTCAAACTACACTTGTTTTAGATTTCATCTCATTCTAGTTCTAGTCCTAGTTAGTTTCAGATTACGTACAGGTTTCAGTCCCTGTGGATTCGACCTCGGTCTTACCGAGTTTTTACTACATCACAACCCTATACTTGGGGAGTGAACAAGTTTTTGGCGCCGTTGCCGGGGATTGACGGCTACGTTTCCTGAAGATAACTGGTTTTAGGATTAGTTTGAGATTAGGACTTTTTTTTTTTTTGATTCTTAGGTTTTATTTTTAGAATTTCCTAATTCAGGTTTTTCTTAAATTTTTAGAAATTTTATATTTAAAGTAACTTTCTATTTTTAGATGGTTTTCCCTTTCTAGAAACTAACCCAACTTTCTTATTTTGTAGGATTCTGAGATAGGTTTCTAAATTGGTAATTTCTCTCTTAATTTTTTTCCCTGCTATTTCTAGATTATGATTCCTTTTTATTAGTAAGTTTCTAATTCTAACTCTTTTAGAATCCAATTTTGTTTCCTATTTTATTTTTTAGAAACTAACTTTCTTGTTTTGTAGGCTCATTAGAAATTTCTAATTCGGTAAGCTCTTTCTAAATTCTACTTTCTATTTTTTTCTGTTACTAACTTACTTTCTAGTTTAAGAACTTTCCTCTTTTGTTTTAGAAATTTTATACTCTTTTAGGAATTTCTCTTTTTCTAAATTAGAAACTAGTTTACTGCTATTTCTCTTCTTAGGATTTTCTAATTTTAGGTTAGAATTTCTCTACTTTCTATTTTTAGAACTCTTCTATTTCTAGGCTTTCATTTATTTTAGAAATTATTTCCTTTTTAGAAACTCATATTACTTTCTATTTTAGGATTAGGATTTCTAATTCAGAACTTTCTAACTTTAGGTTTAGAACCTTCCTCTTTTGTTTTTAGAAACTAGGCTAGTTATTTTCCTTTTTAGAGACTCTTTCTAATTTTAGAAACTAACTCATTCTTCCTTTATTTTGAGAACTTTCTAATTCTAGGTTTAGGAAACTTTCCTTTTCTAGAAACTAACTTTGTTTCCACCTTAGAATTTTCTAACTTTAGAATTTCTATTTTTTAGGAACTAATCTCTTTTGGTTTCTTTTTGCAGGATCTTAATTTAGAGACTCCAATTTGGTAACTTCCTTCAAACCCTCTCTTTCTTTTTAGATTTTTAGGATTAGGTTTAGAATTTGTTTGAGGGCTGCGAGTATTTCATGCCCAAGTGGGCTCGTGACAACACTCGACGTCTCTTGACTGAAGGAGGATTAGTTGAGGGGTTAACTGTCCATCGCAGGACTAGACACCGCTCGAATTCCCCTGAGTTAATTGAGGATATGGCTGAAAATCAACCTCGTCTACCCCAACCTAGGGTAGAAGATGTCCAGGATGAGAATGAGGTGCATCAAGCACCCCCGCCTCGTACCTTACGAGATTACTTACAACCGGCGGGGGTGAGTACGCCCTCATGCATGGTTTTCGGAGAATGCGGGACATATGGATATCAAGCCAGGGGTGATCCAACTCCTTCCTAAATTTCATGGGCTTGAGTCAGAGAATCCATATCTACATCTGAAAGAGTTCGATGAGATTATGACTACCCTATACTTTCCTAACGTGTCTGATGACATGGTCAGGTTAAAACTCTTTCCCTTTTCTTTGAAAGAGAAAGCCAAGACGTGGTTACATTCACTACGTCCTCAATCTATTGGCAGATGGAATGACATGACAAGGAGTTCATTAAAAGTTTTTTCCATATCATAAGACGAACACCCTTAGGAAGTCGATCATGAACTTCGCCCAAAGGGAAGATGAAACATTCTTCCAATGTTAGGAGCGGTTCAAAGATCTTGTCAGTTCATGCCCACAACATGGTTTTGAAACGTGGCGCATCACGAATTTTTTCTATGATGGACTGACGTCTCCCATGCGCCAATTAGTTGAGACAATGTGTAATGGGGAGTTTATGAATAAAGGTGTCGATGAGGTGTGGGACTACTTTGATAAACTTGCTGAGAACACAAACATGGGATATCTCCCCTAGACCAAGTACTACACCTAGGCCGACTCATTCCAAAGAAAAAGGTGGAATGTACCTCCTGAAAGAGGATGATGATATTAAGGCCAAGGTAGCCAATCTCACTCGAAAACTCGAGGCCATGGAATTAAAGAAGGATAAGGCCAAGGAAATTGTTTGTAGTATTTGTGGTTGCAACATTCACACTACTGAGAATTGCCCAACTATATCTGCCTTTCAAGAGGTATTGAATGAGCAATCCAATGCTGTAAGTAATTACCAAAGACCTTTCAGTGGGCCCACCTCTAACACATACAATCCTGGCTGGAGAAACCATCCAAACTTCAGTTGGAGGAATGGACAAACCGCTACACCTCAAGGTTTCCTAAATCAAAATCCAACTCAAGAGAAACCTCAAGAGGATCCGGTTCTAAAACATTTTCAAAAGCAAGAGCTTTTCAATCAGGGTATGCTACAGGCCTTTCAAGACCTTACAAAAGCAATACAGGGACTTAAGGCTGAAAATGCGATTGGGAACAAGGGGAGCTTCCCAGCTCAACCTCTTCCCAATCCTAAATCGCAATATGAAGTTAGCGACCCAAGCTCTTCAAATCAGATGGAGCAAGCTAAATCCATCACCACTCTTAGGAGTGGAAAAATCATTGAC
Organism: Magnolia changhungtana; assembly: GCA_030180095.1. Lineage (NCBI taxonomy): Eukaryota > Viridiplantae > Streptophyta > Magnoliopsida > Magnoliales > Magnoliaceae > Magnolia > Magnolia changhungtana. Next base: position 1,171,779 of record JASAUF010000330.1, on the reverse strand, counting down.
AAAACCATTCCTAGGTTAGAAATTTGAAAAGTCTAAAGACCCTAAGTGGATAAAGAAGATGGATCTAGCCATGCCCCACCGAGTTAGAACCTAACCTCAAGGAAAGCCGGTTGCTCCATTTCCCCAACGGTTGGTTGACCCAAAACCTCTCTCTAACTCTCAGGATATCTAGAGGTGTTGAAACAAGTGAAGGTCAACATTCCTCTACTTGATCGTGAAACAAATACCTTCCTATGCCAAATTCTTGAAAGACTTATGTACGACCAAAAGACGGCAAAATATTCAAAAGAAAATCTTCTGGATCGAGAAAGTGAGTGCCATCCTAAAGCAAGATGTGCATGAAAAATTCAAAGACCACAGTAGCCCAACCATATCATGTGTAATTGGGGACTATCGAATTGATCACGCACTTCTTGACTTAGGAGCGGCGTTAATCTTATTCCTACTCGGTATACAAACAGTTGGGTTTAGGTGAATTAAAATCCACCTTAACCACACTACAACTTGCTGATCGCTCTGTTCGTGTACCAAGAGGAATAATTGAGGATGTGTTGGTCCAGGTTGATCGATTTTACTACCCAGTAGATTTCATCATCCTAGATACCGAACCCATCAACAATACAAGCACTCAGATTTCCGTCATTCTTGGTCGCCCATTCCTTGCCACTTCAAACGCAATTATCAATTGCAGGAATGGTGTCATGAGTATGTCTTTCGGGAATATGACATTAGAAATGAATATCTTTTTCAACACTGGCAGACGGGTAGAGGAAGATGATGATATCCACGATATTAACATGATCGATACTTTCGTGGAAGATAGGACACCCCTTACCTTATCCTCTGATCCTCTAGAGACGTGCCTGGCCCACTCCCATGAGTTTGATGATGATATAATTAGGGAAACGTGTGCCATGCTTGATGCGGTACCGGTACTTGAAGTTAACCGGTGGAGGCCTCAATTTGAAAAGTTACCCCACACTGATAAAGTGCCTCTACCGTCTAACCTCAAGCCACCGAAGCTTGACCTAAAACCTTTGCCCTCTGATTTAAAATATGCATACTTCGGTCAAGATGAGACATACCCGGTGGTGATTTCTGCCCACCTTGAGAAAGAACAAGAGAGTATGCTTATATCCACTCTCCTGGAGCATAAGGGAGCCCTTGGATGGACAATCGCGGACCTCAAAGGAATGGACCCCTCGATTTGTACTCACCGCATATATCTTGAGGATAATGCGAAGACAGCTCGGCAACCACAACGTAGACTAAATCCAAACATGAAGGAAGTGGTTAAGGCCGAGGTTCTTAAACTATTGGATGTGGGTATCATATACCCTATATCTGATAGTCAATGGGTGAGTCCAACTCAGGTGGTTCCTAAGAAGTCCGGGATCACCATCGTAGCCAATGCCAATAATGAACTTGTGCCGACTAGAGTCACTACTGGTTGGAGGATGTGCATTGACTACAGGAAATTAAATACCGTCACGAGGAAAGACCACTTTCCTTTGCCCTTCATTGATCAGATCTTGGAAAGGTTAGCTGGTCATTCCTATTACAGTTTCCTTGACGGGTATTCGGGCTACAACCAGATAGAGATCGCCCCTGAAGATCAAGAAAAGACTACATTTACATGTCCCTACGGCACCTTTGCTTACCGAAGGATGCCATTCGGGCTATGTAATGCTCCTGCCACTTTCCAGCGATGTATGATGAGCATATTTTCTGACATGGTGGGGCAATATTTAGAGGTCTTCATGGACGATTTCTCTGTCTTTGGTCCATCTTTCAGCGAGTGCTTGGAAAGTCTTAAATGTGTGCTGAAAAGATGTGAAGAAAAGAACTTGGTACTTAATTGGGAGAAGTGCCATTTCATGGTTCAGAAGGGAATTGTCCTTGGACACATTATTTCATCCAAAGGAATCGAGGTGGATAAGGCAAAGATCGATCTTATCTCTAACCTACCTCCACCCAAGAACATAAGGGACGTGCGATCCTTCTTAGGACACGCCGGGTTTTGAGAAGATTCATAAAGGACTTTAGTCTCATATCTCGTCCTCTATGTAATCTACTTCAAAAGGATGCACCATACGAGTGGACTGAACCATGTCAGGAAGCTTTCACTAAGCTTAAGGGCATATTGACTAGTGCACCCCTCATACAGCCACCTGACTGGAGCATTCCTTTTGAACTTATGTGCGATGCGTCTGATTATGCTCTTGGGGCAGTTCTAGGCCAGAGAAAGATAAGAAACCCTACGTTATTCATTACGCAAGTAAGACTCTAAATCTGCCCAAGTGAACTACTCGACTACGGAAAAGGAACTCTTAGCCGTAGTGTTTGCCTGGACAAATTTAGGTCCTACTTGATCGGATCCAAGATCATTATTTACACCGACCATGCGAGTAGAATGATGCTAAGCCCCGCTGATAAGATGGATCCTCCTACTCCAGAATTTGACCTAGAGATAAAAGATAAAAGGGAGTAGAGAACGTAGTGGTGACCATCTTTCTCGCCTTAATCCCTCGATTCCTTTGAGATGACACCGATTAATGACATGTTCCCCGACGAACAATTGTTCGAGTCTCTCATTCGCCTTGGTTCGGCCGATATTGCTAATTATCTTGCCACGGGTTCCATACCAACACATTAGATCACTTGAAGATAAGAAGAAATTTTTCACCGAGGTGCGCAAATTCTTCTGGGATGATCCATACTTGTTTAAATATTGCCCAGACCAAATCTTAAGGAGATGTGTGCCAGACAATGAGCATCAGAGTGTCATCTCCTTCTGTCACTCACAGGCCTGTGGTGGTCACTTTTCTGCAAAAAAGACCACGGCCAAAATTCTGCAGTGTGGCTTCTATTGGCCCACTATGTTCAGGGACACTCATGAGTTTTGCAAAGCTTGTGAGCGTTGTCAGAAATTGGGAGCATTGTCCCATCGAAATATGATGCCCTTGAATCCCATTCTTATCATAGAGGCATTTGATTGCTGGGGCATCGATTTCATGGGGCCATTCCCCCAATCTTTTGGGAATTTATATATTTTGCTTGCCGTAGACTATGTCACTAAATGGGTCGAAGCGATTCCGTGTCGGAATAATGACCATCGCACGGTCATTAAATTCCTAAAAGAAAACATCATTTCCCGATTTGGAACACCTCGAGCTATCATTAGTGATGGAGGTTCACACTTTTGTAATAGACCATTTGAGAGTTTAATGAAGAAATACGGTATCTCTCATAAGGTGAGCACCCCATACCACCCACAGACAAGTGGGTAAGTTGAGATTTCCAATAGGGAGATCAAACACATTTTGGAGAAAACGGTTAACCCTGACCGTAAGGATTGGTCAATTCGATTGACTGATGCCTTATGGGCATACCGTACTGCTTTTAAAACCCCTATTGGAATGTCTCCCTTTAGACTCGTCTATGGGAAGGCTTGCCACTTGCCTGTGGAGTTGGAACATAGAGCCTACTGGGCGATCAAAAATTTGAATTTCAATCTGAACAACGCTGGCTCGCTACGCAAACTTCAATTAAATGAACTTGAAGAAATCCGGAACGCCGCGTACGAGAACTCGAGAATTTATAAGGACAGGATGAAGGCGTTTCATGACCAACACATTCTACGAAAATCATTCACGCCAGGTCAGAAAGTCCTTTTATATAATTCTCGATTAAATCTCTTTCCGGGTAAGCTTCGATCTCGTTGGACCGGTCCTTATATTGTCGTTACTGCATATCCCCATGGGGCCATCGAGATAAGAGACCCCGACAATGGCAAGGAGTTTAAAGTAAATAGACATCTCTTAAAGCCATTTGTCGAGAAATTTGATTCAGAGGACAGGTCCATGCCTCTTACTGATCCTGTTTACCAGGAATGATCTCCTAGTCTGATGGAGGTATAGGTAGGTTTATTGCTTTCATAGGATTAGGGTAGTTGCTTTGGTCTGGCTGAAGACGTTAAACTTAGCGCTCCTGGGAGGCAACCCAGCGTTTCATTTTATTTCTTTTTCCTTGATCGTTAGTTCAATGTTTGTGGGTAACATTACTGCAAACCCTCACGAGACTACAACTCGTCCACTAGGGGTAACCTAGGGGTTTAACGGCTTGTTGCATACGCTAAATGCAATCGAGAGCACCTGCGAAAGTGGTATAGGTAGGATTTTCTTTTTAGGATTTTATTTTTGCTATTTTTTGTTTTGTTTTTATTGATATCTCTCTTGTGCTGACCTGTTTTTATGTTGATATTTTTGAGCAAGCTTCTTGATTCTCCATCCAGGTACTATCTTTCCATCACTCCTCTTATACTTTCATTGTCCCATGTGCATTGCATGCTTACATCGTTTACATTGAGGACAATGTAGATTTTAGGTTGGGGGTGGGAGATTAGGTTTACCTAATCAGTATTTTCTTGGTCTTGAGCAAAATTGTGAAAATTTTTAAAAATTTTTCTGGAATTTCTGTTGAATTCAAAGTGATTTTGAAGGATAGTTGTGATTTTGAAATTACAAGATACAGAATGTGAGTAATTTATGACTCTTGGATTCCGTTAGTTGTTAGATTTCATAGTTGAGTACGAACTATCAATTCATGATTAGAAGCTTTAAAACATTGATGGAGTCATGATTTCACATATCACATCTCTCTTATGCATTGAGGTTTCAGTTCAATATTGAAGGATTGACTTGGTGATTAGTAAGAATGAAAGGAACCGACCTGGGGAATTTGTCCACCATGTTCAATAAGAAGAATAAAAGAAAATAAGAAAACCCAGCTATAAGATAGCTGCCTGCGGAAAGGGTTGGGCGAATGGACTTCACCATGGGTTTGTTCCTCATAGGTGTAGAGTCAATTCCCCATGGTTGACTTTAAAAAAATAAAAATAAATAAAATAAAAGATTTTTGGGCAATTGATCTTCTCCATAGGTTTGCTCCCTATAGGTGAGGATTTGATTCCTTTCATTAGCATTAATTTTGATGGAAAAATCGAGTGGAATGTTGATCTATGAGGCAGGTTTTGGTTTAGGTTTGGATTGTCATGAGTTTTCCTATTTATTACCAATGATATCATGAAAGACAGAAGTAAATCTTAATGTTGATAAGCTAAGATCACACTATACAATCATGGATCCTAATGTTTAAAATTTTTCTGATTGATGGACTATTACGTTGAACTTGACTATGGAAATTTACCGTGCGCTTGAGTCCATGAGAAAGTAATGCCTAACATTCACGAATCTTAGAATTTTAGGATCTGGATTGTTTTTCAAAAATCATTCGAGTTTATAGAAATCCTCCTATAATTCTTAAACATATTTTTCGCATACTTTGCTCGGGACTAGCAAAATGCTGGTTGGGGGTTGTGTTGAGGGTCAAATATTGTATATTAGACCCCATTTATTACATGGATTTACGAACATGATACCAAATAACGCCTCATTTTAATCGTGTTTGTGCCGTCAGGTGTATTTACGAGCAAGGACTGAAAAGAATGCTAAAAGCATGGAGTTAATGCTCTTGCACCACCAAGGCATTGGATGAGACTCCAGGGGACCAAGATCAACGCCAGAGATCCAAGAAAACCAAGAAACTGAAGTTCAAGTGGCCTGAAAGTCAGCTAGAATGCGAGATCATAGGGTTCTCACCATCCGTTTGGTTCGAAACTTCATACAAGACTTAAAGACCATATATTAACCATACATGTCGAATATCAGCCAGTGGATCCTTGTGGAAGTGATTCAACGGACAGATCAGCCCATGAATCCCTGATTCGGGGCCCACATGAGATCTGGATATGCTTCAATTTTGGACTCAATGTCTTAAATGAGCTGGAAAAAGGGATGAATGGATTGGATCTCTCATATCCATCGCAGTGGACCCCACATGTACAGCGTGTGTACATGGAATACACACGCCCGGCGCTGCACCGGACCGCACGCACCAGTCAAAGTCGGTTGGACCGACGTCTTCTGCAAGAAAACGGAAATCTCCGTTTCTGGTTGCAGCATTCGCACAGACAGACGCTGAGACGCGTTGTGGGCTACCGTCTTGAGTACACGGACTAATCCTAACCGTCCAAAAGATTCCCTAGGTCCTTATCATCCACTCCTAGGTGATGGAATTGAAGAAGGTACCGAAGATTGGTTATCTTCCGTTCAAACACAGGATGAACGGCGGAAGGAAATCGTTAGTGGGCCACACCAAATATAAGTTTCACCACGTCATACCAGACTGTTTTTTCGAGATGAAATCAATGGACGGAGTGGATTCCTCATACACTTAGAGGAATGGGCCTCACTGACAGCCAACGAAAAAACGGAAGTTTCCGTTTCCAGCATCCGCGAACAGAGAGATCAGACAATTTCAGTGGGCCACCTTCGATCATCATTCGGTCCATCTGGACCGTTCATTCGCCCCAGGACGTCAAACCGACGGTACATAGGTGGTTTTCCAGACTCATGTACAAGCGTGAATGAAAATAACGCCAAATTATTAAATGGACGGTGGGTTTAAAAATCAATGGGTCGCATTTATCTTGAGCCAAAACCGGTCTTCTTTGAACGGTTTTTCGATCAGAACAAAGTGGACGGCACGGATTTTGCATAAAAACAGCTCAATGGGACCCACCGACTTCACAGCGGAAGAAATCCGCAGCCTCTGTTACAGCGTCCGAAAACCGACCGATTTTGGGTCAGATGCGTGATCTGGAAGTTGATCAGATGGAGGATCTGATCCGTTCATCGTGTAGCCCATCCACAAATTCCCCAAGGGACGTTGTCCTTTTGAAAAGAAAGCTAAGGATTGGGAGTTTTTGATGCCGTTTTCCGACTGCGAAAAAAGCTTTCGCTGCAGCCGTGAAATGTCCGGTTTCTGGTGCGATTTTTCATCCGATTCCAGCTCTCTTGTCCCTGGCAGCTATAAAGAGAGAGTTAGAAACAAAAGTTAGGGATATCTCACGGCAGAGAGGAGAAAAACGGGAAGAGAGAGAGAGAGAGAGAGAGAGAGAGAGAGAGAGAGAAATTCGTTGTTGAAATCCTTATTTTTATGTGTGATCTAGCCAACATGGTTGGCTAAACCTCTTAGCTAGGGCTAAGAGGTGAAGCTTGTGGTATGATGGGATGATTCTACGGCTTCGATTATGTTAGTTGAACTACTTTGATTTTAGTTTTATTATAAGGAATTGCCTGTAGTTGTTTTTATGGTTTGTTGTGACCTCCATTACAATAGATCTGCAATGGCTGCAAGTAATTTCTTTTCTTTATTTTGATTATGTGGTTAGGAAGCCCTGTTGTTCACCATCGCCCCTTGGACATGGTTGAGTGATGGAATCCCTCCTAACCTTCATACATCACACTTGATTGGTTGTGGATTGGTTTAACTCTGTTGTTTGCTTTGTCTCATGGACATGGTTTTGTGATGGAATCCATTCTAATTTACACCTGTCTCATCTTTTGAAAACTTGATCAAAGGAAGTTCAGATTGTTCTTTAAGCGATATATCTTCCAACCGGATGAAGATGGGACTCGAAGTCCAGTTGAGTTCGTGAATCAAGCGTAGATCTCCCTGATCTCTACAAGTGGATCCTCTGAATCCCTAGTTTCCCTTCTCTGAATTCTTTAAATTTTATATTACTGTTTTCACCATTATTCCTTCAAACTACACTTGTTTTAGATTTCATCTCATTCTAGTTCTAGTCCTAGTTAGTTTCAGATTACGTACAGGTTTCAGTCCCTGTGGATTCGACCTCGGTCTTACCGAGTTTTTACTACATCACAACCCTATACTTGGGGAGTGAACAAGAGGAGAAAAGAAGAAAAGGATCATCCAAATCCGGGGGTTTGATGTCAGAGAGAGGAGTAGAGTAGTTTTTTTTTCCTTTTTTTTTCTTTTTATTTTGTTTTGTTTTGTTTAAGGAATCTAGCCCATTCATGTTGGGCTGAACCTCTTATCTAGGGCTAAGAGGAGAAGCTTGTGGAGTGATGGGACTAATTTCTACGGGGCTGATTTATGTTTGAATGAATTTGATCTTAGTTGATAATTAAGGAATGCCTTTAGTTGTTAATGGTTTGTTATGACTGAAATTACAATAGATCTGCGATGGCTCAAGTATTTCCTTTTCCTTTTTGTGATTATGAAGTTAGGAAGCCCTGTTGTTCACCATCGTCTCCTGGGCATGGTTAGATGACGGCACCCTTCCTACCGTCCATACATCTCTTAGATTGACTGTAGATCGGTTTAATTCTGTTGTTTGCTTTGTCTCATGGGCATGGTTTTGTGATGGAATCCATTCTAATTTATTTCAATCTTATCTCTTTAAAACTGGATCAAAAGACATTCAGATTTGATTTTCAGGTTATATCTTCCAACCGGATGAAGATGGGATTCGCAGTCCAGTTGAGTTCATGAATCGACCGTAGATCTCCCTGATCTCTACAAGTGGATCCTTGGCACCCTAGTTTCCTACCTTTAAATTTCAAAAGTTTTAGATTAGTATTCTCACCATTATTCCCTCATACTCACTTAATTTAGATTTCATCTTATTCTAGTTCTAGTTCTGGTTACTTTCAGATTACGTATAGGTTTCAGTCCCTGTGGATTCGACATCGGTCTCACCGAGTTTATGACTACATATAACCCTATACTTGGGGTGTGAACAAGTTTTTGCCGCCCACCCCGAGTGTGTCCCCACATCCCATGGGCTACCCCACTCGAGCCTGGTGTGAAATGCGCATTAATCACCCCTGGTGAGGAGTCTCGAACACGAGGCCTCCTCTGTGGGCCGCACCCACCCCGAGTATGCCCCTGCATCCCATCCCACAAGCGACCCCACTCGAGCCCAGTGTGAAAATGCCCCTGCATTAAAGGGGTCCCCAACCATGTGTCCATAGCCATCTTTCACAATAAAAATAAAATAAAATAACAAAAAAATGAGTCTATACCCCGCTTGTCAGGACGCCGAACCTTTCGCAAGTAGTTAACACTATTGTACCACAGTCTGCTCATGTTAATGGCTACGCTCAGATAGTACTGTCAGATCTCATATCCATGCACAAGGTCCAAGGTCACAAAAGTACCTGACCATTTTCTGTCCCATCAATGCACTCTATCTACACCATGCCGATAGAATGGCTCTGCTGAGCAACAGTTCATTTCTCTAACTTGACATCACCACTGCCCATCTCTGTTGAATGCACGACTGGTAAGGCAAGGCATGTGCCAAAGTGTTCTGTTAACTAACATATTACTTGCTAATCTATTTTATCAGCCTTCAATTTGCCTGAAGCAAGATATCCCATATCGGTATCGGTTGGCGTAATGGTGCCCTCCGATACCGATACGGATATGAGGGCTTAACGGCGATACGAGAGCATAACGGGCCGTAACGGTGCAAAAAAAAAAAAAAAATGCCAAAAAAATATGAAAAAATATGGATTAAATCCGGAATATTCTAAGCATTTCAAATATGCATCCATTTATAAATTGGAACATATTCATGGTGGTGTAACGGTCCACTCTTTGGTGAGAAGTTATATCGGACTGTCTGAAGAATTTATGAACCAGACAACCTGGATTTGACTATAAAACTCATATATTTAATTTTCTAACTATCTACTATCAATGATAGATATATTAAAATAAATGTAATATGAAAATACCTTACATGTGTAGGTGTTTGCAATTATTTTTCATAATTCATAAAAAAATTATAAAATGACAATAACAATCTGTAAAATGAACATTAACATGTTCTACTATAATTAACACATCATATTCTACCATTAAAACATCAAAACATTCAATAAAAAATAATTTTTTGAATTTTAAAAAAAATGGTCGAAAATAATGCGTAAATAGAAAAAAAAAATTATAAAAAAATATAAAATGATAACAACAATCTATAAAATGGACATTAATATCTTCTATTATGATTAACACATCATATTCTACCATTAAAACAGCAAAATATTGATAAAAAGTATAAATACCTATTTTTGAGGAATTTCTGAAACATGGCCTACAGAGCTTCGAATCAAAAAAATCCTTAATATAAGTTGTTTTTATTTGTAATATCAAGTTAAGAGTGGTCGAAAATAGCAATAGAATGATTTAGGAAGAGTTTAGAAGAAGTAAGTTTCAAAAAAAGTGAAAAAACAGACCTTTAAAAAATAATAATAATAATAATAAGGCCATTTTTTGACCGTTATGCCCTGTAACGGCCATTACGGCTACAGAATTGGGAGGGGAGGGGTGACTGTTATGGCCCCGTATCGCGTAACGGCCACGACCGTTACCGATACGTATCGGCCGATACGCCCGTATCGTAACGGATATGGGACACCCTGGCCTGAAGAGTACTTCCACCGTTCATAATAAGAACAGGATGACAATGAGTCCAACCCATTATCACTCCTCATTTTAGTTGGCGTTTTGCAGATGAGAGAATTCAGAACGTCCCATTATCTACATTCGGCACGACATTTGTACAATCAGAACTTGCTACATATTTTGATCTTTCAGAAAAAGTACAATAAATGCCTTAATTGGAGCGAAGGACCCATCAAAGTTACTCCAAGCAGAAAAATACCCAATGACTAGAGGCAAATAACTCCAAATCTCTATTTGAAATGTTACAGAACAGAATATTTAAATAGTACCCTAAACTATAAAATCATAGATATCTTACTAGTTACATCGTGCAACATATTTATGAAGATGGGGAAAAAAATTAGATAAATGTGGCTGCTACTCATGAGAATAGCATGTCAAACTCTACTCTCAAGTCTCATCACATGTTTACGTGAGATCTGGGCCATTCATCAGGCGGGCTCAACTGTGTATTTGCCACAATGCAAAATCAGGCAGTCCAACCATAAGGTGGGTCACCTGCGTACGAAAAAATGTGCAGTTAAAAAGAAGTGACCAACTGTCAACATTTGATGCACATAATACAGCCCACAAGTGACTAGGCTGGACAAGTTTTCAACAGCACATATACAGAAGGTCCCACCTGATGAACAGCATAGACATCATAGGCACATGCCATGTTGGCACATGTAGCAGGGTACAATTTGATATCCAACTCTCACAACCAGCCACAGCAGCTGTAAAGATGTTACAACAGCTTTTCTTTCCTCCAACAATTCAAAGGTAAAGAAATACTCAACAGCAATGATGGATGAGTTACGCTCCCTATTTCTCATAATCAAAGGATTTGATGGAAGTCTTTATCTAAATAGTGGATGAAATTTACTATAACATTTCCAATCATCATGAAGGAAAAAGATTAAGCAGATGCTTCAGAAAATAATAAGCTTCATTTCCACATTTCTTCATAACGACCATGAGTTAGCAGATAGAACCAAATACAATCATAGTAAATGGCAAAAAAAAAAAAAAAAAAAAAAAAAAAAAACATTTTTAAAAAGTCCTTGCGCACCTTATGGCTGCGGTGAAGCCAAATGGAATCATCATACACCATGCTTCCACATTCATGCTGTAAACCCACAAAAGAAAGTCCAATAATCATTGCCTTTCTATAATAGCATATTAACGCAATTTAATCACAAGGAATCAATTGTATTTAAGAGAGTACCTTGGATCCTGTTGTTAATGGGCAGAAATATCACTGATTTACATAGAGGAAGCCTAAAAAGTACAATAGATAAGCATTTTTTATACTATTCATATTTAAAAAAGATTGCGGTATTCTCTAAGTCATTGATCCATTTCACTTGTATGTCGAACCACGTTTTATTTAAGAACCATACTCCATCCAAAGCTATGTCTTCAGTAAATTATATTACGTAGGTAGTGATACGAGTGCCACACAACATAAACACCATACTTACACATTACACCAGCCCCTGAAAAGGAGAATATGTGAGTGCAGCTAAGGTAAGCGATTTTCTGAGTAATGTTCAATGGATCTACAAAGTTCAATTATTTAAAAAAATAAAAAATAAAAAAAAATGTTAAAATAAATAGAACCAGTGTTCATATTATCGGCGAGAAATCGATAATATCGGTGTCACCGGAGTTGCGACATCGAAACTCGCTTCTTTCGTTTCTCTTCCTAATATCGGCGAATTTTCGGCGATTTTATCGTTTTTTCACGAAAAATACAGTTGTCGGTGAGAAATTGTTGTATCTACCTACCCTGCCACAGGATAGCTGTCACAAACAACCCCTTTTTGACGCCGATAATATCCCCCCCCCAAAAAAAAAAAAAAAAAAAGGGAAGACCGAATATCGGAGACTGCATAAATACCCCCCCCACAAAAAAAAAAAAAAAAAAAAGAGGAAGAAAAGGGGAAACTTTTTGGATTTTGTACCTGTACAAGAGGATTGCTGATCATTTTTTCGAATAAATCATAAATTTCAAATGGAATGACAATTTAGAGAAGAATCTGCGAAATCTCAGAGATCTTGGAGAGGTTTTTTCAGGACTTTAGGGTCTTGAGGGTTCCCTTCTGCAACCCTCTTTTGTTTTCAGAAATGGCTTCTCAAAGTCAAAACGGTGAGTGGATTAGTTGGTAGTGTGGTGTGCCGGCTAATCTCGGTGGCGTCTAGACGTCACTAAGTTCCGTGGGCCCGACCATGATGTATGTGTTATATACATGCAGATCATTTTAGGTAATAAGCCCAAAAATAGGCAGATCTAAAGCTCGAGTGGACCACACTACAAAAAGCAGTAGGAACAATGATTCCTGCAGTTGAAACCTTACTAGGGCCCACAATGATTTTTATTTGTCATCCACGTTGTTCATAAGATCACACGTACATGGACGAAGGTAAAACACAAAAATGACACCAATCCAAAACGTCTATGGCCCCTAAGAATTTTTCAACGGTAGATACTCAATTCACACTGTTTCCTATGGTGTGGTCCACTTGACCATTGGATATACTTCATCTTTGGGATCAAGCCCTAAAATTATCTGTTAAAATGGATGTACATAGTGGATAAAATACATAAATCATGGTGGCCCCACAAAGTTGACTAAGTACGCTCAATGTATTGATTTACTCAGTGCGTATTGAGTGTGCAATCCACTTCCCAGCAAGGTCGCGGGCATGTGACTTGTTTAAGTTGGTGGCTTGGTGCTCCGTGGGTCCATCATGATGTGTTATATTTTATCAATACCGTCCATTTATTTGCCAAATATAATTTTAGGGCATGGGCCAAAAAAATGAGGTAAATCCGCATCTCAAGTGTACCACACCAAAGGAAACACCACCATTAAAAACTTCATAGGGCCCATTATAAACTTCCTAGAGCTATTGTAACATTTTTTTGCCATCCAACCTATTGCTTAGGTAACTTCCTAGAGCTATTGTAACATTTTTTTGCCATCCAACCTATTGCTTAGGTCACACGGACTGGGATGAAGCGAAAACACAATTATCAGCTTGATCAAAAACTTTCAATGGGCCCCTAAGAAGTTTTTAATGGCAAGATTCAATCAGTATTGTTTCCCTTGGTGTGTTCCACTTGAGAATTGGATCTACTTCATTTTTGAGACTGTCCTAAAATGGTATGGTGAAACGGATAAATGGACTGGATTTCCCAAAAGAATGAGTGGGCCCCACATGGTAAGGATAACATCCACATGTATCTGGGTAACATCTAATCCGCTCCCACGAAAGACACATTGCCTACTGATGCTTATAGCCAGTAGCTAGTGGACGGTGCTTTGTGGGACCCACCATGATGTCTGTGTTTATCCATGTCGTTCAATCATTTTTTCAGATCATTTTAGGACATGAGCCAAAAAATTAGGCAGATCCAAATCTCATGTGGAGCACACCACATAAATCAATGGTGATTGAATGCCCGCCATTAAATAAAAAAAAATTGGGGGTCACAAAAGTTTTGGATGAAGCCGATACTTGTTTTTTCCTTTCATCTAGGACTTTATGAGCTTATCAACAAGATTGATGGAAAATAAACATTACAGTGGGCCTTGGGAAGTATTTAATGGTGGGCTTTCGGTCACCACTGTTTCTTATGGTGTGGTCCAGTTGAGATGTGGATCAGTCTTATCTTTTGGCAAAGCCATAAATTAATCTTTAAAAACATATGAACGGTGTATATAAAACACATATGTTGGTATTGGTGAGACAGATCAAATGCTCAAGTGGAGCACAACACAGGAAACAGTGAGGTTTGACTGCGTACAATTAAAAACCTCCTGGGGCTATAAAAGTTTTGGATCAAACTGATATTGATATGTATGTTTTTCTTATGGTGTGGTCCACTTGAGATTTGGATATGCTTCATAATTGGGCTTATGCGCTCAAACGAGTTGACAAAAAGGATGGACCGTGTGGATATACAATGCATACATTAAGGTGGGCCCATGGTCAGGTGCCACCCACATTCCTATCCCTAGAAAACTTGCCAAGGTCCACCATATTGTTTTATTGATCATCCAAATGGTTGATAAGGTGTCACAAACCATTGATCAAGGCCAAATCCTGTTGGGTGAAGCCATGGCCACACCTAATATGTTACACCTAATATGTTCTCTTTGCTTAGATAAGGTGTCATTATTGGAGTGATTTCTTACGGCAGTGCATGCTTTTTGGGTCCCCGTTAAATGATAACTTTTTATGTAATGTATTCTTTTTACAATTTTTTATTCCTAAATAACCATATATGTGTATTTAGGCATGTCCTGAAGTTTCACTGAAAAATTATACAGTTTTTCCCATGTTTCCCTATTTTCCCTCGCATTTCCGGTTATCTCCGATATTATCAGCGATAACGATATTATATCCTTATCTCCGGCCAGCGAAACTTATAGTGATACCGACAACTTGAACACTGAATAGAACAGAGTATGTATACGTGTAAAAAACTTCAAGACTTTCGACATGGATATCAATGCATCCAAATAGACACATTGTCAAGCAAGAGACTCCTGCAATCCATTACCTCATTAGCCCCCTGGAATGTGCCTAAGAAAGAGAAATGATCAGGGAAAAGCACAAATCTAAAATTCCCCCAATGGGATCATAAGGCTCCATGGAAACTGCCGTGTTTCTCACACATCTAATGACGAACTTCCAGTAGTTCCTAAGAAGGATCATAAATGAATCCAAGCCTATATGTAATCCATGTATAGAATCAAAACTTAGTATTGGAGTGTAAGGTTTGTTTCTTTCTCCATAGAAATTTAGACAACTGAGAACTGGATGATGATTGAATCCATGATCCACATAGAAAACAGACTCCAAATTCAATTGAGGCTTTAGGGCTGATTGGCCTGAAAAGTGCAAGATTAACCTCACATTGGCATCTTTGATCAAAGATTCAAAATCCCAACTCTCTCTGGACCCAATTGATGGAACAAACTCCCATCAAAATTGAGCATGAGAGATCCCATCAAAGGAGACTTTGACTTCTTGATCGGATTATTCTCACATCCTTGCTAGCAACCACTTCTTTTCGAAATCTATGAGTTTAACAAAGCATAAATCCTTTTCAACTAACACCCAAATAATCCAATTTCTAATCATTTCTCTTGCTCCAACAAAACCTTCCACTTAAGCTTTGAAGTTCTGATGTTATATTTTTCCAAAAAGCTCCAAATAATGGCCACTGAGCAGAATTTTCAAAGAGCCCATACTTCGCACAACTACCAACTTCTATTTATATCACCGAGTTTTCTCCTTCATTTGTGCAAATTCCAAGAGAGCTATCTCAGGTAGTACATTGAGCTAAAATCTCCCAGTTAAATCTGCCTAACAATTTTTCACCACTTTTGTTTACTTTAATTAATTTGCTTTTTTGTACATATTTTTCTCTACAAATTTTGACCAACACTTCCATTCTGAATGCTCCAAAAGCCTTTGATCCTTTCCTATTGTTTGACACTCCCCTACATCTGTTTCTTTCAAAACTAAAATTTCTAGCAAAGTCAATTTTTCATATGCAATAATCATTTTTACAAACACCTACATGTTACTTAATTCTGTTTGAAGCCCATATAACTTAAAGAATCATATACACAACCTTAACACTCTTATTTATCTTTGTGGAACTGATCATATACACAATGAAAGCTATTGCAGCATTTGAATATATAAGAGAAATATGTAGACATCATTACATAGACGAAACTACAGACAGTTCAAACCAAAGAATATAAACAAGAGAAATGAGATAAACCATTTCAAAGATTCTACTTACCAAATGGTGGCAGCACCAACTGCTATTTCTGGGTTTTTTAGAAGCCCGGCTAACAAGATCATTACCATCAAATTCCAATACTCCAAGCTGCAAGAATTTAGAAAATTAGAAGGAAAGAAATGGAAATCTTCCAACCTGTGAGAAGGGTGAATGAGTGCTATGCACATAAAAATACACTAATTGAAAGAGGTAGAAGTCATACAAATTGTGTAGCCAATGAATCAGAATGCCTAATATAGAACAGGTGGCCAGCCTATCTCAGCACCTAGATGACCAGCAAATAGGAGAGGGAGAAATTTGACCAAAGAAAAGGTTTTTTCAAAATAAAAGGGGGGATTTTTAAAAGAGCTGTCATACTCTCTAAAGCCTCACTCGATTCAAATACACTCAAATAACTTTCTGACTTAGTTTGAACAGGCAGAAAAGGAAACATCATCAAGACCAAAAATCAAGTTCTCCAACTTCCCAAAGAAAAGAAGGAAAGAAACAAGATCGAAGGGTTTCAGTTTGTGTGAATTATTATGAAATTTAGGGGATTCAAAGAGGCCAGGAACCAAGCGCCAGTCTCTTTTGGAGAGAGAGAGAGAGCAGGGGGTGGGGTAATGGGTCGCAAGACATTGCTTAAGATTTCTGCATCTAAGCTAAAAATTCAAGAATTCAAACTCGTGACAGGATCAAGACAACAACAAAGCTTCCCGACTTTATGAACATCTTTAGGTAAAAACTTGGAAATAGGGCTCTGGCAAACTGGGCTGATTCAGTGAAGTTCCTAGTAAATCTGCTAGTTCTCAATCAGTAATCAAATTAACAATGTTTCAATGAAATCCAACAAATGTCTCCCCTGAACCATTCCCAAGAATATCTTGGAAGTTTCAAGGGAAATACAATCATTTTACGCCTCACCCAGCCCCTATGTAACATAAACACGGACAAAAATGCCGGCAACTTAAGGGGCAAAACAGCCTCCACCTCTGTTGGTGAACCTTTGAACAAGGGTATTTCCAGAAAATAACAGACTTCCCTCTGTTCCACCTAAGAAAAGCTCATCTTACTTTCAAAAAACAAAGAATGAAACAGACATTTTATATGAAATCATATGCTAAGCTCCCACAATTTATGACTAATTTCACATAGCCAAAAACTCGGTAAAGGATAAGAAAGCACGCATGCATGGGCGCACGCACTGCACTTGCAGGAAGCATGAAGCGAAGTGCCAACTCATTCTGGTGCAACAGCCAAGAAGCATCGATTTCAAAATGTTGTAGCTATAAATAGTTAGGAGGCGTAAGTGGATGTACAAGTCCAAATCGTGATACAAAGATGGAGAAGCACCCAGTTAGAAGGATTGTGAAACTTAGAGACAAAAGTTAACTAAGTGAAATGAAAAGAAAAGAAAATGATTAAAAGGATACTGACCACAACATAACAGCTGAAGCCACAGATAACCTCACAAAGCCTGCCAAATTAGTAAAAGCCAGCCATGAAAAACCAGTCCATGCCTCCTTGCAGCTTCCTGCTAGAATATAGACCAACTGTGCAAGTACCAGGGTGATCCAAGAGAAATTCAGAGTAATTGCAGCCCCTACCAGACCCATTTCCAGCTTCATAATGAAGACCCAACTCAACAACACATGAAGAACCAAAGAAGCAAAAGACATCCAGGCCATGGCCATGACCTTGCTCTGTGCCTGAAGGAATTTCTGTATGGGGAAATTAATTGCAAAGCCAAACAGCTCCGGAATCATCCATATCGAGTACTTTCCAGCCATATCTGCAATCTCATCGTTCTGTCCCAATAGCTTGAGGATGGGTGCCGTAAAAATGTACAGGAGGCTTATGAGTAGTGCTGTGACAAATAGAATTACCCATGATCTCTGCATGTAGATGCCTAACATGTCGAGCTTCCCTGCACCATAGGCTTGCCCACATAAAGTTTCCAAGGCACTTCCCATTCCCATCTGGACAAAAAAATGAAGAACCAGTAAATCCTAGGCATGTAAGATAGATATGTGCAACATAAAAGATGAAAGTAAATGAACAGTACAAAAGAATCCAAGAACTGGAAGAGAAGATCAACATGGGCACAGGAAGGAGATTAAGGGAGTGTTTGGACACTATCAAACTGAACTGCAATTGCTAGTTGAATAAAGCAGAAAGGCTAGAATAATTCAAGAAAATATGTAGGCTGGCATGCAGGCTGAAAGATCCAGGCAATTGGCTGCACAAAGGATTCAAGAAAAGATGGAGAACATTGACAATGAATTTTAGGCTGGCAAGTTGTAACTGGATCTAACAAAGGTGCCCAAGAGACAGAGCAGGGATGGATTAGCAAACATAGGTTAGATAAAAGTCAAATATGAAACAAAAACAAATCAAACAAAGAAGAGATCATGGCCTCAATATGGCCAGAAACCAATGAAAGGATTTACGGCAACAGAAGAGAAAATTTGTGCAGGTGAAAGAGAAGATTAGACCAGTTATAACAGGGGAATAGACAGAGTTGAGGTGCAAGTGAAAGAGAAGATAAAACTATAGCATAGTGATGGGACTTTAAATTCCTAAAAAGCTTTGCTTCATGAACGCTGATGATTCAAGAAGAACTGAAGAAGTTGCGACATGACAGTTAAGAATAGGAAAGCTTTCTAAACTTAATTGTGATCATTTTTCAATTCAGAATCCAATACAGACCAGTGGGAGGTACATTGGCTCTTGAAAGATCAACTAGGTGAAGTGAAAGCTGTGTATTCTTGCCCATTATGTATTGAGGATGTTAGACAGGCTCACATACCTTGTATAGCTAGTATATCTTGTATAATTCGTTTCCATAGGTAGAGGATTCTGATTTTATTATTTTCCTTGTATAGATGACTGTAATCTCTATATATTCAACCCCTTTGGGTTGTCTCAAATACAGAAAAGCTTTCAACTCCTCTCTGTTTTCTTGGTATCAGAGCGTGACTAATCCAAAACTGGCACCACCTGTTAGATCCGACCGTCCCTGTGTCCGGCCACCATCCCTGCTCGTCCGGCCACCATCCCTGCTCGTCCGGCCACAGCATCGCCCCTGCTCGTCCGACCACCCCTCTGCTCGTCCAACCACCCTCTGCTCGTCCAACGCCATAACATCATCCAGCCACCTCTATTGCACGCCCTTCTGCTCTCCGATCTATTCCAGATCCAGCAACCCCTGTTGCTGTTCCAGATCTAGCTTTTCCCGATCCAGCGCCCCCGTTGCTGTTGCTCCAGATCTAGATTTTCCAGATCCAGAGCTGCTGTTGCTGTTGCTATTCCACCAGATCCAGAAACTGCAATCTCTTCGGTATCTTCTGCTATACGGTACATCTAAAACCTTCTTCTGCTGCAACTCTTTGCGTGCTTTACATTACTTCATATCAATGGACAAGGACTCATCACGTACAGAGGCCCCACGTTGTAGTTTTGATGGTACCCACTATTCTCTATGGGCCATCCATTTTCAGAACTTCCTCAAGGGTCGTGGTTTGTGGGGACGAATTGATGGATCTGTTAATATCCCCACTTCCACAGATGCCGACAAATTAGCTGATTGGGAAATGAACAATGGACGGATTATTACCTAGATTCTCGATTCGATTGATCAGTCCATTGTTGTTGGCTTCACACCTCATCGCACTGCTAAGGCAATGTGGGAGCATCTCCAGACAATTTATCAACAGAGTAATGCGGCCCAGTTATACCGCCTGTACCAGGATCTCGTTAACCTTACTCAGGGTGACAACAGTATTTAATCATTTTACTTCAAATTTGTCACAATTTGGACAAATATGGCTATGATGGATCCAACATTTTCTCATGACTTTAAAATATTCCAAACTATGCACGAGAGTGCGCAAGTTTGACAATTTCTTATGAAGCTGCATCCGGAATTTGAGCATTGTCGAGCTGCTCTCTTGAACCGTAGCCCTACTCCTTTATTGAATTCAGTTATTAATGATTTATTGGCTAAGGAACAATGACTGAAAGTTCTCTCTTCCTTCCTCAACTCCGGGATCATCTGATATGGTACTTGTTGTGTCCACCACTACACCAACACGTGGTTCCACTCCTTTTACTTGTCACGGCTACAACAAGGTGGGTCATGTTGTCGCTTAATGCAAAGAATGGTGCGCTTAGTGTCGACGGACTGGTCATGGTATTCAGGATTGCCGTACACATGCCTATGCATCTTCTTTCGACCGTGGACGTGGTGGTGGTGGTCGTGGTCTTTCTGTTATTGCTGCCACTATTTCTTGATTCTGCATCTACTGTTTCTGCTAAAGGTCTTTCATCACCTTTGACTCCTGCGATACTCCAGCAAATCGTTCAGGCCCTTTGTGCGGCCGGTATGTCAGGTATATCCCCATCTTTTACATGGTTCTTCGATTCAGGTGCTTCCAATCATATGACTGGTGTTGTATCTCATTTTCGTAACATTCATCCCTACACTGGAAATCAGGCTATTTCTACTGTGGATGGCATTCGACTTCCTATTCAGTCCGTTGGATCATTGACTTTCTCTTCTTCTGCTCATCGTCAGTTCACCCTTCGTGATGTGTTTCATGTCCTTAACCTCTCCTCCAATTTAATTTCAGTTGGTCAACTCACATCCAATAACTGCTTGTCATATTTCTTCCCAATTGTTGTTTTATGCAAGATCTAGCAACGGGGAAGGTACTTAGGATGAGTAGGCGGCATGGTCGTCTGTACGTGTTGGACTTTAATCCATCTGTCACTCCGGCTCGTTGTTTCTTTTCTCCATCTTCTTCAGATATTTGTTCAGCAAAAAAATTGTGGAAACTGTGGCACTTTCGCCTAGGTCATCCACATTCTGATCGGTTAATTCAGTTATTTTCTTCTGGCATGTTAAGGAACGTTTCTCTTAATAAAAAAGATTTTGATTATTCTTGTTCATCTTGTTGTCTTTTAAAAAGTAAGTGTATTCTTTTTTCTATAAGTACAAAATCTTTTATGTTTGAACTAGTGCATGCAGATGTCTAGGATCCTTCACCAATTATGTCTCTCTTTGGGTTACGATACTGTGTTATATTCATTGATGATTTCACACGTTACACCTGGATTTACTTTCTACACTCGAAGTCACAGGTTTTTGAAAAATTCAAGATATTTACTATATGGTGTAGACTCAATTTCGGGTTCCGGTTCAAACTCTCCTCTCTGACTCAGGGGGGGAATATCTCTCAACAGATTTTCGTACATTTCTTCAGGGTCATGAGATTATTCATCAGACCATCTGTTCTGATACTCCACAACAGAACGGAGTGGCTGAACGGAAAAAACCGTCATATTGTTGAAACTGCCAACACCCTGATGACAGTTATGAGTGTTCCTCGTTCTTTCTGGGCGGAAGCAATGTTACATTCAGTATACTTGATGCCAACCAACGTTCTGAACTGTAAATCTCCATATTTTGTTCTCAACAGCTTACCTCCTGCATATTCCACATTTCGTGCTTTTGGTTGTGTCTGTTATGTTCACCTGGCTTCACGTGAGCGTAACAAACTATCTCCAAAATCGATCAAATGTATGTACTTGGGATTTGGAGAAACTCAGAAGGGTTTTCGATGTTATGATCCGATTTCTCGTCGTGTTCAGGTTTCACGTCATGTTGTTTTTCTTCAACATATTGCCTTTCATTCATCTCTTCCTCCTCCGCACACCCCAAAATCTCCTGGTCTAACCACCTTTCCTAATATTCATTTTGTCTCGAGTACTCTCCCTCATCCGTTGCAGATTTACTCGCTTCGACCACGTACAGCTCCGCCACCTATTACTCAACCCGAACCTACTGTACCTGTTGCAGATCCTGAACCTACATCGATACATCGTTCCGATCATGTACATCAAGCGTCTGATCGCTTGATGTGCTCTATGTCTGCCATGAATGCTACTCTGGATATTGTTTCTATTCCTACTTCATTCTCTCAGGCAGCCACTCATGATTGTTGGAAGAAGGCTATGGCAGAAGAACTTGCAGCATTGAATGCTAATCATACGTGGGACATTGTCAATCGACCCGCTGACCAACAGCTAATTGGTAGCAAATGGATTTATTCTGTCAAGCTCAAGTCTGATGGATCATTGGATCGATATGAGGCTCGACTTGTCGCTCAGGGATACAAACAGGAATACGAAATTGATTATGATGAGACATTCGCTCCCGTGGCCAAGATGAAAATTGTTCGTACTCTTCTGGCAATATCTTCCGTTCGCTCTTGGCCACTTGCTCAAATGGATGTGAAAAATGCTTTTCTTCATGGAGACCTCCAAGAAACCGTATATTTGAAACCTCCTCTTGACTCTTTAATCCCTGATAATAAGGTATGTCGCCTAAAAAAAACCCTGTATGGCCTCAAACAGGCACCTCGGGAATGGTTACAACGCTTTCACGATGTTGTTACAGGTGTTGGCTTTACTCAAAGTAATCATGACACATCCTTATTTTTGCGCACCATTGCTCGCGGAATTGTCATTAATCTCGTCCATGTTGATGACCTACTGCTGACTGGTAGCGATGCTACTGGCATCTCAGCTTTAAAGGAAGTTCTGCAATCATCCTTCAAGATGAAAGACCTCGACCATCTCACATACTTTCTTGGGCTTGAAATTTCACATTCTAAACATGGGATCCTGGTCAGCCAGAGTAAATATATCAAGGGTTTTCTCGCCTTAGTATCATTTACAGATCAGAAGACAGTTCAGACTCCCTTAGAACTTAACGTTCAATATGGTCATGACGATGGTGATCTACTTGCACAGCCCGACTTATACCGCCGTTTGGTTGAGAGTCTGGTTTACTTAACTATGACTCGCCCTGATATTGCCTACGCTATCGAAGTCGTCAGTCAGTTTGTTTCTGCTCCTCAGACTCTTCATATGACTGCGGTGTTACGCATCCTACAGTACCTACGTGGAACTCTATATCGATCACTGTTCTTCTCCTTCACGGCGACTCTGGACCTTCATGCTTATTCGGATGCTGACTGGGCCGGTTGCACTCTCGCACGAAGATTTACCACTAGCTACTGTATTTTCCTCGGCACTTCTCTCGTCTCTTGGAAGTGTAAGAAGCAAGCCACTGTTTCCAAATCGAGCACAGAAGCCGAGTATCGAACGATGTCCACTACATGTAGTGAGCTTGTCTGGTTACATGGACTTCTTTCCGACTTGGGCATTCCTCTACAGAATCTCACTCCACTCCATGTCGATAATCTAAGTGCCATTCAGATTGCCTCTATCCTGGTTTTTCATGAACGGATGAAGCATATTGAAGTTGACTGCCACTTTATCCGCGAGAAATTTTAGTCTAAGCTTATTTCTCTTCCACATGTTGCATCCCATGATCAGATTGCCGACATTCTCACCAAGTCCTTCACTTCTGCACGTCACTCATTTCTAGTTGGCAAACTTTTACTTGTCGATGACCAACATTAGTTTGAGGGGGGATGTTAGACAGGCTCACATACCTTGTATAGCTAGTATACCTTATATAGTTCGTTTCCATAGGTAGAGGATTCTGATTTTATTATTTTCCTTATATAGATGACTGTAATCTCTATATATTCAACCCCTTTGGGTTGTCTCAAATACAGAAAAGCTTTCAACTCCTATCTGTTTTCAGAGGATTCTAAAGCAGAAGTGAGATACTATCGGTTCTACAAGGCATTAAAGCTTTCCTGATGCATTTCTGAGAACAGTAGGAGGTGTAGGAAGTTTTGTTATGTAATGAAGAATTACAAGGTCCCAAGTCCTAACATGTGTAGAGTCCTCGGATATCCATAAAAGGCCCATGTAAACAGGCCGCTGATCTGATGAACTTCACCATTAATCTACCATGCTACAGTAGATCTCCTCAACAGTACAATCTTAACCTCTCAATTCATGGTGTGCAAATAATAGATGGTTAAGAACAAGAAAATGCAGCAATGTCCACATTGAATTATGGAAGAGACCAAAGTTAAAGATCTTCCAAATTGGGTGACTCTTGCGCCCACCAGATTGACTACTTGAACAATGTGCCCCACCAAACATACAATTCATCAGAATTTCCTTAGTCTATGAATAGAGAACTCCATCAAATCAACGGGACCCACTTTTACAGACTCCAAGCTTGAGTATGTGTAACCGCAGGGCATCCATCAAACATATAATTCCCCAAGATTTCCATGGAGGTTGACAACAAACAGGTGGGAACAATGATCCAGTGATCCATCGAACATATAATTCCCCAAGATTTCCATGGAGGTTGACAATAAACAAGTGGGAACAATGATCCAGTGATCCAGACTATTGATGTGGTGGGGCCACCAGTGATAAAGAATCACTCCAACAATCTCCCAGATTGGAGTATCCATCCCTTAATCTTTGGTCATTGTCATGCAGATTTAGACTGTTGCCACATTCTTTCTTAATTATCTACTCATAGGCCACTGATGAAAGAGTTAGGATCTTCCACTAGGGGATATATTTTTATGCATCTCACATCCACGGTGGGCCCATCCACTAAACGGCCACAGTCTACACATGTACAGATTGGGTATCACAGAACACAAGATGGTACATACATCGTGTGGGCTATATCTTATAAGCACATTCGCAGGAAATCAAACCCTTTTGTGAACGGTAGTTGATTTTATTACCCCATTTCATCATTCAGATTTTGTTACAAATAGAAAGCAAAGTTAGGCCATATTTGGATTCATAGAATCCGAGTGAAAAATATGGAAAAGTTAATAATTATCCAATGATTATAACTGTGAAAACTATTTTTGAAAATAAATAAATAAGACTCCATTTTCTGGGGGTCCTTGTTTGGATAGCAAGTGGAAATATCATATTCTTTGGACAACAAATCACCTTCTTTCTTATACCAGAGAATCCTGACAATGGATAAGTCTGTTAATTGCTTTGCGGAATCCACTCTTTTTGCTTAGTGGTAGACTCACGAAAGTTTTAAGAGTAAGGTCATGGGTTCAAGTACCCATTGGGGTGTGTGTCTAGGTGTGTGCGTAAAATTAAATAAACAAATAATAATAATAATAATAATAATAAGAGCTAAATCAAGGGAAAAAGTTCTCTTTTCCTGTAGATTCCACCTATCCAAGAATGACTTTAAAAAAAGGTAACGAACACTTGTTCTTCTACACAGACGAGAAGTGGGAGTTTATTTAATAATCTAGCAGAGTGATGGTTGATACACCGACAGTCCAAGATTGTACACTATGGAGCATACATTTACTCCAATTAAACTGTACAAGTAGTGGGAACTTACATAGATAGATCATCATCCAAAAATCAGATTGGTTAAACAATGTTAACATCTGATTCTCAGACATGTGTTTGCCGAATTCAAACAGTTGGCTATTTTTCCATCTCAATCGTCCAATAGATGTCTACCAATCGACCATTTAAACTATCAAGGTTAGTGTAGAATTCAGGCTACAATCGATTCTAGTGGAGTTAACCGTTTGAACGGTTTAATTTGATTTACCTGTATGCACCACATATATACTTTCTTAGTGCATGTGTATCAACCACCGTACTCTGCCAGAGTATCAAATTTCTTCTCGATTACATATTAAAAACCCTCAAGATCTATGTTTTTCACGAAGAATCCGGATCGAGCGATCCGGATTCTTTCCGGAAAAGGGGCTTTCCCTTTCCAATTTTCCAAAAATATCCTTTCGGAGCATGGAATGACCAAAATGCCCTTGCCCTCTAACACTTCTTTTTTTCTTTTGCTTTTTCTTTTTCCTTTTTTTTTTGCGGTTAGTGGTTAAGCAGTATGTTATACGTGTATGACATGTAAACCGTACAACAGGTGGGCCCCAAGATGATGATCAGACGACCCAAAACTTGGCCAATCCTACATGATGATTGGCCCGGCTTGATTTTTGAGTGGAGCATCTGATAATCATGGTGGGGTGTAGCTGCTGTACGGGTCAGATGTAGTACACGCACAAACACCATGTAAGCCCCACAAGGCTCGATTCCACAGCTAACATAGGAGAATGGAAAAAAAGATTAAGGGTATTTTGGTCATTTCCACTTTCCTTTTTTCTGGAAAATCAGAAATCCAGGAGATATTTGCGGAAAATAAAAAAAAATAAAAAAAAAGAAGAAGAAGAAGAAGAAGATTGCAATCAAAAGGAGAGGAATTGGTACCATGATACCGAACGCGATACCCGTGATAACGAGGTTTTGGATACCAACAGCAGCGAGCTCGACGGTCCCAACGTGGCCGGCGAACGTCTGAGTGACGGAGGACAATGAGTACTGGAAAACCGTCGTCAGGACCGCAGGTCCCGCCACATACCACAGCAACTTGCACTCGACCCAACCATCTCTCAAAAATGACGAACTTGCCCCTTCCTCCTCTTCCTTCCTGGTCAACAGTGGAGCAGTTGAACTCTTCTCCATGGCTTCTGCAAGCAAACGCTCAGCTCAGAGAGAGAGATACTCCAGACTCTAGATTGAGAAGATTGGAGGAGTTGTATATTAGAATAGAAAACGTTAGAATAATGGAGAAGACCTCGGTACAGCGCGGGGGCGATAAGGTGTTACCCCGGTAACACGGTAGTGGTTGTTTCCCTGACCGTGGGGCCCACCTTGATGTATATGTTCTATATCCATGCCGTCCATAGGTTTTTTCCAGATCATTTTAGGGCATTATCACAAAATTAATTAGATCCAAGTCTCAAATGGGCCACACCACGAGAAACAGTCTTCATTGAATACCCACCATTGAAATCTTTCTACGACCCACAGTAATTTTTTATTTTCCATCCAACATGTTGATATGGTCACACTGGATGAAGGTAAAAGTCAAATATCAGCTTGATTCAAAACTTGTGGCCCACAAGAAGTTTTAATAGTCAGCAACCATTTTTTCCTTGTAGTTTGGCCCAGTTATATTTGTATCTGCTTCGTTTTTAGGATTATGTCCTAAACTGAGCTGGAAAAACTGATGGACGGCATGGATATACATTCACAAAGGTCGGCATCACCAGGCATCATCTACTCTCAGCTATAGCTATCACGGGGTTTCTTTAACATATGTCCAAGAAACGACTCCACGTGGATAGCCTATGGGCTGTTTCCATCACGTGCACCGTACCTTGTTTGGACATTATCAAACAAACAACGTGATGATTCCAAACAACCAGATGGCCCGCTCAAAAAATAAAATTCTAGAACGCCTAAATCCACCTGGTATGGCTCACATAAGTTTAAAATACTGGGATTTTAGTAATGATTTCGCAAGGATTGACCACTTCCTTTGGATGGCGTATGAACACGATGGGGTAGGTGACTCACCTAACTTAGTGCGGCCCTTACCATGGGGCCTACATTGATGTGTGTATTCTATATCCATCCCATCCATCTGTTTGTCCGGATCATTTTAGGGCATGATCCCAAAAATGAAAAAATCCAACTATCGGGTAGATCATACTTTAGTAAACAGTGGTTATTGAGCACTCTACCTTAAAAAACCTCTCAAGGGGTGTATTAACGATTCCATAGTGTTTATTTGCCATCCAATCCGTTGACGACGTCACGTAAGCATGCAGGAAAAGGAGAAAAAAATATATCAACTTGATCTAAAACTTTTGTGGTTCATTAATGGTCAGTCACCACTCTTTTCTGAATTTACTTCATTTTTTAAATAATGTCGTGAAATGTTCTGAAAAAGCAGATGGACAAAATGTATACAAAATATACACGTCAAGGTACCCCACGGTAAGGGCCACACCCTTTTGAGTGAGGCGACCCGCTCCCATGCTAATGTAGGTCTGAAAAACATAATGATACCCATTTCCTGTCATTTGTTTCATGTAGAAGTGGATTAAGCACTACCACAACCGTGGTGTGTAGATGTCACCAAGTTTTGTAGACCTCGCTGTGATATATATATATATATATATATATATATATATATATATATATATATATATATATATATATATATATATGTGTTGGGATTTTTGGCTCATGAATCACACAGATCTAGATCTAGGATAGCAATCCAATGGCACCAAGCACACACAAGAAAAGAGAACACACAGATTTAATGTGGAAAACCCTTACGGGAAAAAACCACGGCACAAAGCGACAGATCACCACTATGAAAGCATCAATTACAAAGAGAAAAGACTTACCCGATTCGAACAACCTCGAATCTCACCCTTGCTACACCCTTTGATAACCCTAGGGCCCTTTAGAATACCTTTAGGAAGTCGTAGAATGATCATCTTAGAATAGCCCTAGGGACCCCAATTTATAGTTTTGACAACTTTCCTTTCGTATCCCAGTTGCGAAAGGACTTACGTCACAAAATCCGCGAAACTCCTTTCGCATCCCAATTGCGAAAGGACTTGCAACACGAAATCTGCGAAACTCCTTTCCGCATTCCAGTTGCGAAAGGACTCAGATTTAAGACATCTCGCAACAATCTCCACCATGTCTTCAATCTTCAACCGTGTAGCTTCTTGACCTCTTCTTTTATTTCTGCATCACATCATAACTCAAGATCACATTGACCAACCAGCGCCAATCACGGATCTGATAGATACCTGCTATACCGTCGGCGCGAATATCTCTGAGAAACCGATTTCTTCTCTCTGAGAATAACCCCTCACTACCAATCTCGCCCTGTATCTATACTGTATCCTCCTGAAGGTCCACCTACATCCAACCGCTCACCGGCCCACTGGAAGCTCCACCCGCTCCCATATGTCGGTCTGGTACAACGAATCCATCACATCCCCCATAGTCACCTTCTACTTCTCAGCACCAGGCTCACCTAGAGCCATCAGAATAGAAGATGAGTCCTCTACGATATTAGAGTCGTACATGTACCACGCCGATATCCTGCGATCATGCCGTATGATTCTTCACACAGGTGGCTGCTCCACCTGCTCTGTATCCCTGTCCCTACGTCTCAGCCTTCCTGCCCTGCCCACTCATGTGGCCATGCCCATCATGCCACACACGTGCAGAGGTGGAATCCGCTACATCCATTGTAGCTTCACCTTTTGAAGTACTCCCGATCAACCTGTAAACATGATCGAATCGTTGCGCTTTCATGATTACCCGTGCCCCCTTAGATACTTTAAGGGCACCATCAATACATGTGTACTTGCATCCTTTTGCCTCAAGTACACCAAGAGAAATCAGATTCTGCTTCAAATCAGGAACGTACCTCACATCTGTCAAGGTACGCTCCACCCCATCAAATATCCTGATGTGCACCGTACCAACAGCCACAACATTACAGGTAAAGTCATTGCCCATAAACACCTGTCCACCATCACACTCCCTGTAGCTGGTGAACCAACTCCGATGAGGAGTCATGTGAAAAGATGCTCATGTGTCTAGCATCCACTCGTCCTTACGATCATCGTATGACCGTCTGAGCGAAGACACAAACAAAACATCATCATCATATCCACTCGATTCATCTGACGTGGCAGTATTAACCTCCCTGCATAAAGCCTCAGAATCTTTCCTCTTAGATTTAGGATTTTCACAATCCCTCTTCACATGTCCTTCCTTCCCACAATTCCAGCACTTTACCTTTCTTTTGCCCTTGCCCTTGGATTTGGATCTAAAACCTAAAGAACCTGTACCTTGTTCAGAATTCCTACCCACTGTAAACAGTGCATCAGAAGATGTCCCCATATTGTTGTCTAGTTGTCTCATAGCCTTCCCTTGAAGGGCTGAGATAACAGTGTCGACACTCAGGATTTTATTCATGCTGCACATAGTGTCCTTGAATGACTCATAGGACACCGGGAGAGAATTCAGCAACATACATGCTTGTTCTTCATCTTTCATCACTTCCTCCATATCCAGCAATTTGCAAACCAATTTATTAAAGTTGCTAATATGAGCCTCCAGATCTCCACCCTCTACCATCTTGAAGTTATACCACTGTGTTTCAAGTGTAGGTGATTTTCAGAGGATTTCTTCGCATAGACATCCTCTAACTTCGCCCATAACTTAGTCGCAGTTTTCTCCCTCATGACGTTGTAGAGAACCTCATCTGTGAGACATCAACGGATCGATGATAAAGTCTTCTTATCAAGAGTATTCCAATCACCATCAGTCATAGTGGACTTCCACTCCTCAAGAGCACCATCTTCACCTTGTTTGATTAAGGAACTCATCATCTTGATCTTCCATAACTCAAAATTATTTTTCCCTGAGTACTTCTCAATCTCATACCTGGCGCTCGCCATTATTACTAATCCCTCAGATTCAGATCTGTGTCCCAACCGATTGCTTTGATACCACTTGTTGGGATTTTTGGCCTGCGGAATCACATAGATCTAGATCTGTGTGATTCCGCAGGTCAAAAATCCCAACATAATGTATGTGTTATATCCATACCATTCATCTATTTTACATTATCATTTTGAGGCATGAACAAATCCAGAGCATAGGTGGACTGTATCATGGAAAGCAGTGGGCACAATGACACTCACTGTTGAAACTTTCTTAGGGTTCTTTATGATGTTCAGTTGCCATGCAAACTCCCCACAGGGTCATTAAGGTTTAGAATGTGGCCTAAAGGAAGGAAAAACACAAAAATAAGCTAGATCCAAAACCCTTTGCTGCTCCGAAAAGTTTTCAATGGTTTGTAGGAACTCTATGTGGTGGGCCTTACTGATCAACGGTCTGGATTATCCTTCAGTTGGACTATGTGCTTAAAGTACACCAGTGGGGCCCTACTTCAGGTGATCCGCTACGCAGCCTATCTGCGCAGTAATGCATATTAGGGGTGGAATGTTATAGCCTTATGCAAGGCTACTTGAGTTGAACTAGGACACAAATATGTGGAGCGTGAGAGAGAGAGTTGTGATGGGTTTCAAACTCTCTCTCTCCACAGACTCTATATAAGAGACTGTTGGGTCCCCGATCATACACAACGACAGAAGCCGAATTTCCATCTATTGTTCTAAATAAGCGTGTGAAGGAAAGGAAGACTGCAGCATTGGTATTTTGGTATTCTTATCTGGTATACATGGCGTCTCAACAAGGTAAGTCGTCCGAACCCTTGATCCTCATGTCCTATGCATAGATAGATCCATGGGCCTATTCCGCATATATGTTAAGTCCCACAGTTGGTATCAAAGACACTGTGCAAAGGCATGGATGATCAGATAGAGATTCATCCTTTAGATATTCAAATTCATAATCAAAATTTTGAATTCCCAAATCATGCAAATTGGAATTTCAAATTTCGAAATAAAATTAGGAATTTTTTAATCCCTGAATTAAGAAATCGAAGATAATCAGGGTTTTCGAATCCCAAATCCAAATTAAGGGTTTCAATTATATATAACCCCAGTTGTAATTAGGGATTTTGGATTCGAACCCCTAAATACAGACATCTAATTAGGGATTTTAATCCAGTTATTAGGGTTTTCGAAATCCCAAATCAAATATCAGGGATTTTCGACTCCCTGAATTCAGATGCAGTTACAAATTAGGGATTTTGAATTCAAACTCCTAATCCAGTTATATTAGGAATTTTGAATCAGAATCCCCAAATCCAGATTCAGTAATTAGGGTTTTCCAATTGAAACTCACAACCAATTAGGGATTTGGGATTCAAATCCCCAAATTCAGCAATTAGGGATTGTGATTTCCAAATTGGGATTGGGTATTTCGTACTTTCACCTTCATCATCAGTGATTATAGTCATAGATACACTGTCATCTTCGACAGTATCCTTAACCGGTCGCCAACCGCGCTTCTCATCCGCTGCAGCCTTGGATTTCGGCTATCCTTAACAACATCGCCAACCGAGCTTCCATGGATGTCTAGGGTACTGTAATCGTGTAGGAGGTCGCGGCGGCGATCTTCCTTCTTGATAGGAGCGGCCATATATACTTCATCTGCATCACCACCAGTGCCTCCATCTCTCTCTGCGACAGCCATCATCGTTACATAGAGAGAGTCTTGTGGCAGATGTTGGCGGCAAAGCTCTCGCAAGAGCTTTCTCCAACAACAATTCTCAGACAATCGAAAACGATTAAAGGTTTTAGGTCGTGATAGACCTTATATGAGGTCGGGTCTCTCGGACCCGATTTCATTAATTCGGGTTTTCAGGACCCGATTTTGTTAATTCGGGTTTCCTTTTTTCAGTTGGGCCTGACAATCATTCCATGGCCCATTTCGAGCTAAGGATCCGCCTAATTTTGTATTGGGCTGACACCTATTCTAGGTTCATTACATGTACTCAGGACATTTGATCAAGTTTTCTTTTGTCACCAGTGGGCCTCATCGGAAGATTTTAGCATCGATGTTGATTGGGCCCATTTAATTGGACCACGTGTTTCACATTAAAATTCAGATCTCATTTGGGCCCACTGATTTTTTAGGGACCTATATGGATCCGTTGACCAGATATGAGTCATTAGTTTCGATTAAAATGAGTATATAATCTAAAAACATTCACTTGATGGACAAATATTATGATAAAGAACTATCATCAAGTATCAGATCTAACACGTCCATCTAATGGACATAAATATTAGGATCTAAGCATTAAATTTTGTGGATCGTTCCATACTATTCATCCATCGTGTGAGTACTATAGACTAAACTTATTTTACTCATTGATAATAACCAAATAATATAGAAACTTGACTCGGCCCAACTGTAGGCCCAATACCCATCCTTAAAGGTCATATAGAGACCATCGGATTATAGAGAGCGAAACATATTCGTCCGTTTTAATCAAAAGTCTCTTTTATCTTCCAATGATCAATATTGACCATCTTATGGGCCGTATCAAACTAATTTAAGTATAATTCATTGAGATATGATTATAATTGCGATCTTAAGTCCATATTTGTAGTGTTGGATTCGGTTGTGTTAGCCACCATAGTTACCTCAATCGATGAAAATTCTACAAGTACAAACTTGTAATATTGGGATAAGGAGGATTGCATACAGTTGTGTTCACATTGTCATGCGTACGGTAACGAAAATACAGACGATTACTGTTTGACAGTCACATGAACGGGTGAAGTAAATGGTGCTAATGATGTGAAGCTGAAAGACTCACCTAATTCACAGGTGTTGAGTGTCTCAATTTTACATAATTGACATCACTTAACTTCATGTTCAGAAGAATCACTAGCATGTTATTATTACCTCCCACAAGAAGAATGATAATGATGTAACAGATTCTCACCAGAATGTGATGGTTGGGCCCATCTTCATCTTGGATGATTCAGTTGATGTCTCTCTTAGCAACTGAATTAATTAACTTTGCCTGATATTTTGTTTTCATTCATGAATTACTTTATGAAATAATAAACTGATGTGAATACATATGTATATCTCTTTTATTTCAGTCTCAATTTCAACTAATACGCATCAAGTCCTTGCCCTAAATGGGTCCAATTATATTCAATGGAAGAACGCTATTGAAGTTGTACTGGGCTACCTTCAATTAGATCTTGCCCTGATAACACCAGAATCGCCAAAGCCATCTGATAATGCTACTAAATCAGAATATAATCGATGGGAGGCATAGTTTAGATCAAATGATACATGCCTTAAGTATTCAATTTTTGAATCGATAAATGGTGTTATGCCTGAAACAGATAAGGCCAAAACTTTCCTGGCTGAAATGGAAAAATAATTAAGGAAATCTGATAAGTCTGAAGTGGGCATTCTTCTGAATAAATTGACTCGCTTATCCTACGACGGAAAAGGCAATATCCGTGAATATATTGTAGAACAGATCGAGGTTGTTTCTAAGATCCGTTCTCTAGGGCTTGCACTCACTAATGATCAACTGATTCATTTGATCATGAACAACCTACCTCCCCAATTCGGCACGTTCCTGGTAAACTGTAATACTCTGAAGAACATATGGACATTGGATGAACTTATCACTCAGTGCGTCCAAGAAGAAGACAGGATCAGGCAGATGGTCAAAGTTCAAAATGATAATATGTTGACTCAGGTCAAGTGCATGGGTAAGGCAATAAAGGTAAAAGGAAAGGGAAACAAAGTTCTAATAATGGATCATCTAGTCATCCATCTGGAAACCATGAGAATCAATCTAGAAATGGATCTAAACACAAATGGGTTAAAGGCAAACCGTGCTTCTTTTGCAAAAAGATAGGTCATTTAAAGAAAGACTATAAAGGGTTTAAGAATTGACTTATAAAGAAAGGTAATCATTTTATTCTTGTCTGTTTTGAATCTAATCTGATTGACATGTCAGTGGATTCCTGGTGGATATATTTAGGAACTATTATTCACATATGCACTTATATGCAGGAATTACTACAGGCTAGGCCACCGACTGATGCAGAGCGCTCAGTATACGTAGGCAATGGTGTCAAGGTTGATGTGGAGGCAATAAGAGTCTATAAGCTTAAGTTGAAGTCTGGTTATTTTTTGAATTTAGTAAATACATTTTGTGTGCCATATATAAGACACAATTTAGTTTCAATCTCTTGTTTGGATAAGTTGGGATATTCATTCCACTTTGGGAATAAAAGCTTTAGTATTTACTTTAATTCGATTAAAGTTGGAACCGGCTCTATAGTAAACAACTTATACCAGTTAGACTTGATTGTCTCTCACGTCTATAATATTAATACTCTGCATGGAAATAAAGTGGGATCTAAGCAAAGGCTAGACTATGAGAATTCTTCCATGTTGTGGCACAGGCAGCTATACCATATATTGTTGAGGGTCAAATATTACATATTAGACCCCAGTTATTGCCTGAATTTACGAGCATGGTACTGTTTAATGGTCTGATTTAATCGTGTTTGTGATGCAAGGTACATTTGCGAGCTTGGACCAAAACAGGGTGTTAAAAGTTGAAATTGATGCTCAGAATTTACCAAAGCATGAGACAAACCCCAGGAGACCAAGATCGACAGACGTGCACACCAGAGATCCGAGAAAATCGTGAAATTGAAGCTCAAGCGGCCTAAAAGACGTCCAAGATTCAAGATCACAGGGTTTCCACCATTTATCCAGCTCGAAACTTCATACGTGGCCTGAGGACCATAAAATAACCGTACAAGTTAATTTTTAGCCATTGGATCCTGTCAAGGTGGGCCAACAGACAGATAAGCCCATAGATCGGTGGATTGGGGCCCACATGGTATCGGGATATGCGCTAGTTTTGTCCCAACCGTTTAAATGCTATGAGGTAAGAGATGGACGGAGCGGATTCTGTACACGCATCTAAGTGTGACCCACGTGTGCAAGAGAGCACGCACACTGGACGTGCACTCGCAAAACACGAAACCAGAAACGCGGTTTGACCGTGTCTGACCCGCATCCGCTCAATTTTCAAACAAAGAAATCTCTGTTTCTGATTGTCGCGGCCGCTGATTCATCAAGGGCCTACCATTATCATGTAAATCATCAATCAACGCCGTTCATCATTTCTGGAGGGGGGCTGTGACCTACACCTAGGTGAAAACTCTCCGAGAAGAAGCATGCGCGAGATTCCAATTGTTCAAACACCAGACGAACGGTCGGGTGAGATCTCTGGTGGACCACACCTAAATCAACCTAATCTTGACACTCCCAAACGGTTTTTCGAGAGCGTTCCATTGGATGGAGTGGATTTAACGGATATCAAAAGGAGTGGGCCCCACCGACAGACAGAGCTCCCTGCGTAAGCTCTGTTACGCGATCCAGAAAAATGAGACATACCGGATCTTCTTGGCCCATCATCAATGATCGGATGGCCGATCTGAACGGTCCATTGTGTAGTCCGCTCAAAAACGTCCGATGGTGGTTCGTGGGAAACTAAGCAAGGAAAGTGGTGTTAGTTGTGTGCTTTCTTGGCTGGGTAAAAAAAGTTACGCACGCTGGTGCGTAAAGATCTTCCCACTGACAGCAGCAACGTCGGTTCTTTCCAGCCAACTTCTACTTGGCTATAAAGAGAGAGAGAATGCACGAGAGAGGGGATGGGGGAGCTTGGATGTGAAGCACGATAGAGAGTTTGTTTTGTTTTGTTTTTATTTTTTCTTTTCTTTTCTTTTGAGATTTAGTTTACTCATACCTATGTTAGGCTAAACCTCTTAGTTAGGGCTAAGAGGTGAAGCTTGTAGTGAGATAGGAGACTCTATTTTATCATTTAGTTTAATTTTGATTTATGAACTGAAATTGATTTTACTTTGATTATTAAAAGAATGTTTTTAGTTTTTAATGATCTGTTGTGACTAAAATTACAATGGGCTTGCCATAGCTTTGAGAATGTTCCTTCCCTTTTTATGTTTATGATGTTAGGAAGCCTTATTATTCACCATCGTCTCCTGGGCATGGTTAGATGACGGTACCCTTCCTAACCTTCATAACATGTTGATTGGTTGGTAATTAGTTTAATTTTGTTGTTTACTTTGTCTCACGGGCATGGTTTGGTGATGGAATCCATTCTAATTCATATATCTTTCTTCTTTTGAAAACTATATCAAAGGAAGTTCAGTTTGACGGTTACACCCTTCAACTGGATGAAGATAGGACTCTAAGTCCAATTGAAGCAGGCATAAGATTTCCCTGATCTCTACAAGTGGATCCTCTGAATCCCTAGTGTCATTTCCCTGAATTCTTTAAGTTTTAGGTAATTATTTCATCATTATTCCTCAATTTACACTTGATTTAGAGTTCATCTCATTCTAGTTCTAGTTCTATTTAGTTTCAGATAATGTACAAGTATCAGTCTCTTGGGATTCGACCTCGGTCTTACCGAGTTTATTACTACATCACAACCCTATACTTGGGGAGTGAACATATATCTCGTGAGAGATTAAACATGCTTGTGCGAGAAGAAATTTTGCATTCTTTAGACTTCTCTGACTATAAAGTGTGCATTGATTGCATAAAAGGAAAACAGACTAGAACCAGAAAGAAAAGTGCAACCAGGAGTGCAGGTCTCTTAGAGGCGATACATATGGACATTTGTGGACCATTCCCTACAGCTTCATGAAGTAGACACAAATATTTTATCACCTTTATAGATGACTACTCTCATTTTGGGTACCTCTACCTTATCAATGAGAAATCAGATGCCTTAAATGCTTTTAAGATCTATAAGGCTGAAATTGAAAATCAACTCAATAAAGGGATCAAAGTTGTCAGATATGACCGTGGTGGTGAATACTATGACAGATATGACGAATTAGAACGCAATCTAGGGCCATTCGCTAGATACTTGTAGGATTGTGGCATTGTCGCTCAGTACACTATGCCTGGTACTCCAGAGCAGAATGGTGTGGCTGAGAGAAGTAATCGCACCCTTATGGATATGGTGCGAATCATAGTTAGCAACTCGACATTGCCAGAATCTCTGTGGGGTGATGCGATCAAAACCGCGGTTCATATACTAAACAGGGTTCCCAGCAAAGCAATAAACAAAACTCCTTTTGAGTTGTGGAATGGAAGAAAACCAAGTCTCCGATATCTACGTGTTTGGAGTTGTCCTGCTGAGGCCAAAATTTATAATCCACATGAAAAGAAGCTTGATCCTAGAATCGTGAGTTGTTTCTTCATTGGATACTCAGAAAGATCAAAAGGATATCGATTCTACTGTCCTTCCCACTTTATCAGGATTGTTGAGACTGAGAATGTTAGATTCATTGAGGACACTGAAAGTAGTGGGAGCACGAACATAAGAAATTTTGTATTTGAGGAACAAAGGACTGTGACTTCAGTCATAGTCAATCCAGATCACGTGGATATTAATGATGCAGTCGATTCTGCAGTCACTGCAGAACACCGCATAGAACCTCATATACAAATCACTAATGAGGAAAATCAAGATCAAACCCCAACAAGTTGAACCATTGAGAAGATCTGAAAGAGAGAAGACCTGTAAATTGAGATGATTACATTGTATACTTACAGGAACACGACTTTGAAATAGGGATGGAAAAGGATCCTGAATCCTTTACACAAGTCAAACAAAGTGCTGATCCTTCTCATTGGTTTGATGCCATGAAAGATGAGTTGAAATCCATGAGGGACAATAAAGTATGGGATCTTTTAAAGTTACCCACTAGAATAAGGTCGATTGGTTGTAAATGGATATTTAAAACCAAGAGGGACTCCAAAGGTAATGTCGAAATATATAAAGCCAGACTTATTGCTAAGGGTTTTAACTGACGTGAAGGCATTGACTTTAAGGAGACTTTCTCACCAGTATCTAAGAAAGACTCATTCAGGATCATAATGGCTCTTGTAGCTCATATGGATTTAAAGTTACATCAAATGGATGTAAAAACTGCATTTCTCTACGGGGATCTAAATGAGAATGTATACATGTTGCAGCTCGAAGGTTTTGTAGCTAATGGCTCAAAATATTTGGTTTGCAAACTAAAGAAATCCATCTATAGGTTGAAACAGGCATGGCGACAGTGGTACCTAAAGTTTCATGAAATAATTTCCTCATACAGCTTTGTAGAAAACACAGCAGATAAATGTATCTACATTAAAATCAATGGGAGTAAGTTCGTTATGATGATTTTGTATATTGATGACATTCTGTTGGCTAACAGTGATACTAGGATTTTGAGCGACACCAAGAAATTCTTATCTCAAATATTTAAAATGAAAGATCTTGGTGAAGCTTCTTACGTCATCGGCATTGAGATTCGCCGTGACAGATCAGTTGGACTGCTCAGCCTATCACAGAGGGCCTATATTACTAGGGTACTCAAAAGGTATGACATACAAAATTATGTTTCCGGACAGTCACCCATTGTGAAGGGTGACAAATTTGGCCTATTTCAGTGTCCAAAGAATTAAATGAAAGAATTTCCGTATGCATCAGTAGTGGGGAGCATCATGTATGCTCAAGTTTGTGTGTGACCGAACATTGCCTTTATCACTAGAATGTTGAGAAGATACTTATCTAATTTAAGAATGAAACATTGGATCGCTGTAAAGAAAGTATTACGGTATCTATAGAGAACAAATGACTTTGGACTTACATACAGAAGATCTGATCGGTTGGAGTTGATCGGATATTCAGATGCAGACTTCGCAGGCTGCGTTGACACTAAAAAGTCTACTTTAGGATACATCTTCATGACGGTGGGAGGAGCTGTGTCGTGGAAAAGCATGAAACAGTCTACCACAGCCTCATCCATTATGGAAGTTAAATTTATTGCCTACAATTAGGCATTTAATCAAGCACTATGGTTACAGAGTTACTTCTTAGGTTTGCAAATACTGGAGCATATCCCGAAATTGTTGAGAATATTTTGCGATAATTCAGCTGCTATTTCCTTCTCTAGTAACAACAAGCATTCATCAAGATCGAGGCATATCGACATCAAATATATTGTCGTAAAGGAAAGAGTTCAGAATCATCAAGTGTCCGTGGAATTCATCGGCACTAAGCAGACGATTATAGATCCATTCACTAAAGGGCTCCCTATCAAGCTATTTCAGAAGCATGTGACATATATGAGAGTCATTGATCCCACAGATGTTTTCAATTAGTGGGAGTTTAACGTATTTTGATTTTCATAGATATTTAGAGATCTTGTTTTATGCAGTTTGTTTTTGGACGATTTTGATATAAAGATTTATTTCTACTTCTCTATGTATATGCGCAAATTTTGAGTAAGTAGAACTACAATCATATCTTGTTGGAGACATGTAAAAGCTTCAGGACCTTTTAAGGATAGACACATATCATCACACTAAAGTGTGTAATCCTTATACCACATTTCCTAGTTCCTGATCTATGTCGTTAAGACTAAAAGTACTTGTGATCGCGCTTAGCCTCACTTCACCTAAATTAAATGTTGTGACGACTACCGCGTTTCGATACTAACAGTCTTGATGAACCAGATTGAATAACATTACTCATATTGTCCAACTATTTCATTGGTTAACCATTTAGATATTTTCTTAAAATCAAAACTTATTTTCAACATTATTCTATATGACAATCATTGACATTGCTCAATGAGGCCCAAGTGGGAGAATGTAAGAACTCTATGTGGTGGGCTTTACTGATCAACGGTCTGTATTGTCCTTTAGTTGGACTATGTGAATAAAGTACACCAGTGGGCCCTACTTCAGGTGATCCGCTGCGTAGCCTATCTGCACAGCAATGCGTATTAGGGGCGGAATGCTATAGCTTTACGCAAGGCTACTTGATTTGAACAAGGACGACACAAAGATGTGGAGCGTGGGAGAGAGAGTTGTGATGGGTTTCAAACTCTCTCTCCATAGACTCTATATAAGAGACCGTTGGGTTCCCGATCCTACACAACGACAGAAGTCGAATTCCCATCTATTGTTTTGAATAAGGGTGTGAAGGAAAGGAAGACTGCGGTATTGGTATTTTGATATTCTTATTTGGTATACATGACGTTTCAGCTAGGTAAGTCGTCCAAACCCTTGATCCCCATGTCCTATGCACAGATAGACCCATGGGTCTATTTCGCATATATGTTAAGTCCCACATGGTTAGCATTCAATCCCCATTACTTTATGTGGTACGGTCCACTCGAGTTAACTGTGTTATTTTTGGGATCACACACTAAAATAATCTCATAAATTGGATGAATGAGTGGGTATAAGACATACATGATAGAACTTATTTAGAGTCCACCGTGGTACTTACTTACCATTCAACTTGTTCATAAGGTTAAGTATACTAAAATGAAAAGCATCAATGATAACGCTGCCCATTGTTTGTAACTACTTTAAAGCACTTTGTGATATTTATTTGCTATCCAATATGTCGACAATGTTATGTCCACTTGGACGAAGGGTCACGGTGATATTTATTTGTTATCTAATCATATTATAAAACCACATGGACTTAGATGAAGGGAAAACACAAACGTAAATGTCAGCTTGATCTAAAACTCATGTGGCACACAGATGCACTCCCACCGTTGTTGGATTTCACCGAAATGGGTGCTTGATTTTTGTTATGACCCTTCATCAATGCCAGATGAAGGCTTTGCACGGCATGGATTTCATATAAACAACAAGTTGGGACCTTCATCCAAATCAAGGGTTACCTCCCAAATTGTTCCCTCTGGCATAGCTGGCCTAATTCATTAATGAAATAACCTGATTTTCTTATTGTGATGATCACATGCGCTAGCGCATCTAATGGGATGATTGAATTTCATACACGAATCATGTGAGCCCGACATCTGATCGGTACAACCTAGCTCATTATGGAAGCTGTACCACTGGAACATGCCCCTTCTCTCTTTACAGATGGCCTGG
Organism: Magnolia changhungtana; assembly: GCA_030180095.1. Lineage (NCBI taxonomy): Eukaryota > Viridiplantae > Streptophyta > Magnoliopsida > Magnoliales > Magnoliaceae > Magnolia > Magnolia changhungtana. Next base: position 1,130,279 of record JASAUF010000330.1, on the reverse strand, counting down.
CTTTGGACGAGGCTGGTTACTCTGCAAGTTATTCTACGGTTATCTGTGTGCGGCCACTGCGGTGTAGGGCCCACATCCACTCCATCCATTAGGCGCGCCACTTAAGTTAGTCTTGGATCTGAAAAGAATGAGGCCGATCCAAAACACGGTTGGATCACACATGTGAAGATGGGAACACCAACCCTTGAAAATTTTCAGACCGTAGGTGGTGCCCACCGTATCTTCTAATTGCCATCCAATCCATTCATAAGATGGTCCCCACCGGGATGAATGTACATCCGAAAATCAAGCCATTCCAAATCTCATATGGGGCCACACCAGGTGATTTTTTTAGAGAGTTTAAGCATGACTTTATGCGGTGTGGCCCACCTGAGCCTTGGATCTGTCTGATTTTTGGGCCCCAAGGGACCATGAACGTGTGCACGCTATTGATGGAGTGGAAATCATGCACAAATCATGTGCGCTACACGCGGGTAGTTGCCGTATAAGTCCATTTGCAGAAGAGCCGCCCTAACATTCGACAGCCAGGATCTTCGAATCTTGGAGATTTGAATCAATCGTATCTGGAGTGGGCCCACCATATTAGATTGGCCTGAAAACAGACTATTGAGAAAGGAATTAAAGCAACCGTCCATAGTCAACTGAAAGAGTAAATAGCCTACTACTATTGGACAGCAGGGATCTTCCAGCATCGTATGAACGGCCTTGATCATTCTTTCTCTCATCAGGTTAAAACAATCTTTCCCGGCCACCCACTTGTTTTTGGTGCACTATCGCCAAGATGAGTGAAACTGCCACATTTAGCGACAACATTGCTCGTGTGTACAAAATCTAAACCGTCCAAAAGGTCAAGCCTGGTGATTATCACCTGACACATGAAGTTGAGACCGATCATGTCATCAAGCAGCCCAATCCATCCAGATTAATGGAAGGCCCAATATCAGACGGTTTGGCCCATCTAATAAGTAGATTGGCCTGATTTTCTTGTTTTGGAACGGTATAGGGGCTTGTTTGATTTTCCCTAATATATGTAAATCCCAATAAATTAGTAAATAATTATTATCTTTTCACCTCTTTTGAAAATGTGAGAATAATTCCACATGGAAATCTATACAAAACTGTTGACTAAATATGTGGACTCCAACATAATATCTATGATATATCCACACTGTCCATCTATTTCATTAGAATCTTTTATAAAATGAGCTGAAAAATGAGGCAGATCCAACGCTAAAGTGACCCTCGCGAAAGGAAACTGTATCCTTAATCTGTCTACCATTAAAAGTTATCCCTTTCGCCAGCCTGCATTATAGTTTTTTCATCATTTAATCCATTCACAGTATCACACAGAGAAAATCACAAATATCAGCTTGATCCAAAACTTCCGAGTGCCTTAAGAAATTTTTAATGATTGATGTCTGATTCCAACTGTTTCTTGTGGTGTGATCCACTCGACCTTTGGATCTGTCTTTCGTCTCATGCTCAAATTCAGCTGACATAAAAAATGAGCGGGTGAATGAGTCACATACATTACAATAGGGCTCACATTGATTTTATAAATTTTTTGATTTAAATGTTAAAAAAATAAGTTATCACATATGGAGGTAAATAATTATTACATATTGCAGCCGAAAAATCAAACAGGCTCTTAGCTTTTGTAGACATGTAATGTTGGGATGTCGTGGCACGTTGGCAGAACACATGCTCAAATGGGTAATCTTAGGACGGCAGTACCTGCTGGACGTGGATTTCAACTTTTGCAGGAAGTTCTTGCGTAAGGATTCTGGGTGGGGCTTACTGTGATGTTTGTGAGAAATTAAATCTATCTATCTACTTTTCGACCTCATTTTAAGACATGTAATAAAAAATGAAGAGGATCCAAAACTAAGTGAGCAATAGGAGATGAAACAGTGGAGAAAAGTAATGCCCATTGTTGAAACCTTCCTAGGCTCCACCTTAATGTTTATAAGCAATCTAAACCGTTTATAAGGTCATTTGCACTTAGATAAAGTGAAAACACCGGAAACTTACACTGTTATAAAAATTTTATGGCCATATAAATGCTTCAACGGTGACTACTAAATCTTCACTGTTTCCTCTGGCGGCTCACTTGAGTTTTGGATTCTCCTCTCACGCCGTGAAATGAGCTTCAAAAATGAATAGAAGGGTTGGATTTCCCACAACATATCGCAGTAGGCCCACACAGAATCTTGCGCAGGAGCTCCGCGATCGTACCTGCTACAGGCTCGTTTCTCCATTAAAAAAAGATCCCTGTCGACCTCGAGGAACACGCACCATTATTGTCTTTGGCCATGCATGAAATGTGAACTGTCCATTACTTTTTGGGCAGTGATTCAACGAGGCATCGTCCGAACTCATGTGAGAAAGGCAGAAAACGTGTCAGATATCCAGGTAGACGGCACACATTTGGGATATCGGACCATTCATCAGGGGAAGCGGATTGGCCGGTGTTTCGCGCACCAGTTATATACCTGCTGTATTTACGTACGCAAGATCCGTTGGTCCGATCATAAGGTATGTGTTATATCACCGTCCATCCATTTGGCAAACTCGTCTTAAGTCTTAAGATGAAAAATAAGACAAATATAACTATCCAGTGCACCACACTTCAAAAAGTAGCGTGGGATTAAATGTCTACCATTGAAACCCTTTTTAGGGTTACAGAAGTTTTGGATCAATATGAAATTTATTTTTCCTCTCTGTATAGGTCTCTGCGGCCTTATGAACAAATTGGATGGAAAGTAAACATTATGGTGAGCCCTACCAATTGCTTAACAGTGAAAATCATCATCTCCTCTACTATTTGTGGTGTCGTCCAATGATTTTGGGTATGATTTATTTTGTAGACAATAATACAAAATGATCTCTAAAAATAAATGAACAGTATAAATATAATAAATTCTTCAGTATATGGCCACGTAACTTTGATCTCCTTTGAACCGTTCGTGCAACTCGTATCCCGAGGAGCATCAGTGCTCATCTTCGCATTCCTTCATCCGGGTGCAGATTAGATACTGACAGCAAGAAACCTACTTAAGTGACGTCACCAAGTTCCATGGGCTCACCATGATGTATGTTTTGTATCCATGCATTCCATCCATATGGAGAGATGATTTTAGGGGCAATATCCAAAAAATGACTTAAATCCAAAGCTACAATGGACCTGGTATGGAAAACGGTGGGCGGACCTATGTATAGAAAATAACGGGACAATGACGCCTACCGTTGAAAACTACTAAAAGCTACAAAAGTTTTAGATCAGGCTGATATTTGTGTTTTCCTTTCTTTTCATGTCTTTTTAAACTTTTGATCAAGCTAAACTTCAAATAAACATTATGGTGGGCCTTAGGATAGTTTCAATGGTAGGAATCACTCTCTCCACTATTTTCTATGGCGGGTCCGCTATAGCTTTTTATCTACATCATTCTTTGACTCATGCCCTAAAACGATATCTCAAAATGGATGGATGGTGTGGATACAACACATACATCATAGTGGGGCCCACAGAACTTGGTGACGTGACTTCAATAGCTGACTGACTACACAACCCGTCAGTATTTTATCCGCGTCATTCATCATGTATACGGTACAATGTGAACGTTCCAAGGATAGAATAGAATAATGGTGCGTGTACAGATCTAACTTCTATAGAAAAATGTGCGGCTAGAAAAAGAATTTAAAAAAAAAAAAAAAAAAACAACGTGTAAGTTCAACGTACCGGTGGGGCCGGCTCACTCCATGAATTTAATACTCCGGATCTCTGCTAGGTGCAGTTAGCCAGATCTCCAAACATGTGTTCGTCCTCTTGTATGTCGTGTCTCGTGGAATCAGTCTTTTTTTTTTTTATTGGACGCGCGGTTTGAAATGAAAAGTATCAAGTATCCACTAATCGAGATTAGCATTCTTCCAAGCTGATTTTTATAGTTTTAACGACGGTCACATGCATCATTTCTATTTGCCTGCGTATCAACCGTCCTATGTGCCGAGTATCAAATTACTTCACCTTTTTCTTTCGTTCGCTGTCAAAGTCAACTGCAATGCTATCGATGAGATATTCAATTAAATTTAATATTGAATCGCAGGCCGTCTCTTTCAGACAGGACCGTCATTTGGACTATCCCAACGTGTGGTAACTATGGTCTCTGTGGCAGTGACAGAGAAGCCTATATGATAGTATTGGCCGCTTACGTTGGAAAGGACGTGAGGTCGAGCACCATCTTCCCTGGAAAGTGATATCTCTTCTAAATCCATGGACTTATCTAGACTCCTTTGATTGACTTCTTTGATCAATGAATGAAAGAAATGAGTTCACAACTCTTTAAAATTTGTAGCTTACTATAAATAATAATTTTATTATTTATAGTGATGAGGGTTTTCAGCCAAAAATAGTAATTGCCTTATTTGGGTTCACCACGTTGTTCTCCTAATTATTATAAGCACTTTTCATGATCAAGGCAGTTTCTAAAGCCTGATAGATGAAGAGTTATAATCAAACTAAAACTTACTATTTATGATAAAAACCAAATTAAAACAAGAGAATCATTGTGAATTTGATGGTATTTTGCAAATCCAACTTGCGTAACCTGACATAGCAGGGTTAGGTAGCTCATTCCGGTTTGCGAGATACAACCTATTTAAGTTTTAATGGTTTGAATCATCTTTGTCTCCTATTGAGCCTTTTCTGGTCCATCTTTGCAGTGAAATTATCCATGACCAGCTCCACATCAGCCAGCCGCCCTTTCTAATGTGATGTACCGTGGGATAGTGCTACTGCTAGTCGTGCCAATGTTAGGGCTTTGCTGGAAAGGTGTGACATAGGTCAGATATTACAAAACAGGTGCGACTGAGATGGACAGTTTGGATGGAAAGTGCCATGACTAGATAACTGAGATGGACATTTTGGAACTGAATGACTCAGCATGCAGTCTACTATTGATAGATTATAAATAAGGGCATTGGTTACTTGAAAAATACCATTTCATGCATGTACAAATATGCGATTTCTCTGATTTGAAATTTGGAATTTTCAAATTTCAATTCTAAATCATTGTCTAAAGGTAAATAAAAATAAATAAATCTAGCATTATAATAAATATAAAACAATGTAAATGAAAGTAATAAAATGATACATTCGGATTATCCAAAAGCACTTAAAATGTTGTGTAGAATGAAGAACTTTGACACTTTTTTTAGAAAAACATAATTGGAGCTTTTAAATCTCCGACCTTACTGTTTAGGATTTGGATTATAAAATGGAGATGTTTGGAGATGTAATTAATTGAAAAGGAAGAAAACTAACACTACTCCATAAGGAAAAGATGCTGAGGTGTATTCCTTTGACCCACCTTAGGAGGTCTTAGGAGTGTTGAAAATGATTGCTGTTAAAGATATATAACGAGAGTTATGTAGGATTAATATAAGTAAAGGTGATGGCATTTTGATACTTTGAATAAAGATTACATATAAAATATTATGTGAATTATTGTGATTGGCTTTTAAAAGTCCTAGAACACATGTCATCCACCTATTCATTAGTAAGGGTGATAGGCTTAATAATTTAGGCTCGAGTTAATGATAAAATAATTTTCTTTTAATGATTTTTCAAAAATTATGTTGGAAAGGCCTTACAAATAAAGGTCATGACAAGGAATTTCAAAATTACAAAAATAATGTTATAATTAGATTATCATCAATAGTGGAAATTCAATTATGTTAGTGGTTAGTCACCTTATCTTGACATCCAACTAATTGCCTATTGAATGCATAAATTGCAATAAGTTTTTGGAGAAAAATAAGGTAGCGGAATTTGAATTTTCTTGCCTTCTTTATACCTAAATATTGAGGTATGACTAGTTTGCTTTTGTTCTTGGGACGTAAGGAGATTTTTTTAGAGGATAAAATATGATAGCAAAAAATGGATATTGGCTACTTTTTTTAATCTAAATTTTAATGCATAGTGATGTAGGGAAAGACATGACGAGGTCGATCACCGTCTTCCTCATGGATAACTACTCCAAATCTATAGAGCTCTCTGGATTCTTAACAAAGTTTCCTCAAATCCACGAGAGATAAAATAAAAATAATTTCTAATAAAATTAAAAATAAATTGATTAGTGATAAAAATGAAATTACAATCATTTAAATAATGAGTTTAAAAATAGGATGGAGTTTTAAACTTAAAACTCCCTAAAAAATGTGACTTACTATAAATAGTAAAGTTACTATTTATAGATGATCATCATTCCTACTAGACTTCCTGGTTTTTGGTAAAAAATAGTAAGTGTCCAATTTGGCCTAACCACGTTATTCTCCTAATTTTTCTAAGCCATTTTCATGTTGGGCACAACTCAAAGGATCAAAAGTTATGATTGAATTAAGACTTATTATTTATAGCAAAAATAAAAATACAATGAACTTTTGACTGTCAATCTGATGGAATCTTGCAAATCCAACGTAGGCAACCTAATGTAGTAGGTTGGTTGGCAAAACTAGCTTCTCCTACCCCAAAGTCATATATGATATGTCAAAAACTCATTCTGGTTTGCAAGATACAATTGTTTTAAGGTTCCGACAGTCTAGATCATTTCCACCTCCAATTGGGGCTTCTTTGATCCATCTTTGCCATGAAAGCATCTGTGACCCACTCTGTATCAATCTCCTCCACTTCAAAAGAATCTGACCTCGAGTTCTCATCTAACTTCGGTTCATGATACTCGGTCAGGTCTGTAAAGTTAAAAGTACGTGAGATCTCCATGTCATTCGGAAGATCAACAATGTAAACATTATCATTGATCTTTCATAGGATTGATACCGATCCAACCTTCTTATTCTTTAACATTGATCTTTCATTGATCTTTCATAGGATTGCGTAGATGGACCATAACATGGTCACCCATCTCTAGGGCTGTAAATGGGTTAGCGGACCCGATGGGGTACCCGGACCCGACCCATTAAGACCCGACCTAAACCCGACCCGTTTGCTAAATGGTACGGGTCCGGGTCCAAGGATAGACCCATTTGTCAAACGGGTCTGGGTCTGGGTTCCTTTCATTTAGACCCGCAGGCAGGCCCGAACCCCGTTAGTAAATGGGCGGGTCAGTCTGGCCCTTATGAGACCCGCCTTGACCGGACCCGCCTGACCCATATCCTTCCCACTTCCCTATATATTCTCTTGGCGTTCCCACTTCCTATATATTAAGCAACTAACGACCTTCCCACTTCAAAATAAAATACAAACTAGTTTGAAAATAAGATACACCTCCTTGATTTTTTATCTGGCCCACCATGTTGTTTATTTGAGATCCACTCCAGCCAATAGATGTATAATCATTAGTTAATCCCGGGGCAAAAACATTAGGCTGACTTGAGATTTAGGTGGGCCACCTCAAAGGAAATAATTGGGAAAGAAAGGTCCACCCTTTATTTTTAATCGGCCCACTGTGATCATCATATGAAATCCACTCCATTCATTAGATGTCACACAAAATCTTAAGCCCTTTTCTAAAAAAACAGGCCCATATGTGATTTAGGTGGGCTAAATTAATGGAAAGAGTTTAGAAGGTGAGCTTTGTCCTAAATAGTTCTTTTGATGGTGTGACCCATTTTAATCACGGATGAAGCTGATTTTAGGGCTCTCATTCTAGCATGTGGTGCCTCACCTTGTGATTGGTGTGGATTTTACATAATCATGATGGGGCCCGCACAAGTAGTGAACCATTTTCCTTCTCATAAATTAGTACCAAAGTGACGAACCAGTGGCAGTGACTCTTCATCTCCTCTTTATTTTCTATATCCCTCTCCCGATGTATCTTATCTATTTAAGAAAGATAAAAAGTTTGAATGATATTTAAAATAATTTCAGGTTTTTGGAAAAAGTTTATTTATTTAAGGCTAAAAATAGAACTACACTTCTCATACATCAATAACCTGTTGGACCCGTTAGACCCGTTGGACCCGTTTCTAAACGGGTTTGTTCAGTCCTGATCTCCCTTAACCAAACCCGTTAGACCCGACCCATTTATAAATGAGTCCAGGTGGATCTCCCTCTACTGACCGGACCCATTTATAAATGGGTCTAATGGGTCGACTCGGACCACTCGGACCCGCCCATTTAGTAAAAGGGTCTCGGGTCTAAAATTGGACCCACGGACCCGTTTAGTAAATGGGCGGGTCTGTTTTAAAAACCCGGCCCGAACCCGACCATTTACAGCCCTACCCATCTCGAATACCTTTTGCTGTCAATGCTTGTCGGCTTGTTCTTTGTAGTTGTCATTCAAGGCATGTAATTAGGCTTGCACATCCGCATGAATGCGCATAATTCGGTTTGTCATATATTCTGCTGCAATACTCATGCCCTGGAGCATGGGCAAATGGACCAAGTATGTGGCGGGGCACTCAACCATAAACAATTTGAAACAGGGACTTCCCTATTGAGCGGTTCACCATGTTGTTGAATGCAAACCCCGCTTGAGACAAGGCCAAATCCAACTGCTGTTGAGGGAAAGGTTTCAGAATAACGGTTCTCTCGGTTAGTAACAACTACCGAGGTGTTATCATGAAAGGCATTCATTATGTCTTGTATCATGAGATCATTTGAATCTACAAAGCGTGCCAAACATTCATCCAAAGAGTTGAAAAATTCAGCTGAGAGTGACTCATTTTCCACATTAAAGTCTGTGATGATTTGCCCAAAGATTCCATCATCTTTGAAAATGGATGGATGCATGCTCTCTTGCTCTTGCCTTGCACAGACAGATTGAAAATCAAGAGGCGAAGAATTGATGTGAAGACTTTGTTTATCGATACCACTCAGCGAAGACATTGTATTGTCAAGGGTTGACAACTCAGATGGTGGCCTCAACTGGATGGTTTCAAATTCTAGAGTCATATCGTGCGACTCGTCTATGTCCCGAATCATATCATCATTCAATTCAGGGGAATGGTCTAAACATGTCTCACAAGAGTTAGAAGGTCGGTTGAAAGGGGCTCATCCTTCACATTAAAAAGCAAACATATCAGATGAGTGGAGCAAATCATTATGATCGATCACTTCGTGTACTTCTTGATCACAGACCTGGACCAAACTTGAGATTGATTCCAGGGGAATTTGGACTGTAAACTCATGATTCTCATCCCAATACTTATCATCGTCCAATTCAGTGTAGTAAAGTGTGTCAATATCATTATATTTGAAAACCAACAGTGTCTCTTGATTATTCCTTTGGATCATCATCAAGATCGACTCTTCGAAAAATTGAACCATATGCTCATAAACGGAATCCAACTCCTCATTCCAAATTCCAGAGTTCTCCACAAACGAGTTAGGATCACTCTTCTCGTATTGTGTTTTTGGATTGAGTTGTGGCTGGGACGAACGAGCCTCTAATGTCTTATCGATGCGCAATGCAAGTGCTTCTATCGTTCTTCTGATGTCAGCAAAATCATATATGTTACCCTGAAGTGACTCCTCTTGGATCGTTTCTAATTGGGTTTCAAAGGTAAATGACCCAAGAGAATGTTCACAAGGGTGTATTGCTGGTTCATCTTCCCAACATTGATGTTTCCACTGATCATAAGTAGGGAGTTGGGAATGAAGAATTGGATTAGGTTGAGTCTGGGGTGAACTAGCCTCCATTAGCCTATCAAGGGGTGATTCAAGCTCTTCTAATAATTTTTCCCATGTCCGCAGAAGAATTTGTGTCACTCTAACTCCTCTTGGATCGATTCTGGTTGAATTTCAAGGGTAGGGGATCTAAGAGAATAATCATTATAACATGTTGTTGGTTCATCTTTCTAATCTTGATGTTTCCACTAATCGTAGTCATACAGATAATATGTGGGAGAATATAATGGTTGTTGATACATATTATCACCCATAATATAATCTCTCATTATTTTTTTCTTGTTTGATGGGTGATAATAATTCTCACTCCCATAGTTATGATAACCCCAACACTCACTTACTGTTCTCTTAACCTGTGGGGTGTAATTGTTCTCCCGCATATGATCACGTAAGGACTTCTTAACCAGCGGAGCATTATATCCCAGTCAATTTTCGATGATGGTTTCAGAAAATTTTTGAGACATGGGTTGTTTCCTCATATAATCATCTGACAGCCCTTCACAATTTCTCGCATTTTCCAAAATTAGCTCAGTATATTGACATTCCCACTCTTGTATATACATGGTGAAACCCTAATCCTGAATCTAATCTTAAACGAAAATAAAAGAAAAATCCTACAACAATATTGAAAGTAAGTCGAGGAAAGAAGTAAGAAAGAAGTTACCGGATTGGAGAGGTCTATGTTAGGATCCTACAAAATAGAAAAACAATGTTAGTTTCTAAAAAATACAGGAAAATTCCTAAAAATAAAATTCTGAAATTAGAAAGTTCTAAAAACAAAAATAGAAAGATGACTTAGTTTCTAAAAAGGAAAGTTTCTAAAAAAAATAACCTAGTTTCTAAAAAAAAGGCTTCTAAAAACAGAAAATAGAAAGTTTCTAAAAAGAGAAAAAGTTAGTTTCTAAAAAACAATTAGAAAAGTTTCTAAACCTAGAAATAGAAAGCTAAGTTAGTTTTTAAAATAATTCAGAAAACCCTAATCATAAAAATAAAAACTAGAAAAACCATAATCTTAAACTAATTCCAAAACTAGCTAATCTCAAAAAAACGCAACCGTCGATCCCCAGCAATGGCGCCAAAAACTTGTTCACAACCCCAAGTGTAAGGCTGCGATGTAGTAATAATCTCGGTGAGACCGAGGTCGAATCTATAGGGACTGAACTTGTGTGTCTTCCGAAAGTAACTAGAAGTAGAACTAGAAAAAGATGAAAACCTAAATCTGAAATATTTGAGAGAGTAATTGTGATTAAAGTAATTAAAACTAATGAAATTAAAGGTAGGAACTAGGGTGCCAAAGATCCACTTGTAGCAATTGGGAAGCTACCGTGTATGATTCAAGGACACAGCTGGAATCAGAGTCCTATCTTATCCAGTTGGTAAGAAGAGATTTATCAGATCTCTGAACTTCTCATGGATCTAATCATCAATGGATGAGAGTGGTAAGGTTTTGGAAGTGATTCCGTCACCTAACCATGCCCAGGAGACAAGGCAAACAACAACAATTTACCAAACCCACAACCAATCATAAGAGAATTGTGAAAGTTAGGGAGGATTCCATCACCCTACCATGCCCATGGGAGAATGACGAACAACAGGATTTCATAATTTCACAATCTCAATTAAGGAAAAGAAAATATCTCAAGCTATCGTAATCTATTGTAATTTAAGTCACAACAAACTATTAAAAACTAAAAATATTCCTTCATAATCAAGCTAGAATCCAAGATAGTTCAACAAAACATGAATCAAAACAAAGCAAACATCCCAATCATGCTACAAGCTTCACCTCTTAGCCCTAACTAAGAGGTTTAGCCAACCGTAGACATGATTAACTAAAAACTCTTAAACAAAACAAAATGACCAACTAAAGAGAAAGAAGAAGAACTCCTGGACAGCGGATCCACCCTTTTACTCCACTCCTCAAAACTTAGAAGATGCTTAGGGATGCCCTAGGGTCCCCTATTTATAGTTTTAGGCCTTAGACTTTCGCACCGAGTTGAAAAATTCTAGAAACCGTCTCAAATTTATGCAATCCGCACAAAAATTACGTAACCCTCGACTGGTCGTGGGCCGTCCTCGACTGGTTATGGGACGTCCTCGACTGATTGAGGGTCACCTTCGACTGGTCGAGTAACACGAGGATTCAGAAGTTTTACACGTTGGAGTTCGAGTTAAGACACCTTCGACCAGCCCAGGACTGGCCGTGTGTAGCCATGACTGGTCGAGCCGGAGCCAGGACTAGTCGAAGATGGCCGAATTTCACTTCAAAACTCTAATTTTCTTCATTCTTGACTTAATTTTCTTGGATCTTCAGTATGTGTATTCTTCATTCTTGGTTTCATCAGATCCAATCTTAACTTTGGTGATTCTTGAGCATTAAATCCATGCTTTTAACATCATTTTTAATCCAAGCTCTTAAATTCACCTTGCAACATAAACATGATTAAAATAGAACATTAAACATTATCATGTTCATAAAACTAAGTAATAACTGGGGTCTAATATGCAATATTTGACCCTCAACAAAAGCCTGTATTCTAACGACGCTGCATTGTTTTACCCACGTCACGTATCAATTGCGGCCAATAATACCATTCCTCAATAAGAGCTCGCATCTTGTCTCGCTCAAGGTATCCACCAAGGCCATTTTCATTTAGTTTTTGAATAATTTACTCCCTTAGAGAAATTTGGTGGATACATAGTTAATTCTCTTTGAATAGGAAACCTCCTTGCATATGTAGGTCACTAGGATGACCCTCTTAACACCTCATCCATGCATCATTGAAGTCCTCGTCATCGGCATATAACTCCTTGAGACAATCAAAGCCAACCACCTCATTGATCATTGTAACAAGTAATAATGCACGACGGTTGAGTACATCAGCCAGCTTGTTTTGTTGTCTTGACTTGTACTTCAAAACGAACATAAATTCCTGCAAAAATGTAACTAGTCTAGAATGCACAAAATTCATGTTAGCCTAACTATTATAAACTTTTAAAGCTTGATGGTCAGTGTAGAGAAACGCTCTCTCTAAATCAAATAATAATATTAATGTCGCGGCGTTTAAACAACTGCATACAGCTCAAGCTCATATGTCGACCACTTCTTTTTTTCCTTCACCGAGCTTCTCATTGTAGAAGGCTATAAACTTGCCTTCCTGTGATAAGACCCTTCTAATTTCGATATAAGGCGCGTCACACTTAACCTTAAACAACTTGTCAAAACTGGAAAGAACTAAGACCGGTGTTGTGGACAATCGATGCTTGATTTCAGCAAAGCTCTTATCAGCCTCATCGGTCCACCGAAACAAGCATTTTTTCATGCAATTTGTAATGGGTATGACTATAGTGCTGGAATTTAGCACGAATTGACAATAGAAGGTCGTCAACCCGTGGAAACTCCTCATTTCATAAATATTTGTCAAGATCGACCATTCCCTGATTTCTCCTTTTCACCATCCACACGGATGCTCGTGGACGTCATAACAAATCCTAAGAACAACAGGCTATCCATTAAAAAACTGCACTTCTTCAAGTTGAGGTACACCTTTTGAACTCCCAGGACCTGTACCACCTGCCCGAGATGGTCTATGTGCTCCGTCTAACCTTGGCTATATATCAGGATGTCATCACAATATACTACCACAAACTGGCCAATGAACACCTTCAACACTTGATTCAACAAATACATAAAAGTGCTTGATGCGTTCGATAGGCCGAAGAACATGACCAACCATTCATACAACCTTTTCCTTAATCTTAAATGTCATTTTTCACTCATCACAGGGCCAGATATGAATCTAACAGTACATTCTTCTCAAATCCAGTTTAGAGAACACCTTGGCACCTTCTAACATATCGAGTATCTTGTCCAACCGCGGTATTGAAAACCGATATTTAATAGTAATATTATTAATTGTCTGGTTATCGACACACATGCGCTAGTTCCCATATTTCTTATGCGTTAACAACACTGACACGACACATCGGCTCATGCTCTCTCTCAGAAGACCCTTACAGATCAATTCATTCACTTGCCCCTAAAGTATCTCACTGTAGACACTGAAAAATCGGCGTCCACGCTGATTTGTAGAGTTATGGATTAGTGGTGGGGTACTTAGGCTGATCTATAGACGTTGGAGTCGCCACCAGCCGAATAATCCCATAATCCCGCGGTCGGCTAGAGCCACGAAATATGTAAGGTTGGAGAAATCCGAAAACTTTCCTACCTTAGAATGACTCCTGATCTGCTATCCGAGATTCTGGGTAAGGGACCTCAGTTACAAAAAGGGAAGGTGTTAGGCACCCTCTCTGCCCGTACAAATGTACGGTCTCTACTTAGTGTGGTAAAATAATCTCAAGGGATGATGATGATGTCGTGGCCATGATGGGACTAGTCACACGTGGATTTCTGATGTGGTAAGATCTGAGATCTCGGCATGCCACAGAGCATACGTCTGACAATGTGTCTAGAGGGCGGATGTGATGATGCTTATACAAAGAGGTAAGAAAAAATGGACTAGATCACTAGAAATTTCTGATGTGACAGGATCCGATGTACGACAAGTCACAGAGCATACGTTCACAAGAGATCTAGAGAAGCAAGGGGGTTGAGAAGGGAGTAGATGTCATGATGAATGCTTGTAGGATGGTGAATCTTTGGCTTAATTTTTGAGTAGGCTAAAATATGAACCGGACCATGACTATCTTAGGTTAGACTTAGGGGTTAGAAGGGTTGAGTTGAGGGCTAGGGGGTGGCTTGAAAAATCTGGATTCGGAGGGCTTGGGAGCTCCTTCCATTTCCCTCACTCTCTTCCTCACTCACTCTTTCTCTCTCACATACTCTCTTACTCCCTTTCTCTCTTTCTCTCTTAGTTTTGGTGTCTTGAAATGAGAAGAGGAGAGGGCTATTTATAGCCTTCTCCAATGGCATTGTGGTGATTAGTGGGTAGGTAAGGGTTAAAATCTTGGAATGGAGGGTTGTGATTGGTTAAGGAGAGAGGGGTGACATGTGGCACATTTCCATTAATTTTTAGGGTTGGTAAAAAGGTAAATGGTGAGTTTTAGGGGGGTAGATTCGTGGGAAAGTTGACTTTTAGACGCTGGGACAGTTGTCCACACGTGAGCCGCGAACGGCGGCAATCAAAGTACCGCAGGCGGTAGTCAGACTACCGTTCGCAGTAGTCAGACTACCGCCCGCGCCTAGTTCGGGTCGGTTTCACATGTGTGAGCTTCGTGTAATGCTTTGGTTCATCCGGTGGTCTCCATTTAGGATTTCTGGGACTCAAAGTGGCAGATTTAGGCATGGATAGGGGGTTCTAGCCAGGGTATAGGGTATAGTCGAGGCTGTGTGTATACTGGACGGCTTGGATTGCGGTTTCGGGTTGCGGGTTGGGAGTTTGGGGACTTGAGACCAGGGTTTTAAGTTTTAAGCTGGGGTTAGGGGTCGGTTTAGGACATGATCATGGTTCCCGGATTGTCTTAGCCTTTTTGAGATGCTAGCCTGGGTTGGGTGTCTACAAATAAAGCTGTTCACGAGTCAAGCTAGCTCGATTAGCTCGCTCGACTCGGCTCGAGTAAGCTCGGATTGACTCGGCTTGAAGGGCTGAGTCGGGGCGAGTCAAGCTGAAATATGAAAGCTCGAGTTGAGTTCGAGCCGAGTTCGACCATGTGCTGTTTTAACTCGACTCGACTCGCCTCGAAGCTGGAACTCGAGCTCGACTCGGCTCGATTGGAAATACGTTAAATTATATATAATTTATATATTATATATAAGTAAATAATATATATATATATATATAAAATAAGAAAAAATAAAATATTTTTACGGTTTCTAAAAAACCTACCTGGCTACCCCACATCCCCACCCGCCGCAGCTTTCCCTTTCTCCCTTTCCCCTTTCTTCTCCATCTCTAAACCACCCACCATTGACCGTGACAATCAGAAATCCTTGACGATGAGGTGAGTGCATCTTCTTTTCTTCTTCTTCTTCTTCTTCTTTTTCTTAATCCGTTGGAGATCCACCGGATCTCGCAAATTTTAACGGCATATTTTAGGGTACGTGCGAGATCGGGTAGACGGGCCTATTTCTATGCGGTCATCCTAATGGTGGGCCCCACATGAAATCTCATCTTTATGGTTCCATGATAGATACGATGGATATGAAAAAGAAATGTCAGTGGATCTTCAAATCTTGCCTTCATTATGAGAAAAGCATGTTCAGGGCCTTTTTTTAATGGACGCGGATTACCTACTAACAGATTGAGTAGCGAGAATCACTACTTAAGTGACGTTACCACGTTCAGTGGGTCCCAACATAATGTATGTTTTCTATCCACACCGTCCATTCATTTGGAGAGACCATTTTAGGGCATGATCGAAATAATGAGTGAGATCCAAATCTCAAGTGGACCCCACCATAGAAAACAGTGGAGAGACTGACGCCCACTGTTTAAAACTTTTAAGGGCCACAAAAGTTTCCAATCTAGCTGATACCTGTGTTTTCCCTTATATAATGTCTTTTTTAACTTATGAACAGGTTGGATCTCAAATAAACATCGTGGTGGACCTTAGGAAAGTTTCAACGGTGGCCGTCACTCTCTCCATTGTTTTCTGTGGTGGGGTCCACTACAGATTTGGATCTGACTAGTTCTTTAAATAATACCTTAACATGATCTCTCCAAAAGGATGGACGGTGTGGATACAACACATCTACCATGGTGGGACCCACGGGAACCTGTCAGTAGCTAATCCGCGTCCTTTTTTAATGGTTACCTTGGACGCGGATTTGCAGCGAAAGACTTCCTTCTGCGCAAGATTCTGTGTGGGTCCTATTTAATTGTTTGTGTGAAATCTAACCCCTCTATCCGTTTTTTAAGCTCATTTTATAACGTGGGACCAAAATCGAGGAGGATCAAAAACTCAAATGGGCCACATGAGAGGAAAAAGTGGGGATTTAGCGACCACCGTTAAAATATTTATATGTCAATGAAAGTTTTTAACGATATAATTTTTTAGTTTTTTCACTTTATCTAAGTGAAAATAACCTTATAAACGGTCTAGATGGCATATAAACAACAAGGTAGAGCCTAGAAAGGTTTCAACGGTACACATTCCTTTTCCCACTGTTTCATCACCTATGGCCCACTTGAGTTTTAGATCCTACTCATTTTTGGTAGAATGTCTTAAAATGAGGTCGAAAAATGGATGGATAGCTTTGATTTCTCACAAACATCACAGCAGGCCCCACCTTGAATCCTTGTGCAAGAACTACTTCCTATTAAAGGCTTTGAAATACGCATCCTGTTTTTTTGACTGGTATTGTACACGTAGCAACATGGGTGACATGTATTATTTTTTTTTTAAAAAATCAAACTCAATAGTACAGTATATTAAATGTTTGATTGATCGATGTACCATCATAGAAGGTCTGTATTATTTTTTTTAAAAAAAATCAAACTCAATAGTAAGGTATATTAAATGTTTGATTGATCAACGTACCATCATATAAGCAAATGTAAGTACGATATACATTCTCAATATGCAGAACTACTCCAATCAGATGGTCAGGGTCCTCCGAATGTAATTTTCTAAGTATACAAGATGATAAGAAAGTTGATGAACGGTCTTGATCACCATGTCTAAAGGTCTAAAAACTGCTTTGCCAAAAAAGGTCCACGTGCACACCAATGAGAACCATTCAAATCATGAGCCCATTCTGATAAGAAACTCATAGAAAATAGTAGGAAACAAAAAAATAAACAAAAACATAAAATTCCTCTGATGTGTTTGTTTGAAAAAAGGGTTCATATCATTTCCCTTTTTTACTTTTTCTTTTACAAAAATCTTTTTTAAGAAACCTCTTCAAAAGAGGATTTTAATGGTTAAGATATTGAGAGATGACTTTTTCTATTACACCACTGACCTGTTTGATTTTTAATTTCCCCTAGTAAATACACGGAATTACTTGATTATTGCTTACTACACCTGTTTGAAAGTCGTCAGGAATTACGTTTCGAAAATCGGTCCATACAAATGTTTTTATTACTGATTTAAATATGTGGACCCCACCATGATATATATGAGTTATCTACACCATCCATCCTTTTTAAAAGTACATTTTAAGGCATAAGCCCAAAACTTAGGAAAATAAAAAGCTCAAGTGGACCACACATTAGGAAATAGGGATTATTAAAATGTCATTGGTTGAAAGTAGATTAAAAAATAAAAAATACAACTTTCATCTTAGTAGATTAAAAAATAAAAATAAAAAAGTAGATTAAAAAAAAAAAAATCAAAGTAGGTGTGTATCATCTATCACATCATACTACAGTATCAATGCTTTTCTCTTGATTTTGTTCATTTGTTTCAATTTGGGCCCACCATTTTGACGGTGAGAGTTGGCATGCATGTGTGACACATGTAGTGTGCACGAATAACCACAGTAAATGACAATATGGTGCAAGAGCACGGATAAAAGGTCAACGAACCATTATACCACAAGGGTGTTGGATTCCAGGCTCTAGCATTTATTGAGAAATAGAAAACCTGTAGTAATGAAAACAGCTGAAGAAAATTTATAAAAACCCTTTTCTTACCCTACCCTTATTATCTTTTGATTTTTAGATGACTACAGAAGAAAATCCAAGTACTCCTGGCCCTGGTGCGTCAATCAATTCTCCTTTAGCCGTGGTGGATGAAGAAAAATTAGATAACAAAGTTGAAACAACTTCAGTTATTGTGAAAGGGAAAAAAAGATGGGCGATATGGGAATCTTTTGATGAGATCACGCAACCAAATGGTTCGGTTAAGATTAGATGCAAGTATTGTAAAACTCTTTATGGTAAGCATTCTGGTTCTTCTACAACTCACTATCAGAGGCATTTTGATAAATGTGTGAAGAGATCAAGAATATTGAAGGGTGGAGTTCAGTAACTGCATTCATTAACTGTTTCTGAAGATGACGACTCTAAAGCTGTACTTTCAACATATAAGTATGATGCAGATAAACTGAATGAGTGGTTTGCGAGATTAGTGATAGTCAATGAGAAACCATTTAGCATGGTAGAAAGCAAGGTTTTTATGGGATTTTGTAAATTTCTAATTCCTAGATGTGAGAAGGCCTCTCGTAGTACTGTGAAAAGAGAGTGCATGGAGATGTATGCTGTTGAGAAAGCTAACTTGAAAGCTCTCTTGGCATCTGTATCCAAATTAAATTTAACTTCGGATATGTAGACGGCCTCGAATTAGAGAAAGGGATATATGTCATTAACCGTACACTTTGTTGATGCAGATTGGAAACTACAAAAGAGGATTTTAAACTTCCGCCACGTTCCTCTTCTACATACCGATGTGGTCATGTCTGATTGTATTTACAATTGTCTTGTTGAGTGGGGCATTGAAAAGAAAATTTCTTCAATTACTTTAGATAATGCCTCATTTAATGATACTTTGGTTTCTTTTTTACGTACTCAGTTCAAAGCTGTTGGAAAGTTATTCTTTAAAGGTAAAATATTCCAAGTTAGATGTTGTGCTCACATGCTCAACTTGATTATGCAAGAAGGGCTAAAAGCAATTGATTCAACGATTGCAAACATACGAGATAGCGTTAAATACATAAGGGGGTTACTTTCAAGACTGAGTACGCGGAATGATATAATCCAATGTTTGGATTTGAAATCTAAACAACAGTTGAAGTTAGATGTCTGCACTCGCTGGAATTTCACTTATGAAATGTTGGATACAACTTTATAATTTAAAGTTGCATTCCCTGAACTTGCGGCACGCGATAAAATGTACACATACGTGCCAAGTGATGAAGACTGGAAAAAAGCTGAAGATGTTCATCGATTTCTCAAAGTTTTTTACGACAGCACGAAGATTTTTTCAGGAAATCAGTATCCCACGATAAATCAATTTCTTCCTGAAATTATTTTCATTATGAAAGCACTAAAAAAGTGTGCTGGTGATGGGCCAAAATTTTTAAAAGCGATGGCTATAGGAATGCAGTTGAAATTTGATAAGTATTGGGTTGAATGCCACTTGTTAATGGCCATTGCAGTTGTCCTGGATCCACGATACAAGATGGCAATGGTTAGATATGTTTTCAGATCGCTTTATTTCAGTTTCGAAAAAGTTTCAGCAGAGATCGCCATTATTAATGCTGCGATCGAAGAGTTGTTTGCTTCATATGTTGATAATTCGGCCAAAACATCAAGTGCAATAGGTACTTCTCAAACTACGGGTAGTTCTTCTACTGATGCTCAGGGTGAGCGACTTCGTGACTTTATGTCTTTCTTAGACGAAGAAGAAACAGATACGCAGAAAATTGAATCCGAAGTGGAGAAGTATCTAAAGGAGCCGGTCATAAGGCTAAAAGATAATGATTTCGATGTTTTGCAATGGTGGAAGTCTCGAGCTCGTGAATACCCAAGACTTTCGTTGATGGCATGAGACATTTTATCAATTCCAATTTCGACCGTGGCATCAGAATCAGCTTTTAGCACTGGCAGCAGGGTAGTTAGCAAGTATCGAAGCTCGCTTGCCTCGAATACAGTTGAAGTACTGATATGTACGCAAGATTGGTTGCATCCAGTTTAGGGCGGTAGCAGTTTCGATGCTGAAGAGTATGAAGAGGACAATGAAATTGAAAACGTGGGTCAAAATGCTTGAAGGAAGGAAAACTTTAAAAATTTTCATGAGCGGTTTTATAATTTTTGATATATTTTAACTCTTTTGAATTGATGTTGATGTTGATTATTGAGGACAAAATATGGTTTTGTGGTATGATATTGATAGTATATAGAGGTTTTTCATTTATGTCTCAGTAGTTAGTAATGTGGCATTAGCATATGAGACATTTAATTTGTATTTTTTAGCCAGAATTTTAATAATATAACATATGATGATATAAACAAGCTCACACCCAGATCCATAGATCAACTGGCAAACTGAGTGGAAATACCTCGTTTCAACACTTGAGGTCTTGGTATTGATCCCTAGTGGGGGTGGCTAACATGGAGTGTGTGTACTAACATGGGTGTGTACTAACAAGCTAACCCAAAAAATAAAAAAATAAAATAAAATAAAAATCTAAGCTCGAGCTTGACTCGAGGTAAACTCGACTCAATTCGAGCCACTAGCTCGACTCGAACTCGACTCGACAACTTTGGCAAGCAAGCCAAGCTTCAATATTGAGCTCGAGGCCGAGCTCGAGCTCGAGCTTGAACTCGAGTACCCCATGGACAAGCCAAGCCAAGCTTGGCCCACCTCGACTCGACTCAGCTCGATGCCCACCTCTATTTACAGATGCCCCTCTTTGGCCGAGGTTACAAGCAACTAAAGGCCAAAGCGAGTGGACACCCCACCCTTCTGGTCAGAAAGGATAGTGATTCAAATCTATTTCCTGCCATTGTATCATTGTCAGTCGACTGTCTGGAAAAAGATGACTTGCACATTTCACAAGGGTTGAGAAAAATGTTGTGATTGTCTCCTGCGCATTCGTCGCAGCTTTACGGATCACCAATCACAACCCTTTCACATCGGATTGTTAACAACATTGGAGGGTAAGTCTGAAAAGTAAGGGCCTCTGCGCATTTGTCGCGGCTTTACGAGGATTCCCTTACTGTAAGGTCTGTCGTTCCTTTGCTATGTAATCACCCTAAGAGTGTTCGTTCCATTTGATCATCAAAGTGATTAGCTGCCCTGCGCGTTGGTGTAGCCTTACGGGGAACTTACTACGCCGACTTGGACTCGATCAAATTTTCCGAATATCCCAGACTAGGTATGTGCAGGTAATCTGTTTGCCATGCAGTCCACTGATTTTGATACTTTGGTTACAATGGATTGTTGTCACTTCGAGTTTTGATTGTTTTTCCCAAAAATAGATCCATACATTTCTACTAGCATTCGTACGACTGTCCAGATATAAAGATCGGGCCAATTGTACATGTATCATGTACGGATCCGATCATCCTCCGGGGAACCCCAGGAGAAATCGAATCTTATTTAGCTGTTTGCACTGATTGCAACTGGAGAATATGGAAGATTCCTCAGTGTACTGCGCGCTACGTGCATTTTTGAAAACTTTCGAAAGCTATTCCCTTTGGGGCTAGACCCTTTCGGGATTTTATTTGAAAATATTTTTTTGAATTTTTTGAAAAATATCAGTTCGATCTTGCAGGTGGGCGTCGTCGTCCGATTTTTATAAGAAAAGTCAGATGGCCTCAACTAATAAATTAATAGGGCTGATGATATATATATATATATGTATATATATATATATGTATATATATATATATATATATATATATATAGGTGAAAAGGTGACGCTCTTGTGGAGCTGGACTCCCTGGGGATTTTTTTTTGGAAAACTTCTCTTTTTTTTTGTGAAATTTTTTGAAAATTATCCCTTTTGGAGCTAGACTCCTTGGGAATTTTATTTGAAAGAATTTTTGAAGTTTTTTTTTTTGAAATGGGCCTGGACTTTTGAAATGAGTCTGGACTTTTGAAATGGGCTTGGGATGGACTTGAGCCTTAAGATGGGCTTTGAAATGGGCTTGGGATAGACTTGAGCCTTAAGATGGGCTTTGAGATGGGCTCTTTGAAGTGGGCCTTGGAAATGGGTCTTTTTGGAAATGGGCCTTGGAAGATGGGCCTTTTTGAAAATGGGCCTTAGAAGATGGGCCCGGGCTGTTGCCTTCTTGGACCATCTTTTGATCATTTTTACGATCCCATTCTGGTATAAGGAGGTGCGTTCTGTAGTCCTAACCTTCTGAAGTGGGCTCTGCCCGAATTTTGCCCGAAAGTGGGCCCGGGCTGTAGTTTGACTACTGCTCGTTGACTTTTGCCTTCTGGTTTTGCTCTGTCAGTGCTGCATCGATGCAAGAATATCAGTTCTGACGGTGGTGGTTAGAGTACCGCAGGCGGTAATCGGATCACCGCCTCCGTTCTTCTTTTCTTCCAGCGAGTACCCCTCCTCTCTATTCATTCCTTTTGTTCTTGTTCTGATATTCCCGTCCGTCCTCGATCTTCTGATCATCTCTTTTGTCCATCCCTTTTATCTTTTATTCTTTTCCTTTGTCCTCTTCTTTCTTTTGTCCTTTCTTCTTCTTGGGCTTATTATGGCTAGCCATGATGAAGGTATTGATGGGCTCATGATTGATGTGAGGTTGGTGGATCCATAAATGATGGAGAGAATCCATTTATGGACGGGTTGATGAGGGTTGGTGGAGGAGTAAGGGGCCCTTTGGAGATCTTTAGTGCAGACTTCGAGGCAGTGATGGAGCAGTCAACTGCTGTCGAGGATCAGAGTGCATGTCTTGCTAGCCATCTGGACGTTTTGGGCGTTGCGGCTCCTGGGGCGTGTGTGTTTCAGACAGCTCCAGATGTGACAGTTGTTGGTGGCTCTGGCCCACCTGTTGCGGCTTTTCAGGATACTTTGCACGATGTGATGGGCGATGCTGGCTTCCTTCAGCACCATGAGATAGACTTGTTGGATGAAGGGACACCCATTTTTTATAATTCTCCGACTGACCTAGGGATCCAGATTGTTGAGGGTGTACCTGTGCAGACTTGTCAATTGCAGCCACGGGGCACCTGTTTCGAGCAACTGCATATCTGGATTGAGAGCTTGACCGAGTCCGAGATCTTTGAGTTGAGTTCGCTGGGCTTCTGGGAGGTTCTCCACTTTCACCGAGTACACTTGGATTGACAGTTACTGAGTGCGGCGTTGTATGATTGGGCTCCGTCCTTGAACTTGTTTTCCTTTAATGACCTGGAGTTGGGCCCGTCATTGGAAGAGTTTTCCCGTCTGTCTGGTCTTCCTCTTTCTCGGGAGCCCTATATTCCTTCATCTGAGCTAGTTCGATCTTCTGATCTTATTGCCTGGTTTGGATTTCTCATAGCTCTTCCTTCTGCGGAGGGTAGGGCAGGCGAGCTATCACTCGAGATGTTGTACGATCGCTGCGTTACTTCTTGAGGTGCTCCTGGGTTTGATCGCCAGCTTCAGTGCCTGAATGCGCTGATATTTTGTGTTTTGGCTGAACTGCTCTTCTCAGGATGAAGGCAGTCGTCATTGGGAGCTCTACTAGACGTATTCCGACGTGTACTTCATCGCAGGGGTATCATTTTCGTAGTGCTAGCGGAGCTCTTCCTGGGGCTGACTGAGTGTTCATTGGGATGGACCCGCATCCTCCGGGGCTGTTGCACATTCCTCCAGGTATTCTTCATTCTAGTCCTCTTTCTTTGCCTAGTGCTGTTCTTTTGCTTGCTTCCTGAGTCATGCTGTCTTATAGGTGTGGCTGTGGGAGCACCTCTTTATGACTCCTCCGCTTATGTGGCCCGATTCCGGCCGCGGTGATGTGCTATCTTTGTTACTCGGTAGCCTTCCACTTGGTGCCGAGGCCAGAGAGCCGTTGTATCGCAGCATGTTTTCTCAATTGCGAGGGTGGGAGGTCAGTTGGGAGGCTCCTTAGCTTCATCGTTCCCCATTGATATGTAGCGCTGCTCGTACCCCTTTACTGTTGTTGGGGCTTCGGGGGTACTACTCTTATCATCCTGTGCGCTTTCTTCGGCAATTCGGCTTTTGGCAGGATGTTCCAGACTTTGGTTTTTCGGGATTTGGGCATGCCCCTCTTCCATCTGATTTGACTGCTCTGTATAGGCGAGTCTGGATTTCTTGGCAGAGTTCTTTGGATGCGGTAGCGTTGGATCTTGAGTCCTGGGCTCCTCCCATGGCGACCGTACCGTATCAGCGATGGGTGGCAGAACAGTCACTATATCGCCAGGTTCCTGGTTGGCATTTGGAGGATGAGGTTGCTGACCAAGATATGGCAGGCGATGCCTCTTCGTCTTCCTCATGTGCTGATGATTCTTTTGAGGCCTTTGAGGAACGCCCTTTCATTGATTCGTCCTTCTTGCTGGCCACACATGGTCACTTGATCTCCGAGATTGCTGTCCTCCGTCATACATGTGAGGATATGGCTCGTCGTCTGGCAGTGGGACGGCGGTATGATGAGAGTATGTTCACAGTACACCGTCTGGAGAGGGATAAGGTCTTTTACCTGCGCATGGAGGTAGAGCGGCTTAGGCAGAGATTGTCACTATATGAGAGGTAGGAGCCTACCTGTGGCTTTTTTATGTTCATTAACTGCATATATACATGAAACCCTTACTTTTGTATTTGTGGGAAAACGATGTACTTTGTAGAAAAACTTTTTAAAGAAATGAAAGAAGATTTTGTTTGTGCCAAATGTGCCCATGTTTGTCTGAGTTTGGATTTTTCTTTAGATGATGGGATCAGAATTCTAGGCTCAGCCCATGTTGTGCAGTAGTCTAAATTGCGTTCTTAGAGTCTTGGTTCCCCGAGAGGGTGTCAAAGATCGCATCCCCGGATTTGGGCAGAGTTTGATAGAATATTGATCCGAAGTTGACTTTTCCTTGTATCTTGTGATGGTGGTTGGCTTCCTCTGTACCTGCACTTTTATTTTTTATTTTTTATTTATTTCTTGCTATTCTTGCTTGTATTGCCTTTTCAGGTTTTCGCTACATCCGGCTTTTTCCGTCATTTTTGCCCGTAGCGCCTTTTCAGGTTTTCACTACGTCCCGGGTTTTTGATCCTGCCTACCCCTTGGCAGCTGTGTTGTTTTTACCCTGGCGCCCTTTCAGGTTTTCACCAAGTCCGCCACGTGCCTGCTGTTTTTACTCGAGCCGCCCTTTCGAGTTTTCAACTTGCCCTTTTTGCTTAGGCATGCCCTCCCTCTTTTTTTTTTTCTTTTTTTGAAGTGCCATGAGTGATGGAGGGGAGACTTCCTTCATAGCCGGCCGACTGGTTACTTGCCTATCTTTGTCTCTGGGTACAATCGTAAGCTGCCTTTAGTTGGGTTATTTGAGGATGTTGGAACGAACTTCTTTTTTTTCATTCTTTTTGAGGTTTTCTTCTTTTTGGGATTTTCTTCTTTTTCTTCAATTTTTTTTATTTTCTTTCTTTCTTGCCTCTTTTTTTGACTTTCTTCTTTTGTGAGAGAAATGGTAGGTGTTTCTTGATGGACATATACACTCTTTTTTTTTGGGTTTTGGTGGGAGATGTGGTGGGTGCAGCTTTGCTATTGTAGTCATTGATAAGGTTATGTATGGCTACCCGTGATAAATTTTAACATTATCGGCGTTGATGGGCTCAAGAAGATCCTCTCCTCTCAAATTGGTGAGCCGAAGAGCACCTCCTGGGAATATTTTCCGAACGATCAACGGTCTATCCCATGAAGGTTTGAATTTCCCTCTGGGATCTGACAAGTGCAGTAGTAAGATGCGTTTCATGACCATGTCACCGATTTTGAAGCTCCTTTTTCGGACCCTCTTGTTGTAAGCCCGGGCGATTCTTCTTTGATAACATTGGGAGTGGCTTAGCGCTCGCATGCGCTTTTCGTCTGCCAGATGCAGTTGTTCGTATTTTGCTTGTTGCCACTTGCCTTCCTCGACTTCACTTTCCAGCAATATCCGCAGTGATGGGATTTCGATTTCGACTGGTAACACTGCTTCCATTTCGTATACTAGTTCGTATGGAGTTGCGCCTGTAGTAGACCGTACAGACGTTCGATAGGCCCAGAGTGAGTAAGGAAGCATTTCTAACCAATCACGGTATGTCTTTACCATCTTCTCCAGTATGCGAATAATGGTCTTGTTTGCAGCTTCGACCCCACCGTTCATTTGGGGACGGTAAGGGCTTGACCGATGACATTGAACTTTGAATTTGTCAAGGAATTCACCCATCCTTTTATTGACGAACGGGGTTCCGTTGTCAGTGATGATGGCCTGAGGGACCCCATATCGGCTGATGATGTTGTTCTTCATAAACTTGACCACATGGGATGCTGTGATAGTAGTGTAGGATGCTGCCTCTATCCATTTAGTGAAGTAATCTACTGCCACTAAGATGTACTCATGCTCGTTTGATGCTTTGGGGCTGATTTTACCGATGATGTCCAATCCCCATATAGAGAAGGGCCATAGTGATGTCAGGCTATAGAGTTCGAAAGTGGGCGCATGAATTTGGTTTGCATATTCCTGACACTTGAAGCATTTTCTGACGTGCTTACAGCAATCTGTCTCCATCGTGAGCTAATAGTAGCCGAGTCGTAAGATCTTCTTCACCATCATGTGTTCATTCATGTGTGGGCCGCATAGTCCTTCATGGATTTCTGACATGATCTGTGCCGCTTCTGCTTCGTCCACGCAACGGAGAAGGACTTGGTTGAAGGATCGCTTGTAGAGAATGCCCCCAGTGATTACGAACTGTGCTGCTAGTTGTTGGATGGTGCGTCGATCGACTGGTGTTGCTCCTTCCGGGTACTTCTGATACTTGAGGTATTTCTTGATGTCTGTGTACCATGGCTGATCATTTGAGGGTGGCTCCGCTTCGTTGATCTGTAGGCAGAATGCGGGCTCTTCTTGAAACTCAACAGTGAGTTCCCATTCAGCAACTCCTTTTGGAATTTCCAACATTGAGGCGAGGGTAGCTAGGGCATCTACAAATTGATTCCTGATCCGGGGCATGTAAGAGAAAGTGATTTCTTCAAACTCTTCAATTAAGTTCTCCAGATAGATATGATACGGGATCAACTTTTCATCTTTGGTTTTCCAGTCGCCATTTATCTGATTGATGATGAGTTGTGAGTCCCCGAAGACTCGTAACTTCTTCACATTGAGGATTATGGCCTCTCTCAGCCCAGCGATGCATGCTTCGTATTCGGCTACATTGTTAGTGCACTGGAATGCTAGCCTCCTGGATATGGGAATTGGGACGTCCTCAGGAGAGTAGAGTATGACCCCTACTCCACTTCCTTTTGAGTTTGCGGCTCCATCGAAAAAGAGCGTCCACTCTCCTACCTTTATTTCTTCCTCTTCCTCAATCAAGAGGATGTCCTCGTCAGGAAAGAAGGTCTTCAGTGGTTGGTAATCAGGCAGGGAGTGTGCTGCTAGATGATTGGCCAGTGCTTGTCCCTTGATCGCTTTCTGAGTGACATAGGTGATGTCGAACTCAGAGAGCAACAATTGCTATTTTGCGATCCTGCCTATCAGTGCTGGCTTTTCGAACAGGTACTTCAATGGATCTATGCGAGCGAGCAAGAGGACTGGATGGGCGATCATGTATTGTCATAGCCGCTGTGTTGCCCAAACTAGGGCAAGGCATGTCTTTTCTAAGCTGGAGTATTTGGCTTCATAGCTCGTGAATCGTCTGCTTAGATAGTAGATCGCCTGCTCTTTTCTTCCTGTATTGTCGTGTTGGCCGAGAACGCATCCAATTGCTTCTGCTGCAATAGAGATATATAGCAACAACGACTTACCTGGAGTAGGTGACATGAGCACGGGAGGATTTAACAGGTATCTTTTGATCTTGTCGAAGGCCGCTTGACAGTCATCATTCCATTCCTTTGGTGAGCTCTTCCGTAGTAGCTTGAATATGGGCTCACAGATGGGTGTGAACCGTGCGAGGAATCGGCTGATGTACTGGATTCGCCCGAGGAAACCCCGTATTTCCTTTTCAGTCTTGGGTGGTGGCATTTCAATGATTGCCTTGGTCTTGGTTTCATCCACCCGGATACCATCTTCGCTGACGATGAAGCCTAAGAGTTTTCCTCTGGTTGCACCAAAGACACATTTTTGTAGATTAAGTCGGAGCTTGTACTTTTCTAGCCGGTCAAAGAGCTTCTTGAGGTCTTTAAAGTGTCCTTTAATTGTGCGAGACTTGACAATCATGTCGTCCACATAGACTTCCATTTCCTTGTTTATCATGTCGTGGAACAGAGCTGTCATGGCTCGCTAATATGTAGCCCCTGCATTCTTCAATCCGAAGGGCATGACCTGGTAGCAAAAAGTCCCCCATGGTGTGATGAAGGAATTCTTCTCTCGATCTTTAATGGCCATCTTGATTTGGTTGGAGCCTGAGAAACCATCCATGAAGGAGAAAATCTTGTGTCCTGCAGTATTATCCACCAGTGTGTCGATATGAGGCAGAGGGAAGTCGTCTTTAGGGCTTGCTTTGTTGAGGTCCCTAAAGTCGATGCACATTCTGACTTTCCCATCCTTCTTTAGAACTGATACGATATTTGCGAGCCATTCTAGGTAGTTGGAGACTACTAAGAATCCCGCATTGTATTGCTTGATGACTTCATCACGTACTTTTAGGGCCCATTCTGGCTTCATTCTTCGTAGCTTCTGCTTGACAGGCTTCATGTCTGATTTGGTTGGTAAATGGCGCACTACCAGATCTTCATCGAGGCCTGGCATGTCCTCATATGAGAAGGCAAAGTTAGATAACCTCGGCCTCAGAAACTCCATCATCCTCTGCTTTTTTTCCGGAGAGAGTGATCTTCCGATGCGCACCTCTCTGGGGAGTTCCACTGATCTTAAGTTCACAATTTTGAAATCGTCTGTTACAACATTGGCCTTTGTTTCAAATCTTTTGAGGGAGTCCTCAAACTCGAGAGCTGTATCATCATTTCCCTCATCCGGGGCTTCATCCAAACCCATGAGTTCGAAGTCCAACTCTAGATCGAAGTCATAAGAGTCGACTTCAAACTCCTGCTTCGCCTGAGAAGTATTTGGCACAGTGATTTTTGAAAGTTTTTCCGTTGTATTTTGAAAATTATCTAATTTTTTATGGTTTTGAGGAATATTTGATGTTTTTGCATTTTTTAGTATATGCGATGTTTTTGTGTTTTGAAATTTTTTTAATTTTTTTGTGTCTCCAAGGGGTCCCAAACAGGACAGTGTTGCAAACCATGATTGGTTTTGTCCTGGTTTGGGATGCTAACTGCTATTTACATTGGCGTTTTTTTTTTGAGGCCGACATTGGTGAATGGTTCACCGGCTAATTCAACTGTTAGGGGGATGGTTGACCATCTTGGCTCTTTCCCCCTTTCGATCTAGCTAATTTGTCCTGTCTGCTCCTGTGGGTCACCTGGCTCGAGGACCATGATGTCTGCTGGGCTGGGCTCAGAGTCAGAGTCTGATTCGATCTCTTCGCTCAGAAGCTGGAGCTCTTCGGGCTCTTTGGTTTCACCTTGTGGTGGAATCCTAATGTTTGTCCAATCGAGGGAAGGCCACTTTCCTTTATCAATCCCATGGATAGACTGTTTTTGTTCCTTGTGTTGCCGAGCTGGTGGCGAGGATGTGTTCCCTTGACTGTGGATAGGGATAGGTGTCTCCCTGTTCCTGCCTGTATCCTTTGTAAGGGGCATCTCTGGCTTTGGATCCTCCATGGGTGGACCTGTTCCCATGCCCCTAGCTCCATGTGATGGGTTCGGGGGTTTTGCCTCTGGCTTCAGATGTGTTTTTGATGCCCGGAGGATCCTATCCCACCTTATCGGTGGCCAGACGGATTCTTGGTTGGAATGTTATGAGAGTTTGAGTCGTTGGAGATGGTCCTCAAGGGACATCATCGTATCCTCACAAACTATCCCAGCCTTGATGAACTTGATGGGTATGCATTTGAACGGTTGACCCTTCTTTGGCTTTTCAGCCTGGTCCTCTGGTGTCGGTTGATACCCCAGTCCCTGTCTCTTCACGTTGGCAGGTGTTGGTTTCACCACCATACCTTTTTCATGGAACTCGGTACGGTAGTTTAGGATTAATCGTTCAGCAGGTGGAATGAGATATTCAGCAGCAAGAGGACGTGGGTTGGCGATTACATTTATATTTTCAAACTCAAAGCTATGGTATGATATGTCACCTTCCGTATGCTGAACGTCAATCACAGGGATGTCAGTTTCTGAGATATTAACCATCACCGGGAAGATGGTTTCTGGCTCGGCCAGCACTGAAATGATTCGATTTTCCGAAGAGAATTTAACCCTTTGGTGGAGGGTCGAAGGGATGGCTCCAACTGCGTGGAGCCATGGCCGCCCAAACAAAAGGTTAAATGAGACAGGGATGTCGATGACCTGAAATGTAATAAGAGTCATGTCTGGTCTGATTTGTAACTCAAGGTCGATTTCTGCCTTGACCTGCCTTCGGGAATTATCAAAGGCTCGGACGCTTATGGTGCTGGGCCTGAAAGAAGACGGTTTTATCCCTAACCGTTCGGCAGTCCTCAAAGGGCAAACATTTAGGCTTGATCCGTTGTCAATGAGTACGAGTGAAACTTTGAAATTCTCATAACGAACAACTATATTTAATGAGCGCCAATGTTTGCGACCTTCAGGTGGCAATTCCTCGTCAGAAAAAGTGATAGCCCGTGGTGCGAGGAGCTGTCCAATCATACTTACCACCATTTCGGGGGGTACGTCGGGAGAGATATGTGCATCATTCAGAATTTTTGCAAAGATTTCTCGATGTGATCTTGATGTACATAAGAGTTCCTAGATAGATATTTGGGCAGGAATGGTTTTCAGTTGGGCTGCTATGTCGTAAGCAGCGTCAGTTTTGCAAGTGGTTCCCGACAAAGTTCCCCTAGTTTCTCTTGGGTTTTGATTATCTCTCCTGAAATATCTCATGTTGTTACCTACTTCAGCGCATTCTGGGTAATGCCATGAGACTGCTTTCGGGTTGTAGGAAGGAACCACTCTTCCTTCCAGGTATATCATGGGTTCCTAAGGCGAAAGGGTTGTGGCTGGAACAGTTTGTGGTAGACTTGACGATTTTCCTTGAGGTGTTACCAGATCTTGGTGAGATTTGACATTGAGGTTTTCTTCCTCCACCTAATGTGTGGTGGAAGTCCTCTGAGCATGTGCCAATTGGTGACGCATCAGAAATTCTGGGGTTTGAACCGGGGCTGCCCCTTGCAAGGTTATCGAGATTAGATTAGGGAGACTTATTGGGAGAACGATAGGTCCAGAATTTGACCTTTTTGGAGGTACTGGAGTTGAGCATACCCCTTGGGGGACAGGATACTGAGGGTATGACCTGTCGGGTGCGGCTTCCAGGGTTACGAGAGGCCGTGTTGCTGGTGCTGCTTCGAGGAATATGAGAGGTTGTGTTGCTGGTGCTGCTTCGAGGAATACGAGAGGTTGTGTTGCTGGTGCTGCTTCGAGGAATACCTGTGGTCCTGATGATGACGCCTGTTGATATCCCCATGTTCGATTTGCTGTATCGGGCATGATTGCTTGTATGGAGTGATGTGGAAAGGAG
This sequence comes from Magnolia changhungtana, assembly GCA_030180095.1. Lineage (NCBI taxonomy): Eukaryota > Viridiplantae > Streptophyta > Magnoliopsida > Magnoliales > Magnoliaceae > Magnolia > Magnolia changhungtana. The sequence continues at coordinate 1,098,511 of JASAUF010000330.1, read as the reverse complement.
TATGTGGGTTCCTCCCTTTCAATGTGGTTGACAGTAGAGGAACTGGATGTACTGGGTCCCACTTGATGCGACGGCAGAGGATTTTGGAGAATATTTGCTTGTCCTGTATTGTTAGCCTGTGGGGTGATCGCAATCTTCTGGCTCTCAATTAAATCTTGGACCGCATGTTTCAAAGTGAAGCAGCGGTCCGTTAAGTGGCCAGGAGCCTGGTGATATGCGCAATATTGATTTTCATTGTAACCTGGTGGCAAGGGGTTAGGTGGAAGTCGAGGCCAGAGTGGCGTCAAGAGTTGCTTTTGCATTAGCATTGTCAAAACTTGACTGTATGTTTGTGCTAAAGGAGTAAATTTCCTCCCTAACATTGCTTACTTGTATGGTCCTTGCTCATTTCCTCTAGACTGTTGCGATTGTTGTTAAGACGGCTGTCCTTGATATCCCTGTTGGGCTTATTGTGGTTGGTACTACTTGTTTAGCTGTGGTTGCCTGTTTTGCCGTGGCTCCGATTGCAGAGCATACTGGTTGCCTTGAGTATTAGCGATGATGTTGTTAACTTCCGTAGTGCGTTGCACAGGAGCAGTGCTATTTTCATTCCCGTATCCAACGGGTTTCCCCTCGACTTTGTTTCTTTTGATTGAGGAGGCATGGTATGGCCATGGGGAAATGGTTCCAGTTCTGATCCCGGCTTCAACTTGTTCTCCAGCCCGAATGAGCTGAGAAAAATTGACGTATGGGTATGAGATCAGATACCCTGAAATGCTGGGATTTGTCGAATGTACGATCATGAATATCTGTTCCTCATCATTGATGGGATTTCTCATTCGAGTCGTCATGGCTCACCATCGTCCTATGTGTGCAGATAAAGACTCATCGCTTTTTTGTCTCAAGGTAGCCAGGTCAGATCTTCTCGGGGCCATATTCAGGTTGTATGAGAACCTGTCAATGAATGCCTGGGAGATTTTTTTCCAGGTTCTGATTTGATGGCAATCTAATGAAGTGTACCGTCCAAAGCATCACCTTTAAGGGATTTTTGAAAGAGCCATATCAAGGATCCATCATTCCCTGCTATCGCATTGAGTTCCCCACAAAATGCTTTTAGATGTGCTGTGGGGCACCCACTACCGTTATACCTTTTAAATTTTGGTACCTCGAAATTTGGAGGTACCCGAGTGTTTGGGAAGGGACAATGATCCCTGAATTTGGTGGACGGATGGTCCACTCCTTGTTGCCTCTGGAGTTGATTTTGCACCGTTTGTAATTGCTCTCGTAGTTCCTCAATTTTCGACTTGCCTTATGGATGGTATCTTGCCCCTCGCTGTAGGGCTTGTGCTGCTTCTTCGTCGTATGGATCAAGTATGGGAGGTTGTTGAAAAGACGGTGGACTCCCGGTGGCGGGAGGTAGCTGGAATTGAACGTCGCTCCCTTTCGGAGGAGGGTGTGATGTTTGAAAATAGCTCCCGCCTGGGGTATCTGCCAATTCCAGAATGTTACCCCTGTTAGAGGGAGTGAGCTGGACTCGAAACTGGCCCCCTTCATGGGCATCCGTCAGTTGTTGTCTGTGGTTCCCGTTAAGGGGAAGTTGTGTTGTAACCTGATTGTTGTGATGTCCTGAGTAGATATGTGTAGGAGGGTTGCTCCCAATTGCTGGTTGTTGTTGATCTGGTGCTGACTCTTTTGGGAGAGGGAGCACGGGATTTGCTGGAAGAATGAGATAAAAGGCAAAAGGGGTTTGAGGAAGTGAACTGTTATGTACACTAGGCTGGGTTTGTAATATTTAACACTAGACGAAGTAGTAGCTCTTGCATTGCTTGAAGGCTCTGGACCATTTCTTGCATAGTGGTATTGGCTTGTGGGTCTGTTGGAACTACTGGTAGTGGAGCGGGTGTTGGTGTAGGTGCGGGTATTGATATTTCGGGAGCTGGTTGGGTTGCTGGCTCTTCTTCATGGGTTGCTTGAGAGGCCGCGACTGTACGGGATCGAGTGGTCATGGTTCAAATCTATGCCAAAGAAAGTACAAGCCAAAAGATTTTTTTTTTATATTTTTTTTGTATGAATGCAATTATGATATCCCTTGAGATTATGACACCACACTCTTTCGAGTCGGGTCTCAACTAGGATCAATGGAATTCCCTAGCGGAGTCGTCATTCTTTAGACTCTGGAAAATCAGCGTCCACGCTGATTTGTAGAGTTATAGATTAATGGTGGGGTAATTAGGCTGATTTATAGATGTTGAAGTCGCCACTAGCCGAATAATTCCATTATCCCGCGGTCGGTTAGAGCCATGAAATATGTAAGGTTGGAGAAATTCGAAAACTTTCCTACCTTAGAATGACTCCTGATCTGCGATCCGGGATTCCGGGTAAGGGACCTCGGTTACAAAGAGGGAAGGTGTTAGACACCTTCTCTGCCCGTACAAATGTACGGTCTCTACTTAGTGTGATAAAACAATCTTAAGGGATGACGATGATGCCGTGGCCATGATGGGACTAGTCACACGTGAATTTCTGATGTAGCAAGATCCGAGATCTCGGCAGGCCACAGAGCATACATCCGACAATGTGTCTAGAGGGCGGATGTGATGATGCTTATGTAAAGAGGTAAGAAAAAATGGACTAGATCACTAGAAATTTCTGATGTGACAGGATCCGATGTACGGCAAGTCACAGAGCATACGTTCACTAGAGATCTAGAGAAGCAAGGGGGTTGAGAAGAGAGTAGATGTCATGATGAATGCTTGTACAATGGTGAATCTTTGGCTTGATTTTTGAGTAGGCTAAAACATGAACCGGACTATGACCATCTTAGGTTAGACTTAGGGGTTGGAAGGGTTGAGTTGAGGGCTAGGGGGTGGCTGGAAAAATTTGGATTCGGAGGGCTTGGGAGCTCCTTCCCTTTCCCTCACTCTCTTCCTCACTCACTCTTCCTCACTCACTTTCTCTCTCACTCCCTTTCTCTCTTTCTCTCTTAGTTTTGGTGTCTTGAAATGAGAAGAGGAGAAGGCTATGTATAGCCTTCTCCAATGACATTGTGGTGATTAGTGGGTAGGTAAGGGTTAAAATCTTGGAATGGAGGATTGTGATTGGTTAAGGAGAGAGGGGTGACATGTGGCACATTCCCATTAGTTTTTAGGGCCGGTAAAAAGGAAAATGGTGAGTTTTTGGGGGGGGGGGGGTAAATTCGTGGGAAAGTTGACTTTTGGACACTGGGACAGCTATCCACACGCGAGCCGCGAGCGGCGGCAGTTGAAGTACCGTAGGCGGTAGTCAGACTACCGCCTGGGCTTAGTTTGGGCCGATTTCGCATGTGTGAGCTTCGTGTACCTCTCTGGTTCGTCCGGTGGTCTCCATTTTGGGTTTCTAGGACTCAAAGTGGCAGATTTAGGCATGGATAGGGGGTTCTAGCTAGGGTATAGGGTATAGGTGAGGCTGTGTGTATACTGGATGACTTGGATTGCGGTTTCGGGTTGCGGGTTCGGAGTTTGGGGACTTGAGACCAGGGTTTTAGGTTTTAAGCTGGGGTTAGGGGCCGATTTAGGACATAATCATGGTTCCTGGATTATCTTAGCCTTTTTGAGATGCTAGCTTGGGTGGGGTGTCTACACTCACACTCTTTCAAATTCATCCGATAGTGAAGGCAGTTGGGCAAGCTAGCCTCAGGGATAAGGTACATGTGATGTTAGATGTTCCGCATGGGGGCAATCCATCAAGTAACTCTTCAAGCCAGATTTCTTTGAATTTGTTCGGCAATGACCTTAAACTTAGAGGAATGTCTAAGGGCTCCGATTCCTCGTCATTTATCACCACGGTGTACACATCGTCGGTTTCCTTGGATTCTTCCACAAAATTCTGAATGGTCAAGAGGGAGCTTCTTTCCACTTTAGAAGCTTCGGGGTAGTTCTCTGTTGCCATGGGGTAAGGATCTTCTTTCGACCATCCTTAATGAAGATATAAACATTATTTCATCTTCGATGGGTTGCATCACGATTTAATTGTAATGGTCGACCGAGTAACACATGACATGCTTCCATGTCAACCGTGCTAGAAAGTACTTAATGCTTATAATTCCTACCAATTGAAAACAAAACAATGCATTACTTAGTTACCTTGGTCTTGTTCACCTTTTTTTATCTAAACAATCGAGTAAGGAGAATGATGTTTTATCGTAGGTAGTCACGATTTCTCCACCATAACCTTTGAGATGATATTCTCACTACTACTACTGCCTATGATTACATCACAGACCTTGCCGTTGACGATACACCACATATGAAATATGTTGTGCCGTTACGGGTGCACCTCCTTCCTTAGAATGTACAATAATTGTCTCACGACTAAGGATTCACCATGATCCTCGGCCAATCATTTTTTGTCACTAGCTCATTCTTCAGTGGCTTGTTTATCTTAATCAAATACAGGGCCTTCTTTCGCTGCATCACCTTCAGTGCCCATTTCGTTAATGGCTAAGTAGGTTGTGGGGCGTTGAGGGAAGGTGTTTAATAAGTGGCGTAGTTGGCCACAACGATAATAATTGTTCAGCCTTCGCCGACCATAAAGATTTAAAATCCTACTCGGACCCGCTTTTATGGGTGCCGCACATTAAGGCCTAAATGAACCGCTCCCCGTGTCATAGTTTGCGGTTGTAGGATGTTGAAGATGCCCTTCTACTAGTTCATTTCCTTTGGCCAGTGTTGAATTGTGCATGGGACCCACTGGGTGGAGTAATAAAGCCAAGTAGGGACTCTTGCAAGTTGTGTTTATGTCCTACTTGCTAATTGAAGCGCTTCATCCACGGTCCCGACCGGGTGCATTTGAACTTGATCTTGAATTGTCGATCGTAAATTACCAATGAACCATGCTACCTCCTGCGATTCGGTCTTCGACAAATCATTTCATGTTGCCAACCATTAGAATTCTTCAGTGTAATATGTGACGGTTCGATTTTTCTACCGGCAATTTTAGTATTGTTGGAACAATACCTGTTCATAGTCATTAGAGGGGAATCGTGATCCAAGAAGGCGTCTCATCCACGACCATGATCGGATGAGCGCCTCATACTATTGATCACGTAAGAGTTGTAATTGCTCCCACCATGCAGAAGCATCAAATTTTAATTTGAACGCTACCAATTTCACTTTCTCATGTTCTGGTATGTTCATGTAATCAAAATATTGTTATACTTCAGCTAACCAATCAAAGAAGTCTTGTATACGTAATAAGTCATTAAAATCGGGAAGTTCGGTCTTACCTCGATAGTTTCTTTCAACAAGATCTAGTCGATTGTCTCCATGGACCGGTCATCGAGTAATGGCGCCACCAATGTCCTCGTTGCTGGAGCTCGACTCATATGGGGTAGCCTTACAATTCACCTCGAAAAATGCTACATGAAAATCGGGGTTGTGTCGTACAATGACTACGGATGGCTGAGCATCGCCTTGGACTCTCGGCAGAATTAGCGTATCCGCAATACGGTCGAAGGTTGCCTATAGCCCTTACATGGTCAACTGACTCTCCTGGTGGAAAGCTTTCATTCTTCCCAATAGATAATGAATCCCTGAATCACCGTCAACAAGATTTTGGTTTATACCATCTTTAGTTGCCATCAATTCGAGATGAGTCCTTGCTCTGATACTAATTGACGTAGGGAAGGACGTAATGAGGCTGATCACTATCTTCCTCAGGGATAACTACTCTGAAACCATGGAGCTTTCTAGATTACTCACAGAGTTTCCTCGAATTCATGAGGAATAAACTAGAAATAATTTTTAATAAATTTAAAAGTAAATTGATTGATGATAAAAGCAAAATTACAATCCTTTAAACAATGAGTTCAAACCTACGATAGAATTTTAAACTCAAACTCCTTTAAAAACATGACTTACAGTAAATAGTAAATTTACTATTTATAAACGATAATTGTTCCTACTACATTTCATGGTTTTCAGCAAAAAAAATTATAAGTGTCCAATTTGGCCTAACCACGTTATTCTCTTAATTATTCTAAGCCCTATCATGTCGGGCACAACTCATACAACTCAAAAGGATCAAAAGTTAATTAAAACTTCCTATTTATAGTAAAAATGAAGATAAAATGAACTTTTGACTGCCAATCTGATAAAATCTCAAAAATCTAACATGAGCAACCCGGCATGGCACGTTGGATGGATAAAATAACTTATCCTACCCTAAAATTATTTATTATATGTGGAAAAATTCATTTCGATTTGCTAGAAACAACTGTTTTGAGGTTCTGATGGTCGGTATCATTTCCACCTTTGATCGGCCCTCTCTAATCCATCTTTGCTATGAAAATATCTGCTACCTGCTCTACATCACATAGTTAGCTTGTTGATCATTTTGAAGGCAGTTGATAGCTTAAAATACAAATGGAGCAGGTAAATTTTGGACTTTCCCTATTACCAAAAGCTTAGTTTAGCTTTATTTAATGGTTTGGATGGGTTTGGTTGAGTTGTGAGTTGTCTTGAGTTAAGTTGTAATTTGTTTGAGATGGACTTAAATATGGATTTAAGGTTTCGAGAGTCCTTCGATAAATGTGATCTATTGATTCAAGTGCGATTGGTTATTTTAATCGTGCCGGTGATCGTAAGGGACGCAGATTAGATATGACAAAGTCGTCAGTAGCCTAATCGGTACTGAAATGATATCACCAAGCTCCGTGAACCTCAGCCCGATGCATGTGTTGTATCATACGGTCCAACCATAGGTAGAGACCGTTTTATGGCATGAGAGAAAGAATGAGATAGATCTAAACTTCAAGTGGACCCACCACAGAAAACCGTGGGATCAGCCATACCCACCGTTGAAACATTTATTGGGCCCACCGTATGTATTTTGTAGATCCAACCTATTCATAAGTTAACATATCGGAAACTTCTGTGGCCCTTAAGAAGTCTTGAACGGCGGATGTCACTGTTCCCACTGTTTTCTATGGTGGGGTCCACTTGAACTATAGATTTATTTAATTCTTTTTCTTATACTATAAAACGATCTCTACAAATGGATGTACGGTATGGATATAACACATGCATCATGGTGAGGCCCACAGAGTTTAGTGACGTCACTTTAGCGATTTGGCTAGCTACCGACGACTTTGTCGGTATCTAATCGGCGCCCGTTTGCAAGTATTATAAGATGCTTGGGCCAAAGTTCTCTGCGCTGTCATTTTTTTTTAGCACATATGAGTGTCACCGTGAATCAATAATCCACACCATTGATTTAAATCTACGTGGACACACCATGCACCAACAGTATTCCAGATTGGAAAACCCTAATTGTTCATAGACACCTAAGAAAGAAAATATATCAATGGTCCACATTCGACAGAAGTGCCAAAGCTGACAGGGCAAGGATCTTCCAATTGAGGGATTTTTGGTGCATATGGCAACGTTGGTGAGCCATTTTACCAACCGTTTGGATCACTGACAAGTGGACCCCTCGCCGTGCGTACATACTACAAACTGAAACCCCAAGTGTACCGTAGAAACTAGGCGGCCGAGCAGTACTTTAGGTGCCTGTGGTGACGTGGACGACTATTTCAAAAGCGGTGGTTGGTTTTATAGTAACTTCTAGAAGAGCCTCGCCGACGGAAGTAATAATTATTGAGTACTTTAGGGCGTGTTTGATTTACCGCACATTGGTAAATACCCGGCGTATGCAAAAGGGGGTGATAAATATTCCCAGTGCATTTATAATATTTCACCCCTACTTCATTTGATTACCTACTTTTTGTTGAGAATATTGCAAAATATGTGTGGGTCCCACTGTGATGCATTTCGTTTATTGACACCGTTCGTCCATTATGTCAGTTAAATTTATGGCATGAGCCAAAAAATGAGGCATATTCAAAGCTCTAGTGGACCACGCCACAGAAAAAAGTAAATCATATACTTATCGTTAAAAACTTCTAAAGGCTACTGTTTATTTTGGTGTGGGCCAATTTAGTATTGGATTTACATGATTTTTTAACTCATATCTCAAAATGTTGTAGTAAAACGGATGGACAGAGCAGATATGTCATATACATTACCGTGAGGTTTAAAAATTTTAACTAACACTTTTGAATCGATTTCAGGCCAGAATTTCCAAAAATTTAAAACGTGTGAAAGTTACATCATCAACCATTTACCGGGTATTTGCACTTGCACTGAAAAACCAAACAGGCCTTTACGGCATGTTTGGCCCGACCAATCCGATGGAATTAAAAGGGATGAAAATGTTTTTAAGGTAAAGATGGTGGTGTCAGTGGATGTATGCTAATCCCATGGGATCGAACTAATTACAGGAGGGATGGCCTGCGAGTTTGAGATGGCGGTTGGACACGGTATACACCTTCGATTTCCAGCCGCTTGTGTTTAAGTATGGCATAAACTTCTGCCATATCCCACACCTGCCCACTTTTCGTACAGTAGTCCCTACTACAAATGGCGGTGGCTGCAGTTAGGTGTGAAAGTAGGCCCTGCCATAATGTTTCTGTTTCATCCATGCCATCCATCTAATTTTAACGGGCCATATAAACATGTGTTGGATATCCAATCATTATTGTTTTCCTGTAGTGTGGTCCACCTGAGATTGATATCCCTATCAGTTTTTATATAAATCTATTAAATGATCTATAAAAATAAATGAACGAAATGGATGGAACAAATACATAATGGTGGGACTCACATAGCACCGACCATCAGCCACGTGTCAGGGTGAGTAGCCAATCCGTCTCCATCTGGATTAAGGTATAACACAAACATCGCCTTGAGCCGAACCTTTCGTGGTGTGTACCTGAGATTTGGATTTTTATTTTTATTTTTGTCTCATGTCCTTAAATGAATCAAAAAGATGACATACATCATGGTGGGCCCATGGATCACTGACGAACAGCTACTAGGCATTCGTATGCAATCAGGTCCCATCACATTGGTCCACCTATCACAGTCATCAGATGAGCCACCATTTGTGAAAGCTACCAACGGAGCCGAACAAAAGGCTGAAATTCCAGGGTCCATGATATGAAGATTCTAGCCATTTCTTTGTCTACCCACCCTTGGATTGTAGATTACATGGATCAACTACTGCGATGATCACACAGCTAGTCACTGCGAACATGAACACAGTACGTCGAGAGTACATACACGGGACAAAGGAAGTAGCCAACAATAATGTTGGTAGGTGCGAAAGTAGGCCCATTATTGTTTTTCATGCGGTGTGGTCCACCTCAGATTTAAATCCTATCCTTTATTTTTTGGGATCAAGCTCTAAATAAATCCGATGGCTGAAAATAGAAGAACGAATGGATTAAACACATACATCACGGTGGCAGCCATTTCATATTCATATGGTGTGGCCAAGCATGCGAGAAAGGTCTAATCAGATGAATACAATCTTAAAAGTCATATTCATATGGTGTGGCCCACATGAGTTATCGAATGGACTGATTTTCTGTCGCTCCTTGCATCTATGTAGGGAGAGTCAGATGAATGGAAAAGATGGCATATGCTACCTAAAGTGGACTCTAGAAATAATCTAAAAGTCATCATTGGTGGGTGTCCGCCTTATAACTGCCAATGTGGTGTGGCAAAACTATATGGATAAAACTGAAGCAAAAAAGAAGTATTACATGAAGCATCATGTAATGGAGATCCTAGAATAAGTGTTATCAGAGTTTGCAAGGATTACTACACACATACATCAGAAAATACACTACAGTTTAATAATAATATACATGACAAGGAGCATAACCACGATGTCCGTAAGAAACGTAGCTACTCTCTCACCAAACGACATCTCGGTCTCATTCGTCAAAGTAGGTCGAGATACCATGGCCCGTGACGTCTGTTGGGTTGACGACCAACATATCCTCCTTATGTCAAGATGGTCAGAAGAGCTTGATACACATACATTATATGTGGTTCGTCTTGCAACTGGTTGGGCAATTGAATTGTCATAGTGACTTTCCCAATGGGCAGATGCTTCTTTCACGTTTTTGAAGGCTCGATGTCGACTCCCGCCGTATCCTTCTACCTCTAATCTGGCCTCTTCCCAAGATGCATAAATGCCTGGTCTGCGATCAACGAGTACAACGTAATACTTCTCTTTCCCCATCTGTAAATACCTATACAATAAACTCAAACAAGCATGAGGATATACAGTTCATACAAAATCAAAAGCATTGAAGTGTTTCTGGTAAATTAGAAAATATAACAAATTCAAACAGATGGGAGGTGAGATGTGCGATCAGTGTGTATTCGCTAAGTTGTTGAACAGATAAGATTACATACCCTTGAAGATCTGGATAGTAGCCGAACATCCAATTTATCAACTAACCATGATTTCCTTCGGCAATATCTGAATTCATCATCCTGACCAATCTAGGCATACGATTATAAACAATCTACGATTTTATAGTAACAAAGTTCAAGTTCCACATTATATCTAACTTAAACAGTTTAATACGTAGTGTCTACCAAACAGAACATGTCCAAAATACCAGTTAAGTTATTATAAGTCCAAAATTAAAAAACCATATCAAACAGATCCCCATCAAATAGAACCACCACCACCAAATGCAAACTTATCAGATATTATTTTCTTTAGCCAATCTACACGGCGCTCAGGTCGTAGACTCACAAAGAAAGAAGCGAGTTGCTTATCCCGACTTAAAAGCTGGCCAACCTCAATGAACTCGTTGTTGGTCAACCCTCGCACCTCCTATAGCAAATCCAAGACTTTTCTTATTCGATTGACCTCTTTTCCAAGGCCGAAATCACGCATCGCATCTGCTACAATATTAAGAGAGATTCCAAGTACATCACAGGGACGAGGTGGTCGCTGTCGTTTCTTAGTGCTACTCCCACTACGATTACTATCAGAATCAAATGTGCGGATATGAATACCGCGAAACACCCGATTTCTCCCACCCGATGGGACGGAGGAAAATGGAGTGTTCCCCGTCGATCCGCCTACAGTATCGTCCGAGAGGTCAGCCGTGTCATCGACATCGTCATCGATTCCCGTCCACGTCTCGTTCAGATCTCGCTGGACCCGAGAGGATGATGCGGCCATACTCCTACTTCCCTGGACGTAATGTCCTGTTGCCTGATCGGATCCAACGATGATTGCCGAGTCATCCATTCTCTCTATTCTTTTGCCTCGTAACCTTTTAGCACGCGGGTGTGACTACAAATTTGAAATAACCAGTACTAAGTACATTAATCAAAATAAAACACATTTAGCATCCTGACTGTATGTTGCCATATTGAGATACTTAACAAAGTTAAGAAGATCATACCCGAAGATACTCTTCCCATCATCGGGTGCTGTAACCACCATGCGCTCACTATCCCAGCCAAATCCACTGGCTGCCAGCATGTCCTTTACGTCATTATACTCTCTCTTGTGATAGCACACCCGATTCTGCACATTTTTCCAATTGACAGTGTATGTCTTGTTACCGCATCAGCCACTACTTGATACGCTTCTCTCTTGAAGCCATTGTCTGTCTTTCGTCCCGTTGCAATTTGTTCCATTGAAGTGTCAAATAGTACTTCATCCATTGGTTTAGTCCATTTGACCTTCGTTGCTCGGGACAATGGTTTTGCAAGTGATTTCCCCGTCTTCTCCTGAGGTGAACTTCGAGTTGGTGTCACTACAGACCTAACCGGTGACTGTATCAGTGTTGATGCATCGATAGGCGAATAACTCGACATTGGACTTACGCATATGACACAAAGTTATATGTTGCATCGATGCATCTCTTAAGGTAACACAAATTAATTCGGAAAAAAGAATGTCTACAGCTTGGTTATCAAAATAGAAGATGTTGTATAATTTCAAGACACTTAATAGTATTTCCTGTATTCATGCATACTTTGTGCTACATTAATCAAAACATTCATATATTAGGAGATATAGTACGCTATCTAGTCCTACCGTTTTATTGTGAATCTGCCCATATCCGTCGTGCAATATCATCTCGCACTCTAATCCACACTTCTTTCTCTCTTTGAGTGGTTCGAAGTAGCCATTGTCTTTCATCGTTTGTTGAGACCTCATCTGGTGTATGGTTATTATCCACATCATTTACTGGTATACCCGAATCTTATAAATCTTGATGATTCTGATCATCTGATCGTATGAAATTGTGCGAGACACAACAAGTTATAACGATTTTCACTTGTATATAGAAGAGATACTGAATCGCTGTTTTCAAAATCGAAAATCTGGCCTTAATTACGTCGAAACAACTTTCTACGATATTGCATAACTGCGCATGTCGATAGTTAAATAGCTCCTTCATGTTTGTTGGTGCTCTCCGAGCTCGATACTCTTGCAAGTGGTATCTAACCCCACGGTAAGGAACCATAAATCCCGGTGAATGAGCATATCCGGTATCGGCGACATAATACTTGCCTACACATTTAAATGATGACTTTATTAAGGGTCCACTCGAAGCATGACTTCGTAAAGAAAAGTAGGTAAAATGGTTAAGATCACCAAGGACTACCAGTTAGGACAATCAAAGGATCATCAGCGCGACTCAGAGCATTGTGTAGCACTCTCACGTCTGAGGCAGAACCTTCCCACCTGGCCAATACATACAAAATCTTCATATCAAATGAACACGCCGCTAGTACGTTTTGAGACAAAACACCTTTTCTGTTATGGAAACTTGCATAGTCGACTGCTTGTACGTAAGTAGGAATGTGTGTCCCATCAATTGTGCCAACACAATCCTAGATGCATTTCATGACATTTCAAAAGGCAGAAGAATGCATTTAAATAGTTGTGTATGAACAACGATATATAAAAAAATAAACCTTAAGTGGTAATATGATACCTGAAAGTATGCCGCCCAATTTAAGTTTGTTTGAATCTCAACGGGTGTTTCTTGTCCGGCTTGATTAACGTAATGAGAACAATGCATCTGGTACACGGTTAAAATGGCGGCTTACAGTTTCACCCGATCGAATGAATCTGTGTCCTATCACTCGATTTCGAACGTTATGACCAACTGTGTGTAGGAAAATAACTAGTTATTCTTCTAGACTGACGTAACAAGTATCTATAAGATGTGTCTTCTCGCGTATTTCATTACATAGTGCAAAAAATGCTTCTCAACTCATTCTTAGTTGAGTAACACAATCCTGGTCACTGGACCGAATGATTGAGTTTATAAACCACGCTCGTTCATCTTCTCCGTCTACCGCGGCCACGCAAGCTGTTAGTGCCTGCATAAAATTGATTCTTTCCATCTCTTCATCCTTTTTCACTATCCATATTGAAGACTGCGGTTATTTATTTATTTTATCCATTTCGTTCATCCAATTTAATAGATAATTAAGCATACCCAAATCTCAAGTGGACCACGCTACAAAAAGCAGTGTGATTGAACCTCTGCCATTAAAAATTTCTTAGAGGCCACAGAAGTTTTGGATAAAGTTGATATTTGTGTTTTCTCTTCATCAACGTCTTTGTGATCTTATAAACGGATTGGATGACAAATAAAAACTACTGTAGAACCTAGGAATATTTCATAGGTGGAGATCGTTATTCTACACTATTGCCAGTGGTATGGTCCACTTGAGCTTTGGATATACGTCAATTTTGGGCTTAACCCTTAAAATTAGCAGGAAAAACGGATAGACGATGTGGATAAACTACATACATTCACGGTAGGCTCAACTGAGTTTACTTAGTACCATGAAAGCATACCGAGTAACTCATACACAATCTGATTTCCTTGCTGGCTAGACGGCTAGATTCTTTATCTGATACTCCACTAGCGCCGGTGAGATCACATGCACGTAACGAATGTCCAAGACGCAAAAGCATACCTCAATCCAAGCCGTCCAATCTGTGGACCCACCTTAAATACTCTCGATGGAATAATTTTCAGTTCCTAATCCTTTAGATTGATGGGCATTTGCATATAGAAATTGGATCGTTGAAAATTTTCTTTTCAACCGTCAATGATGTTCATGGATGAGCAATTAGGACTGTCAGGCCGACGTGAATTATGGGTTGTATCGCATCCACAGTCTGACCCACAGGTCTGATGAATATGGACGAGATGCATGTTTTCCATCGGAAAGTGGGTTTGTGCATGCACGTGATCTCCAGTGGTGTGGCAGAGTTCCATGTAATTTCATCCCCGGTTTTAGATATGAACCATGTGCGTTCAACGTCACAAAGTGGCGCTATTACGCTATTGCCTCCATCTAACATGATGGGCCTGTTTGGCGTCCTTCAAGACGCAAATTAGCTGTTTCCTGTGACGTGGCCCAATGATAAAGGGCTGTCACAAGTAAAAAGTTTTTTTTTTTTTCCTAATTGACGTAATGATTTTGTCAATTTCAATGCATAATCTGCACGTAAGGGCACGTAATCAATAATAAACGACAGTTTTTCATTAAACCACGTTAAATATTACAAGTTGATGATAGGCCATTCACGTCACTTATTGTAGCAATAAGACATTTATATGAGCTATTTTGCTAACAAAACCTAATCACTATGACTTTGATGAGAGTGTAGTACTACAAAGTAAAAGGAAGTATGTTTCCTCTGGATGCATTTAAAGGTTTAATAGTAGAGGTGGGCATTGAGTCGAGTCGGATCAAGTTAGGTCCAACCCAACTTGATCCGGTTTTAAAAAATGCTTGACCCGAACTCAATCCGACTCGGTATCGAGTCCAACATGCCTGACTTGAACTGAGTCCGGGTCTGGGCTGGGTTGATCCTAACTGAGTCCGACTCAGTCAAAAATACTGAGTCGAATCAAGTTGGCACTGATTCAGATTGGGTCATTGGGCTAGATGGAGGGGATAAAATGGATACACGGAGGGGATAAAATACATAAATCATGGTGGACCTCATAGAGTTTACTCAGTCCGCAACCCGCTTCCTTCCATCTCCATCCTTAACATTAAAAAAAAAAAACCACACATGCACCTGATGGGCCCCTGGTTGCCACCTGCCGGATGAGAGAGAGAGAGAGAGAGAGAGAGAGAGAGAGAGAGAGGAGGAAAGGCCGGAGGGTTGCGTCGATGGGTGCCGGATGGGAATGGGTTTTGTTTTTCGGATTGGGGTAGGGTAGAGTGGATTAGAAATTAGGGTTATACACATACACACACACACACACACCATACTTGAGTTGAGTCGAGTTTCGGATCGGGTCAAGTTACTGGGTAACTTGAACTTGACTCGATTTGTGTTTGGATTGGGCGGAGCCTACACGGTTTGGACCGACTCACCTATTCGATTCTGGTCAAGTCAGGTCTAAACGAGTCGGACGAGTCAAGTTAGTCGGATTGAGTCAATTCGTGCCCAACTCTATTTAATAGTACAGGTAAGGGTTCTATGGGCCCACTATGGTTTTATCCACATTGTCTGTCCATTTTTTCAAATCATTTTAGCCTACGATTCTAAAAATTAATCAAGCGGACCACACCACAGGAAGCAGAGACAATAACGATACTTATTGTTAAAAGTTTACTAAGTCACCGTGATGTTTATTTGTCATCCAACTTGTTCATAAGGTCATATAGACCAAGATGAAGGGAAAACATAAATATCGGATTGATCTAAAACTTATGCCGCTCATAAGAAAATTTTAATGGACAGCCTAATAAAATCCACTTGGGCCTAAGAAAGATTTGCCTTATTTTTTAATTCATATCACAAAATGATCTTAAAAAAAAGGAAAAAAGAATGGACAGCCTAATAAAATCCAAACATTATGGTGGGCCTACAGAGCCTTGCTTGGATGGATTATTCTTCAGACGGGAGTAGGACACAATCCACTTCCAAGAGAAGAGAGGACGAAGAAGAGATAAAGGAGAGAACTGGAAGGACTGGGCAAGGCTACACTCAAATTCATATTGAATGCTAAGCATAAGCTACAGTAGTAACAGAAGAAGAAAAATGATGAAAAAATCTAGGGGTTTGTATGCATGCAGAGAAAGGAGTTGAATGATGGACAACTAACTCCCAATGTTTCTAAATTTGTGACCATTTAAGTGTCCTTGCCCGAGTTGTAGATTGAGGAGTTTCAACACGAGGTCTTGGGTTCGAAACCCATGGGTGGTGAAATCCCACTACGGCGTGCGTGGGTGTGTGGTGGGTGCGTGTGTTTAATTTTATTTTTTTTTAAAGTCTCCACCTTAATTTCGTAAGATGATGTTGCTAATTTGAGCGGACCTGGTTAGATCAACTCGAAAACTTGACCAAATCTTTATTTGACTTGACTTAAAATTTTAATTAGGGTTGTCAATGGGTCAGGCCTTGGGTTGGCTTTGGCCCAAATTTTGAAGTGTTCATGTAAAGCCAATTCAAAATTTTGATTTTGCTTGGCTCAAACCTGACCCATTGACGGCACTAATTTTAATGAGAAATGCTCACATGCTGTGGAACTCAGTTGTGGTGTAACTGGTGTTTGTGGACCATCCCACTCTTCTACCATAATACCCCTATAAATGGGGTGCCTCAACAATGGAGTGAATCAAATCATTACATGAGACCCACATAAATGTGAAGGTTTTTGTGAGGTTGTTCATTGTTTTCGATGATTTAGTCTACCTGATGGTTGGATTGTTTTGACTTTCAAGGCATCCCATTTTCATGGTGGGACTTCCTTGCTACAAGGGTTGGATGTTATACAAACAACATGGTGGGCCTCAAACAACTAGTTGGATGTATAACAGGTTGTGTTTGAGCATTTCTTTACTTAAATAACCAAAATTAAATTATTTAGGTGGAGAGCAAAGTCTCAAAATTCTTAAAAAGTAATAAAAAATTAAAATGATAAGATAGCGTAATTGCATTTGATTGAGATATGAGATTACTTGTCCACTCATGTTGGGCGACCACGAAAGTCACTGATTGGGTTGATCTTTTCCTTCAATTTCCTCCATTAAAAAAATCAAAGGTGTTGGAGGACATTGCAGATGTCTAGGATGGACACAACTTCTTCTAAACACCGAAAGACCACATGAAGACATCCGGGACCAAAGCATGTAATACAATCATTACGGTGACCCCACATGCGCCTCACAGGCTACCAGTGGGAAGAAGTGAGAAAGGATAAAAACATCCTTGACAAATGGCTCTTTTCTCACTAACGGACAACAATCACAATTTACCTAAAATACCCCTAGCGTCACTTAAAATGTTTTCCCATGCCCTTAAAATATGCATGTTTGGGTACCACCAAATAAGTTATTTTTTCTACTTACAGCAGTAGATAAATAACTTATTTGTAATAAGTAAGTTTGGTTTAAGATTAATTATAAGTAACTTTTTTACTTAAAGTTAATCATTATAGCTTAATAAAGTAGAAATCAAGATAAGCTTTTTGAGGCATAAGTAGCTTATCTCAAATAACTTAAGATCCAAATGCCCCCTTAAAGCATTCCTTGATTAGAAACTAATGGTTAGGGCTTGCTCAATATTAGTACATATGACACTATTTCTATGCAGTTTTATCGGTCTTTAAAACAAGGTGTTATTGGCATAATCGGCCTCTCATAAAAACTCCGAATACAATGGTTTTTGACTAAAAGAAAGAAAAGGTAGGTGCCGCTGTGGCATTTGTAAATTTAGCTTCTTCTACAAAGCCAAGCTTGAGGCCCACTTTGATTTAAGGCCCACATCTAATCTAGTTTCCACAAAATCAGAGGTTATGAATGAGCAACCAATCTAATTTTTGAACCGTAACTTGGAGCTAGTTTATAAAGTCCAATTGAGGTTACATGCAGATGATGATAACCTGTAAATCAAGCCTATTCTACAAAGGACTTGTCAAACAACCATTTACTCTAAAAGCTTAAGCTGTTAGAGTGTGGTGTAACAATGTATATCAGTGGACTTTATCACTTCGACACCCTCCCTACGTGCGAGGTGGGAACTTCACACGAGAACATACTGACAAAGGTAGAGGGACACTCACACCATAAATAGGCTAGGCTTGATTTTCTGGTCCCTAGGCTAAACCTAATTTTCCTGACTCCTCGTGGGAGAATAATATATTACCGAGGCATATTTGCTGCTCTTCGAACAAAGGACCTTCTGCTCTGCCATGTCAAACAACCATTTAATCTAAAAACTTAAGCTATCAGAGTGTGGTGTATCAATGTATATTAAGGGACTTTATCACTTCAACAGGACTTGTAGAGAACCAACCTCTTTGGGCTATAGCCCTGCATAAGTTGCTGATTTTAGCTAGATCGTGGCTACTTACCCAAGGCATAGGTAGAGAGTCATGGTCTAATATAGCATCTTCCCAAATGCTTTACCGCGGGTCACATCTGAAGGGAATTGATGGTTACGCAATCCAAGCCTGCACAGGAACTTGTATAACTTATTTATTTATTTATTAAAAATAAATTAAAAATTTACATGTTTTATCAATTAGATATGACATGTTAATCTGTGTTATTCAAGAACCAGATAGCACCCCGTACTAATGTTAATGATATATACATATATTCATCCTCATCGAAGAAGTAATCATCATAAGATAACCATATTTAAATGATTTTATACATGCTAATGCTATGATATAGCATGATAAGACAGACTACAATGGTTTGTAAATATTGATAACATGTGCAAGTATGTATCAATGCATGCATGTTATCCAAAATGTGAGTCCCACCATCTACCGGACACGTGGGGCCAATGTTTCATCCTCATCTAATCCGAAACTGGATAGCTAGATCAAGCTGACCTAGTGAGGGTGGCTAACAGTGGGGTGTGTACTGACAAGCTAACCCAATAATAATAATAATAAAAAGCTGAACTACGGTCCATACAATCCTACCCATCCACCAAGGTTGTGCCACCACAAAAACGCAATGTCCCAGCAATAAAGCCGATTCAAGACAGCCACACTATAGAAAATGGTGAGCTACAAAAGTGAGACCCATCAAAGCACTTGGGGTTCCATACCATACAAGAAAGGTAGGAACAAGAAAAAATGAGGCTGATCCAACAATTAAATGAGCTACCATATGAATTTGGAGATTATTAAGTGGTTAGCCATATCGCTTATGAGTGTGGCATGTCTTCTGATTAGATCAGTCTCATTTTTGGGGTGCCCCATTTTCATGGTACCACAACATTTTAGCTAGAATAGATCTAGGTTTTAAATCGGCACATCTCATGTCATATTTTTTAGCACCAAGAACCCTAGTATTGCCCTGTATTACTCCTCCGTTGGACGGTTTCAGGTTGACATGGCCATATCGATCACGGGATGATACTTTAAACTAACGGCTGCAATGGCAAACGAACCTGCCCGGCCCATCTTTTGTAATGGGCTTGGACCTATGTAGCTTTGCCTGTACACTAGGCCTAGGCTCGTGTGATTTTAGCCCCCAACCTGGCTCAATCTGGCTTCATATGTACTCTCTTATATTCTACAAATGTACCATTTTAATCCTTGATTACACAACCCATGCATCTTGAATGCAGGCTATTGATTTATTTTCTATTAAGAGAATACTCGGTTTTCCAATTACAATGATAAATGGCTATAAACAAGTAACATTTATTCATTATTGTAATCGTTTGGTGACATTACTTACATTTGACTGCAATGATGATTTTATTAAATTATTTATTTCATCATAAATTTTTTATAAAAATAATAATTTTATAATATGAAAAATATAATGATTCCAATTTACTTGAAGTCATTTCCTTGACAAATGTATTTTACCTTTAATTTACAAACCCAAGTTCCTATTTAAACAAACACCCCGTAAATATAATAATGGCTTATTTACTTTACATTTCTTACTTTTACATTTCATAGGAAATTGAAAAGTCAAAAGGGCCCTAAGTGTCTATTTCTTTAGGCATGCATGGCCCATTTTGCTGAGACATGGATTAAAAATGTTCAAGCAGGAATGTAGGGGTCTTATCAATTCATAGACCGGTTGAGCCAGCCCCCAGGTAACTTTTTCATTCTTTCTTTTTCTTGGGTTGGGCCTGCTGTTTTAGGTTCATGATGAGCTTGGACCTTGGATGGGCCATGGCGGTCCAAATCCCGCCCATCGTCCCCTACTTCAAACACACTCTCATGGCAATGAGCCCTTGCAACCACATTTCTTTTCTCAAACAACTTGAAAGTAACTTGAGTGCAATTTGGAGTGCGGATGGTCAATAAGAAAGTAAAGGAAGGAAATCTGACTTGAATGGATCTATAATTGCAATTGAATCAGATCTCAATAATAAAATCTTATCTTCTACGTAATTTTATATGTGAATCAAATACATCTTAACCACTACTAATTTATTTTTTGAAAAAAAGATTTCTTCAGATTTCAAAATTTTTGGCGCCATTCCATCTACTCTTAGAAACCTAATGATGCATTACAACTTGCATAGCTATGTTTGCTTAAACAATGTTTCTCTTCTTCAAAAGAATCTCAAGAAAACGCCATATCGACTTGGACATTGATCGTTGCTTTCCTTAAAAAACATCATTTGTAGTAGTAACTCTTGCAGATTTTTCCCAAGTTGAGACCCTGTCATGTGCCAGTGATGCCTGCAAAAGGATGCATGTTTGTAAATCTAACGCTGCTAGCTAGAAGAAAGAAAAACAGATATCCAAGCGAATCCAAACTTGCCTCTTTGTTCCAGTCCGTTCGGAAGGTGATCACTGAAAGGATTATCATCTGTGCTACGAACCCGAGTAGCATTCCTCCCCAAATTCCCTAATTTCACAAATAGTTACAAGAAATTGAAATGGTAAGTAAAGATCGTGTGTTCCCAACTTCCCATTAGTACATTGTAGATTGTGTGTTAATAAATCCCATCCGTCCATCTATGGATGAGCGGGAATCCCAACGTAAGAGTTGCAACTTACCTTCACCCCAAGGTCGAATTTGTAACCTAGCAAAGCTGCAGCACTCAGCCCAACTAGAAAGTAGCATCCGACGTTTACATAAGACACAACTGCTTGCCAACCAGCTCCAACTGCCACACCTGTGAAATCCAGATATTTAATCCAAATGCATCTACTCATTCATGGCCCACCATACATGAGGCTTACTCTCCAAATGATCAGAACCGCTCATCAAGTGAAGTGTACCATGGATGGGCCAAAATGAATAGGCCATCCAATTACATTACTCTTTATGTTTTTTTTTTTTTTCATTGATAGTGAAATTACTTACTATTGTGACCATTTACTAACCTGATAACACTGGTTGTATGCTGTTGAGGACGATAGTGAGTGCTAAAAAGCTAGATATCCTAGAAACTTCGGCCATGACTTTAGGATCATTGGTGAAGAGGGCTGGAAAGCTGGTCCGGGTTATTAAGATTATAACCATGAAAAAGATCCCGACCGTCAATGACGTCGCAACTGCAACTCCCACTGAAAATTTAGCAGCTTTTGGGCGTCCTGCTCCTAGTTCATTTGATACCCTCACACTACAACCACAGCCATGGAAGGAAATAAAAACGGCACTGTCAAAAACATGCAAGCCTCAATACAAGGAAAATACAAAATTTGAATAGGCCCAGCTCAGAAGGCCCAACCCAAACAGTTGAAAGTCTTGGCCGAAGCAAAACACAGGCCTGTCCGTTACAGCCCTACCAGTGTTGAATCGCTGAATAAAATATTACTATTTCTGCAACTCACCTAATGGCAGCCATAAATCCTATTGGGACTTGGATGATCCAGCCGTCCAAATTCAAACTGCATAAAAAGAAAGAAAGTAGAAGTTGGATTTGTAAATTACACATAATTAAGAGCATTAAAACAATGTCTCTTGGGAAAATAAAATCAATGTAAATTTTGGATACTGGCAAAAATAAAAATAAAAATTCACCAGATAGCTGTGGCGTCCACGTCTATTTCTGCGTTTGTTTTCAGATGTCCCACTAACACGATTAATATCATCACGAACCAGTACTCTAAGCTGCAAATCCGAATAGAAAAACAAATCAGGCACTGGCATTTACTGAAATGACCCAACAGAAAGTTACACCATTGGCTCGAGAAATCGTGCAAGTGCCTGAATGATGAGACCCTCGATTGCATGGATCCTTCAAATGGGCCCACCCAATTGGAGCAGCCAACGGAAGGCCAGGATCATTCCCTGCCCCACCTCCACCGTTGTTCGTGTACGGACTTCTGGAAGTGTAGAAAGCGCAGGTGGATTGGCCACCATGCACAGTCCCCTTGATTGGGCTTGATGAGTGCGGGGCCACCAAACTGTGAGTGCTTGACCTTCTCTCTTCTCTTCTCAGCACGTGACTGATCACGAGGCGATTTTTGCAGTTTCCTACTCAACCGCGCAATAGATGGAAGCGGATGGGCTGGTGTACCACACATCAGATATCTAGCTGGTGTGTTGACGTCAGCAAGTTCTGTGGATCCCATAATGAGGTATTTGTTATATCCAAACCGTCCATCTATTTTTTGAGCTAGTCGTAAGGCTTAAGCGGAAAAGTAAGACAGATCTAAAGATCAATTGGACCACACTGCAAAAAGCAATGGGGGATTGAACGTCTACGATTGAAACACTTCTGGGGTCACACAAGTTTGATTTGTTTTTCCTCTTCATCCAGGTCTTTTTGACCTTATGAATAGATTTGATGGAAGATAAACGTTATGGTGGGCCCTACAAATGTTTTAATCAGTGAAAATTATTATCGCTATTTGTGGTGTGGTTCAGTTGAGCTTTGGATATGATTATTTTTTTTTGATCTTTCTATAAAATGATCTTAAAAAATGGATGAACGGTGTGGATATAATAAATACATCATTTTGGGGCCATGTAACTTTGATCTCCTTTGAACCGTTCGTACATCTCGGACCTAGGGAGACTCCGTACTGAAGTGACGTCACCTAATTTTGTGGATCCCACCATGATGTATATTTTGTATCCACACCGTCCATCCATTTGGAGAGATCATTTTAGGGCATGATCCAAAGAATGAATCAGATCCAAAGCTCGAGTGGACCCCACCACAGAAAACAGTGGAGAGAGTGACGCTCACCATTAAAAACTTTTAAGCGCCACAAAAGTTTTCCGCTGATATTAGTGTTTCCCTTCTTTAACGCCTGTGTTAACTTATGAACAGGTTGGATCTCAAATAAACATCACGGTGAACCTTAGGAAGGTTTCAAGTTTTCTGTGGTGGGGTCCACTCCAGCTTTAGATCTTCCTCATTCTTTTGCTCATGTACTAAAATCATCTCTAAAAATGGATGGACGGTGTTGATACGACACATACATCATTGTGGGGCCCACAGAACTTGGTGACGTCACTTCGTTAGCGAGTCTCCCTACTCAACTTGTCAGGAGCTAATCTGCGTCCCGACTTCGCAGGACACGTACACGCACCAGCTATATCACTGGTGTGTGGTACACCAGCCAATCCGCTTCCGCAATGGATAGCTAGGTCGGATCCACCATGATGTCTGTGTGACATCTGCTCTGTCCATCACTAGCAGCCGCTCATATTGGGACATGCGCCCAAAAATCAAGCAACGATCACTCAAGTGGGCCACACCACGAATGTGTTTCCCCTTACCTGGTGGGCCTCACGTTATGAACGGATTGGATTACACATGAACATAACGGTGGACCCGGAGAATGGACGTCCCCATCCCAACCATATCATGTGGCATGTGTCCAGACTGAGTCGACTCAGCCAATATCTATTTACGAAGAGAGGAAAGCAAGAGAATGGGATGGATATGGAACTAACTAACCATAACATGATAGCTGAGGCCATGGAGAGCTTTATAAAGCCACCCAAATCCTTAAAAGCCAAACATGAGAAGCCAGTCCAAGCTCCTGGACATGACCCAAGCAAGATATATGCAAGCTGCACAAACACCAGAAGCCACCAAGAGAAATTCAACGTGATCGCCGCTCCCACCAATCCCCACCCCAGCTTCAATATGAATAGCCAACTCAGCAGAATGTGGACCGCCAGGCAAGCGCCTGACATCCATGCCATGGCCATCACCTTGCTCTGAGACTGGAGAAACTTCTGTATGGGGAAATTGAAGCCGTAGGCGAAAAGCTGAGGAATTATCCATATAGAGAACTTCCCTGCAACTTCCGAGACCTGGGCGGTCTGGCCCAAGAGCTTCAATATCGGGCCCGCAAATACGAAGACAGGGCTTATTAGCGTAGCTGTCACCGTGAGTATGATCCATGATCGTTGCAAGTAGACGCCGAGCATATGAAGTTGCCCCGCGCCAAAAGCTTGCCCACATAGAGTCTCCAATGCACTTCCCATACCCATCTAGAAATTAAAAAATAATAATTTATAATTGATTTTCAGTTAGTGGGGCCCACCATCTTATCAAGGAGCATTCAAATTGAAAAATTAAAATTAAAAATGGAGGGACTTGATTCAATCTCACCAGAAATCCATATCCGATTCCGGAGATGACCAGGTTCCCCATTGCAACAGCGGCGAGTTGGGTGGCCCCAAGGTGGCCTGAAAATGTCTGTGTAACGGCGAAGAGAGAGAACTGAAAGACAGCAATGAGAATTGAAGGGCCGGCAAGGTACCATAGTTTCTTTGATTCATTACATGTTTTGGCAACCAATGCCTTGGGACGAGAAAGTGCGAGAATCTCATTTTCTTCTTCCTCTTTGTCTCCTGGCCACCTTACTAGAGGAGCATTGTCCATGGCTGAAGAAAGAGAGAGAAATCGAGATTTTCCTTGGATAGAATTCGCTTCTTGAAAAGATCTTCTTGATGAATATATATATATACACACACGGTCACGATGTCATGTGGTTGGTAATCGCTGAATATTCAAACCTGAAATAAATGGTGGGTGGATTTAAAATTTTGAATATATTCTTGGTAATGACATGTTATATCATATAAAATAATCAGATCGAGAGTTTCAACGGTCCAATCAAGCTTTTTGGCAAAGTGGGGCCCATGTATCAAAGCTCCTGGACATTGGAATATCCTAACGTTGATTGGGTATGACCTGTAGCCGCATTAATTTCTTTGTTAGTCGTCTATTTCCTCCGACCAATTGAGAGAGCGGATTGCTAGTGTTCGGTGCTCTGTGGGCCCTACCATGATGTATTTGTTTCATCCATGCTGTTCATCTATTTTTCTAGATCATTTTATGATATGATCCCAAAAATGAGGTATATCCCGATTTTAAGTGGACCACATCATAGGAAAGAGTGTTGATTGAACGTCCACCATTAAAAACTTCTTGGGGGCTATAAAAGTCATGGATCAAACCGATCTTTGTTTTTTACCTTCATCTAGGTCTGCATGACCTAATAAACAGATTGGATGTCAAATAAACAGGACAGTGGGCCTTACGAGGATTTTAATGGTATGTATTCAATCATTATTTTCCTGTGGTGTGGTCCAGGTGAGATTTATATTCCCCTCATTTTTGGAATCAAAGACCTAAAATGATATGTGAAAATGGAAGGACGGCATGGATAAAACATATACTTGATAGTGGGGCCCACAGAGCACCGACCACTAGCCAAACCACGTCCACCAATTGAAGGGCTAGCATTTTAAGAACAGGGAATTCTTCTCATGGGCCACTTGCACTGCTTGAGTCCGTCGATGTTGATTTGGTTGACCCAGAGATAAGAATGCCCTTGTTTTCCTGGCTTATTACGGCTGTGACCATTTATGTCATGGAATTCGTTTTGCAACTGTCGCCACTCAGGATCCATCGTCTGTGGCTCCACACTGGGGCCCACATGCTGTCATGGTCTGATGTTTGAACCGTCCATGTTCCCATTCCTACCATAAGTAAACTAGTTTCTAGTAATCATGCTTCGTTGAGGATCCTAACCTTTGATTTTTAGAGTTGAATTCGAGCCGTTCAAAATTTCTTCCATTGTTCTAGATTTATCTACAGAAAGAGTTGATCATAACCATCCATTCAGCTTAAGGTGACCGATAGGAAATAACACACATGAAACATGAAATTCCTAATGAGGGCGTTTTTTTCTTCTGGGTCCCACATGTTGATATGGTTCTATAATCTGAATCCTCCATATTCTCCTACCATCATGAATAAGCCATTTCCATGAATCACGCTTTAGAAATGATCTTAACCTTTGAGTTTTAAAGTTGAATGGAAGCCATGGAAAATCTCAGCCTTCAATGTTAGTTCATTATGGTTGCCCGTAAAGCATAGATCCCAAGATATGGACGGTACCGATCATCAGACCACTCAGCATGTTGGCCTCACGGGCACGTGGTGGATCTTCGGTAGCGACAGAGGCAAAAGAACATAATTCCAAAGAGCGCGCACGTGGGGTTTACGCGCCCACTACGGCGGCGAGCCGGCGACTCTGGAGTGCGGCGGACTGTTAGGTGGTGGGAACTGGGAAGTGAGGAATGGTGATTGGGGTTGACTGGAAGGTTTGACTCGTTTGACCAGTCTCAGAGAAAACACATCCACCAAAACTAGTCGTGGAACTATACATAGACCCTTGGATTACACCAAACTACCAAAATGCCATTTCGATTTTGTTTTTTTTTTTTTTTTTTTTAAATTTAATCGAGTACAGCCCAATTGGGTCCCGCCCAATCTCACCGTACATGTCTCATTGGGATTTGTGCTGTGGAATCACATAGATCTAGATTTAGGATAACAATCTAAGAGTACCAAGCAATCACAGGAGAATACAGTGATTTAACGTGGAAAACCCTTACGGGAAAAAAACTATGGCACAGTGACAGAATTCCACTATGAAAATAGAAATTACAAAGAGAAATGATTTACTTGATTCGAACAACCTCGAATCTCACCCTTGTTATACCCTTTAGAAACGCTAAAACCCTTTTAGGAACCCTTGCAACCCCTTTAGAAAACCTTAACATTCTTTAGAAAGGCCCTAGGGGATCCCTATTTATAGTCTAGGAAACTCCACTTACGCACCTCTCTGAAACTGTCTCAAATTTACGCAGTCCGCACAGAATCCGTGTAACATCTGCGTAACCTTCGACTGGTCGAAGACCTTGGGATTTTCAGAAACCTCATTGCTGGAATTCGAGTCGAGCAGGCTTCGACTAGTCAAAGGGATCCTCAACTAGTCAAGCCAGCCCCTCGACTGGTCGAGCAGTGCGGTAAACAAGATTTAAGACATCTATTTTATAACAATCTCCACTATGTCTTTACTATTGAATTGTGTAGCTTCTTTACCTTTTCTCTTATCTCCGCATCACATCATAGCTTCTTGTGTACATTCCGTCTTTCTTTTACGTCATCGCCAAGCTCAGAGAAGTTCACAAAACTTAAACTTCCCTATAGGAATGACCTTGATGATCATGTCTTCTGGATTCATGCTGGTGTGAATCTTCTCCAGTGTTACGTCTCCTTCCTCAAGCACCTGTCGGATAACATGGACATCCGATTAATTACTCCACCTGCTAGTACAAATGAGTAACCTAAAGTCGACTTTCTGAAATCCATACTACCTGCATAATTTGAATCCATATACCATACCAACTTTGTTCATGTTTTCCCAAAAGTAAAGACGTAGTCTTCTTACTATCTCACCGCCATCCAATGTTGCTTACCGAGGTATTTGCCCACAACACTGATAGTCTGTGAAATAACCAGTCTAATACAGACCATGACATGCACTGCCAACCGCATTCGAATAAAGCTCATGAGACATATCGTGCTTTTCCCCATCTATTTTGGGACATGTCCTGAAGAAAACTTGAGGAGAGATGCATATGGAACGCTCATCAGCTTTGCCTGGTCCATCACATACCTACTCAAGGTATTCTGCATGTGATTACCAAAATCTGCTCCTCTTCCAGTCTTAATGCCGAGAACCATCTTTGTAGTCCTCCGATCATTCATCTTGAATGTCCCACTTAACCGAGTCTTCAGTACATTGGTTTCAAACAAGTCATAATTGGTGATCTACATGTCATTAATATATAATTCCTGACTCACAATGAAGGAATTAAACCACTGCCTAGGCCACGGGTAGTGTAACGACCTCCTGCAAACTTTTCTTCTCAACCCCTTTAACTTCGAACCGCTCTGGTTGCTTCATGTAAATACGCTCTTCCAATTTTCCTTCCAGAAGTGCAGACTCTACATCCATCTTTCCAGCTTGAGATTATATTGGCCAACCAGCGCCAATCACGGATCTAATAGACACCTGCTATACCGTCGGCCCGAATATCTTTGAGAAGCCGATTCATTCTCTCTGAGTATAACCATTCGCTACCAACCTCGTTCTATATCTATGTTGTATCCTCTTAGAGATCCACCTGCATCCAACCGCTTCCTGGCCCACTGAAAGCTCCACCAACTCCCATGTGTCGATCTGGTATAACGAGTCCATCACATCGCCCATAGTCACCTTCCACTTCTCAGCACCAAGCTCACCTAGAGCCATCTGAATAGAGGAGGGATCCCCTGCGATATAGGAGTCTTCCATGTACCTTGCCGATATCCTACGATTATCCGTGTGATTATTCTTACAGGTGACTGCTCCACCTGCTCTGTATCTCTGTCTACGCGTCTCAGCCTTTATGCCATGCCCGCTCATGTAGCTATGCCTAAGATGCCACACACGTGCAGAGGTGAAATCCGCTACAGCCACTGCAGCTCCACCTTTTGAAGTGCTCTCGATCAACCTGTAAATATTATAGTCGTTGCGCTTTCATGATTACTCGTGCCCCCTTAAATACTTTAAGGAAACCATCAATACTTGTGAACCTACACCTTGTAGCCTCGAGTGCGCCAAGAGAAATCAGGCTCTTCTTCATATCAGGAACGTGCCTCACCCCATTCAGGGTACGTTTTGTCCCATCAAACATCTTGGTACGTACCGTACCAATAGTCATAACATTACATGCACTATTATTGCCTATAAACACCTGTCCACCATCGCGCTCTCTGTAACTGGTGAACCAACTCCTATGAGGAGTCATGTGAAAAGATGCCACTGTGTTTAGAATCCACTTATCCTTACGATCATCGTAAACATGTCTAATCGTAGACACAGACAAAACATCACCATCACATCCACTCAATCCATCTGACGTGCAGCATTGACCTCCCTGTACGAAGTATCAGATTCTTCTCTCTTAGATTTAGGATTTGTACAATCCTTCTTCACATGTCCTTCCATCCCACAGTTCCAGCACTTTAACTTCCCTTTGCCCTTGCCCTTGTATTTGGATCTAGAACTTGAAAATCCTGTACCTTGTTCAGAATTTCTGTCCCGCGTAAACAGTGCATCAGAAGATGTCCCTATGTCGCCGTTAAGTTTTCTCATGGCCTTCCCTTAAAGGGCTGAGATAACGGTGTCGACACTTAGGGTTTTGTTCGTGGTGCATATTGTGTCCATGAATGACTCATACGATGCCGAAAGAGAATTCAGCAACATACATGCTTGTTTTTCATCTTTCATCACTTTTTCCATATCCAACAATTCGCAAACTAATTTATTAAAGTTGCTGATGTGAGTCTCCAGATATCCACCCTCTGCAATCTTGAAGTTATACCACCGCCGCTTCAAGTGTAGATGATTTTTGGAGGATTTTTTCATATAGATATCCTCTAATTTCGCCCACAACTTAGCCGCACTTTTCTCCCTCATGACATCGTAGAGAACCTCATCCGTGAGACATAAAAGGATCGATGATAAAACCTTCTTATCAAGAGTATTCCAATCATCATTAGTCATAGTAGACTTTCGCTCCTCAAGAGCACCATCTTCGCCTTACTTGATTAAGGAACTGATCATCTTGATCTTTTATAAATCAAAATTATTTTTCCCTGAGTACTTCTTAATCTCACACCTAGTACTTGAGAACACAAAAATTTAACGTGGAAAATCTTTGCGGGAAAAAACCATGGCACAAAGCGACAGAATTCCACTATGAAAATAGAAATTACAAAGAGAAAAGACTTACCCGATTCGAACAACCTCAAATCTTACTCTTGCTACACCCTTTAAAAACCCTAAAACCCTTTTAGGAACCCTTGAAATCTCTTTAGAAAACCTTAACATTCCTTAGAAAGGCCACAGGGGCCCTATTTATAGTTTAGGAAACTCCACTTATGCATCTTTCTGAAACTGTCTCAAATTTACGTAGTCTGCGCAGAATCCGCGTAACATCTACGTAACCTTCAACTGGTCGAGCCTGTCCCTCGACTAGTTGAAGACCTCGGGATTTTTAGAAACATTGTCGCTGGACTTCGAGCTGAGAGGGCTTCGACTAGTTGAAGGGATTCTCAACTAGTTGAGCCAGCCCTTCGACTGGTCGAATAGAGCGGTAAATAAGATTTAAGACATTTGTTTTACAACATGTCTACAGTGGTTTGATATTAGAAAATGGTCATCTGTTTATCCCATGTTTAATGGACCATGGTGCAAATATTGGCATTGATTGCAAGATCTTGAATATCAGATCAGATCAGATCCTGACTTACAGATTTTTAAACAAAAGAGGAACAATCACGTACAACCATTGCATGCTGCATCATTTCGCTGCCAACATGTCAGTTACGTAGGAAATCCAAAGTCGTGCAAAACATGGGCCCAGATCAACTTGAAAATTAGGTTGGGAGGGAACCGTCAAAATCAATGGATAGCTAATGATCTTACCACCCTGCATGTGCGGCCCACCTGATATTTTTGCCAGGTGTCTTCGTAGCCCGCCTTCTTCCCATCTCAAGAGTCCTAACGCTGCCCATGGGCACCTTTTCTCATGGGTGGAGTTTGTGTGGGGGCTCACAGATATGTTTGTGCCAAATCCACTCCGTCCGTTGTTCACTCCCCAAGTATAGGGTTGTGATGTAGTAATAAAACTCGGTAAGATCGAGGTCGAATCCACAGGGACTAAAACCTGTACGTCTTCTAAAATTGACTAGAACTAGAATCGGAATAAGATATAATCTAAATCGGGTGATTTAAATGAATGATGGTGAAATAATTAACTAAAGCTTAAGAGAATTTAGAGAAGGGAACTAGGGATTCAGGGGATCCACTTGTAGAGATCAGGGAATTCTACGGTAAAAGATATCAAGATTAAACCTTGGTTAATGCAGTTTCAATAGATCAGACGGTTATAAATCAGAATGGATTCCATCACAAAACCATGCCCATGAGACAAAGCCAACAGCAGAGTTAAACCAATCCACAACTGAGCTGTGTGATGTATGAATGTCAGGAGGGGGTCCGTCATCTAACCATGCCTAGGAGACGATGGTGAACAACAGGGCTTCCTAATCACACAATCAGAATAAGAAAAAAAAAAAAAAGAAGAAAACTCAAGCTATCGCAGATCTAATGTAATATCAGTCACATTAAACCATTAAGAACCCAAAGCATTCCCAGTAATTAAACTGCAATCAATCAACAATTCAGTCTAACATGAATCAGATCCGTAGAAGCAGACCCATCAAGCTAAAAGCTTCACCCCTTAGCCCTAGCTAAGGGGTTTAGCCTAGCATGACTAGATTAAACTCCATAGGATCCATAGAAGAGGATGAACAAAACAGAAAAAATAAAAGAAAATAAACTTTAAACATCTATCTCTCACCCTTGCCACTGTAAACTCCCAGCCATCGATGCAATGCCCTCTCTTTCTTTCTCTCTTTATAGGATATGAGGGTCGGTGGATGGAATCCTTTGCCCACGGTGTGTGTAGCTGTTGCTGTTGCGACATCGTCCGAACCCAAAGCGGAAGAGTTCCGTTTCCACCTTTGTTCTGGGGAGCTCACCGTATAATCTTGGAAGGTATCGCCTTAATAGCGGTCGGCCCTACCTTGGACTCCATATGGACGGACCAGATCGCCCGTACGATTGCTTCTATTATCGTCCAAGGGGTGAGAAAATCGGACGAAGTCTCCGTGTGATTAGGCAGTTGGTTTCATTGGCCTCTAGCCACCTATGATGGTTTTATAGAGGATCGGGCCCGTTCATTGGTCTTATAGTGTCTATTTAGACCAAGGCTTCGAATTTGAAGTAGATCTGTGCTTCTGATGAGCCACTGCAAGGATCAACGTTTGATAGAAGATCCAACCTTTAACGATCTTCTCTATGTAACTGGCTGCAAGAAAACAGGAGGCTTTGATTAACATCCTCCTCCGGTCACTCTGGACGGTTGGGATCAGCCGTCCGCTAATGAAAGTGGGCTGCTAGTTGAGCAGCGGACAGACTCTGTGCGAAAGGAAACAGAGAGACTCAGTTTCTGTTTAGGAAACCCAGCTGGCGCAGATTGGGTTTAATTCCCTGTCACACTAAAGATAGAGGATCTAATATCCGGTCGGTTTCAAGCTGGCTTCGTGGGTCAAAGATCTGATCAGTGATAGTGGGCCACCATTCTCTAAAAACAGAGGCTGTTTGGCACGTCACAGCGTAAAAGCTCCTGCTTTTCTGAACATCTGGATCATCTTCAGATCACGTCTGTATGCGAAATTAGTGATGGTTGACCGAATTTTTGTCCTGAATAGGATGGACGGCGTGGATTTATCATGTGGGCCATGATGATGACCCACCGTCTTCCGCAAACGGGCGTGGTCCATTTGTTACGCCGAAGCAGCAACACGGCAGTTGCCGTTTTTAGAAGATAAGCAGGTGCCATGAACTTCCAGTACACGTGTACACCGTGCACATGCACTCTCTAATGGGGTCCACCGTGATGCTCATGAGAAATCCACAACATCTATTCATTTTATCACTCCATTTAAGGGGTTGAACCCAAAGTTGAAGCATATCCAGACCCCAGGTGGGCCTCAATTTAAATGTTTAGAGACTGATCTGTCTGTTGAGGTACTTCCACAGGTGTTCAATGGCTGAAAATTGACGTGTACGGTTAATTTGTGGTCCTCAGGTGATATACGAAATTTGGAGCCGATCCGATGGTGAGAACTCCGCAATCTTACGTTCTGGCTAACTTTCGGGCCTCTTTAACGTGAACGGCCTGATTTCCTCAAATCTCTGACGTGAAAATCCACCAATCTTGGTCCCTTGGAGTCCGTTTCTAGCTCTGGTGACTTCGCAACATCAAGTCCATGCTTTTAATACTCTTCTTCAATCCACACTCATAGTTGCATCCTGCGACAAAACACCATTAACATATGACATTAAGCACTATCATGTACATAAAATCAGGTACTAATCGGGTCTAATATGTAATATTTGACCCTCAACATCCGTCTATTTTAAAGACCACGATAAGGCAGGAGCCTAAAATAAGGCAGATCCAAAACTCAAGTGGGCTGTACCACATGAAACAGTGGGAATGGAAGAGCTGACCATGATGTTATTTTCCATCCAAACCGTTCACGTGATTATTACCACTCAGATAAAGTGGTAATATCATCCTGATAAAAAAAACTTCTGTCACCCCATATGTTCGATCCCCACTGTTTCGTGTGGTATGGTCCACCTTAATTTAGATATGCCTGATTTTTAGACTTCAGTCATATTGTAGTCTTTTAAAACGGATGGACAGAGTGAATTTGTTATGAACATCTCTGTGGGCTCCACACAGCCCAGGACACAGAGATATCTCTGTGCGTGGGGTCACACCTAATCCGATCCCCTCACCCAAGCTTTGTGGGGCCACCGTGATGTTTGTGAAGAGTTGAACATAACAAATAAATGTAATTTTATTTATTACAAATACTTGTACACAACAATGGTATGCTTTATAAAACTAACAAACTATCACTCTTAAATGACAACTCTCACACACAAGGAAAAACTCTTTTGAATTCTTAATACTTGGACACCTTGCTTTCACTCTTGAACTCACCCTTTGTTGCTAATATGTATTTGTGTATGTACATAATGAGGCTCTCCCCATATTTATAGGGAGCTATGGAAGGTTCTAGAATCAATATAACTCTAAAGAGTTCTAGAAGCTTCCAAATATCCTATAAAGTTCTATTATATTCCGGAACATTCTAAGAGAATCCGAAAGGTTCTAGCATAATCCAGAACATTCTAAAAGAGTAAAGAAAACTCCATCAAACTCTAGAAGTTTCAGGAAGATTCTAGAGAATTCTAGAATTTTTCAGAAATGTTTGGAAGTTTCCGGAAGACTCCGAAATATTCAAGAGAGGTGGTGATGACATTTAACACTCCCCCTCAGCACCAACTCTCACAATTCTGCCTTGGTCATCATGCCAAGTTGCTTTCTGAATTTGGTGAACTTAGCATTGCTAAGTCCTTTCGTGAGTATGTCTGCAACTTGGTTGTCGGTCTTCACATCCTTGGATTTTAGAACTAGTTCCCAAGTCTGATTTTGGTTCAATGCCTTAATCTCTTCTTTCATTGCCTTCTGCCATTTTATGTCTCGAGATGCTTCTTCAAATGTTGTTGGCTCTTTCACGGTCTCTTCTCCTGCTAAGGCAGCATCCATGTATCTTGGGTTAGGGTTTCTCTGTCTAATCGACCTCTTAAGTGGTGGGTTGTCTACCGCAACCTCCTGTTAACTTAGGTGAAGCTCTTCTGGACTACTTTGATGTACTCCAGTTTGCCATGGGCTCATAGAGTTATCTGGTGTTCCAGATAGATTAGGCACTTGCTCACCATCTTCTACTGTAGGCGTCAACTCCTTAGTTGAATTAGGAGATTCTTCTCCTTCCATTGTCTCCCCCATCTTTTCATGCATTTCATCTTCTAAGTCTTGAGAGTTTGGCAACTCCTCCTTCAGTGGCGACCACCACGATGAGGCTTCATCAAAGACAACATTCCTCGATGTGTAGCACTGACCAGTTGCAGGGTTACAACATTTTCACCCTTTCTTTTCACTGCTATAGCCCAAAAAGATGCAACGAATTGCCTTCTTATCGAACTTGCTACGCAAGTGATCAGGCACAAACACATATCATACACTTCCGAAGACTCGAAAGTAACTCACCTTGGACTTTATGTTCCATAGCTTCTCGAAGGGTGAGACAAAGCCTAGTTTTGCTTGTGGTAGCCTATTGATCACATGAGCTGTCATTTGTATGCACTCTACCCAGAATCGGCTGGGCACAATCTTAGCATGTAGCATGCTGCGACATATCTCTGCAAGGTGACGATTTTTTCTTTCAGCAATGCCGTTTTGTTGTAGAGTGCCCGAACAAGTCAATTATTGTTGGATTCTACACTCCTTTAGATAATTTGAGAACTCTGTCGACGTATACTCTCCGCCATTATCCGTTCGCAAGTATCAAATCCTTATATCGAACTCACTTTCGACCTTCTCCCGAAATTCTTTAAATTTTAATAAAGTTTCTGTTGAGACTCAAATATTGTATAATTTTCCCCATTTATATCTTAGTTTTACGAACATAAATCCGCTTAATATTCTATTTTACTCATGTATGTGTTGCAAGGTGAATTTAAGTGTTTGGATTGAAAAATGGTGTTAAAAGCATAATTTTGATGCTCGAGAATTACCAAGGCAAGAGATGGACCTTAGGAGACCTAGATTGAAGAATTCACATGCCAAAGATCCAAGAAAATCGAGTGAAGAATAAAGAAAATTGAAGATTTGAAGTGAAGAATGCTGAAATCGTCCTGAAAAAGTGTATTCTGAAGCTGTGAAGTCTATTTTGAGAAACTGCGCAGCAGAAAGTCTGTTTTAAACGAACTATGTAGCAAGAAGTCTGTTTTAGAAAAATACGTATATTTGAGGCGATTTCTAGGGTTTTTCAACTTTATACGAAAATTGGAGTTCCCTACTTATAAATAGGGGTTCCTAGGGCATTCTTAAACATTATTCAAGGCATTCAAGAGCAAAGTTTAGTGTTTTTAAAGAGTTTTTAGTTTTATTAAAGCTTTATAAGTTATTTTTTTAGATATTTTTTTATTTCTATTTTCTTTCTTTATTTCTTGTTGCTTTTTATTTCTGCAATTTAATTATGTTTTTCTAAGTTCCTTCTATCCCAAGCTAGAAGGGAAGCACATGTGTTTAATGTTTCTTTAAGATTATGATGATTGATTGTTTTAATGATAAGAAGAATGGTGTATGCATGTTATCTATTATTTAGGTTTTATTTTTTTATCCTCTTGTGAGATTCATATGTTTCCATCATATGAGATCTACATTGATGGATAGGCTTACCCTAGATCAATCAAATTTCCTAGATAGGAGAGGTTCTCAACCTGTTATATTTCTTTGATATTCATTATCCTATAGATATTGAATACTTAAAATCACTGACGCTTGAGAATATATGTCAATGGTGCAAATCCATAATTTTCTAATATTTTATATCATTTATTAAAATACTTAAACTGTTTTATTTTCCGACTAGGCTGACCATAGTACTCAGATCCTAGTTGTGTTATCCAAGTCATCATAATTTTGGAACATTAACGTATGTGTGGAACTTTGAAGCTTGAGTGTTATTTTATTCAATTGAATTACATCCGTTCAAAAATCCCAAAATCAAATCATCAGATTAATTTTTATTACTTAGTTTATTTTGCGTTTGATTTTTTTCTTTTCACAATTCATCTCCCTATGGGATCGACCCTGTATTTATGAGATACTACTTAACGAACCTCTGCACTTGGAGGTAAGCAATCAAGTTTTTGGCGCCATTGCCGGGGAGAGACTGAGAGAGATCAGATCTGTGCAATATAGCTAAGGTAAGTTTTTTTTTTTTTCTAAGGTAAGTTCTCTTCTAAACCCTCCAAATTTTCTATAGATTTTATTTTATTTTATTTTTTCTTTGAAAATAAATTCAGTTGGGTCTTTCAAGCACTAACTGTGACATAAGATTGCCCTGCTTGGGATTTCATCACCCAAGTGCTATGGTTGTCCTACAGTTGTTGTTTGATCACAAAGATCATCCGCTGAATCTATTTTCCAGATTAGCATAGTTTAATTTCTGCATTACTTTTACTTTTATTTTATTTATTTGTTTATTTTTTTTTTTTGGCTTTGTGGACTGAACCCTCATGGTCGGCCTTGCCGCCTGAATTGTTGATTTATTTTTTTTGCTTTGTGGACTGAACCCTCATGTTTGGCCTTGCCGCCTGGGTT
The DNA here is from genome assembly GCA_030180095.1 of Magnolia changhungtana. Classification (NCBI taxonomy): domain Eukaryota; kingdom Viridiplantae; phylum Streptophyta; class Magnoliopsida; order Magnoliales; family Magnoliaceae; genus Magnolia; species Magnolia changhungtana. The sequence continues at coordinate 1,061,501 of JASAUF010000330.1, read as the reverse complement.
GTTGATTTAAGTTTTTATTTTTATTTTAAGTATCATACTTGCTAGTTTAATTAGTGGTATTTGTTGTGTGGTGTGGATGGTTTATGTCCCGTTGGAGTAGGGATCAAAACAATCGACTCTCCTCTGAAGGGGGACTAGTTCCAGGCCTTAATCATTCACTTAGAAGAGGCACTCAACATCACTTGGATTCCATGGCAGACCCAGTTGATAATCCAAATCCAAATCTGTCATATCCAACTATAAATCAAAATAGAGAAAATCAATTTAATCCTCCTCTTGAGGATGAAAATGAAGTTCATAGGAATGTGTTAAACCAACCACAGACTTTACGTGAACATTTACACCCTGAGAGATCAACTTTACCATCTTGCATAGTGTTCCCTGCTCACACAGGGAACATTGATTTTAAACCAGGTGTGATTCAATTGATTCCTAAATTTTATGGCTTGGATTTTGAAAGCCCCTACTTGCACCTCAAGGACTTTGAGGAAGTAATTGCAACGTTACAAGTAAACAATGGCAATAAGGATATACTTAAGCTTAGGTTATTCTCTTTTTCTCTAAAGGATCGGGCCAAAGCATGACTCAATTCTCTAAGACCTAATACCATCACTTCATGGCAAGCTTTAAGTAGAGAGTTTTTGAAAAAGTTCTTTCCCGAGCACAAAACAAATGCACTGAAACAAGAAATCATGTCATTCTCCCAAAAGGGGAATGAACTATTTTTTCAAGCTTAGGAGCGCTTCAAAGACATTCTAATTACTTGTCCACATCATGGTTATGAACCATGGCATGTGATTGATGCTTTCCGAAAGGGGCTCACCATGGATACCCGTCAGTTCATAGAGATGATGTGTAGTGGAACCTTTCTTGACAAAGATCATAATGAGACTTGGGATTTTCTAGATATGTTAGCAAAGAATACGCAGACATGGGATGTCTCTGCTAAATCAGACCAAACTAGACCCAGTCCTAGAGAGAAAGCGGGGATGTATGTCCTAAGAGAGGAAGACGACCTTAATGCAAAATTCGCTGCATTGGCTAGAAAGGTCGAAGCCTTGGAAATTAGGAAGGTTGATATGGTTAAAGCAAACACTTCCTTAGGTAATTTTTATAGCATTTGTGGTGGTATAGACCATGACACAAAGGATTGTCCAATGATCTCAGTTGTACAAAATATCACGCATGAGCATGATCAAGCAAATGCTATAAATAACTACCAAATGTCAGTTATGCAACCAATGAGAAACACGTATAATCCAAATTGGCGTAACCATCCTAATCTTAGTTGGAGGAATGGACCACAAATTAATGCGCCCAATGCATCTCAAATGCCTCCACAAAACAACTTCTTTGGGGCACCTAATAATGCACCATATGTGCCCCCGCCAAAGCGATCATTTATGGAGGATGCATTGACCGCATTCATGAACTCTCAAGCTCAAATGAATCAGTCTCTAATCCAATCAAATTAGGAATTAAAGACAGCTATGGCTAGGATTGAGACTCAACTAAATGTTAAGGAAAAGGGCACACTTCCTTCTCAACCTGTGTCAAACCCTAGAAACACACATTTCATTGGAGACTCAAATCCAAGTGAGCTACATCATGAACAAGCTAAGGCCATCATTACCTTGAGAAGTGGAAAAGAAGTTGATAACAAGATAATGCAACCGGTAGAAATACCGGAGGATGAGCCACTGTCTCAAGAAAATGATGAACCAACTATAGTTCAAAAGCCGCAACAACAAAAGGATAAAGAGACTAAGTCATATGAGCCTCTAGTTCCATTCTCATCTAGACTTCGGAATTCGACTGTCCCCATGAAATATCAAGAGGTGTTGGATGTGCTTCAAAAGGTTACTGTCAATATTCCTCTGCTTGATGTCATTAGACAAATTTCATCATATGCTAAATATCTCAAGGACTTGTGCACTGTAAAGAGAAAATTAAATGTGCACAAAAAGGCCTTCCTTACTGAGAAAGTGAGCGCTATCATTCAACAAAGGATTGTACCCAAATACAAAGACCCGGGAAGTCCCACTATTCCTTGTATTATTGGGAATTTTCAAATTGAGCATGCTTTGCTAGATTTGGGTGCAAGTGTCAACTTAATACCTTATTTGGTTTACAAACAAATGGGGTTAGGCGAGCTTAAACCAACCACGATTACACTCCAACTCGCTGACTGCTCCATTAAGGTACCAAGGGGAATTTTAGAGGACGTGCTAGTCCAAGTGGAGAAATTCTACTTCCCCGTGGATTTTATTGTACTAGACACTGAACCATGTGTAAATGCTAGTGCTCAAGTTCCCATCATTTTAGGCCGCCCATTCCTAGCAACTTCAAATGCAATCATAAATTGCAGGAATGGAATGATGAACTTATCTTTTGGTAACATGACTCTAGAGTTAAATATTTTCAATCTATGTAAGCAGCCCATTGATAATAATGAAATCCATGAGTTGAATTTCATGGACTGTTTGATAGAAGAAGAGGAATTGGAACTTAGTCTGACTAAGGAATTGATTCAAGTCATTGGGGACTTGAAAAATTTTGATTTAGAAAAAGTGCTTGCTGAAATTTGTGATGATAATGAGAGCACTACCACCCAGGACATTGGTATGTACCAATGGAGACCGCTCACTCAAATCCTATCTATAGAGGACTCGCGACCTCTACCATCACCAACCAATGTTCCAAAGTTTGATTTAAAACCACTATCAAATGAGCTTAAGTATGTATACTTAGGTGAAAATAAAACTTATCCTGTGGTGATCTCTTCATTTTTAGATAAGGATCAAGAGATTAAATTGTTGAATGTTCTAAGGGACCACAAAGAAGCCTTGGGCTGGACCATTTCTGACATCAAGGGTATAAGCCCTTCCATATGCACTCATCGGATCCACCTCGATGAGGACGCCAAACCAATTAGACAACCTCAAAGGCGTCTCGATCCAAACATGATGGAAGTTGTAAAAAATGAGGTGATCAAATTGTTGGATGTGGGAATCATCTACCCAATATCCGATAGTGTTTGGGTGAGTCCAACTCAAGTAGTCCCAAAGAAATCCGGAATAACTATTGTGCAGAATTCTAATAATGAACTCATACCAACATGTGTCCCCACAAGTTGGCGTTTTGCATTGACTATAGAAAATTGAACCAGGTCACAAACAAGGACTATTTTCCTCTACCATTCATTGATCAAGTTTTAGAGAGGGTAGCAGGTCACTCATTCTATAGTTTTCTTGATGGATATTCCGGATATAACCAAATAGAGATAGCCCCGGAAGACCAAGAGAAAACCACGTTCACTTGTCCATTTGGCACATTTGCTTTCAAACGGATGCCATTTGGATTGTGTAATGCTCCAGCAACTTTCCAACAGTGTATATTAAGTATTTTTTCAAATATGGTTGGGAAGTTTCTTGAGGTTTTCATGGACGACTTCTCTGTATTTGGGAGTAGTTTTGAGGAATGCCTCAACAATTTATCTCTTGTCTTATCTAGGTGTGAAGAGAAACACCTTGTCTTAAATTGGGAAAAATGTCATTTCATAGCTCAAAAGGGAATTATTTTGGGTCATGTTATCTCCAAAAATGGAATTGAAGTAGATCGCTCAAAACTTGGCATTATTGGTAATCTACCTATCCCCCGAACTGTTAGAGATATTAGATCACTTCTAGGGCACGCTGGTTTCTATAGAAGATTCATCAAGGACTTTAGTACCATTACTAGACCATTGACTAATCTTCTTCAAAAGGATGTTCCATTTAAGTGGATAGATGAATGTGCAAGTGCCTTTAATAAAATTAAATCATTCCTTACCACTGCACCTATCATGCGTCCACCAGATTGGACACTTCCTTTTGAACTAATGTGGGATGCAAGTGATTATGTCATAGGGGCTATTTTGGGCCAAAGGAAAGATAAACGGCCCTACGTTATTGTTGAGGGTCAAATATTGCATATCAGACCCTGGTTATTGTCTGGATTTACGAACCTATACTGTTTAATGGACTCATTTAATCGTGTTTGTGATGCAGGATGCATTTAGGAGCTTGAATTGAAAATGGGTATTAGAAGCATGGTTTTGATGTTCTAAAATCACCACAGCAAGGGATGGACTCCTAGGGATTGAGATTGATAATTTTACACGGCTGAGATCTGAGAAAATCAAGAAATTGAAGATCAAGTGGCCTGAAAGGCAGTCAGAATGCAAGATCACAGGGTTTCCACCATCCGTTCGGCTCGAAACTGCATACATGGCCTGGGGACCACAAACTAACCGTACATGTCAAAAATCAACCATTGGATCGTGGTGGAAGTAGCCCAACGAACAAATCAGCCATAAGTCAGCTACTTGGGGCCCACCTGCTATGCGGATTGGCCTCAATTTTGGTGTCAACCACTTAAATAAGGTAACAAAAGGATTGGACGGAGCGGATTCGTCATATACCTCGATATGGGACCCGCTTCACAACATGTGAGTACACAGCATACATGGACTGGATGTGCACCGCACGTCGTCCAGTCGGTCAGCGCGCGCTGACCGACTCCCACTCGAATTCTCTCTCTCCTCTGCGCGATTAAACCAGCGGACGGACCGACGTCCGCCGGTTTTGAGTAGTGGGGCCCGTTCAGCTTCCTAATCAGAGATCTGAACCGTTCAAATGCCTCAGGGGGGCCAAAACACTTTATCCATGGTGGAAGTTTAGTCCATGCAAGGGGGGCATGCGTAGACTGTTATCAAACGCAAGATGGACGACTGGTTTAAAACTTAATGGGCCACACTTAATTCAATCGGAAACTGTGCATATCTGAACGGTTTTTCCCGAGGAATCAAATGGACGGCGTGGATTTCTCATTAAGACCCGATCAGGGACCCCACTAAGATCCAGCGCAAGAATTACGCAGGTCTCTGTTTCGCGAATGTTCAAAGATTTCAAACTCTGTGGGCCACCATCACGGCCGTAGGGGTTGATCTGGACCATTCATTCGAAGCCCAAAGGCTGTATTAACAGGACCTAGAGGAGAAAAATCCAATGAAACAGCAATAATGCTCATCACAAGTTTAAACACGGGACAGACGGTAACAAGAAATTCTTGTGGGCCACACTAATAATCTTCCAAAATGGACCTTTCCCGACTGAAATTTCGAGCTGAATGTGATAAACGGAGTGGATCTCTCAAGACGGCAGTGAAGTGGGTCCACCGTCAGCACAGCGTAACCACTACGCAAGCTCTGTTCACCGCAAATCAGCTGCCTTCTGCTTTGTAGAGGAGCTTCGCACCAACTCCGGTTTTGCACCGACTTCTTCACCTCTCAACCACAGCCTTAGTATCTATATAAGAGAGAGAGAGGAGGAAAGAAGAAACGAACGATGGCTGGGAGCTCGGACGTGAAGCACGGGCTCGGTTTTGGGCTGGAGGCTCTGGACGTGAGGAGAGTTTTATTTTATTTTTTATTTTTGCTTTCCTCTTTCTTTCTTTCTTTTGAGCTTTAGTCTAACCATGTTTATGGTTAGCTAATCCTCTTAGCTAGGGCTGAGAGGTGAAGCTTGTAGCGTGATGGGAGGCCTCCTTGCTTGTGCCTTTTGTTTAGACTGATCTGATTTTGATTTAACTTTATTAAGGGAGTGTTTTCAGTCTTTAATGGTCTGTTGTGACTGAAATTACAATGGGTCTGCAATGGCTTTGAGCATGTTCTTTTTCTTTTATGTTTATGACGTCAGGAAGCCCTGTTGTTCACCATCGTCTCCTGGGCATGGTTGGATGTCAGTACCCTTCCTAACCTTCATACATTGATTGGTTGGTAATTAGTTTAATTCTGTTGTTTGCTTTGTCTCCTGGGCATGGTTTGGTGATGGAATCCATTCTAATTCATATACTTTTCATCTCTTGAAAACTAAATCGAAGGCAGTTCAGTTAATTTCCCTGATTTATAATACAGGCATAAGATCTCCCTGATCTCTACAAGTGGATCCTCTGAATCCCTAGTTTCCCTTTTCTGATTTTTCCTAAGTTTTAGATTATTATTTCACCATTATTCCTCAAATCATAATTAGTTTAGATTTCATCTTAGCCTAGTTCTAGATCTGGTTATTTTCAGATAACGTACAAGTTACAGTCCCTTGGGATTCGACCTCGGTCTTACTGAGTTTATTACTACATCACAACCCTATACTTGGGGAGTGAACAGTTATTCACTATGCGAGTAGAACTCTAAACTCGGCCTAAGTAAACTACTCAACAACTGAAAAAGAGTTACTTGCAGTAGTTTTTGCTTTGGATAAGTTTAGGTCCTACTTGCTGGGATCTAAAGTGGTCATTTTCACGGACCACTCGGCTTTGAAATATTTGCTGTCTAAGAAGGATGCAAAGCTGAGACTTTTGAGATGGATCTTCCTACTCCAAGAATTTGACTTAGAGATAAAAGATAAGAAAGGAGTAGAAAACATAGTGGCCGATCACCTTTCCAGATTGGTATTAGATGATTCTACTAAGGAGATGCATATCCAGGATACTTTTCTTGATGAACAATTATTTGCGATCTCCAAATTGCCTTGGTACGCGGATATAGTGAACCATCTTGTAACGAAAAAAATGCCATATCATTGGAAGTCACAAGATAGGAAGCGTTTTGAAACCGAGGTTAGGAACTTCTTCTGGGATAACCCGTATTTATATAAATATGGGACTGATCAAATTTTTAGACGTTGTGTCCCAGAGGATGAAGTTCAGAGTGTTATTTCTTTTTGTCACATGAAAGCATGTGGTGGCCATTTTTCTGCTAAGAAAACCACTGCAAAAATCCTGCAGTGTAGTTTTTACTGGCCCACCATGTTTAAAGACACCCATGCTTTCTGTGTTGCTTGTGATAGATGTCAAAGGTTGGGAAGAGTGTCCCGGCACAACATGATGCCTTTATCCCCAATTTTGCCATTGGAGATTTTTGATTGTTGGGGTATTGATTTTATGGGCCCATTTCCATCTTCTTTTAGATTTCTTTATATATTGGTTGGTGTGGACTATGTTTCAAAGTGGATTGAGGCAGTTCCAAGTAGGACCAATGACAATAAAGTGGTCATACGATTCCTCAAGAAAAATATTTTTTCTAGATTTGGAACTCCAAAGGCCATCATTAGTGATGGCGGGTCTCACTTTTGCAATAGGACATTTGAGGCTTTGATGAAGAAATATGGCATCAAGCATAAAGTGAGTATCCCATACCACCCATAAACAGTGGGCAAGTTGAGATTTCTAATCGGGAAATCAAACACATTTTAGAGAAAACTATAAGGCCAGATAGGAAGGATTGGTCCCTTAGACTATCCGACGCTTTATGGGCTTATAGGACTGCTTATAAGACCCCGATTGGAATGTCTCCATACAGATTGGTGTATGGGAAGGCTTGCCACTTGTCTGTGGAATCGGAACAGAGAGCCTACTGGGCAATAAAGAAATTAAACTTTGATATGGATCAAGCAAGTGGACAAAGGAAATTAGAGTTGAATGAATTAGAGGAGTTGAGGAGAGACTCCTATGAAAATTCTAAAATCTACAAAGAGAGGACCAAAGCTTTTCATGACAAAAATATCCCGAGGAAGAATTTTGAACCTTAGCAAAAGGTCCTATTGTACAATTCTCATCTCTAGTTCTTCCGGGAAAGTTAACATCAAGATGGACAGGCCCCTTTATTGTGAAGAATGTTTATACTCATGGGGCTGTTGAAATTGAGAATCCACGTAATGGTAATGTGTATAAAGTTAATGGTCAGAGATTGAAGCCTTATGTGGAAAACTTTCATTTGGGAGAGGAGTCCTTCCCTCTTCATGAGCCAGAATATTCAGATTGATGCTCCTAGTCTGATGGAGCATTTGTGTAGTATCACATTCAACTTTTTTAGTGTCACTTAGGAGGTGAGTTTTTTATGGTAGGTATTATCCACCATTTCTTTTATTTTTATTGTTCTCTGCATTACATTATCATTACATTGGGGACAATGTAGATTTTAGGTTGGGGGTGTGAATAATCATCCATGTGATTTTTTTTTATATTTTTTATTTTATTTTTTTGTTTCAGTTTATTTTATTATTTTTAGGGTTAATTTTATTTTTTTAGATTTATGGAAAAAAAAAATTCCAACATTTTCAAAATAATATTTTTATATACAAGAATGTGAACATGATATTATGCGAATTCCAAAGGCAAAGTTAATATTTATTTTAGGTTAATAGTAATCAGAATTCCGACAACTGAAAATTATATACTTGAGTTCAATTATCTAATCACTAGTTTAAAGTGAGTTGTAATTTGATGTACCGAATTCACAATACACCCTAGCTAACTAAGTGAGGAATATGAAATGTGAACTAGAATAACAACTTTTGATTCAAACAAGGTTGAATGAACTAGTATCATTGATATATGCTTTAAAAAAATATTGAAGAAAAAAAAAGAGTAATGAGAAAAAAGAAAATTTTATTATAGAGCATAAATGCAATGACCATAACAATCGTGTCAGTAATCCGGAGTAAGGATACCTAAGTATCCATTACTGTTATTATTACAAGTACAATACCTTAGGTTATGAAGCAAACCCGGTGGGAATCTTCATCTAAGGGTGGTCTATAATAATGAGGATATGATGATAAAAGAAGAAATGACATGAAAAAAATGAGATAACTAGAGATTTCATACTCTTGGAATGATTGAAAGGAGTTAGGATAAAGAACATACATATTTTTCAAAGTTAAACTAGTGTCACGAGTACCTAAGGATATTGGATCATAACTATTCTAAATTTTGATTAGGTCTCTGAACTCAAGAATGTAATGGATTAGGAAATTGAGATTCTAACTAACTTCAGACTTAGGGTAAGTATTGTTTTGTTTTGGAATTCATATGATGAATGGAAGCATAATTGTATAAATTTCTGAGTGTTAAGCTATTTTTCATGTTTTCAATGTTTGTGGGTAACATTTCTAGAAACCTTCACGAGACTATAACTCGTCCACTAGGGGAAACCTAGGGGTTTAAAGGCTTGTTACATATGCTAAATGCAATCGAGATTACCTGCGAAAATGGTGTAGTTAGAATTTTTTTTCATTTTAATTTTGTTTCTAAAATTAGTTATTATTATTATTTTTTTCGCTTATTTTGCTCGGGACTAGCAAAATGCTGGTTGGGGGGTGTGTTGAGACTTAAATATTGTATAATTTTCCCCATTTATATCTTGGTTTTACGAATATAAATCCGCTTAATATTCTATTTTACTCATGTATGTGTTGCAAGGTGAATTTAAATGTTTGGATTGAAAAATGGTGTTAAAAGCATAATTTTGATGCTCGAGAATTACCAAGGCAAGATATGGACCTTAGGAGACCAAGATTGAAGAATTCACATGCCAAAGATCCAAGAAAATTGAGTGAAGAATAAAGAAAATTGAAGATTTGTAGTGAAGAATGCTGAAATCGTCCTGAAAAAGTGTATTTTGAAGCTGTGAAGTCTATTTTGAAAAACTGCACAGCAGAAAGCTTGTTTTAAATGAACTATGCAGCGAGAAGTCTGTTTTGAAAAAATACGTATATTTGAGGCGATTTCTAGGGTTTTTCAACTTTATACGAAAATTAAAGTTCCCTACTTATAAATAGGGGTTCCTAGGGCATTCTTAAACATTATTCAAGGCATTCAAGAACAAAGTTTAGTGTTTTTAAAGAGTTTTTAGTTTTATTAAAGCTTTATAAGTTATTTTTTTAGATCTTTTTTTATTTCCATTTTCTTTCTTTATTTCTTGTTGCCTTTTATTTCTGCAATTTAATTATATTTTTTTAAGTTCCTTCTATCCCAAGCTAGAGGGTAAGCACATGGGTTTAATGTTTCTTTAAGATTATGATGATTGATTGTTTTAATGATGAGAAGAATGGTGTATGCATGTTATCTATTATTTAGGTTTTATTTTTTTTTATCCTCTTGTGAGATCCATATGTTTCCATAATATGAGATCCACATTGATGGATAGGCTTACCCTAGATTAATCAAATTTCCTATATAGGAGAGATTCTCAACCTGTTATATTTCTTTGATATTCATTATCATATAGATATTGAATACTTAAAATCACTGACGCTTGAGAATATATGTCAATGGTGCAAATATATAATTTTCTAATATTTTATATCATTTATTAAAATACTTAAACTGTTTTATTTTCCGACTAGGCTGACCATAGTGCTCAGATCCTAGTTGTGTTATCCAAGTCATCATGATTTTGGAACATTAACCTATGTGTGGAACTTTGAAGCTTGGGTGTTATTTTATTCAATTGAATTACATTCGTTCAAAAATCCCAAAATCAAATCATCAGATTAATTTTTATTACTTAGTTTATTTTGCGTTTGATTTTTTTCTTTTCACAATTCATCTCCCTGTGGGATCGACCCTGTATTCACGGGATACTACTTACGAACCTCTGCACTTGGAGGCAAGCAATCAGTTTCTAACTTCTCTTTCATGAAGTAAACCCAAACGTATCTTGAGAAGTCGTCAATGAAGGTCACCATGTAATGCATACCACTAACCGATGCCTGTTTTACCCGTCCAAACATGTCTGAGTGGACAAGCTCCAAGGGTTTTTTAGCTCTAAACTTTGATTCTTCATATGGCAATTGATGTGCTTTGCCATATTGACACCCTGCATAAATTATATCTTTTCGAATATCCAGTTGGGGAAGACCTTTGAGCATAGCCTTCTTCATCATTATCTTCAGCTTATGATAACTCACGTGCCCTAAACGTGTATGCCAGAGATCTGCAGTCTCATTTTTTCGAGTCTTATCTACATAAGCTGATTCAGCTGACATTACGTAGATTGACTCCAAGCATCGTCCTTCCATGATGGGTGTACCTAATGGTTTAAGGTTTCGGTACACCGTAATATCTTTCGGTCTAAATACCACATAATTACTAGAAGATGTCAGTCGTGATACTGACAACAGGTTTTTCTTCATCTTTGGCACGTGATAAACATCTTACAACTTTACTTAATTAGGGTTAAATCGAGGTGTGATAGTAGTCGTACCTTCGTGAGTTATCGCAACCTTAAATTATTAGCTGTTACCACCACCCGATCTCCTTTGTAGGCGGATAAACTTGACAGTTTCTTCTTATCACTTGTCATGTGATTTAAGCACCCTAAATCAAAGATCCAATTATCACTGTAGTTGATAGCTGCTTGATTGGAAACTACGGCAAGGGCTATTTCACCAGTCTCTGTCACTATTGAGGAAGCAGCTACTTCGTCAGTGATTGTGTTAGACTGCTCGAGTGGTTCATTAAAATTTATCTCCTTCTCTGAACAATCTCCTTTGATGGATTCAGACACTGCTAAGGATGCCTGAAAGTCCCAGTCATCTTCACTGTCTTCTTGGTGATTTCTAGGAGTCACCAAGTTACCTTCGACTGATTTTTTCTTGAACCAACAATTTTTTGCAAAGTGACCTTTCCTGCCGCAATTGAAACACTTTATATCATACCTTCGAGATACAGAGGATTGTTGTTTATTTGTGTTGTTGTCGGATTGAACTCTCCCTGTCCGAGGACTTCTTCCTTGCTCTTCCTTCTTCTTGGACTTTCCAAAGTTCTGCTGACTTTGTTCGCCCTTTTTGTTCTACTGTCGATGTCCGCCTTTTTTATTATTGTAGTAGAGTGCTTCCTCTTCCTTGTTTATTAACACTCCAGCCATTTGTTTGCATAAACTTTCTTGATTTGCCAACAAATTCTTCAACTCTATGAGAGTAGGTTGAGTAGGCCAACCTCGTATTGTCGTGATAAAAATATTATACTCAGGCTTTAATCCGTGTATAATGATCCTCCTCATTCTTTCCTCATAAATATTTGCTTTAGGATCTAATTCTGAAATTTCTCGGTATAAATCATTTACTTTTGTAAAGTATTCGCTTATAGACTTATCTCTTTGGGTGGTGGATATTAACTCATTCTCTAAATATTGAAGTCGAGAATAATTTGTTTTTGAAAACAATGATGCAAAGGTGTCCCATGCCATCTTGGGTGTGTCGTCATCCTTAATTCGCCCGAGCGACTCATCCTCAATGGTTGACTTGAGCACATACATTACCTTTTCGGCCTTAATCTTCCACTTTCGGAGTGCTTCAGCATTTTCCTTAGGAGGTGAGATAATCTCATCCCCATTAACAACCTCCTACAAGTCCTGGCCTTCAAGGTAGGACTTAATGCAACTCTTCCAACTTTGATAGTTGTGATTGTTAAGCCTCGTAACTCCGCTCGTTGTGTTCACAAGATCCGCCATCGTGATTTGGTGTGATTTTCACTCCCTTTACTAAGCAAGCTAACAAACTTCACAGTCTCCAAATTGTGCACGATCTCCTTAGAAAATGGATCCTGACCAAACCTCGCTCTGATACCAAATTGAAGAGTTGAGCACGACAAGTAAATGTAATTTTATTTATTACAAATACTTGTACACAACAAGGGTATGCTTTACAACACTAACAAACTATCACTCTTGAATGACAACTCTCACACACAAGGAAAAACTCTTTTGAATTCTTAATACTTGGACACCTTGCCTTCACTCTTGAACTCACCCTTTATTGCTAATGTGTATTTGTGTATGTATATAATGAGGCTCTCCCCATATTTATAGGGAGCTATGGAAGGTTCTAGAATCAATATAACTCTAAAGAGGTCTAGAAGCTTCCAAATATCTTATAAAGTTCTATTATATTCCAGAACATTCTAAGAGAATCCGGAAGGTTCTAGCATAGTCCGGAATGTTCTAGCATAATCCAGAACATTCTAGAAGAGTAAAGAAAACTCCATCAAACTCTAAAAGTTTTCGAAAGATTCTAAAGAATTCTAGAATTTTTCAGAAATGTCTGTAAGTTTTCGGAAGACTTCGGAATATTCAAGACAGGTGGTGATGACATTTAACAGTTTGTTCCATATCTACTCTATTTATTTCCAAAGCTCATCCCAAGACATTAGATCCGAAGCTTAAGAAGTGAAAACAAACACCATCTAAAGTTTCTTGGCCCACAGTGACATTTACATGACATTCAACCCCTTTCCTCATAAGGCGCCTTCCATGCAGATGAAGGTTATAAAATAACATGATACGGAACTCCTCTGCCTGAACCTTCTTCCGTTACCGGCGCTAAATCCTTACTGGGTTCTTGTGGTGGGAACCAAATTCTATCAGTTGAATGCCAAAAATGCAATTTCTAAGTACCTTGCATGTCCTCTTTCACTCTTTCCCAGTATCAAAGTTTTTGATTTTTTGATTTTTTTTTTTTCAACCATCCAAACGGGGAAGAATTATTTTTAAGGCTGTAAATGGGCCTTGGATCATTAAAAATCAAAATTTGAATAAGCCCAACCAGAACAGATCGAAATCCAGGGCTAAGCCAATCCCACGCCCCACGGTTGACAGCACGGGCTCACATGCCGAGTGGCACCATGATCTGAACCATCCCTAGTCTCCAACTACCATAGATAAGCAAATTCCCCATCAGAGCACTTTAATCCTTATAACTAAAGGCAAGCCATCCAAAGTTTTCTTTTCATTGCTCTAGATTTTATCCACGGGTGGTTATGGTCACAACGGGATGTGTGTTTGGCCTGTGACCCCAACGCAACCAGCTAGCCAGTGTCAAACTTTCATGTGCCACACCATGATGTGTGCGTTTTACCAGTGCTGTCCATTCATATTTTTCTGCTCAAGTAGACCACACCACAGAAACAGTAAGGATTGACTGCCTATCATCTAAAAATTCTTAGAGCCACCAGCAATATTTATTTAACTTCTTAAGGGAAAATGTCTATACCCCTTCGGGTTGTCCATGGCAAGCATTTAATTTCTATTGTTTCTGTGGTGTGATTTGCAAGCTTTGGATTTGGCTCGTTTTAGATCATACCTTCGAAGGCAAAATGAATGAACAGAGGGGATAAAACACATGTAAATCTCAGGTTAACCACACACCATAGGAAATAGTGGGGTTTAATACCAATCATTACAAACTTCTTAGGAGCACAAGAGCTTACGATCAAGCTAATACTTGTGTTTCCCTTCATCCATATCTGTGGCAAATAAACATTAAATGAAGGTGATAAGTTTTTAACGGTGGTTATTCAATCATCACTGTTTTCTTAGTGTGGTTCACCTGAGATTTGGATCTGTCTCATTCTTGGGCTCATGCCCTAAAATAATGATCCAAAATGGATGGGCAGCATGGATAAGGCACATAGATCATTGTGGGGTCCACATAGAACCATCCAGTAGCTACGATGCTACTGGCAGTGTCAGCACACAATCCCCGTTCGTCCCAACCATCCTTACAGCGCAAATTGATTACTGTGGACTCTATATCATAGATTAAACAACATGGACGGTTCCAAACGTCGGAATACTCAGCATGTGGGCCCTAGTGGCGGCGATACACGCTGGATAATCGAGTCGCGACGGAAGCAACACGAATTCGGAAGAAAAATGAGGACGAAGAGATGACTCGCAGTTCTACTCCCGCCTACTCTCCCGAGTGACTGGATCGAACGAACGAGTCGACTCACTCTCGTTTCGCTCCATGGCCGACGAGAGCTCCTCCATCGTCATCGACCCGTCTTCGTACGACCTCATTGTCGTCGGCACCGGCTTGCCGGAATCCGTACTCGCTGCGGCCGCCGCCTCCGCCGGAAAATCCGTCCTCCACCTCGATCCCAATCCCTTCTACGCCTCCCACTTCGCCTCTCTTCCTCTCTCTGCCTTTTCCTCTTTCCTCCTTTCCCAACTGAATATTCCCTCCGAACATTCCCAATCCTCCCATAGCGATTCCACCACTGTGGCAGACCTCATCCCCCGCTCTCTCTACTCCCACGTTGATATCTCCTCTCACTCCCTCCAACAACCTTCTGGAAGATTCTCCCTCGACCTCTCCGGCCCAAGGCTCCTCCTCTCCGCCGATCCGATCGTTGATCTCTTGCTTAGATCGGGGGCCAGCAATTACCTAGAATTCAGGAGCGTCAGCATGAGTTTCATGTATTTGGACGGGAGGCTGTTGCCCGTGCCGCATTCCCGCGAGGCTGTCTTCAAGGACCGCAGCCTTGGACTGACCGAGAAGAGCCATCTGATGAGGTTCTTCAAGCTCGCTCGGGAGCATTTCGGATCGGAAGGGGAACGGATTTCGGAAGAGGATATGGAGAGCCCGTTCATTGAGTTCTTGGAGAAGCAGCGGTTGCCGCCAAAGATAAAAGCGTACACATTGCATTACCTTTCTCTTTCTGTTTGTAAGATTTCATTCTTTTGTATTCTAGAGCTTTGTATGCTGAGAAAATCTTTGACAATGAGCTTTCTTGCATACTCTGATTTATTATTATTATTATTATTATTATTATTATTTTGCTTCTTTCTTTTGTAGATTTCAACGCCTGTTGTTAATTCAGATGCTGTAGGTTTGGATTTTCATTTGATTTCTGTTCCATATTAGAACTTGAGGTGATTTGTGTTGAGATTTTTATCTAAATTTCAAATGTGTGAATATCAAAACTTCATTAAGAGTCATAATTCTTCGAAATTGACATACTACATATTTCCAGCCCTATGAAATCTCTATCAGGCATCTTGACGTGTGTTAATGCTTCTAGCATTTATCTTTCCAAAAAAAAAAAAAAGAAAGAAAAGGTTTCCAACTTTTACACGGGAGCATGCGAGATTAAAGAATCAAATGCAACTTGGAGATCACGGATTGAAGCTGTAGAATTATAGATTAAAGAGAGAAGAAGAGAAGGAAAAGAAAGTATGGAGAAGAGAGAAAAAGGTGAATAAGGGTTGGACCCCCACCCTCTCCCCTTTTTATTAATAATAAAAAGTTAATATAATAAAACTAACCTTAATAACAAAAGCAAAAAATGCTTTACACATCTCAAAAAAAAAAAAAAAAAAAAAAACAGCTAACAACAAGAAATAAATAAAAATAAAGTCGAAGTGGGCTGTACAGTGGTACGGCTCATATCACCACATCCATTAACACTCCCTCTCAAGCTCATATCACCACATCCATTAACACTCCCTTTCAAGCTCATATCACCACATTCATTAACACTCCCTCTCAAGCCAGAGCATAGATGTTGTTTACTCTTGTAATTGTGTGGTGACATTACTTTCATTCGACTGCAATAAGGATTTTACTACATTGTTTGTTTAACCAACAAATCACTGTAAAAATAGTAGTTTTACAATGTGAAAATGTAATGATTACAATTTACTTTACTTGCTTCCTTTACAAGTGTATTTGACTCTTGATTACAAGCCAGAATTCTTGTTTAAACAATCACTGGGAGATGATAATGATGGCTCATTTACTTCCCATTTCATAAGAAATTGGAAAACCAAATAGGCAAGCTCACCAACAGGCAAAAGACTTATATGGAATTTAGGGATATAAAGGACATGGTAATGAGGGGGAAGAACTTGGATGAACAAATTTCCTCCACCAATCTTCTTCTTCGTCTTTAAATCTTGGAAAACACAATGTGAATGATAAAAGGTCACAGAGTAGTTAAGAGAGTTGGTAAATTTACTAACAGAGAAAAGACTTAAAGGAAATTTAGGGATATAAAGGACATGATAATAAGAGGAAAGAACCTGGATGAACAAATTTAGGGATATACAAGACAAATGACAATAAGAAGACTCGTCAAAATTTTCCCTTGCTTCTTGATTGGTTTAATTTTATTATAAATGCTTGTTGCCCTTTCTATGATTGCTAATTTGCGGGACTTGTCATCATGTAGGATCATTCTATATGTAATAGCCATGGCAGATTATGATCAAGAATGCCCAGAGCTTTCTAAGAAGCTAGTCAAGACAAAGGATGGAATGGAAAGTTTAGCTCTCCATCACTCTTCAGTTGGCAGGTCTGGTTTATTTTGTCCATTTCTTCTGGCTGCCATCTACTTGAATATTATCACACATTACTTTAGACTTCAGTAGTTTAGCCTTCCCTTAATTAGAAAAAAGGAATAGACTGTATTTTTATATATAACATGAGTAGCTTTCGTACAATTTTGCCCTGTTATTACTATTAGTTGTGAGGAGGGAAACATCCTTTCATTTTTTTTTATTCGTGTAGCCCTTCAAGCCCGGGGTATTTTTGTCCTTTAAACTCCTTGGGAATAGTCCACACTCACTTCTCTTTTTTGCGTGTAGCCCGCATGGAAGACATAGCGATAGGGAGCCCACACAACAAGGCTCTGTGGGCCCCACCGAAGGATCCATTATATCCACACTATACACATGTTGTATCGGATCATGTTACAATGTCAGCCAAAAATGAGGCTGATCTGAAGCTCAAGTGAGTTGTTGTACTAGAAAAAGTGAGCATGGGTTGCCCGCCATTGAAACCCTTCTCTCTTTCTCTGTGTGCATGTAGCCCGCATGCGTGTAACCACATCCTTTCCCGCAGTCTCTCTCTGTTTTCTTTCTTCCCTACTCTCTCCACATGCACTGCACGTGTCATACCTCTAATATTTTTAATGGCCCTAACCTCATCGAGATTGGTTTTAGTTTTTTAAGCATAGCCGAACTCTTGGAAAGAACGAATACAAAAAAGAGCACCAAAATACTTGCAGAAGTATTTCACCAAATCCACAGAACAATACAGTTAAGCATGCGAGTGTAGACTGAGTGAACTCCTTGGAAGTCCTCGTGTTCCAAATCTTTCTCATTTATTTTTTCAAATACACACACACACACACACACACACACACACACAAAAGTACCTTTCTACAGCATGCAACAGGGGACCTGCCTTTGTAAACTATAGCTAAAATTAGAAATCCAATGTAATACATTATTCTGTGATAATTGGTGTGTGCATGGAAGAAACTTGTTTGCTGCTAGCTGCACAGCTGAATACCTACCATGCTCTGAACCTTGTGTGTTCATACTTCATACCAAAGTTTTCAAAAATGGTTATTGCCATTATGTATTGGTAACAATGGGAACCATGACATGTTCCAGGGCTGCAACGGCAGTTATGGAAAAATGGACCGTAACGGCTGTTATGGGAATGATACAGGTTGAGGGAGGGAGGGACGGAACATTCATATTTGACAGTGAAGTTTGTGTTATGCTAGTTATTTGACTTGTGGTTTGGTTGCTGATACATTTGGTAGAGATTCCAGTCCTTGAAATTCTCCACTAATAGTATGATATTCCTCTCAGGTTTTCTAATGGACTAGGGGCATATATTTATCCCATTTATGGCCAAGGAGAACTGCCACAAGCATTTTGCCGTTGTGCTGCTGTTAGAGGTGCCCTCTATGTAAGTTTTACTGATTGGACCATGAGCTACTTATTTTGGGGAGCTCCTATGTACATATCAAATGCTTTGTAATGGGACTGTGGTTTTAATGCTTTTGATCTGTCTAATATGTCTACTTCCGCATTGTCTCTGATTTTGTTTACCAATTATTTGTTATATGCATTCCACAGTACTACTGCTGAACTGCTATAGTTTTGATATTTACTGTCTTAATTTAGTATTGTGAGATTTTAGCTTTTGTATACATCAGTTTGTTTTGTTTTGTTTTTTTGTTAAAAGAAGAAGAAGCTTATTTGCTATTATGGAGTTCTTTGGGTGCATGTATTGCAAATTCCTGCGACAATAACTGCTAACAAAAGTGGTGTGGCACTGTTGCTGATTTCAAACTGGATTAGGCAAATGAGATTTTTCATCGATCCAAATAAAGAAATAACTGAAGAAAATACGGATGGAATGAAATAATATGATAACATGTTTGTTCTGCATCTGTCCTTATCAAGTGCAGCTAGCTTGTTGTTGATGCTGTTTGAGACTGCATTCCTTGTGATGCTTTTCGAAAGGAATTTGCCATCACTGAAATTATAAGTATAATTGGAAGATATTCGGTACAGATGGTTTACTATGATGAGAAATCCAAAAAGGTGCTTTAAAAATACATCATAATTCTACCTTAAAAAGTCAAATAATAAACGGAACCATACTTCTAGTACTCTGCCACTTGGCAGACAGGGATTGTTCTCTGCCATGCATTAACTGGGTTGAATCAGCTGAAAGGCGTAGAATCACTTGAGCTTTGGGAATGATGATGAAGCCTTCTGCCGCACGTCACTTCTAATCATTGCTCTGATGGGCTCATGAAAAATAATTAGGTCACTGCCAGAGGCAAAAGCAAAGTGAGGAATGTTGTTCTGGTGGCTGTCTTAGATGGCTAATGAATCTTGTAGAGATCTACTTTTATGGCAAGTACAATCCCTCAGTGAATCATTGCAGTCTTTACTTCGCCACCTCTCAATTCATGCACTTCCATGATACAACTGTCCCTTCACGGCTTATCCTTATCCATCATACTTTTCCATCTCTTATTCATATCCTTCTCTATTCACATTTTACGACCGTTTGACATGAATGGTGCCCATGCCTGCTTGTCCATGGGGCTGTTAGCTCACTGAAACTGCTACTTGTAAACTTGCAAGGCACTCATATCCTTACTATATGGAAAGATACTCTTTTGTTTTTTCCCCTTTTCCCTGAGTTGATTCATGTTGGTTCTTTGGCAATTTTTTTAAGTCATAATTTTTGCAGAAATATTTTAAGACAGCCTTTTTGGGTTGCCTCAGTAACTTAATGCAGTGAGTGTGGTTACTTGCTAATAACTGTAGAATCCAGGCCTGTGTTTTATCCTTTCTTATATTCAGGAAAGGTTGCCCAATAGCATTAACTAGTATGCAGGATGGAAACTGGATGTCTATAGGGTTTCCTTTTTTCTTATTTTCTTAGATAATGGTTTTGGTGATTGTAGTGGGCACTAAATCAAAGCATTTTATGTAACAGGCCCTAAGTATGCCGGTGACAGCTTTACTTACAGACTCGGTATGCCAACTATATCCTTGATTTTGTTCCTCATCTTGGTTTATACTGGAAAGTTGTCTAGAACTTTTTTCCCCTATTTTAAAATGTTTTTATATCTTCAAAGAAATTCATCACCTCATGTGGTTTGAGCTTCATGTTGATCTAAGTAAAGTTTATATTTTTTCCTACCATCCACATTAAAAGAAGATTTGTTCAATGTCGTTTTCGGTGACAAATTGTGGTAATGAAAACATTGCAATGATTTTATTTTATTTTCTGATCGGGACATTGCAATGAATTTTGGATTCCTAAAATTATAAATTTCTTTATTTCGGAATGCGAGAACCAGTTGAATGCAGCATAAATTGACCATCATTGCCCTTATATTGCCTCACAATAATAAATAGGATAGTCAATATTATTCCTTCCTTGGATCCTTTAGTAAGCTGACTAGCAGAGTCCTATGATCAGAGCTTCGGATGACCAATCTCCGCTAAGAGGGAGCTGGAGCAATAGGAACATTTTTTGTTGTTGGTTGAGCTTTCTGAACCAACTAGTTGCTGAAATTCAAATCCAATCCATGTACCTGAAGTATTTGTTTTTGGCATTCACCTATAACAAATAGATTAGCTAACTTCTGTGGTGGAAGAAAGTCTTTGGGGCCACTTGGCAGGATTCCAAATTAAGAATCCAAATCCTGGATTTTTCATTCTTTCAGTTGGATTTGGCAGCCTGGATTTTTTGTTTTTGTTTTTGAACAATGACAAATTTATTTACAAGTGGCTGAAGCCTAAATAATTACATCGAAAAACCAAAAAAGAAAGAAAAGAAAATCACTATTTACAGATCTAACCAACTATTGGGGAAATGGGCATTGGCTATAGATACTGCCACCCATTCCATTACATTCAGTTTTGCCATATTGAAAACCTCTGATACTCGCCTCTTACAATTAGTCGTTTCCTGAAACA
The DNA here is from genome assembly GCA_030180095.1 of Magnolia changhungtana. Classification (NCBI taxonomy): domain Eukaryota; kingdom Viridiplantae; phylum Streptophyta; class Magnoliopsida; order Magnoliales; family Magnoliaceae; genus Magnolia; species Magnolia changhungtana. Next base: position 1,040,596 of record JASAUF010000330.1, on the reverse strand, counting down.
GCGATCGTTTCTTTCTAGCCAAAGAGCCCAAATCCCAGCTAATAAGCATAACCGTCAAATGCTCTTCCCAATTTTTCCTATGTCTCCACCATGCTGGGCCAAGAAAAAATGCTCAATGGATCTTGGCGCCACCCAAGATATTCCAAAAAGCTTAAAGAAGCACTCTCACACCTTCTTGGCAAATACACAATGAATAAAAAGATGGTCTACCAATTCCTTGTTCTGATAACACAATCAAGCACACATTTAGAATAACCATCTTCCTCGTGCACAAGTTGTCAGCCGTGAGAACCTTTTTTCTTCCTACCAGCCATGTTAGCGCTGTCACCGTTTAAGGAGCACTTCGCCACACAAAAGCTGTTTGACTTAGAACACCCCCACAAGCCCACCCACTGATCATGCTATAGAAGGATTTGACCAAAAATTTCCTTAACCTTTCTTTTACCCAAACCATTGAATTATTTTCTAATCTTGAGGGATGCACCTTACTCAACTATGTTTGGCAGCCTGGATTTGCAATCCTATGGAATCCAAAAATTATGGTTGGCACCCTGGATTTTGGGCCTTAACGAGAATAAGGCAGTTATAACAGTTGGAGAGGATTAAAAGTCCAGGATTTTGCACCCCACCTTTTCTCTTGAATTCCAAATGGTGCCCTTTCGAGGATTTTCAATCGAAGTTGGATTTGAAATCCTGGATTTTGGAGAGTGCCAAACATGATTTGGATTGAAAATCCTAGATTCGAATTCCTAACTGCCAAAATTCGTGCTGCCAATGATAGCCAAGATAGTTTCTGTTTCTTTTCTTTTCAACAAGTTCAACCAAGAAGACCAACTCCATGTCACACTCAGTATTTTCTCAAGATCTCTGTTTTGAATTGGAAGTGGAACATTTTTTTTGGGAAAGCTTTCATCATCATCTAAGCGTTATCCCAAGTTCCCGACTAATTGGGGTCGGCTACATGAATCCTGTTCCGCCAGTCCACTCTATCAAGGGCCATAAATTCAGTTAGACCATAACTTCAGGAAAGCTTTTCTAATTTTTTAAAAAAATTGATTCAAATGATTACTTTTTGGGGACAATTTGATCCATGATTACTTAATATGCATATCCGAACTTGATACCCATTAATGCAGGACTATGGGCATTATAAAGGTGTTAGACTGGCATCTGGTCAAGATCTATTTGGCCATCAGCTAATTGTGGATCCATCTTTTACAGCTTCACCACTGTTTTCTGGTAGCTTAGATTTGCACCATGAGAGTTTTGAAAGTTCAAATATGATTGAGGTTAGACATGGTTCAAGTCGAGGTTCAAAAGTTGCTCGGGGAGTATGTATAATACGCAGTTCCATACAGCCAGATTTGTCTAACCTGATGGTGGTTTTTCCTCCTAGATGTAAGTTCTGCTTCTTCTTGTACTGTCCAATACATGCAGTCATGTCACTTGGATTTCTGCCTCTTTGCCCATGCCATTTTCTTTTGGCAACCTGTATCCAATCACCAGTGTAGTATCTAATGCACTTGTGAATTTTGGCTGGAAAAATCTCTTCCTGCAGCTTTGTACACCGAGCAGTTGACATCAGTCCGAGCTCTCCAGTTAGGCAGCAATGTGGCAGTTTGTCCTCCAGGCTTGTAAGTTTTACCAGTCTTTCAATGAAGATTGCTTTCCTTTAAATTGAAGATTGCTTTCCTTTAAATTATCTTTTTATCCTGCATGGTCAATTATTGTTCACTATCATCTAAAAGAATTCTAGCGAATATTGGTAAGAGTATATTTGTATTCTAGTACCATCATAGATTTGGAAGTACTGTTCCAAGTTTGGTTGTCTTTTTCACTTTATTTAAGCATATTGGAATTTGGAATGCGTTAAATGTTTAATTCTGCAACTTTATGTGTATATGTATGTATGTATGTATGTACACACAAAATGATCCTATAGAGTTGACTCTACCGTAAGTTACATAGAGATGATCTCTGTGGGGCCCACCATCATATGGGAATTAGATCCACCTAGTGTTTTAAATAGCGGTAGTGTGTTGCGTTGCGTTCAACCCTCTGTAGTGTGTAGTGTGAGCTACACAATATTTATATTTTTTAATTAAAAAATTAGGAAAAACATAATAAATAGTAAGAAAAAAGGAAAAAAAATGTAAAAAAGCCTAAAAGATTATTCATTTTTCAAGTATAAGCATGTTAAAAAAAGTTATTAATTATCACTCATCAAAAGCCAATCTAGATATATAAATTTATAAACCAAATCAAATAACTATCACATCAACAACTTTCTAAGCAAACCACTTTAATTAATAGTCTAATTGAAACTACAAGTCACGACTCACAAGCATGAAAAGGAAATTAAAATCTCACAGGTTAAGAGTACTAAGTACAATACAGATGTCATCTATACAAAGAAGGGTTTTCGAAAACTCTCTTTCGAAACCTTTTTTGTTTTAAGTTTAGTTTTAAGAGTTTTTTAATGTGTGAGTTTCACACCAACTGTAACAAAGGATCACTGCCATTTAAAGCGAAAGTAAATAAAGAAATGCTTGATTCTGTAGCGTACGCTACGACCCTTGTAGCGTATGCTGCAAGGGATTTATGCTATTTAGCTACATGACGTAATGCTACGGCTACGCTACACTACGTTGCGTATGCTACTGCTATGCTATGAGTGCTATTTGAAACACTGGATCCACCCCATCCATGGGGTGTGTGTTAGGCCATGAGGCCAAAACCAGCTTGATTAGAAACTCAGGCGGGCTACACACCACAGGGAGCAATGTGCAAGGGGATGCCCAACCAATAAAACCTCCCAAACTGTGTGGGCCCCACCATGTTGTGCGTATGCCAAACATGCACACATCCCAAAATCAGGCCATTCAGAAACTCAAGTAGGCCACACCAAGTGCATATAGAGTTATGCCTGAGTTTTCGCTGTTCCCTTTGGTGTGGCCCATCCGAGTGTCTTAGTCAGGCTGATTTTTGGGCTCCGGGATAATCTTGAGGCGGCAAACATGATGCACTGAACATATGTCATTCTAACATCATGGTGGGGCGCATAGATAGCTTACAGTAGAGTCGATTGTATTGGATCAGGTCCCTATGTGTATGTGTGTGTGCATGCGTGTGCATCATCATCATCATCATATTCATCTAAGCCTTATCCCAACTAACTGGGGTCGACTACACAAATCCTCTTTTGCCTTTCCACTCTTTCAAGGACCATATCCTCCGCTAAACTACGGGTCATCATGTCTTTTCTTACTACCTCCACCCGCGTCCTTTTTGGCCTTCCCCTTGCCTTTTTAGAGCCTTCAACTTGAACCAACCCACTCCTAAGACGTGCAATTCTTGGTCTCCATTGCACACAGCGAAACCATCTTAGTCTACCTCATCTTATTACCTATTGGTGCCAGTCCTAAGTTTCCTCAAATGCATTATTTTCTAATTCTACCTTTTCTGAGCTTGCTACTCATCCATCTCAGCATCTTCATTTCAACTCCTATGCAAACGGTGTTCCTTAACAGCCCAAAATTCTTTCCCATAAAGCATAGCTGGTCTTATAGTTAACCTATAAAAAATTCTCCTTCAGTTTGATTGCAATGCGTTAATCACATAAAACTCCAGAGGCACATACCCACTTCATCCACTCAGTTCTAATTCTATGAGCAACATCTTTCTCAATCTCGTAGTCTCATGAATTATCATCCCAAGAAAAAAAAAAAGTCATTTTTGGGTACTTAGTCAACAATTTTAACTATTTCTTTTTTTCCATTCCTATTGTTACTACAATTGCATCCCAATACTCTGTTTTTGTCTGACTAATTTTAAAACCTTTAGATTCTAAAGCATCCCTCCATAATTTTGGCTTTGTGTTTACCCCCTCCCTCGTTTGGTCAATCAAAACTATGTCATCTACAAATTCCATGCCATATGTAAGGACTTCCAGTGCTTCAGCATATTGCCATTCGCTTAATGCCTTCTCAGGTTTATTCTTTACCTTTCAACTCTCTGCGACGATGCTGCACAAGGAAAAGAATCTCTCCATGCAGCCATTAATGCTCTTTTCGCACATCCTGCTCCCAAAAACTTCGAAAGCAGCTCTCAAGCAGTAAATGAAGTAGAAGTGGACGCCAATCCCATTGTATTGTGGAGTGCCATGTATGTTCAAGAGCTGACTGAGGTCCACTTCTCTTCCAGAATGTATTTTCTTTAACATTTGATTATAGGGGCGACGGAGCCAAGCTATAAGTATGTGATATCAACTTGCTTGATTGTTTTGACATGGTTTGATAGTCTTTGAATGCAGCATTGTATGTTGGACACTCTCAGTTCTTGCTCCATGCCAGATGAGAACCTGGACTACAGAGATCTTCTGGAGTCAACGAAGAAGGTATTTTACAATTTCCAGAGAAACCAATAGAAAAGTACTTTTTTTTTTTTCTTCTGAAAGATGAGGGAAAAAAATAATTCTTGAGAAGCACCCCCCTATGATTGATTACCTTCTGTTTTTGCTGGATCCTAATATTTCATCAAAAGCATCCAGCACAGTTTATATAGATTTTCTTTCTTTTCTTTTTTGTGATGTGCATGTAGCAAGTCTACTGGTCCTTTGATTAGCTTTTTTACCGTACTTGGTTTAAAACAGCCCATTTCTTCTGTAGTTTCGTGCTGTCTATTTGATTTGTGATGTTGGGTTCCAGTAATCGCTCATTGCTGTAACATTATCTTGGGCCTGAGATACTAGGATGGACTCTTCTAGGATTCATATTCCTCAAATGAAGCTCGCCCAGTGTTTCAAATAGTGCTCATAGCATAGCGGTATGCTACGCTACAGTGGCGTAGCGCACTACATTTGCCCTTTTTTATATGCCATGTGACTCCCTATGAAGGAGAAGGAAACTGTGTTAAAAATCTGTAGGAATTATTCTTTCACTGATTCTTTGAATAATTGCCAAGTTGATCTCTGGCAGCTTTGTATTTGGGTTTCACTGGTTATATGTTTTCAGTAGTACAGTCCACCCCCTTTTTTCCTCTCCTTTTTAAAATTTAATTTTAATTTTTTATTTAAAGAATGACATCCTGGTCATTTGGAGGCGCCAATAAATGGGAAAGAAAATTGTGGATTTTTGTGAAATTGTCTCTTAACATGTGGTTTTTAATATCATTTTAAAAAATCGGGGTCCTTTTCATGATCCGTCTAGATATGAACTGCATTTTACATAGTATATTGCAAAATTCTAGAATGACATCCCACTATATATGCATCTAAATACCTGCAATAAACTAGGTTTGTTGTGTCTGATTTAGATTCTGACTAGAATTTTGGTGCTTGCACTCTGTGGCAGTTGTTTCACAAAATGTATCCCCAAGAAGAATTTTTCCCTGAGAACTCGGCGTACAAAGATACAGAAGATGATGTTGGTTCCTCCGACTGATTCTCAACCCTTAAGGATGAAATGTTATAGATATATATTTTTATTTTATTTTATAATGATGATCTGAATTCCAACCGATTTAGACTGTATTTTCCAAGTGGAAGAGTTCTGACATCTCTCTTTCAGATTTGGTAAGTTGGGCCTGGAGAACAGAAGATGTCAGCCGAGCTGCTTCAGGCATTTCAAGTTCGGCTTGTAAATTGTGGCTTAATATTATTTGTCTTACTTAACCCCTGGGCACATCAAGTACTAGTTGGCCTCAAATGTAGAGGGGTGATAACTGGCTTGCCGTTGTGGGATATCATTTCTCGTTGTTCCTTTATTGCTATTGGAGCTGGACATGCTGTTCTTTCACAAGCACTTTATGGGAGATAAAAGGGATTTTGTATCTCTTCGGCACTTGTCACAATACCCAATTTGCATTAAACTCCTGCAACATATGGTTTGGTTCTTATTACTATTTTCGCGCTGGTATTGATTTTGCAGAGGTGCTTTCATGCAGTGATGCTTTATTTTTATTTTTATTTACACCCACACACACTACATGAGTATGGGAACCCATGATCCCGGTGTTGAAACTCACAGAGTCTACCACCTGCTTTATTTTTACAAAGATGCAGAACAATCATTCTCTCTGTTAAGCACACGACATTTTGGAATTAGTAACATACTAATGACTTCATATAAGAATGTCTTCTCATGCCCTTTAGTTACAGCGTTATTGGCTTTGGAAACTATTTGCGGACAAAAATGTCCCTAGCGGATAGACAGATGCTCTTACCAAAGAAGATCTGCTGTTTTATGTATTTCCCTTTCAAAGCAAACCTATTTATTCACATATACACTATAGCCATTGTGGGCCCAGCGTGTTGTGTATATGGCATTCAACCCATGCATTAAGTGAGCCCCATCACCATAATGAGATGCTCTCAAAATAGGGCCTATCCAACCATTAGGAAGTCCACACCATAGAAGGCGATGGACAACCACCCAAAAACCTTCAACTTCACATGATGGTTCTAATTTTTGGAGTGTCGAAGTTTCAAGATGGGTAGGTCCATCTGGATGGCTTAGATACCATATACACACGGTGGGGCCCAGCCGCAACCCGTAAGATGCGTGGAGGAAAGAGGAATGGCATCTCCTAGTTTTCCTAAATCCCAATTCCTGTAATGCCTTTTACAATGTTGCACACGTGCAAGCTGATCAAGATTGTCGATCTAGTGGGCCACTAGAGTACGACGCATAGCTGAGAGATCATTGCATACGGAGCTCCGACTGTTGTGGAATCAATGGTCAGCAAGTTGTTGGTTAGGAAGGTGGTCATAAAATGAAACAAACGGTAGGATTTCAAAGGACGAAAATCATACTATTCAACAGCTAAGATCATCCAATCACCACTATTTTTGGGCCGTCGACCATCCAACTGCTTGCCTACTAGATCAATGTTCGTGATTGCCCTAGATATCTGCGATGAAATAGATCGAGATGGCAGCAAGCAAGAGAGTAGAATGCTCAGTGAGCCTTCCGTAATTCGTGGCTGTAAGAAGGGTATTTTAGTAATTTGCAAAACTCCCGCCTGCGCTGAGTGGAAAACGCGTCGGGCCGGGCTGGGTGGTCGACAAAAGTCGAGCTGGGCCAGGATCAGGCGGTTCATTCAGGAAACGGCTTGGACCTGGGCATCATTTTCAGTCCCGATCACTCAACCCTATTCCTATACAAGTGGATCAGGTACTACTAGCCCGTCCTTGGATAAGGAGGCTTTGAGGGGCCACCGTGATGTATGGGTTTTATCCACACCATCCATTCATTTTGCCATATTATCTTAGACGACAAGCCCAAACATGACGCAGATCCAAGGCTCAAGTGAACCACACCACAAGAAGCAGTGGTGATGAGTTTTCTACAACAGCAGTGGTAGGAAGCCCATGCAACCAAAAGCTACATGAGGCCTACAGTGATGTGTGTCTGACATTCACCTTGTTTATCATCTATGCCTGCTCTTCTTATAATGTGAGCCCAACTCAAAACTCAAGTGAACCACACTAAGAAAAAAGTGGGGACGGAGACACCGACAACTAAAACCTTCTATGGGCCCGCTGAAGTTTTAGATCATGCTGATTTTCAGTTTTCCCCTTTATAGTGGTGGGACTCATGAACTGATTGGATAAGATATAACTATCATGGTGGGCCCATGGAAGGTTTAATGGTGCCAGTCCCATCACAAGGAACAGCAGGGATAGGGACCGGCACCATTGTGCTGGACGCGGAAGTTTCTGTACATCACAGTTTACCGCTACATGGATTTCTCCACGTACATTTTTTCTAGACGCGGAAGTTTCTGGGAACCCAGGTGGGGCCCACTGTGATGTTTGTGAGAAATCATCCCCTTCCATTCGTTTTTTGAGTTCATTTCATGACATGATGACAAAAACGAACCGTATCCAAAGCTCCAGTGGGCCGTACTAAAGGAAAATGTGGTTAGGAAAATTCTTACCGTTAAAATCTACCTGGGTTCAACAGTGATGTTTACAAGACATCCGTACCGTTAATAACTTCATTCCTACTGGGATGAACTGAAATTAAAAATATTAGCATGACTCAAAACTTTTGTGGCCCACGAATATTTCAACTGTGGACGTTCAATTATCACGTTTTTGGCCCACTTGAGCCTAGAAACGGTTCATTTTTTGCCTCATGTCCTGAATTGAACTCAAAAGACGGATGGACGGGTAAGATTTCTCACAAATATTAAAGCAGGCCCCACCTGGTTCCCACCACAGGAACTTCCTGCGAAAGTCTTAGGCAGGAAATCCACATCCTTGTTTTTCTTGAGATTAACAATTACCTGTGCATGGGCGAGTGCGGTCACAGCCTAAACGGAAAACATCCGCTAACGGATCTCCGTTGGAAGAGCATTTATTGGAAGGAAACAGCCGACTGGTATCGACCAATGCCATTTTTCCACGTTTCTTCAGTAGCCTCTTGCTACTGAAGCGTTCAGTATCCAATCCGCTCCCCGTGGATCATGGGCTGGAAATAGACATGCCCATTTGCAATTTGTATCTCTGAAATGTATTTTCCAAGGTTAGTTCCGTCTTTTTGCCAAAACCCTAAGCCCTCACACATGCCTTTGTGAAGAAGAAGAAGAAGAAGTAGTAGAAGAAGAAAGAGGAAAGAAAGAAAACTCAGTCATCATGCAATCAAAGGGTTGTAGGCTTCTCTTTTATTCTCTTTTGAAATCTCTCTCTCATTCACCTCAATCTGCTAATCATCTTCCATGCAACCACCTGTCCACCTTAGTCTCTCTCTCCCATCATCATCCTTTTCTTCCATTTTTACCCTATACCCATTTTAGCACAATCCCAAACAGACCCATGAGAGGTGAAAAACCAGATGATCGATCATCCGAAGATCTTCTCCGAAGATTCGATCTCGATGATGGCGTTGATGATGTCGAGAATATGAAAGGAACCCGCCCAAGGACTTCGACCCAATTCTCCAACAGACCCATGAGAGGAGAGACGAGAGAAAATCGATTAGACGATTTTTTCCTCAGGAAATTCGATCCCGGCAGCAGTGGCATCGATGATGTGGGAAGGGCAAAAAATACCCACCAAGATTTTCCCGCCCAAATACCCAAAAGACCCATGAGAGGAGAAAATAGAGACGGGCCTCGTGATCATTTCACCCGAAAATTCAAAATTGGCGATGATGTTGCAGATGAAATTTCGGAGAAAGCCCAGCAAAATGCTCCGACCCAAATGCCCAGCAGACCTATGAAAGGGGAAAAGAGAGGGGATCAGTCCGATGATCTTCTATTCCAGAAATTTGAGTATGATGGTGACATTGACCGTGACAAGATATTGAAGAAAGCCCACCAAAACCCATCGAGTGGAATCTCTGAAACTGAAGCAGCAGTCCCGGATTCACAGTCGCATGATGCGGATGAAATTTTTAAGAAAATGAAGGAAACGGGCCTCATCCCGAATGCTGTTGCGATGCTTGATGGCCTCTGCAAAGATGGGTTGATCCACGAAGCCATGAAGCTTTTTGGGTTGATGCGGGAAAAGGGTACGATCCCAGAAGTTGTAATTTACACCGCTGTAGTTGAAGGTTTCTGTCAGGTGTCGAAGTTCGATGATGCGAAGAGAATTTTTAGGAAGATGCAGAATAACGGGATTTCTCCAAATGCCTTCAGCTACAAGGTTTTGATTCAGGGACTGTGTAAAGGGAGAAAATTGGAGGATGCAATTGAATTTTGCATTGAGATGTTGGAGGCTGGGCATTCTCCAAATGTGGTGACATTAGTAGGTTTGATTGATGGGTTTTGTAGAGAGAAGGGAGTGGAAGAAGCGAAGGGTTTTATTGGGAGATTGAAAGAGAAGGGATTTGCTATAGACGAGAAGGCAGTTAGAGAGCATTTAGACAAGAGAGGGCCATTCTCGCCATCGGTTTGGGAGGTTATCTTCGGAAATAAAAGCTCTCAGAAACCGTTTTAGATTCTCACAAGTGTTTAGAAATTGTAAGCATTGCTTGTATGTCTTGTTGCGTTTCTCTAGTAGTCTCGGAATTATCTTTTAATTTTGTAGGCACTGTAGTTTCTTCTGACATGGTTGGTGATACTGACTTAGCTCTAGGAATTGCTTGATTTGAAAACATATAAACACAACCCCCTCCCCCCCTCCCTCAGTTTATGTTGTGATGCGTTACACTTTGAGAAGAGCACTGATTATTATTATTGATGTCTATGTAGTAATAGCTTACCAGTGGATTTATGCATAGAGGTTTGCCTTTTCAATACATCCCGAAGTTTTACAATAAGATATGTCAAGACTCTAGCCATGTATTTGGGCCTCTTTTTAATGACACAACCATTTATTTGATAGGGCTCCTCTTGGGTGGGGGATGCCCAATTTTTTTCTCATATTGTATATTTCGACCTATTGATCATACATAGGTTATGGTAACTGTATATGTCCAAAGAGCCAAATTATAGAAGGGTTAAAATACTTTTGAGAGCTTTTATTTGTTGTCTTTCCACCATACAAAGTGAGACCTGTCACATAAATGGTTTGGATTTGGAAGATGACCCAGATTCAACAGCTGAACTCCTGATGTGTCATATTGCAATATGTTGGCATGTGTTCAAGCAAACCTCTTACATATAATGGTTATTGAGTAAAACTTTATTAGAGCAGGTTTTATAAACATGATTATTATTATTATTATTATTATTATTATTATTATTATTATTATTATCATCATCATTATTATTATTATTATTATTATTTTGTTAATGGTTGAATGTGTTTAAGCAGACACTGATATCATATTAGTTTTTGCCAATTCTTTCATCCTCTTATGGGACTGTTAATTATCACATACATAATAAAGAAACAAAGGACAGAAAAAAGAAGAAGATATCTAACCCACGGTATGCTGGCTGAGCATCTCAGTTCTTATAAACAATGAACAAGGCAGGATTCCATTGTTGGCTTGCCTTTAATTTGTAGCGTCACTCGCCTCCCTGCAGAAGGTAGAGATGCTAACCATCTCAGAGCTGACTACTGGGCTGTGGATTCCACAGAAAAATTTGCACACTTCTACAGCTCTGGGGACATGCAGCTTATCTAATCAGTTAAACTTAAAAATTGCTTGTGGAGGTCCACTTAATAAAATGGATTACATCTAAAATTCCAATTTTTAAAGGCTTGGTACTATCCTGCAAAAATATGGAGCTAATCCTTTTGGGTTTTAATGCAGGGGCATTTTCACACTGGGCTCGAGTGGGGTAGCCTATGGGATGCGGGGACACACTCGGGGTGGGCGGCCCGTGTGAGGCGGGTGGCTCGTAAGAGGCGGGCCCCACCCATGTGAGGCGGGTGGCTCGTGTGAGGCGGTACCCATGTGATTTGGGGCCCACGAGGGGGGTTCGGCCGAGGTCCTAACCCATGCGATGTGGGGCTGGGCTATGAGATAAAAGGGATTAATTCGCCATGCTCTAACAGTTCGAGCTTTTAGAGCAAGTGGTTAATTGTCCTGCATCAGTTTTACTTCAGCATTAGTTCATAAGCCATTCCTTATAGACCTGCATAATGCAAAAAAAGCTGTTATTGTATCATTGCTGTTATTATTGTTGTTGAAATTGAGTTTCAGCAACCATTTAGTGGTCTGCCCTTAATTACACTAAGCAAGAGGGGAAGCAGCAACTGATCTTGGTGCAGAAGCCGGAAATCTTCTATTTCAAACTTTTAGCATGTATAAACAGTTAGGATACTGGAGCAGGAAAAGTCCAAGCTGGGTCCTTACTCTTACTCCAGTGGTAGACTCTTAGGAGTTTCAACACCTGGTTGAGGGTTCGAGTACCCATAGGTGGTGAAATCCTACCATGGCGTGAGTGTGTGGTGGTGTGTGTGCGTGTTTAAAAAAAAAAAAAGGAAAAGTCCAAGCTGCGATTCAAAGCCAGGGGTTGCTACTGGTTGGAAAGGTTTGTGGAATTAGATTATTCATAGGGAAAGTAACATACTCTACACCACTCGGATCATTGTTTTCTTTTTTCCCATTACTTCCCAAAAACTTATTTCTCTTTTCAGCAAATGTTAAGATTAGGTTCTTGCTTTGGGTTTGCTAATTCTGTTGTAGCTGGGTGAAGATGCCTGTTTGGATTGGTTGTAAATTAGGGGAATGTAAGGGAAATCAAACTTGTGACATAAGTGGAATGCAAACTGACATCAGCACTAGGGGAAGCAAACCCTTTGTGCATGTTTGTTTTCCTAGAGAAATTGTGAAGGAAGGTGCTCATTGTTTGGTTTGCAATTTTCAAAGAGGTTGCAATATTTTTGTGGGAAACCTCTTTTCCCTCCACTTTTGCCATTCAAAAGGTCACATCAGTGGGAGACTTCTATTCCCACCATCAAACTTTTTGAAAAAAAAAAAGGTTTAACTTGCTTAAAATCAAATCAAATGAGTTTCCTTATCTTTTTGTGTAATCCAAACAGAGGAAATGTCAAATTGAGGGTAAGTGTTTACTAGTTTACCCCCAATCCAAACAAGCCCTAAAAGAAATGCCATGTTGGACATATATTGGACACATGTTCATTTACCTGTTTGGGCTAATATTTATGTTATTATTTTTCTTTATCCTCATGTAGATAGGGTGAAGACCTGTTTCTCTCGCATTGCTATGCAAGAATCAATCATTGTCTGCTTCATGATCGGACACTGATTCAATCTGGGACACCATATCCCTTTTGGCTGTGAGAGAATGAAAGCAGGTTAATAGCATGGTTTTGCCATGCAAGACAAACATTGGATCATTTCCCTTATTCCATATAGGGCTACATTGTTTTAAGATATCTCTTTTTACATGTGTACAATTCCTAAGCTTTTATACCTTTATGTAGTCATTTATCCTAAAAAGAAGACCCATGTTAATGCAGTAATATAACTTCTAGTACATATTGTGTAATTATTGAGTCCTGTCTCTAACACTGAGATACTGTTGCTTGCCCAAGTCACATTCTTTCACACTAGGCAATTTCAACAATATTGTGTCCTTGCCCACATGTTTGAGCTTGCTTGTTTCAACTAAAACCTTGCTGGCATTCACTTGAATTGTGTCTTTCATTTGCTTTTGCTGGATCTTTTTGGTTCCTACTATGATTGAATGGCATTTGATCTTTTAGTTTGCATCCATGATGGTTTCCTTTCTTTCTTTTGGATCCTTAGTGTTAAGGAAATTGGAGAAGTATTGAAAGGTCTTCATGCTTGTTGTAAGCTTTTTCTTTCGAGGTAGATTGCTTTATACGGTACATCTGGAAAGAGCGTGACACAAAAATATTTGATGAAGTCTCGCTTACCACCGCTTATATTAAGAAGAATACTGAACTCATAAGTTATTGTACCGTTGCTAAGAAATTCAAAGGTGTCTCTGCCTCAGACCTGTTGAGGCATTGGAGTCTTGTTCTTCCAGATAAAAGGAGCAGAAAAAAGATAGGTATTGGTTGGTTGAAATGAACATTGACACCTGTTCCGTGGGTAGCCCAGGTATCTCCAAAATTAGTTGTGCATTGAGAGATTCTAAATGTACCATTAAGCCTGTGTCTTCTAGTGAAGTTGGTGTGGCCGACTCTAATCTGGTTGAGCTGGGGACTATCAAGATTGGCCTAAATCTAGAGATTTCGGCTGTCTCTAGCAGTTGGTAATGTGTATCCAATATCTTAATGGATAGTTTGCATTGTCTGTTCTCTTGGTTAATACATTCTGTTGGTGATAAAAGATAAAAACCATTTCATCTATAGTTTGATGTTGCTGCGACTGTGAATAAGTGGGTTTCTGCATTATCCTCTCGAACCATTTCACAATCCTTTGCTTGACTCGTTAAACCATAAAGATGAAAACAAGTCTTTCTTTAGATGCATTAGGAAGAAAACTTGCCCGCTCATCGTCATCAGCAACTTCATCATATTGGCCTTGTCCCAACAAATTGGGGTTGGTTACATGAATCTTGCTTTGCCATTCCACTCTATCAAGGACCAAATCTTCAGTTAAAGCATCGATCATCGAATCTTTTCTTACTACCTCTAGCCATGTCCTTTTGGGCTCTATTTCTTGCCTTTTATAGCCTTTAACTGGAACCAACTCATTCCTAACTTGTGCAGTTGTTGGTCTCTGATACACAAGGCCAAATTATCTTAAGTCTACTTTCACTCTGTTTTTTATTTTGGGAGCCACTCCTAAGCTTGAATGCGTTCATTTCTGTTTCTTCCATTCTTGTCTTGCCACTCATTTATCCTAACATCCTCATTTCAGCTACACAGATGAAATTATTGTTCCTTATTTCAACATTCTGTCTCTAAAGGCATGGCTGATCTTATAGCTTTCCAATAAAATTTCACCTTCAGTGTGATCGGTATGCGGCGATTGCATGATCTTTAGAGGTACATTTCCATGTCATCCACCTAGCTTTAACTACATGAGCAATATTCTTCTCAATCTCAATATTCTCATGGATTATTAACCCAAGAGATCAGAAGCGGTCTTTTTGGAGTACTTCTTGGCCATCAATCTTAAACCAATTCCTTATTTCCACTCCAATTACTACTAAAATTGCATTTCATACATTTTTGTTTGTCCATCTAGTTTTAAAACCTTTAGATTTTAAGGCATCCTTCCATACTTCTAGCTTGTGTTCACGACTGATGGTCTAATCTTAGACGTGGATAGGTGGATTTCTACTGTACTGCTTATCCTCTTGTTTGCATTCTTGTAACCCAATTGCATCATCTCTTTATTTTCTGGTCTCAGTAACATCCATTTCACCAATTTACCCAACGAGGTTTGTACAAGCAGCCATCACCATGGGTTTGCTCCCTACAGGAGTGGGTTTGACTCCCCTCGGCATTACCCGATACACGTGGTTGTGGGAGATTATGTGTATCCGCAGGGAATAGTCTTGCCTCAAAAAGGGGCATGGATACCCTGTGTCTTAAAAAAAAAATAAAAAATCTCCATTTCACAATTTACCAAATTATCATTGTCGTAGTCATCATCATAGGCTTGTCCCAGTTTCTGTCCTCTCAAGAGGAAATTCTTGCGACTCATGAATGCTTGGCAAACCCTTTGATGGACTGCCTAATTGACTCAACTCTCAGGAGTGCACTGGTGACTGGACTGTACATTGCAGAAGCAGATGGCATCCTGGCTGCCTGGACGGAATCAACCCAAGCAGGATTTCAATGCATTGCCAAAGGCGAAGTTTATTTCACCAAACAAGCTAATGAGAAATGATAAAACTTGGATATGAAATGGGTGCTGCATTGAGGTGGAGCTGTATTCGGATGCCCTCAAAAAGCTGCATGCAGTGGTCTCTATTGGACATATGGGGATATATGCACAGGGCGAGAGTGGTCACATGGAAAGCGTACCCACTTGTCAGGTGGGCCCCACTGAGAACATTCCCTGACCCAGTCTACTAAATCAGATGAGCCAGATATAGGTCGTCGTTGATTTTTTATCTTCCACCCTGCTTGGAAGGACCACTTGATTTTTGGCCCAGGCCTGTTAGCAAAATGGCATGTGGCAACCACCATTCTCTATTGTACTCAATTTTATCAATGGTGGCCAACACCATTCTCCATTTTATTCAATTTCATCATTTGTGGGTGCCAGCACCATTCTCTATTTTTTAGTTGCCACCTAAAGTATGTTTATTCTTTTTTACGGAAAAAGATACGTGTTTAATTCGGTTTTTTTTTCTAGAAAAAGGTTTTTTTTTTTTTTTAATTTTTATTTTGTAATACAGAGTTTTAAACATTTAACCAATTATATGAATTATTTATTTATTTATTTATTATTATTATTATTATATACAGTTTAAAACCTAGTTTTGCTAACAGATGTCAAGCAGAGTGGGCTTTTAAGGTTTTTTTTTTTTTTTTTTTTAATTTTTAAAGAAACAAAAAAGGGAGATGGTCATCAAGGAATTCAAGAGGTTGTTTGGCTAGTTGGATTTTGAAACTTTTGGAATTGGAATCTAAATCCAGCCTAAGTATTTTGGTTGGCACCCTTCAATTTGGAGGATAAGATTTGAAATCCTCAGCAAACCCACTTTTCAGTCATATTCTATAAAAAGATATCTTACAAAATCAATTGGATTTTGACGAACCAATCATGGTTCGTTGCCACTCCAAAAATGAGGCAGATCAAAATACCATGCGAACCGCACCACAGGAAGCAAGGGTGATTGAACGCTCGCCATTAAAAACTTCTTGAGGCCTCAAAAAGTTTTGGATGAAGCTGATATATTGTGTTTTCCCTTCACCCAGGTTTGTGTCACCTAACCAACAGGTTGGATGGCAAACAAACATTACAGTGGGCCCTAGAAAGTTTTTAATGGTGGACGTTCAACCACAGTTGTTTTCTTGTGGTGTGGTCCACTTGACATTTGGATCTGTCTCAATTTTGATCTCATGCCCTAAAATGATCTGGAAACGTATTTTGACGGCATGGATAAAACATATATATATTATGGTGGCGCCCACAGAGCACTGTCTAGTGGCGTCCCTGATTTCGGACCTTCAAATTTATAGTGAAAATGAAATAACGTGTAAAGGGTTTTGTAGCAAATGGACCATGTAAAGCAAGGCCCACCATCTTAAGAAAGTGGACGCTCAGGCCCACCAGCTTAAGAGGGCGGATGCTCCCGACCTCGCCCAAATTGCATCCAGCACAAATAAGGGAGTGCCACGTGGGGTGTGTTAGAGGTGGACCCCACTTGTAGTTATTGTCTTAATCTTTGCTTTGGCTTGGTTTAAAGAGAAATGAAAGGTGGGAGAGATTGGAATGCGTTTGGACACGTCATTTCTTGGTTACTTGCAAAATGTGTTTTGATACGTCTAACATTGAAACGAAGGAGTACCATCCGTTAACTGCAAGTGGGGTCCACGACACAATCCGCTTCCAGTAGCAATAATCATACAAAGGTTATATGATAACATACAGATAATGTTCAAAGCAAAAAAGCAAAATCATCAAAGGTTTAAAATAATCCAATTGAGAGCTTTAATTGATAGTCTTTCCACCATAGAAAGTGAAACTCGTCGTATAAACAGTTTGGATCATTGGAAAATAACCCGGATTCAAAAGGTTTAAAGTTCCTAATCATATCGTGGATGGTGAGATAAGGTTGCCTTTGCATTGTACGTGAACGTGACATGTCGCAGGTGGCATTAAAATGACCCTAGTAATCAGTTTCACCTATTTCAGTTGCTTTCATTTTGGCCGTCCATTTGAAGGCCCCCATCCATGGATGGATGGATGATGAATGCTAAATGCACTTGAAACTGCATAGGAAAGAGGTGCTGGAGATTATCATATCTTAAAACCAAGCAAGCCCACACAATCATCATCAATGGTTGTTGAAATTATGCACATACGTGTGGTATGCACGAAGATGATATTTCCCTGATTTAGGGAAAAATATCACTTTGCTGGAACTGAAAACCCACAGATCTAATAGCGGTAGTTTAGAATATCATTTTCATGGTAGAATACAGATTTCGTTTTTATGCTTTTATGTTTGGATGACAATTTCATGGAAACTCTTCCAACCATGGGATGTGGGACGACCATTTGGATATAGCTGTTATTGCCCAAAAGTCAGGTTTGTTTAGAATCCGACAGAAGGCCACAGACAAATCCATCACCAGCAGTCTAGCCTGAGAATGGGAATCTAAAAGGAGCTCCACAGATAACAGATGTATATGCTCTATCGCAGAGGACATGGCCGGACCCATCTGAGGTTTAGGCCAATAGAAGACAACTATTCTCTTACAATCAGTAACAATGATGGAAGACAGGGAAAATGAAAATGGCACCAAGATTGCAACTTCAATGAAGATTTTGGCTCTTTTGATACTAACCTTTCAGATCCAAATAAGCAAAACAGCAAAAAGATCAGATAGGCTTAAAAATAAAAAATAAAAAAAAATTCTAATGCACATGAACAAGACCAAGATGGGAAAAAGGTTTAGGCCTGTTTGGTTGCCTCTTAAAAATGATTTCTTCTCATTGTAGTTAACAGGAATTATGCATTAGAGATAAGTGATGGGTTATGAAGATTATTTTTTTAATTCTTACAAAAACCTCTAATACGCAACTATTTTTAACAGCACGGGATGGCCTTAGATCATTAACTGAAACCTGCCGCTCTAAATGTGAAAACAACCAACATTACCATTTGAACCTGGCCTTTTCTCCTGTTTTCACCCTTCAATACCCAAACGATAAATTCTCATTTAAAGAAAAGAAAAAAGGAAAATGCATGTGCCAACAACAATGAAATACAAGAATCAAAAGCTGAAAAACAAACAAACAAACACCAACAAGATAATATAGTAGGCTCGAGACCTGATCTCACTTGGAAAGTCGCATCTTATGCTCTTAGAAGCAAGTTTCCATGCTTTTTGTGCAAGGGAGCTTCCACTGGAAGATGATTTACATCCAGATAGGGTGCACCAAATGACGGAAATCTCCCCCTCATTATTCCCATCTTCCACACATTTAAAGGACTAATTGAGGATGCCAAATATCCATGTTTATTTTCTGATGTACAGAGACTACAGTTTTGCCATTCTCTTCATCATCTTTGTTATTTATGGGTGGGAAGAACTGACTGATAAAGATTCTCAGAAAACTGCTCTGTAGCTCACTTTATTTTTCTATTATGCTTATTCGCATGTAATGATTCTCTTGGTGGTTTGATTTCCACTTTTGCATCTATTACCATTTCTTGACAAACAGGGAGCACATATGACGCAAAATCTGTCAAGAGGTTCGAACCAAAGTTATAAGACTGGGCTCCACAAGAAGGGCCTTTTCGATTGGATACAATTAGAGTCTTAAGAAAGATTTACGTTAGGTCGATTACTCAAGGCTCTTCTAACATGATGGAGTTTGATTAAATTAAACTGACCAAAAATTTCTGCTTAAATTAGAATATTCATGCATGGTAGAGTTGCCACTACTTGCCAGAACTGTCAAGGGTATGATGACATCTTCAGTTTGATAGGCTCATATCCTCTATTGTGCTTCATCATCATCATCATCATCATCATCATACACACACACACACATGCGCGCGCACGCGCACACACACAATCATTCTGATAGACTGAAATTGTAATGATCTCATGTTAGGAGACATTGGAGTTATCACAACACTATCCAAACAACTTGAACCATTTCTGTAGGATAACCTGCCCTCTCTTCCTTTCTGAATCTGCAAGTTTTAACCTTTTCTTATATATGCATTAAATAGTGGTGGTATGAAATCTATGGATAAAAGGCATTTGAAACATTCCAAATGCAATCCATGGAACTGACCTCCAAATGTATTCATGGAACTAAGAAGTTATAGAATCTGAAAATAAAATGTTTCATTTAATATTTACATGTATATATATATCTTCGTGCAATATAAGAAAGTTTGTCTTGCACATATCAGACGTAAGCCAGGACCCTCTCATTGTTATAGTTTCCAAAGGTAAGATAAACTCAATATGCTACCACCATCAATATTTTAAACACTACAGCACCCAGATTGTATTTAGGAAAGAAGGCTGAGGATTTGATAATAGACACTCACCTAAAAGTGTGTGTGTGTGTGTGTGTGTGTGTGTGTGTGTGTGTGTGTGTGTATCCAAACTGCATTTGAAGGAAGAGGCAGGTGACCGCTATGTGCTTTGCTGGATCTTGCTAGTGCCACCATCAAAGAAGTCTACAAGGCAAGGCTTAAAAGGGAAGACCCACAACCAATGTAAATAAACACATTCAAAGCTTATATCGCAAACCTCCTCCAACCTCTTGCTCTTGAGATAATAGGCAAGGATCTTTCCCTGTATTCCAAGAAAAACAACCCCAGAGTCTGGATGAAAGGCCAAGGGGACGAACCGACAAGGGAAACTCCGCATGTAGTGGGGGCAAATGACGGGGTTATAGCCCATCTTTATGAACAAGGGATTGAGTACCAATTCACGAACACTTGAGCTATGCCTCAGCTCCCATTCACCAGCACTGGCACTGTTTCTCATCATCCAAATCCGTAATTGGGAGCCCTTGTGATAGGCATAATGGAGACAACCTTCAGACACACCTAAACGTTCGACAGGCAATTCCTCCATGGGGGCCACGGGCAGCTTGATCAGCTGGCAACTCTCTTCTTCCCCGATGACAAATCCAACAATGTGAAAAGGGTAAGCGAGTGCAAACAGAGTCCCATCCAATAAAACAGTCTGAATTTCTCTACGCAAGCAAGGGATTTCGGGCCCGTGAACCACGTTGGAGTCAACCCACGAACCCGTCTCCGAAGAGAAAACATCAAGCTCCAAACACGTGGGGTCTCGATCAAACTGGTTTAAGAACTTAACGACTTTGTAGTGAGGGGATACACGGGGATTGAAGATGAGTTTGGCATTATCAAAAGAACCTTCTTTGAAGGGAGGCTTAGGCAGAGTTGTCCATTTCTTCGTTACAGGGTTACAAACATAGTAATTGAGTCCATCAAAATCCATTGAATTTAAATGGCAGAGAAGCAACCCATTGCAACAATCGATGATTCTCAACTTAAACCCATCCGGCACAAAACCGAGACTCGTGTCCATACCATGATTTCCCTCCATAACAGGAGCGTATCTATGTTTGTTCAGCACACCTTGAGGGTGAACGTAGGCATGATAGAAGAGGCCGGACATGGTCACGGACAGTTTGGTTCGGGAAAAAGCATCGGAAATCAATCTGTTCCATGCTTTGGATACACACTTGAATCGGAAGAGATGCTTTATGCTCAATCGGAAAAGGATCTTAAGTAGAACATCATCACTCAAAACACTACCATTAACATCATCATCATCATCATCATCATCATCATCATCATCGATCATGTTATTGCTAGTATGAGAAGAACCCATCCTGCCTCTAGAATCAGTACACCACTTTCAAGAGAGACTTTCAGAAGTTGAAAAGAAAACCCAATTCTCTAAAATTCTTTTTGGTATCCTAAAATATCAAAGAAGAAAGTTTAGAGAGAGAGAGAGAGAGAGAGAGAGAGAGAGAGAGAGAGTACCTTTGTGAATTTTTGCAAGGACCCAACAATCATAAACTGTTTAAGGATCATTTAAAGAACCCAAATCAGGAATTTGGGAAATCAAGAACTAGGAGATTGGAATTGATACAGAGATGGGAAGAAGGGCTTGTTTTCCAAAGAGAAGACTTGGGAAATGATGAAAAGATAGAGAGGTATTTGTGTGTTTGACTCCTTTGTCGGTTGCCTCTGTTTCCGGATTTATCAAGGAAACTAGAAATTTTTAAAATTAGAAATAAAATAATCGTGTAATAAGGGACAACGTTTTTACTGTTTCGATGCCAGAGAGGCCTCCGAGTCGAATTCGGAGTCCTCAAGGGAAGAGGATTAAGTAAGACCCCGTATCCACCTAGGTGGGTGAGACCCGTTACTGTGGGGCTCACAGTGACGTATGTTACTTAAATCCACACCGTCCAACCATTTTCAAATTCCATTTTAGGGCATAATCCAAAAAATTAAGGGTACCAAATCTTAGGTGGACCACACCACAGGAAACACTCGTGATTGAATCCTCACCATTAAAAACTTCATGGAGTCCACTGGAATGTTTATTTGCCATCCAACCCGTTGATTAGGTCACAAAGACCTATATGAAGAGATCAAACTTATATCATCTTGATCCAAATCTTTTGTGGCCCAGAAGAAGTTTTTAACGTCAATTACTACTATTTCCTGTACTATGGTCCATCTGAGATTTAGATCTGCTTCAGTTTCTGTATCTCATGCCCTAAAATGAGTTTTCAATACAGATGGACGGAGTGGATGTAATCACATACATCAAAGTGGGCCCCACAGTCAGGGTCCCACGCACCTGGATGGATCCGTGTCTCACCACGAAAGCGAATTAGCTGATGTACCACACACTAGCTATATAGCTGGTGTATTGGTGCTGTGGGTCCATCATGATGTATGTGTTATATCTAAATTGTCCATCATTTTTTCAGCCAGTCGTGAGGCTTGAGACCAAAAATAAGACAGATCTAACTATCAAGTGAACTGCACTGAAAAAGCAGTGGGGGATTGAACGTCTGCCATCGAAACCCTTTTGAGGTTCCCAGAAGTTTTGGATCAATACAGAATTTGTTTTTCCTCTTCATCCAGGTCTTTGTGACCTTATGCACAGATTGGATGTAAAATAAAAATTATGATGGAACCTACAAAATTTTTAACGGTGAAAATCATTATCTTCACTGTTTTTGTTGTGTGTTCCTTTTGATCTTTGGATATGATTTATTTTTTGGATAGTACTCTAAAATTATCTAGAAAAATGTATGAACGGTGTGGATATAATAAATACATTATTGTAGGGTCATGTAACTTTGATCTCCTTTGAACCGTTCGAACAACTTGCAGAGCGTCAGCGCTTGTCTTCGCACGACACGTAGCTACACGAGCTATATCACTGGTGTGTGGTTCACCCGCCAATCCGCTTCCCTCACCTGAGAGATAGCTCGTACGGAGGCGCGCAGTGCGCGGATGTGTTTTCATTCTACAGGTGGAATGGGCCGGGTACGCCCAATGGGTACCCGAACCCGGGCCAACATGGCCGGGTCTGGGTGCAACTAAATGAGTATGGTTGTCACATGTGTGTTTGGGTATAAATTAAAGTCCGATTAATATATGGGCCAGGTGTGCCATATCCCAACCCGTCCCAAACTCATTTATTTTACATATCATATTACATAAAATGTATGTATGCTTGATGATCCAATGTAATTGAGATAAGGCTTAGTTGATAAAGATGATGATAACAATGCGGAATGCTTTAGTTAATATATAGTTAGAAATTACTAATTAATAAAAACCAATAGCATTAGGTATTCAACCCCACTTGTGTATATTATTACTCACGCATATAAATTTTTTAACCATTTTCATTTTGAGAGATGCTAGGTTATAATGGTCCTAGTTTCATTGGGATGCTTAGACTGTCCAATCCATTTGTCTAGATTGTTCATTATGTTCAACTGAATTAAACTGTAGAGCCAACGGTCCCAAAATCAGCATCAACAATTCTAACCTCTGATTCCCGGACACTTATTTGTTTACACTGAACCAGTGGATATTTTTCACTTCTAAAATGCCCACCAATCCGATAGTCTGATAATGAAATAAATCCAACTTTCGCTTCATGATACATCCAAACGGGGATACCATTTGGATAGTTTAATTTGAATTAGTTGTACACCACGTATGCAGTTCCTAAGTGCCTGCAATGTCATCCAACAACAGATGATGCAGCCTGTAAACAAAAGCTCCATGAGGCTCATCATGATGTTTACATTATGTTCAATCGATACATCCATTTCGTCAGCTCAGCACATTTTATGACATGACCCCAAACATGAAGATTCAAAACTCAAGTGAGCCACATGACCGAGTACTGAATGCCTACTATTGAAACTTTTAACGGTTTCACATAAGTTTTTGATGAGGATTATATCTGTGTTTTCCATTTATCCAGGCGGGAATCACCTTAGGAAGGGTTCGATGTCATCCAAACATGCCGGTAGCCCAGGAAGGTCTCAACAGTGGTGGTCTCCATCCCCACTGTTTAATGTGGTATGACCCACTTGAGTCTTGGATCTCCCTCCTGTTTGGGCTAATGTCCTAAAATAAAAAGGGTTACGGGAGTTGTGTAACCCCTGTTTACAGGCAAGTCGCTGTCTACAGAAGTAGAACAAGCACATTCATCCATCTAAATAGACATCAATCCAAATATCCAAGTACAAAAGGGGCACCATACTCTGATGTCTGGGTCCCACTGCCCATCGGAACCAATTACAGTATGGGCAGCCACCTTTCTCTACACTTAAGTACCATCGTCATTTTACACTAAAAAGTCCAACTAGTAACCATAAATCTCCTCTGAAGAGAATTGGTCATGGGAGATTTATTTTTAAAAGCTTTCAAATCACTTGGAAGTGAACCATAAATACAATTGCGTTTGGGGTAACACCAAAGATCAGAACTGCATTATATGGAATAGTGCTTTTTTTTTTGCTTTTTTTTTTTGGACTTTTCTACCAGAATAATATCCTACCAAATGCAATGGTAAAAAAAAAATAAATAAATAAAAAATCCCACCAACTATATGGCCACAGACACCCAAAAGCTCAGTACAAGGAATTTTGACAGTTTTCAGACTGATAATATCATATAGCAAGCATAAAGAAAGGCAAATCTTAAGTTATTCTAATCAATGGCCCAATAGATAGATGGCTGAAACAAAAATAGGCAAATATCTGACAACGATTAAGCCATCCTTACCTTCTTTTTCTATAGAATCAAATGCAGATAAAGACAAAAAGATTGTCCTTTATAAATTAATAAAGTTCACTTTACATGTTACAACCACTGTGTATGTATTGACAAACTAAAGAAAACTCCTATGTATAAAAGGCAATGAGTGGTACCTCCTCTGTATAACAATGTGAATATTTTCAAACCAACAGTCCCAAATGAACAAGGCAAGACTAGCATCTGTAGAGAAGAAACCTGAGTGATGCCACACATTCTAAATATGCCACCTGATAGACTACCCTCATTCCTCCAAACGACAGTTACATGGAATAGGGGCTGCTGGTCCTCTCTCTCGTCAAGTGTTCTTCTTGGATCTCTTCCAGTTCTTCATCGTCCCCTCTCTTTCCTGCCTGTTCCTTCCAGTAAGCCACCATCTTCTTTAAACGGGCGACTTCCTTTGAGGATACGTTCTTGCTCGGATCATTCACGATTGAACGCACTCTCGATGCATACCTGAACCAATGTGAGAAGCAACTTCATGAGAAGAAATCCTGTTTTATAATGGGTATGTTACCGCCGGACACAAACGAGAGGCGCATTGGAAATAATCCCCTAGGAAACTCGACAATATAACATGTGGTAAAGTTACCATCTAAATAAAACTAAATACGTAAAAACCATGTTAAATAAAATTGTCAAGTAATTGAAGAGTGGATGGCTGAAGTTGGGGAGGAGACAGATTCACCACCATCTACGTTTTGATCTGCTAAAAGGGAAGTATTACAGACAAATTTGGGAACAGAAAAAAAGGGGATGGGGGGGAGGATTTGGTCAGTGAATTTAGAAATTAGTAGATCTCATTGGGCAAAGCAAAGAGACCCCCATGACATGCAGGATCCCAGCCACATCAACCAATGAGATATGCAGGCTTCCAAGTCCACACACCACATAACCAGTTCTAAAGAGGGAGTTTTGTCGAGGTCAACTTAATTTCACTGGGGCCTCAGCACCTAGTTGTAGAAAAACCATTGAAATTGATTGACTTAGAAGTCAAGATGTTCATTGACTCAATCAAAGTCAATTACAGAAGTCAAAAGATCATTTCTGACTCAACTATAAGTTTTCAGTGATTGTGAGCACAACCAAAGGCAAGCTGAATCCGGTTGATTGGTTCAGCATATTTACCAAGACAGCCTTCTGTTTATTTCATCACTCGTCAAGTTTTAACTATACTGAGAAATTAATCTTTCCCTTGCTGCTTTTTAAGTTCACCTAGTGCAATTACGATTTTGTGAGAATTGAAAAGATGAAAAGATGCTTACATTAGAGAATTGTGGGTCTCATCCAAGTTCGACTCAGCAGGAGAGACATTGACAAACATAAGCGTTTTAGCATTGCCACCAAGGGAATCACTCATTAGCATAGTCAACTTGTGATTCCTGTAAGGTATATGCTGTCCATCTGATGATAAAGCACTGATCACATCCCCGAGGGCTGAAAGAGATTTGTTGATGCTTTGTGCTTCTTTCAATTGATGTCCACAAGAGCCCGATTTCTTCACCCTTTCAGAACCAGCAAGATCCACAAAACTAAGCTGTACACAGGAAAGATCATATGAATTGGTCAAAATCTCAAATTTTAAATCGAGTTTGCAAGCCAAGAAACAACATCAATCACATAGTCCAGTGGTTGTATAGATGAGTGTACACACACACCTACATACATATATGTGTGCCCAATCCACACACACATGCACATGCACATGCACACACACACACGCACACTGTGTATGTATATAATGATTACCTGAACCAAAGCATATACACATGAATGCACACAAACGCACAATAGTGGAGCAACATAAAGTAGACTTCAATTCAATCATTGGTCCCCAAAATCATTTGGCACCAAAGATTATCCATTAATGGATCATTCAAATAAACCTCATGCATTTCCATGCTACAAGCAGTAAAAAATGGAAGCTGTCATGCTGGTTCTTCTGTTACTCATGTAAACATGCACTACATGACCTGTAACCCCAAAAGTGTACCACCAAGCTAACAAGACGTCACTAATTTTTATTTTTATTTAAAAAAGAAAAAAAAAAACAAAAACCAGCAACATGGTTTCATGTGAGAGATGATGATTTCTTTACTGGCACACGATGGTTGAGGACACAAAAAAAAATGCCACTGGAAAAGGCAAACCAAACTGTTACATGGCAATAAGACATAAGGAAAAGTAAATATTGCTTGGGTATTGCTATCATGATAAAAATATATCAAGTTTCATCCATAGAGGCAAGAATCTTCTACTTAGGGTATTGCTCCTGCATCAGAATCTAGCAATCGGTTGTAACTTGCAGCTTTGGTTCTTAAAATAGCTTATTTTGCACATTTATAGCAGTTTCCACTTCCATACCAGCTCCCATGTTCTACGTTTCCAATAACTAAGGTTCCATCACAACTTGGATACATTAGCTTCTAAAGAACTAAACTCACCAATAGCAACATTACAACTTACATAGAGCATGTCAACTTATCCAATGTTATGAACAAGGAATGCTTGGCTAAAGTTCTGTAGCGAACCTCCGTGACTAATCAATTAGCTATTATGAGAGTCAATATAAATGAAATGATTAATATGTGATATGTTACCTTTCCTCTGGAAAGAGATTGTGTTTGAAGGTTAGTGCTTTCTATAACAATTGAAAGTATCAAGTGTGATCTTGAGCTCTCTTCATTCATTCGAGTCCCAGACATGTGTCGTTGCTCAGTCCCTCTCAAAATAAGAGCTCTCAAATCCTCATAGCTTGAAATAGATACAACTGTTGTGTTCTCTATAGCTACCATCCCCTAGGGGAAAAAAACTCATTAGCAAGAGCTATATGTGACAGAAAAAAAAAAAAAAAAGGAATGAAACTCAAATTCATCAAACAAAGAAGGCAGATCTTTTGAAATCAATTTTCTTCTCTGTCTAGATGTGTGAGAAGCATCTAGAGAAAATAGAATTATCAAGCATCTGTTGGTCAAGTTGACAAGGAAAATCACCTTTAGATCTTTTTTAATTTCTAGTTTCAAACGCTTTGCACTCTTTGGTAATAGAAGATCTACTAGTGTATCTTGATATATCTCCACCATATATGCCTGCATTACTCCATCAATGATGTCACATGACTATGAAAAGAACTGAATTAGGACCAAAAGAGTAACTTGACAAAGACAGCATTGCAGGTACACTTTTGTATAATGATGGAAAGAAAAAAGAAAAAAAAAAGGATCAACCGTTGTCCTGTAACAAGAGTCTTCCCTCTTCAGGGGTGTTCAATAGGGCTAAGATGTTCTTGAGGGATTGGGAATCCTGATTTCTTCTCCTGAGGATTTCCCAGCCTTTGGGCTGGTGTCCTAGTTGCATTTTAGTTTAGTTTTTTCTTTTCTTTTTTCTTTTCCTTTTCCTGTATGGTTTGTTTTGCTTTTGGCTCTACCTAATAAATTTGCTTTATCTTTCCAAAAAAAAAAAGGAAAGAAAAAACTTTTTAGTGCAAAATTACCTTCAAAGAGAAAGTGAACTTATTGCTGTCATGCCTCACAATCCTGAAAAGCTCTGCAGTTGCTCTAGGGGTGAGTCCCGGGTTACTTTCAGACCCATAAATCGTGAATGTCTTTCCAGAACCAGTTTGTCCGTAAGCAAATATGCAAACATTATAGCCATCAACGGCTGATTGCACTAGATACTGCAGGAAAATTACAAGTTCAACATGGCTTAAGTACTACTAAGAACTAGAAAGCACAGAAAAAAATATGAAATGGCAAAGAATATAACTTCAATATCTGTGACTGGTTGGATATATTAAAGGCATACTTTTGTGTCCTCAAAAACATCCTCCTGAGAAGCCGCACCATCAAAAACACGATCATATAAGTGTTGCTTTGGCTTATCATCCTTCCATGGATGTTCAATTGTAAACTCATCAAGACTTGTAAGAGCATTTCTCTCTTTATCAGTGATCTCCTTTCCACTAAGGGGTCGCAAGCGGCAAAATACTCTGATCTTCCCCTTCATATCTACACCAATAATGTCCAGATGTATGAGGTATTAAGGATGAAAAATCACTGGTTAGGCTTGACAAAATAACAAAAGAAAAGTCAATGTCAACCTTCAATGGTATTGAAATATCGCTTCCTTAAGATTTGTTCTTCCTTGTACAGTGCTTCTAATTCGACCAGTTGTGCACCTTGCTTCTTTAAAATTGCAGCAGTTTGTTCATTCTTTCTATCAATATCCTGATCGCATCAGATCTTCTTAGTTATAACAAACATGCAAAGAGGTGGAAATGTACGCAATGAAAAATTTTGTGTAGGTCATAAGAGGAGTTTATCATCTTTATCATGGATCAGCAGATTAAGCATTAATAGTGGATATATGAAATGCTACCTCCTTCATTTCCCGAAGTTCCTGTAATTCCTTTAAACTATTTTGCAGTGTACCCAACTCCGTATTCATCATTGTAAGAGATGATTCAGCAACAGCCAATTCTTGTTTAGTCCCTTCCAGCTTTTTTTCCAGTTCAGTAATTTGCAACCTAAGTTCTTTACATTCTTTTTTGAAATTTCTTTCAAGAACTCCCAACTGCATTATAGTAGCAAAATGCAGACATCAGAAACATAGCCCTTCACAAATACCAAGGCAGGATTTGTTGCAACATCTTTAGCCAAAACAGTCACATATGCACAATAAACCCTGAATATTTAATAGTCCAAAGTTTCACATTTTGAGTTCAAATAAATCAAAACAAAATTTTAATGAACTGAATGGAGAGAGTAAGCAATTGTGCTAGGAGCAATAAACAAAGGCACAGCATGTGAGATACCTCTTCAGTTTTATTCTTCTCAAGCCTTGAAATTCTCTGCTCCAACAATAGTTTTTCATTTGCCAGTCTCTTACTGGTTTCTTCTGTTGCATGCAGCTCCTCTGTGCGTGCCTTCAGCTCCTCTTGAAGTTTATTTAATGCCTACATTTAAAGGCAAATCAGATATTGAAGCTCCAAACAATGTACGTGAAGCGATGACCATAGTTACTAGACTGAGAAACGGACACAGGAAATGAAGCAAGAAAAGGATGTGTGAAATGTCTTCTTGGTAACTGCAGCAAAAGCAAGAAAAGGATGTGTACAATGGCTGTAGTAGCAGTTAGCTAGAAGTGGGAACTGGCAGCTAGAAACATAGATATTTGTGCGGAGAAACATGTTTCTTGGTAACTGCAGCAAAAATCAAAAGTCAATGGAATTTTCCATCGGAGGGTATGCTATATGTGGGAACATAAAGCAACATCAAAAGGGTGACAATATCATCATGTTGCAATCAAGGTTACCGGCAAATCAGAAGTAGAGTTATCTAGCAACATAACAGAATCATCAAAAGGGTGACAATATCATCATGTTGCAATCAAGGTTACCGGCAAATCAGAAGTAGAGTTATCTAATCTCCCAAAGTGCAATGCAGATTCTCCATCATGGTTACTAGATCCAAGTAAATACAGCCTTTTGGCACTGTTTTCTAAGGAAGAACAGCCTTTATTGCCCAGCTTTGCTAGCTTAGTTTCCATGACATTCTTATCCAGCAACGCAGCCTGATAAAATAGTATAAAAGAAATAAATAAAAAGTAAAAGCAGGTGTGAATAAGGAAGTAAACATCAAGTTTGAGGAAAGATACAATAGCATAGCATGCCCAGAATAGGGACCGTACTCACCTGCAAAGCAGAATCTTTTTCCTCACATAATACTCTATGTTTATCACGGTCACAAATAACTTCTCTTAAGTTTTGCTTCTCAGATTGTAAGGAATCCTTCAGCCCTTGCAACTCCTCTTGCATTTCTAGTTCTTGCTTTTGCCTCTCAAGCAATTCATCCAGTAACTACAAAATATAACTTACTACATAAGTCTCAAACAAAAGGTCCAAGAGAAGAGAATAATGACCACTGCATTAGATGTCAACTCAACCATGACATGGTGGAAACATGGACTAACAAAAGTAAATTTTTAGCACAACAAACAAAAGCAAATGGCAATCTTTGTGCCCCAGTGAACGCTAATATCGCACCGAATATATGAACCAAACTTTTGGTAATAAAATCTAGAATTGTTGGGTAAACATATAAGGTGAATTTTGAGCTAAAATTAGTCATGTTGAGAATTTACTAAAGAAGAAAGAAAAACGAAGAAAAAGAAGAAGAAAAAGAAGAAGAAAAGAAAAAGAGAATGTAAGATGGTATCAATGATGATGATGACCAAAATAAATAACATAATTAATGAATTAGGATTTTCCCAAAACATGGTGATCATGACATTAAAGGCATGTTTGATCAAACTTATTTTCAGCACTTATCATTGAATTTTGGTATTTTCAATTATTTTCCCTTGTTCAAGGCGTTTCGTAAATCCACACAATTAAGTGCTTAATTTCGATTTCCATTGAAAAATTGGATTTTTTTCAGCTCCCCTCTCTTGACTTATCACTTAACGCGGTATGCAGTAAGTGATTTTATTCCATATCAGTACTTTAAAATGACAACAATGACCCTCCTCTTCTCAAAAAATGAAAACACTTTCGGGCCACCTTATGAGGTCTGATCACAGATGTAAACCATTAATCTTTTAGTGCCCATCAAGCTCTTCAAAACGAGTGTCCACTCGCACAAAACGGAGATCGGAGCACCGATATCTTGGACTTTGAAGTTGGTGTGTTATTGTACATCCGGGCCACATGTGCTGTAATAATGATTTAACATTGGGACCCATTTTCAAGGTGTTTCTAGACTCCTTTCACAAAGTGGACTGCACATTTTGTAATACTTATTAATAGCTTTGAAATAAGTGGTCACATGTCCCGAACGAAGATTAAAGCATTGAGATCTTGTATGTTGAAGTTGGTGTGTTGCTGCACATCCGGGCCTCATGTGCAATAATAACAATTTGACTTTGTGGATCAGTTTTCAAGGTGTTTCTAGACTCCTTTCGCAAAGTAGATCGCACATCTTGTACTATTCATTGATAGCTTCGAAACAAGTAATTGCATATCCCGAACGGAGATCGAAACATTGAGATCTTGTACATCAAAATTGGTGTCTCACTGCACATCAGGCTACAGTGCGATAATAACGATTTGACTTTATGTCCTAGTTTCCAAGGTATTTCTAGTCTCCTTTCAAGATGTGGACCGCACATCTTGCAAAACTCGTTTATAGCTTCAAAATAAGTAGTTGAATGTCCCGAATAGAGATCTGAGCGCTAAGATCTTGGATATATAAAATTGCATGTCGTCATACATGCTAACAAATTTATTTTTTAATGTAAAATATGACGTCAACTGTTTGTATCCTATTTTTTGAATTTTGTCTCCTTTAGGAAATATGAACCTTCCATGATGTTCAGCACTTCGAGCTCTAAGAAATCAAGGAGTTGCTCGTCTTGATTGAGGCATGAATCCTAACGGAAACGGATGTTCAAGATGGTATGTTCCTTCAGTGGACCATATCTCCTTATCCGCTAAACGGATTTGGACAAAATTAAGTCTAGGTGGGTTTCTCAATGTGTTCTTTGAGATGGTCTAGTCAGATAGGATCATTTTTTACCAGATCCAGATAGATGAGATCGTGGCCATTCAATCTTGTTTTCGATAGACCTGATTCAATTCAAGTCAGATTGTGCTAAAATTGTTCTCTAGCCCAATGAATACCCATTGAACACATCTAACGGTTTGAAACAATCAGATGGTAGCCCAATCAAGGAGATGTAGGTCGTGAACGTCTAAGCTCGTTGCATGGTGAGATCAAAGGATGACCCATCATAATTAGCCCATATCCAAGCCCAATATTTGGGTAGTATTGATTGGCATGGCACACCTACTAGATATCGAAGTCATTCATTAGATATCTGATGCATTTCTCGCATGTGCGTCTAATTGACCTTCAATCTCTCCTTACCCGCAATTCACAATTGAACTTCCTAAAATAGTAAGGATTAAAACTTATAAATTGAGTCACATTCTCTTGCTAGAATGCACAAGAGGAAAGTATTAAAATTTTATTACATAGGGCATTTAGTGGGATGGCAATAGCAGGTTTCATCACATACTCTACAAAAGATAGAAATTAAGACAATATGAACAAATATGACAGATTGCCAAGTTTTTGTGAAAAAAAAAAAAGGTGATTATTTTCAGATATCAGGACTTTTTTCAAACAGATTTTTCAGTACTTCTTAAAATTCTGCACTTAAATTAATTTTCAGACCTTATTTTTCAGTTTACCAAAAGACGCCTAAGATGGAAAAAACTGCTAGACAACTTATACTTTGGTTCAGATTTATACATCAGAATAATTCTTTTAAGATGATCAAAACATTCATTTTAATCGTGCTGATTTTAAGTGGACAACCTGAATAACATACCATATCCGCATTCCTTTGAGATTCTTCAAGAGCTTTAGACAGCTCCTTCATGCGTTTCTCATATACATCCAGATCAGGAGGCTTAAGAGTCTCTCCCAGAATAGAGCCATTAGCAGCAGCACGTGCCTTTGAGTATCTGCGCAGCATTACATCGTTTATATGTGTTTGAAAAGCAACACAAATTTCCTCCCCCTACAACATAATGGGAAAATGGCTAGTTTAGACATGCATGGATTATCTAGCGCCATCTGAAAAGCCTCCTGAAGCCAAAAGCAATTAGCAAACATAAAGAGATGTTAAAACCTGCTTAGTTTCAAACTGGAATACATGAAGGACACCTGCAACCCTCATCTTAAAAAAGACGGCAGTGCTGCTGCTACCAAATTGCATAATGTCTCTTAGCTCGGCAGAATGCAAGTATTCCTTTGGAACTGGACGGAAGAAATGAAGCTGGGACAGTCAAGTGACCACATTCATTTTCAACAACAACGAGGCCACAACTGGAGACATAATTAAGGCGTAGGGAAAATATTGGAGGAATTTTAACATACCCCACGTTTGTTGATGCCTAATATGATCCAACCGGGCAGAAGCCCTATGGGATCATCAATTTTTCGAACACCATAGAAAATTGAATTTCCATAAGGAAGATTTCTCAAGATCCGAAGGAAATGTTGCCTTGCATCGTCTTTTGAGAGGTGTTCCTGTGTGGCCAACAAAAGCTTCTTACAAGAGGGATCCAGAAAAGGATTATCCATATTTCAGCAGTATGCTTTTCTACTGATAGTTTTGGCAATCATACATGAGCTTAACCAGGAAAGAAATAGAAGCTCAGAATGCATGCCTCAACAGGAAATAATAATAATCTTGTACATCAACCTTACATCTAGAAAAAAAAAAAAAAGCACAAATACATAAAAGTAAACAAAACAAAAAAACACGAGACAGACAGCATAATACTACAGTCTCTCAGCAAAAAAAAAAAAAAAAAAAAGCAAAAGCT
The DNA here is from genome assembly GCA_030180095.1 of Magnolia changhungtana. Classification (NCBI taxonomy): domain Eukaryota; kingdom Viridiplantae; phylum Streptophyta; class Magnoliopsida; order Magnoliales; family Magnoliaceae; genus Magnolia; species Magnolia changhungtana. Next base: position 1,006,818 of record JASAUF010000330.1, on the reverse strand, counting down.
AAATTTTCTTTTTTTTTTTCAGTAAGCACAGATCAATCAAGGGGTGGGCCCAGAATCCCTGCATTCAAAGTTCTAATAAGAAATATCAACTGACAATTGCCAGACGAAATTGAAATCACAAAAGTTGGACAAGGGGAACCATACATCCAAGTTCCAGATAACTACTTTCTGGAATAAATTTCAAATGAATTTTCGAATAAAGATTACAATAAACCTAACTTGAAGGAAGCGAAATTTTAGATATTCCATGAATTCAAGAACATTATTAGGTTTAGTTCTTCCAGACTAACCATCACACGGTAATGAGAAAGAATATCCAGCTCCCAATCCCGTTTCACTCGTCTTATTGCAATTTGTCTAGGTAAGTATCTTTCAAGAAGTGATGTCCAATCACTGCAAAAAAAAAAAAAAAAAAAAAAACCTGATTATAATGATTAGAAAAACCCTAGCTTTAGAAAGTACAATATAATGTACCATTTCAAGTAAGACCAACAGGAAATAGCAAGTGAAGATAAGCCTATGCTCAGAAAACATAAAATTACTGACGTGCATGTTTCTGGACTCCCAACAAATCCAATCTCTACCAAAATTTGCAATGCAGACAACTGCACAGCATCATCCCTTCCAACAGGATAGTTCCCCAAAATATAATCGCGTTGCAACTGGCATGGGAAAAACACAAATTACCACCAAGTACTGAATCTGAAACAGAGAAGATGAACTTACCACTTAAATCAAAGGGAATGCCAAGATATTGCTTCAATCAACTGGTGACTACCTTACACTCACCTGCACATAAGACAGCTGTAGAAACATTGGGTCCGCAACAGCTTCGTCCGACTCACGAAACAACCATCTTTTGAATAACAATTTGCAGTGCAAAATCTCCCCTTTGCTTCGATCTTTAGCTGCCTTGAATTCGGACAACAAATCACCAATGTATTGATTGTCGTCTAATCCAATATATTCCTCTGTGACATGACAACACATTACTGCATTAACTGCCTTAGCAAATACTCATCTTCCAGACAATAATTACAAGTCACATAATATAATTCCTCATCCTGCGAAAGATTCTTTTTGGCAAATGAATAGAACTCAAGAAAGTGATAAAAATTATTACCGTTGCCAAGGTCGGGTGACTTAGAACCAGTGACAACTTTTCGGCTTTCAAATAGACTGAAACTAGATGGTGCTGAAAGCTTGATGATCCCTGCAACTTCCTGAAGCAGATGTAGTTTCCATCGCTTAGCAATATAAACATTTTTTACAGAAAAAATTTTGCGATTGTAAGAAGGCAGTGACAAACAATAAATTTCACATGAGAGGCATTACTTGAATACATATATTGTTAAAACATCCACACATCTGTAGAATAATATGATTGTCAATGACTATGCTCCACTTTATATAATTCGAAACTGCAAAGTGATTAACCCCAAAAGGAAGTAACCTAATATGGCATAAAATAGTATTTGTGAAGCAACCCATAATGGAACCGGAACCCATTTACAGTGAATGTCAGCAAACCTCCAAAGAAAACGTTGCACATTCACATATTGTTAGAGAAGAATTTCTTTCTTTCTCAGGTTTGTTTATGTTAGCCCTTGTTCCAAGCTGGGCCTCATTAGGATGCTCCAGTTTAAGGGGGAGGAATGTTGAAAGGTTGATAGTTGAATAAGGCCCATTGGGCCCAAGTCCATGTAATAAGGTCCACAGCAAGTTGGTATCAGTGTTTTCAGTAGCACCCATAGCGTAGCGGTAGCGTACGCTACGTAGCGTAGCGTAGCGATTTTGCTACGTAGCGTAGCGATTTTGCTACGTAGCGTAGCGGTAGCATACGCTACGTAGCGTAGCATAGCGATTTCGCTACGTAGCGTTGCAAATAGCGTTTTTCCCCTGTAGCATGCGCTACAGGGGTCGTAGCGTACGCTACGGATATGTAGTGTATAGCACAGGTAGCGTGCACTACCTGTTTGGTATTTAAAAATAAAATAAAAAAATTAGTGCAGGAAACAGTGGTGAACTCACACCACAAGCCAAACTTAAGTTAAAAAAGAAAAAACCTAATTCGAAAGGGCTTCCACCCCCAAACCGAAGTAGCCGACGCAGCTACTCTCCCCACCCTTCCATTTGGAGACCAAAAATCCTCTCACAGGGCCAATCCGACGCTGCTCCTCTCCCCACCCTTCAATGTTGAGGTCGAAAATTTGCTGCCAGGCGCTAACCGACGTTGCTCCTCTCCCCACTTTTCAATCTTGAGTTTGAAAAACTGCTTCCAGAGGCAAACCGATCACTGTGGAGCTTCAACATTTGTAGTTTTCACTGATTCAATCTCATCTTGAGACAAAAATAGGTACGCTCCTTCCTTTTTCTTTTTTTCTTTTTTTTCTTCTCCTCCTCTTCCTTCTTCTCCTTCTTCTTCTTCTTCTCTCTTCTTCTTCTTCTCGGGATTCTTCGTCTTCTTCTTCTTCTTCTCTCTCTCTCTCTCTCTCTCTCTCTCTCTCTCTCTTCTTTCCCTCTTTTCTTTCGGTTTCCCCCTCTTCTTTTTCATTTCCGGAATAGACTGAGTGGCTATGAACAGTGCACTTGCACTATTTTGTTACACGGTCCGCTGTAATGTTTATTTTCCATCTATCCTGTTAATTGGGTCACACTAACATGGATGAAGGGAAAACACACATGTCAGCTTGATCTAAAACTTTTGTAGCCCCCAATAAATTTTTAATGGTGGACGTTTAATTATTGTTGTTTCTTATGGTGCGGTCCACCCGAGCTTTGGATTTGCCTCATTTTTGGGTTCATGCCCTAAAATTATTTGGCAAAATGGATGGACGGTGTGGATATAACACATTTATCATGGTGGGGCCCAAAAAACTTTGACACTTGTGTGCTACACTTCACAATCCGAGTCCCGCCTAATTCGGGCCCTTAAAAAATTGTACACGAGACATGTATTAACTTAAAAATAATAAGACCCTATCCATCAACTTCTTACTGTTTAATATTTATCATATATATATATATATATATATATATATATATATATATTTTAAATTAAAAAATGGAAGTATTGTGTAGCTTACGCTACACGCTACGCTATTTCGCTACACGCTACGGAGGGTTGAACACTACGCAACACGCTACCGCTATTTAAAGCATTGGTTGGTATAGAAATGAGAAAAGTAGAAGAAAAGATGAAAAGAAGTGAAAGGGGAGAGAAGAAACTTAAGAAAAGGGAATTAAGCTACGTTCCCACTTTCCTCTTATATTATTTTATAAAATAGATGAAATTACAAAAGTGCCCTTAAGTAAATAAAAGTAAAAATACCGAAAATGCCCCTTACACAAAAACTATGTTCCCAACACATCCCAAGACTAAGTGGGCCATAAGCTCATAGCCACTATTGTTAACAGGCCCTATTCACGTATTTATAATCACTCTCTCTCTCTCTCTCTCTCTCTCTCTCTCTCTCTCTCTCTCTCTCTCTCTCTCTCTCTCTCTCCCCCCCGTTTAACACATCAAGTTTTAACAAAATGAAATTGGGATTTAAGAGGGCCCTTAAATAACAAGTTTAGCAGAATTACAACACGTAAAGCACAAGAGCATAGAAGATCCTATACTTCTAGACACAGCACATGTGAAACAACTAATCATTTGCTTTTATTTGTTACATTTTCTCTTTGGAATATTTTTTCAAATGAATGATCAACTTTAAGATAAATTGTAATTATCATGTTCTTTTATGTATCTATTACAATATAGTATTACAATATAATATTTTAATATTATAATATAAAGATATGTACAGTGGAAATTCCCATAAATTTCTGGCACAAGGTTATGATAACGGTGATAATTTACATATTTCTACTGACAAGTTGGCAAATCTAATTTCTAAAAGACACTATTTCTGACACCCAATATCCATATCCAACACCTACATGTGTGTGTATCATGGTTAAATAGCTTGTATGTAGCCAATATTGATGCTTATCCTTCTGCATAATCCACAGACTAAAGTGTGACTACCGAGTACCCACATCATGCATGCCAACATCAACAATGTCAATATTTGAACAACTTACAAAGTTTAACATGCATGCATTAGAATAATCATGAGGCGTGCACAAGGCCATTAGTGGATTGATCAAATGCAATGTCAAAACAAGAAAGCGAGTATAAAGGGGAAAAGATGTTGCGAAGTACCTTGACAGCATCAGCAACAGTTGTTGCCATGTTGTATGTAATTTCTTCAAAGGTCTCATCCAAGAAAAACACTATGGTCGTAAGCTTTCTACCAGTCAACAGAGCTTCAATCTCCTCATGTGAAGGAATTGTTTGCCTAGGTCCAGCCTTCATAGAACGCTTCAGAGCATCCCATGTATTCAATGCAAGGGTTTGGATTTCAGGATCAGCATTCACCCCATGGGCTACACAATGAACATACTCTGATAAATATCCCCCAATATCCTTACTAGGGGGCATGGAAGATGCACACAAATACATCAATTCCCAAGCTTTTATCAACCATTGCCTGTAGAAATAAATAAACCAACAATAGAAATTGAAACAAAGAAACCTACAATGAAGAAAGAGCATGCACAAAAAAGATGGGAATCTGCTCACACTGATGACGAGAACCCAACAGATTGCAAAAAGCATACCTGTCAGGATTATTGCGGGTTTGCTTTGAAATCTGCACAAAAAGTTCATCCCGTAGTTCTGGGCGCTTCAAAGCTTGCTTAAAAACTTTTCCAACGAGCTCAATCCTCTCTTCTAAGCTCAAAGGAGCCACTCTATCTAACGAATCGACTCCCATATACTTCAAGATAATCTGGAATGATTTGATTGAACGACTTACCAGGTCACTGTTTATCTTAAGCAAAGAAGTTGGAATAGGGTCCTGTCAAAATTTCAGCATATATTTCACATAAGCCTTGCACTGAATACAACAATAGTCATGAACATGCCTATAAAGACCTTTAAAAACAAAACCCCCTTTTTTCCCCCTGAGTTGAAAGTTCAAAAATCTAGAAGCCCTATGGCAATGTAAACCACCTTTATCCAGGTATTCTCAAATAAATGACTGCAATGAAATCAAATGGAGAAAGTACCTTTTGGAAACACAGCATGTCCTCCAAAGTAAACTCTCGAACTTGAGGGCCGACAGATCGTTTAGAAAAAAACCCACGTCTTCCAGCAGATTGAATCTGCTTTTGCATGGATCTCAAAAATCCCTCTACCTAGAGAAGAGCAAGGTGATAGAAAGAAGATATGAAACCGGCAAAACATTAAAATAAAGCAAATGTCAAAAGGAGTGGAAACGGGACCATAGTCCACAAGACAACTAAAAATTGGTCCTCTGGATCCCGTTTGGTGGAAACAATGTGATCTAAATTGGAAATGATGGGATCCACCCATTTAACTGAGAATGGGTAGGTCACATCGTGTCTACCAAAGCTAGAAGCCTAGAACTAATATGGGTTGTCACTGGTTGAATAATTTCTACTGAAGGAGAAGACAATTCAATAAAATGAAGAGATAGCAGACAAAACTCAGAACCCTGCAGCCTATACTCCCACCTGGAATCTATCAAGCAGAGGTATAGCACCAGCCAGCTCTGGTGGTACAGACATGGACAACGTCGATGGCATACTGCAAAAGGCGACAAGATTGTAAGTAGTGAATTATGGGTATGATACTACTTCGCATTTCATGTATTGCAAAGAGCTCCAAAACCTAAGCACTTGGTTTAAGGATGCATAAATGGGTAAAAGAACAGGTTAAGAAACAAATATGCTTGGAACCAATTCAAGTATCATGGGCGTAAAAATTACAACTGGACTTATGTATTAGCACTAAGCATTTCATGACAAAATTGCTGGAAAGGGGACAGCATATCTCGGATTCAAGCAAGGCAGAAGGGAACTTGAAGAGATCACAAAATTTATATTATCGCAAAGTTCATCCACAACAGGCAAATAGACAGAAAATTGCAATTTGGAACTGCATTACTTTACATGTGTTAATTCTGAATATTCCATTGCTTAACAGAACAGTTGGAAATATTGCTAGCAGTTCCTACCACCTTCAATGGAAAAGCGCAAACTACCCTGCGCTTGCTTATGCAAAAATAAGAATTATCAAGATAAACTAAGCAAGGAAATCCTCTGCCATTAAAACTCTATAGATTTTACATGGGCCCACAAAATGAAAACGAAAAGACTGAGAACAGTGACCAGTATTCTACCAGCCTATGCATTATTGGAGTAATAAAAAGGGGACGGGAACTTACGGAGTGGCAAAGTTGGAACCATCACTGTCATACTCGTCCTCATTTGAGATAACATCGGAATCATGTAAAGGGGTGCCATTTCCATTGCCATTGCTGGAGTTCAAGGAAATTCGACTCGTACTAATGCCCTGGGCCATCGTGGGCGGAGTATCAACTGTCAGTTTGATCGACATCCCCCTCCCCTCTAAATCCCCTTTCCCCTTCCCTATTCTGCTTTTGCTGTTTTTCTAGGACCCTTTACATCACCCATTTTACCTTTTTCAAAATATATATGTATAAATAATAAAATGATTTCGTGCCAACCATTCAGTGCGCCAATCAATGCATGTACCATACACTCCTTCAGTCAAATCCTGTCAATTTAATCAGAAAAATAAAACAAAAATCAATCCTCAACTAAAAGAATTCCTAAAATAGAAAAGAAAATGAAACAGTAATATTTGCTGCTCCAGTCAGAAAAATATCAAATGTTACCAAGTCTTGGGGTGCGTTTCATGATATCTGGTGCAACCAAACGCGCCCTTAACCAAAAATTTTGAAAACGAAACTCAATCAAAACTCAGTCCGCGTAATGAAAAGATGGTAATTTCATTTCCCGACTGAAGATCTAAAAATTTTCAAAAAAAAAAAACACTTAACACATTCAATTGCTCGTTTAATGAATAATCAGACTCCTGCATTTTTTACTAGAAGAAAAAGAGATCGATTCAACTGATGACGAAAATGCAAGATAATTCCAATGACATCGGCGTAAATGAAATGCGAATTGATAAGTGGAAAAAAAAAAAAAAACTCACCTGCAAATTTAGAAATGGACGAGTTTTCAAAAAGAAAAACTCAAGCCCTTTCAAAACCTAGTTTTCTTTCTTCTTTGTCCGAAGTAGGATCTGCTCTCTCTCTCTCTCTCTCTCTCTCTCTCTCTCTCTTTAAACGGGTGGGAGGGAAGGAGGGAGAGAGAGGGTCACGAGGATTGAATAATGAGTTCCTTGATACGCTGACAGAGTACGTGGATCCGCGCACGCGCACACCCATAATAGACACGTGCCATTCATGTAATTCAATCCAGATCGTTCAAATGTCGGGCCCATGGTGAATGGGTTATACACCGAAAATAAACCTACTTATACCCATCAGATGGAGGTCAAATGGATAATAATCAACCAGTTAACAACATGTAATCTTTATTCATGGAATGGGCACAATATCATATTAGGTAGACACTGCATATTAGGTGTGGCCCATCATTTGAACTGTTTAGATTGAATCTTGATGCTCCAAGTTTTCAATATTCATCTCTAGGTCTCCACTTATAAATAAAAATAAAGAAAATGCATGGAAGCTCCCACCATTATCTCATTTGGCTATTCACCATGTGGTGTGGCCCACCTTGTACATTATCTAGATTGGGTTTTGATATTTTTCACAATAATCTACACTCTTCAATGATAAACAGAAATAAAAATAAATAATATAATATAATGAAAACTACCACATTGTCGGTCAATACTAGGGGTGCACATTTAACCGGTAGAACCGTGGAACCGAACTGGAACCGATCAAACGGTCCGGTTTGGTTTGGTTCTAGAGTGCATTGGTTCCGGTTCCGGTTCCAAAAATCAAAGAATCGGTGACAACAGTTCGATTCTCGGTTTGGGGGTATGTATAACCGAACTGAACTGTGAACCGATCCGTAGAACCAAACCGTGGATCCGATCCGTAGAACCGAACCGTGGAACCGAACCGATGTATTTTTGCACACCTTATAATTATTTTCTCTAGAACAATTATTTTCGTAAATGTATTTTTGCACACCTTATACAATATCTAAACCATTCATCAAATGGACCACAACATGGATGGACATGGGCTTGCAATTGGGCTGGATTATAAAAAGCCCAGAACCGTGGAACCGATCCGGAACCGAACTGGTTTTAACAATTCGGTTCCAGTTCGGTTTTAGGGTGCCAATGGTCCTGTTCCGGTTCCGAATTTCTTAGAATCGTTAGGAACGGTTCGGTTCCGATTTCACCCCAGAACCGGACCAAACCGAACCGTGTGCACCCCTAGTAAATAAATTTTGTAGAAAGATTTTTAAGAAAGAGAGAGGCTCACACAAAATTAGTTGGACTATTCAAATTAGTCTAACTAACTATGCATTAATTTTATTAAAAAAAATAAAAAAAAAAATCTTTTCATTCACATGTAATGCTTCTTTATGAGAGAGTTTATGCATTAAGTTTTATTTAAGTATTATAGGAATACATGTCACATATCCACTCCAATTATCAAATAAAGGATAGTAATTGTATTTTATCTACAAAAAATTATTAAATGATCTTAATCACTTAAGCCACACATGCAAGTTGAGTCTGAATTATTAGAATGAATTTCTAACAACCCATTTTTCTTGTGGGAGAATGTCTTACTATTAATTACAAAAAATAATATTTTATATGTTTCAGGTGCTTATATACTTATAAGAAACTATAACGGTCTAACGGACCACATTTGTTACACATATGGTCTACTTGAGATTTGGATTTGCCTCGGTTTTTGCAAGTTGTGTTAAAATGATTTATAAAAACTAAAGAAAAACCTAGATATATGACGTAGGGATGAATGTGATGAGGATAACTACTCCGAATCCATGAAGCTTCTCTGGACCCCTCACAGAGACCTCTCGAATCCATGAGGAAAGAAAGCAGAAAAATAGAAATAAATTATAAGAAATTCGAAATTGATTAATTGATGACTAAAAATGAGTTCACAACCCTTTAAATAGCGGTACAAGCAATGAGAAAGAAATCAGAATCAAACTCCAACTAAAACTCCTAGAAATTGCTACTTACTATAAATAGTAAACTTACTATTTATAGACGGTCGTAGTGATGTCTACTAGTGCGCAAGGTTTTCGGCCAAAAATAATAAGTGTCCTATTTGGCTTCACTAAACGGTTCTCCTAATTATTCTAAGCTCTTTTCACGTTGGGCGCAACTCCTAAAGCCCGACGAATGAAGAGTTATAATTAAACTAAAACTTACTATTTATAGTAAAAACGAAATTAAAACAGGGAAACGACCGTCGATCCAGGGGTTTTTCGCAATTCTGGGCGTCGCAACCCTGCATAGCTGGGTTGGTTGAGTAAAGTAGCTCGTTCTACCCCAAAATCATATATTTTATGTCAGCTAACTCATTCCGGATTGCGAGATACGCTGGATCGATCTGACGGTCTGGATCACTTCTGTCGTCGACCGGGCCTTTTCTGATCCATCTTGGCCATGAAACTGTCCGCGACCTGCTCTACATCAATATACAACACATATATCATGGTAGGACGTGTGGTTAGAGAAACACTCATGGCATGTGTTGCTAGGTAACAGCTAATCCACAGTGTTCTTGAGAGAAATTAACAATTTTATGGAAACCATCAATGGTTTGACGAAGTCCACCTTTCATTTTTTGAAAGAGCCCACCATAATGTGTTCAAGAAATCCACTCCATCATTAGATGTGTAATGCCATGTTCGGATCGAATTCAAAAAAAAATTAAGCTAATCAATGATTTAAGTAAGTCATACCAATTGAAACAATTAGGAGAGATGTCCAACCTTAATTTTTTACAGGGCTCACCGTGACATGCATGTAAAATCTACTTCAAACATTAGCTGCCACACAAAATGTTAGGCTTGGGATCGAAAAATCAGACTCATAAGTAATTCAAGTGGGCCACATCAAGGGAAACAGTTTAGAGGTAAGCTTTCTATCTACACTTTTGCCAACCATATGGTTTTCTGTACCAGGTCTAACATGACCCACCAAATGATTGGGTGAATTTCACATTAATACTACAATGGGCCCACCCAAACAAACAACTTCTTTTCATCAATTACATGGAAATATTTATTAACATTAACTACTCATTAAATGACACGGCTAGCTGGACTAATTTCAGTTGTCCAACTAATTGTGTGTGAGCATTTCTCTCTCTATATGGTGAAATGCTTAGCTGCACACCAGTTCTCACAAGAACTCATGAGCACCTTTTGATAAGTGATGTGAACGCAAAATTAGAACTATACATATGATGCAGCACCCCTGTGAAACCCCTGACACCCAACTTTCAACCTGATTCGAAACTCTGACAAGCCATGGCAAAAGGAGACAGTTACCTCAGTTGATTTATCTCTTTCTTTTCTCCGGTATATCAAAATTTTAAATCATTTTGAAAGTTAGGCTCCAAAGGTTTCATGGGGTGCCACATCAAATGGATTGTTTGGAATTTATACCCGTAACATATATGCAGAGGTGCGGACAGTGCTCACATAAAAAAGGTGTGAAGGTGTGCGGGTGAGCATGACTCTCTCTCTATCTCTCTATATATGTATATACACACACGTGCTATCACATAAATGATGCAGTTGTATCAGTCTGGAACAGCCTAATACAGGGCTGATACCAGGGACGCACTCATAACGGCTCTTACTGTGGGGCTTACCTTGACGTATGCATTCTGTATCTACGCAGCTACGCTGTCTGTCTTTTGTTCCAGATCATTTTATGGCGTTATCACAAAAAATGATGGACCATACCATATATCAAGAGTGGTGATTGACCATTAATGGGCCACGAATTTTTTGGATCAAGAGGATATTTGATTTTTCCTCCTTCATCCAGGCTTACGTGATCTTATCAACAGATTGGATGGAAAATAAAAAGTACAGAAACATTAAGGTGTGTCCTAAGAAGTGTTTAATGATAGGGCGTTCAATCCCATTGCTTCCTATGGTATGGTCCACATGATAATTGGATGTAGCTCATTTTTGAAATAATGCCCTTAAATGATCTGAAAAAACGGATGGACGGCATGGATGTTGAAGATATACATAAAGGTGGGTCCCACGATAAGGGCCGCACCGTCGTGGGTCACTCCGGTGTCTCACCTAATCCCCTCTTGCTGATACCGGCGATAGGCGGTGGTGACGGAAACGAAATCGGATTGCGTACTGAGTAACTCAGTAGGCTGTTATCGTACTGAGTAAACTCTGTTGGACAAACTGTTAATTCATGTGGTTTATCCACACCGTCCATCCGTTTTTACAGATCATTTAACCGGTTGAGCCAAAAAATGAAGTATATCAAAAGATCAAGTAGACCATACCAAAGGAAACAGTGGAAATATTGATTTCCACCGTTGAAACCTTTCTAAGGCTCCCAGTGATGTTTATTTGTCATCCAAAATGTTCATAAGATCACACAGAAATGGATGAAGGAAAAAAAAAATATATAATATTGATCTAAAACTTCTGTGGGCCCCAAGAACTTTTCAACAGTAGAATTCAATTCACACTGTTTCATGTGGTGTAGTCCATTTTAAATTTTTATATAATTAAATTTTTGTTTAAAGCACTAAAATTATATGATAAAACGGATGGACGGAGTTGATACAATGCATGAATGACGGTGGGCCCCACGGAGTAAGCGTACTGAGTTATTCAGTACGCAATTGGCTTCCGACGTATACGGTACACCATAAACGTGTATCCAACTTGCTGCCGACAAAGACAGTTAAGATTATCTCAGAAGTCAGTGAGCAAAATCACGGAATAAAAGACTTCTATTTTCATAAAAAGATTTAAATATTTAAATATTTAAAAAGAATTTTCTTTTTTAAAAAAATGCTCCCACAAGTGAAATTAGTCCAATTAGCTGTGTCATTTAATGAGTAGTTGATGTTAATAAACCTTTCCATGTAATTGATGAAAAGTAGTTGTTTGTTTGGGTGGGCCCATTGTAGTATTAATGTAAAGTCCAACCAATCATTCGGTGAGTCATGTTAGACCCCGTGAAAAAAGACCAGCCCCATCCAGCTCACTTGAACCATACAATTGGAAAAAGTGTAGATAGGAAGCTTACCTCCAAACTCTTTTCCTTGGTGTGGCCCACTTGAATTTCTTATAAGTCTGATTTTGGGTCCCTGACCTAACATTTGGTTTGGCAGCTAATGATTGGAGTAGATTTGACATGATCATCACAGTGGGCCCTGTAAAAATCAAGGTTGGACATTTCTCTTAACTGTTTCAATTGGTATGATATGACCCACTTAAATCATTGATTAGCCTGATTTTTTTCTGATCCGAGCTGAGCATGGCATTACACATCTAATGATTGGAGTGGATCTCTCAAGCACATCATGATGAGCTCTTTCGAAAATGAAAGGTGGACTTCGTCAAACCATTGTTGGTTTCCATAAAATTATTAATTTCTCTCAAAAAACACTAAGAAGTTAATTAGGAGTTACTTGAGCAACATAGAAGGTGAGTGTTTCTCTAATAATACAGCCACCATGACATATGTTTTGTATATCTAGGCCATCCTTTAGTTTTTATAGATCATTTTAATGCAACATACTAAAATTGAGGTAAATCCAAATATCAAGTAGATCATATGTGTAGCAAATGTAGTCCGGTAAATAGTTATGGTGCCTTATAAGCATATAAGCATGTGAAAAAAATAAAATATTATTTTTTTGTAATTAATAGTAAAATATTCTTCCACGAGAAAAATGAGTTGTTAGAAATTGATTATAATAATCTAGATTCAACTTGCATGTATAGGTCAAGTGATTAAGGCCATTTAATAATTTTTTATAGATAAAATTGAATTAATATGCTTTATTTGATAATTTGAGTGGATATGTGACATGTATTCCCACACACACACACACACTAATAGTCTCCTACGAACCATATACTGCAAGGAATTTATGTACGAGCCTTTATGTAAGCCGTAAGATGAGGAGAGCGGCTGAAATTCAACTGCATTGAGAGATGGAGTCTTTAAAAAAAAAAAAAAAAAAGGCTCTCTCCTTCACTCACGGAGACACTCTTAAAATTGATTTCATGTGAAAGTCTTTCGTTGGAAGATCCTATGCAAAGATTATGTGTGAGGCTCACTATGATGTTTGTGATAAATCCAACCCGTCCATCCGTTTTTTGAAATCATTTTAGGACATGCGATAAAAAATGAGGAGGATCTAAAAATTAAATGGGCCACATGAGAGGAAACAGTGGGGATTTAGTGACCATCGTTGAAACATTGGTATGACTAGGGCTATATAGGAAACATTCATACATATATATATATAAAACTTGATGCTATATACTCTCTCATGAGGAGGCATTACATGTAAAAAAAGATATTGTTTTTTTTTAAAAAAAATAAATTTAATGAATAGAGCTAGTTGAACCAAGTAAGACATACACAATGGATGAGCTGAATTTGTGAACCACATCTCAGTGACCTAATAAATGATTATGAATGTTTTAATGGGAGTGATCCCTCTCAACTGTTGTATGTGGTGTGGCCCACCCATGTAATGGATTGACTGGATTTTTAAGCGCATGGCCCACCATGGAATGGTGCAGCTTACTAATGGGGTAGATGTTCGACACACATCACAGAGGAGTCCACACAGCTCAACCTCATGGGAACTTCACATGAGGTTGGCCTCATAGTATACATATAAAAGAGGCTCACAAACAATTAGTTGTATCTTCAACTTGTTAGCCTCTGGGCCTACTATGGTATTTTTATGACATTCTGCTCACCTAATAAGGTTGTACTAACAAGCTAACCAATAAAAAAAAAAAAAAAAGGTTTCTCCCACTGTGCAAATGAGATATCCCAAAATCATGCTAATGCAACCATCACCTGAGCGCAGTCTAAAAAGTAATAATGAAAAACCACTAAAAAATTCCTCCATATTCAGGTAAGGGCGCAAATGAAATTGCTCTTTGAAGCCTGGAATGAATTGAAAAGACGAAGGCATTAGAGAGAGATTCTTTCATGCGTGGCCTCAGACTACTTGCTGGAGAAAGACACACCATATATAGCGGCCCAACATTCAAACCCATGGTTGGCATTTCATCCCCATTTTTTCCCCGTGGTGTGGCCTACCTGAGTAGTGGATATCATTGGTGTTCCGTCCCAGGCCCTAGCAAGGAGGACATAACCTGATGGATGGAGTACACATATCCATCATGGTAGGCCACACTAGCCTGGGTTTACTATATAAATATTACATGAAACCGATGTTGTAGAGGATCCATTGCCTCCGTATCAGCACTATATCTGCCAGAGTATTTTCTGTGGATTAGATTTCAAAAGCCATGCACGTGATCTGATTCCAAAGCACGGATGGAAATGATAACCGCTCCATGAAGATTCCCACTTCCTTTTCCCAAGCGCCAAATGGTTGGTTAGTAATAGAGGGAAATAATATGGTAGAGCCGCTCTTCACTAAACACGTGGCAAGATTCAGGGTAGAGGTTCGATCAGGACCGTGCGGCTAGTAACCTGGGCAATGGATGGCCCTTGATGAAAAAGCTATCCAGAGTGGATGATCCTCACCATCCTAATGGTAAAAAGCAAAATAGCTAATGGTTAATATATTCATTGGGGATAAGTGTGAGATATTGTTGGCTAGGATCGTCCCATCAACCTCTGTCCTATCAACGAGAGTTCTCAACTTTAAACGACCATCCGACCAACAGAATGTCCAACCTTGGACGGTTAGGATCATTTACATGGGTTCTACAATGTTCTGTATATAATAACAAACATGAGGAATGTTTCTAGTTATTTATTTATATATCATTTCATCTTGTTGCCTTTTCCAGTTTACAGTTCAAACAAGAAATATCTTACACGCAAAGTAGGATGCTTCAAGTCTTCATTGACATCTACGCCACTATGAATGATTGTATTACCCAAAAAACGTAAATTTACCTGAAAAGGGAAAAAGAAAATAGCTATATATAATAGGATTTGTAGAAAAAGTGTTGAAGAAACTGTGCTTTTAAGGAAACAACCAATCCAAAGGTTAGAGTTTAAATGACCTTAGAGTAACATTATATATGGTGCAACTAGAAATTCATTGCATGTCAGGACTAGACAGGATACGCTGGGGTTTTATTTCTTATTTATCAAAAACCCTAAGGGCGTGTTTGGTCTGTGGAATAAATTAGTATTGCATTGTATTAGATGGGATTAATATTTTTATTGTACAATGATTACATGTCTGGAAATATCATGGTATTTTAGCCATCCAATTCCCTGTTTGGGATAAAATTCTTGCTACAGGAAAACATTGGATTAAGCAAAATCCAATGTGTAAATGTTGTATATAGATGGATGGCATGGATAAATGCATACATCAATGTGGGGCCCACATGTATAATAGATTTCAAAATTCACGAAAATCTCGCATGGGACCAAATGCAATTACATGGGACCAAATGCAATTATATCCCACCTAATCCTAACTTTTCTCATTAGAATTTTCACAGGACAAATGCAATTTTATCCCTCTTAATCACCTAATAACCTGCGCCGACGCATAGATAGGCTAGCGTGTGGCCCGTGGGAGAATTAAATATTAGTTAGTGATACACGTATAAATATAAATGCACATATCAAACATGTTACATATATATTTTTTTAATATTTGAAAATTGATGATAGAACGTATGCATATATGATATGTTTGAACTTGGACAATAATACACATGGCACATTGAAACATATCATGCAACTGTGTTAGATAAATGTAAGTCTCATATGTATCAAAATTATAAAATGTCGTTGATAAGAAATTTCACCTCTGTGCTCAAAATATTAGTCCATGGTCCAACAAATCAAATTAACAACTATAATTGCTTATTTAAATGTACATCCATGCTGCTTATTCAAAAATATATTGATTCTGGTGCATAAAGGGTTAATAAATCATAAACATGCATAAATGCTTTGACTTCTTGTTGTGACATAACTTTACTTAAATCTTAATAGCCGCTGAAATTTCACAAATTTAAAATACATTATTTTGGTATGCTCTGTCCATGATGGGGCCCATTAAATCAATGGCTTGGACAAACCAATCATGACCCATGCTCACAGTAAGAAAGTTCTGTAATCATTACAAGCAAGAAACTCAGTCTAACAATGTAGTATAATAATAATAGCCTATATGCTAAAGGATTGTTTTTAATACAGATCCGAAATGTTGACTATATGAGATAGTAAGGTGAAGATGGATTCCCAAAAAATCTTAAAACTTCTTATTAATTGTCTGTGAAATGATGGTTACGGATTGCTAACCTTAGCCAGGGTGGATAATATCTCATGGATAATCGCTTCAGTGATTCTGTGGACAGCTCAATGAAATAAACTTTTAACAGAATTACAGGTTTGGGCAATATTGGACCATCTCATTTTTGGTCAAAGACTCTTATGCATTGGGGCCCACTAGCACCGCACTTTTACTTTGGGCTAGCTTGAAAAAATCACGCAGTAGATGATCCAATCCACTGTACAATTTTCCAAGAAATGGATGTGATGTTTGGGATCACCCAACCAAGTGACTGTTTAGATTATAGGTAGTGGATGGATCAAATTTTATTGATTGGAACTACTTTTGAATAAATGATCTTCACCATCCATATTTTATACTATTGATAAGA